>CM052244.1:4057217-4656274 GCA_028455795.1 Lasioglossum marginatum
ACTGGAGGTTTCGCACATGCAGTCTAAAGGCCGTTCGAGGACGGTTACTTTTTCGAGGAACTTGTCATTCTGTGAGACGCCATAATATACGTAACCGTACTGGCAAAAAGCCCAGGGGAAATGCAAGGTTTTGAATGCAACGCAAGGATCACCTTTCGCGTTCACTGCAACGGCTGCTATATGAGCTTCCCCTGTCTCCGCGTGCAGATTCTCCAGTTCCGTGTTCAAAGAATAATGAATCGTTGCATCTCGGGGCATTCTTTCGATGATTCTTCGTGCCGGTGCGTAACAGTAGATGCAAGTATCGTTTCCGGAAACGGAAACGCAGCCATGTTCGTTCGCGAACACTCCGCAGCCAATCACCGTGCCTGTTGCGCTTATCGAGCCAACCGGTTTGCCAGGTTCACCCGCCGTTGAAGTGCCGCTTGCTAACCGTCTTTTTCGATCGTACGCGACAGCACCGACAGCCCCAATCTACATTCGTGTTTTTCTGCCTAATTAATTGGGTACTTTTTTCTTTATTCGTTTTATGTCGCAGTTTATTAACCGTTTGCACTCGGTTGTTCCCTCTGAGGCACCACTAAAAATTGCGGGACCATTATTCAAAATATTGTTTACATTATTAAATATATCGATATCTAATCAATTACTAGACATTTAGGTATTGTATTTGGTATTATACCAATTTCATATGCATAAAATTTCAAAAATCATAGGGAATGGAAATATTCTAGATCGGAAGAAATGTTTAATTTTCCAGTTAAAATAGTTCCGAGTGCAAAGGGTTAAGACGGTAGACTCGTTCCCAGAATTGCAAGGATGCGGGACGCGCGTTCTCATTTCTCGATAATACAAAGATGGGATTTTTCAGTAGTCAAAAACGCTAGATAAAAGATCAATCTAGGCCGCGAAAGTCCTGCTTTTACGTTTACGAGGTGTAATTTGTGCATTATTCTGCAATTATACTGTCTCTATAATTAACCCTTTGCACTCGGATCTATTTTCACTCGAAATTAGATACCAACATATCTAATAATGTAGAGAATACTTGATGAAATAATGATACAGCAATTTTTAGTGGCGCCTCTCTCTCTCTGAGTCACCACTCGAGTGCTAAGGGTTAATTTAGGTACTAAAATGAAAAATATATATAGACGCGGCAAGACATGCCTGCAAAGTCATTGGTTCGCCCAACATCTCGTCCGAGTCAATCGACAAATCGTAAGAAGGCTGTTCCTCTTCGTCCGGCCGTACGACCACGCAATCCGGATCGCATTCTTTCCTCTCGGTTTCACCCAATTCCGAGTCGCTCGCCCGATTTGTAGACGGTTGGTAGGCTTCTTCGGCCAATTCCATCGATATTAACGAATCTGTGACGTTTAAACTACCCGGACTAACTATAGGCACTCCGTTATCCAGCGCGAACTTTTGCGCGCCATTTTCAACAATCAGTATATGCTCCGTCTTCTTCATTAGCATTCTCGCTGCAAGGTTCGTTGATTTTATCCAATGTTTTCGACGTATTCTCGCAACAAGAATGTAACACAAACCTAGAGCGATAGGATGTTCTATGTCTCTGACAGCACCCACAAAACCAGCATTCTTTGGAGTAACAATAGCGGCATCCGTAACGATTTCGTCGTTGATATCCATTGATCCTCCTCTCGCGCAATTGAAGTACGGTTTACTTTCCATGTATGAAATTGCTTTCTCGACTGCGTGCACCGCAGAACGACCATTAATAAGATCTTTGTACGCCTCGATAGCTGCGTTTTTAACCTACACGAACGCTCGCAGTTATTGTAACTCGGTTACAATATATGTTACGCTGAATAGATCGTTCTTTAGATTGTAGAGATATTTTGTTGTCACCTCGGTCAGCATTCGAGGACGTATTTTCGTCGGAATTTTTCCGGCACCACCATGAACCACTATGACCGGGTCCACGTGTATCTGAGGCTTCTTTTTCTCTAACGTAGACTCGACCGCGATCCTTGCTAGGATCTGGTCGATCCAAGAACAATAATCGCACATCGTTCAAACGTATCGCACGCAGTCGTGTCAGAAATATAACGTAAATTTTTGTTAGAATTAAACAAGATCCAGAAACAAATGCAATCATTTTTTCTCGCAGGAGGAAACGCAATACCTACAGACGGACGTTCATCAAATACACACACGGAGCTACAAAGAAATCATCGATCATCTTGTAAAACAATCTCCTTGCAGCGGATCGAGGAACACTAGTTACCTTTACGGCTATATAATTTCTACATATCTTCTGGTTCACTTTCTGAAGAAACTATTGAATGTTTAAACAATAAAATATTCTAGAACCATTCCACCTTTGCAATAAAAACTTTATTCTTAATTAACTCTGTGAAATATAAATAACAGAAACTTATCTTTTTATTAATTGCACATTATTTAAAACGGTTCTTACTTATAAAACTGATTTGTATATAAATTTATGAGCGAATTTATTCTTCTGAACGTGAATACTGTGCAATAAACAATAATACTTTTGTAGAAATCGTGACTTCTGTTTCTTAAATGAATACCATAGATTAAAAATTGTTTCTGGACGGATCAGTATGTTTTCTAGGACTTTTTCTAGTTTGCAACGTTTAAGTTTGTATATGGTGATCATAAGATTGTCTTGAACTAAACACCAAGTAAACATGCTCCAGTTACTTGCTGAACATAAATATACGTTGGAAGTACAAAATAATTCAGTATGTTCTCTGTTCTCCGATAACGGTCTCGAGATTGATTATAAAATCGCAACGTATCGCATAAAAGTATTCAATTCTTGCAAATAATCTTCTTTCTTCGAGTGACCGAAGTTTGGTTTTAATTTGTGTATTTCTACATTTCCCGTTTCCGTTCCGAAAGCCTGAAATATGCATTATTGTACATTCGATTCGCGAAACTGTACTATACAGAAAATTTATACATACCAGATACTGATGGTTCATGTCTTTCTCAGTTTTGCAAGACGACAATTGCATACTATTTATAGATCCACATTTTCGCATATTTACCGTATGCATTGGGCATATGTCGCTGTAACTTAAATCCCATATGTGTATCCTAAAATATGATTAATTAAACGAATTAATTTATACAGTTCAAAGAAGTAGTTGAAAGAATTTTTGTTCTCCCGAACACTCCATTACCGCAAATTATTGTCGAGCACGAAAATCGTAAATGGTTTTGTTTTCGACCACTGTAGAGACTTAATACTGTACGTGTTATTTTCATCTCTCAATTGTAAAATTGGTTTCTCAATGTTCAAACAATGTAACCGAATTGTACCATCGTCGCAGCCGACCTGCGATGAACACGAAATTGATTTAGAGAAATTTGCATTCGAAAAGAATGATATAAATACGTGAAAGAAAAGCGTGTTCACCAAGAAAAACGACTGTTCAAATGGACATGTTTCTATGCAGTTTATGTTGCCGCAGGGACCTAGAAAATTCGATCAAATCAATTAATAATTCACTATTCGCAACTCGTGAGGGTATGCAAATATACACGACAACTTACTAGTATCAAACTTTTTGTACATAGAAGGACTAGCTTTGTTACCGATGCAGGTAGCATGCAAAACGTTGCTACTGTTAGTGGCAATATAGAAATGGTTACTATCAACACGATCCACATGCATGTCAAGAAAAGCAGCTGCACCGATTCTTCTAAAGAGTTAATGGATGTTAGTAAGATAAATACAAGCCAGGACGTAGAGTCTGTTTAGAAATATTTACTTTTTAACATTATCGCGCGGCAAAAGCAGTTCTTGACTTTTAACGAGTCTTATACTACCCCAATAAGACAGTCCTAAATCATCGATATTTAATCCCATGCTGTGTAAAACGCTCCATATAATAACAGAACCTTTTTCATTTAAGCTACATATCTATTATGTCAAGTAATAGAAAAAATATTAATATTTCAAGCATTGTTATCGATTAACACAGGGAACAAGTTCAAACACACCTGGATAGACACGAATTGATTGTTACGTCTTTCGAACGATTTTTCTTCGAGTTTCGATAATATTCGTATTGCAACTATTTGCGAGTAATCAGTAATTATTTCTGCATTCGCAGTCGTTGTGTAAGTAGGCATTCGTATCGTCCAATCCAATTCGTTGGCCTTGTCCGTGACTTTAGGATGCCACATCTCGTCTTCTTTCAAATCCCAAAGACTAATCGATCTATTGTTTAAAATCTGTATTAGTTTGACTAAAATGCAAGATACGATTTGAAATTAATCGAAGATGACAAATACCCATCCTGCAGTCCAGCAAATACAACATTATAATTTGTTAAGTGGAAAGAACATGCTGTAATGGGGCAAGATGAGTAGAATAGTTTAATGGGCATCGATGGCTCAGCAATATTCCAAACGCAACCGATACAACAGTCGGTTATATAATCTTGCTTATTCGATGTCTCAATTTCCTGCTTAACAATTCATTCTATATTAATCACCTTTTCTTCTATGTTTTAATTCTTTTAAAGCGTATCATTAATTTGTACCTCTTCGGCCGGAGAATGAATGGTTAGCAAGATCTTACTCAAACTATGCGAATAATGAATTATTGTCACTGCTCTGCCAGCCAAAAATGTAACCGAATCTATAGAAAGTTTAACGACACCGTCGCCGAATGCTATTTCTTCTTTGTTTTTGAACACATTCCCACCGGATCTCCTTTCTTCCAACAGCGACAGCATCACTCTTCCAGCTCGGTTTACGAAATCGTTTAATCTCACCGTATCGAAAGATGACGATGATAAAGACTTTACAGAATCTAGGTCGTCGATGTCGTTGCCAACACCGTGTTGGTCCTACAAGTTACAACACTTTACTATTATATAGTTCCCTATTAACAGCGAAATGCACAAATGATTTCACAAACCAGACGAAACAAGTCCAAGTCCTTTTTAGTTCGCAAATTGTTTCTACAAGTTATCGGGAATTGAGTCCATTTATTTTTTAACGTGATTTTATCTGTTTGCGTTTCTACGTCTATATTGTCTTCTCCAGTTTGCGTGGATATCTATGAAACAACAAATGGAAATATGAATTAAAAAATCATTATTATTATTATTATCTAATTCACGTACTTGCTGAGCATTCAGTTTTCCATAGTTTCGAATAAATTCCTCGTACGGTATGGGTGAACACTCTAGCAGAGACCATTCCATGACGTCTAACTTAATCATTTCCAGCAATACATCGCCTCTGCTCACATTCTTTTTGGACTTCTAAAGGCGATAATTACTGTAGTTACAGTAAGAAGCTGTTATACGTTACAAACATTACCTTCGCTTTTCCAGACTGTTTGTTTTTACGAAAATCGATAAATGAAATTTGCGATAGCGGCGGAGATTTTGTAAAATCACCGGACCGGCTATCTTCGAAGCCTTCGTCGGACAATGGTAACGATTTAGTTTCGCCTAATCTGTCCTCGCTATACAAAAAAAAGATATTTTAAGTTACTATTCAAATAAATGTTACACCAACAATTATCCAATAAGTGTGCAGACATTTAATGATGAAATGATACAATGGTAATACACAACCAATTTAATTCTCTTGAAATTTTATGCTAGTTAGAACAAACCTATAAGTTTTGTTAACCGGTTGCCTTAATTCAAGAAGCGAAGATAGTTTTTGATCGTTTGCAATGCATTCTATTCTCGCTGCTCTTTGCCGAGCTTCCGTAAGTTCATAATGACCAGAATCGTGCATTTGCTCCTCCTCTTTTTGTTGATCGGCGCTGTTAACAACTTTCTGCTGCAATGAAATAATTCGAAGCGACCACTTTCATCTTTCGTACTCTCCTATAGCGAAGTAAACGATTGTACGTACTTGTTTGGCAGTATGCATTTCGATGGGATCCAGCGGAGAATTACTATGAGTGCTCGTTTCCTCGGCAACTTCGCTCGACTCGCTGTCTGTGCACTCTTGAAAATCGGATTCGTAGTCCTGGAAAGCGTATTCAATTCAATTAGTATGTCGAATGAAAATAATTTTACTCGATTATTATACCATACCTCAAAATCATCCTCATAATCATCTTCGTTGTCCATCTGATACGCGTCAGGTGGCTTCTTCTCACTCTGACTCCTTTGTGTAGCACCTGGTCTGCTTGTAGCCGAATGCAACATTTTTATTTCGCTGGGACTCAACGTTCTCGAGAGTTTACGCTGTCTGGACTTAGATCTTGATTTACTTTCTCCCGTACGATTAGAATTTGTTTTTGCTTTCTCTTCTTCCCTTGGTAGAAATTTTGTGTCTTTATCGACCGATTTAGAACTAAGTTTCGTCGAAAGAGACGGCGGCACATATATCGTACTCAATCCTCTTTTCTCTGAGTAATTACTCTGCGCTCCTCCAGTAGACGATCTACTGTGTTTTATGATAGTGCTGCTCAATTTTCTTGCAGAATCAGACGTCATTTTCGAAGTTACAGAAATTTTAGGGGAACTAGTACTTAACTTAGCCGCAGATGGCAAACTTTCTCTTACAGGTTTATTTTGCGACGACCTAACTGTTTGCCTCATACTACTTTTACTTGATTGTACATTTTGTAGCGATCTAGAAGGTTTGCTGTTGTTTCCTATCCTTTCAGGCTTCTTCTCCGACTTGAAGTCAATTTTTTCCGAGCTTTCCGACTCTCTAGAAGATAACGAAGCTTTCGATTTAGACTTACTGTTCGATTGGAGTGCATCTTTGGCGGTTGGAACCTTTCTTATTGCACCCTGAAATGCAGAAATAGTTTCAGTTTTCCAATGTTTTCGATCGATTTCGAATATTCTTCAGCGATTAGATTAAACATTATCACGATGGATGAATCATATTTATGCCACTGTATTTACGTGTGATTATCGTGACATTTCAACGAAAGTCAATAGATTCGAGGTTGACAGTTTAAGTGAACGATAAAGTTGATACTTTTTAGAATTCTTAATGAAAATTTGAATGACCCGTGCAGAGTGGACGACCCCCATATTTCATTTGTGCAGAAATTGAAATTTAGAATCGTATCTTTTAAATAGAACGTAGTAATACCTTGTTAGACATTATTCTCCGATTGATTGGTGTTGACAATTACGATGCCACCATGATGTAAACTGATGTAAACTACATATTGTCATCGTTCTGGCAGCGCTACGCGTTGCATTCTGTCTAACTATGCGCAGTGAACAGTTTTAGTATCGTTTGTTGGTAAACGAGGAAAGAAATGAATCTGCTGTTGTTTTCTGGCGGCATCTACTCAAATCACAGGCAATGTTTGGAAACTGGGAAAATGTACCTAAATTTTTTAAAAACAATATCGCATTAATCAAAAATCCCCTTTTTCTTATAGCCTGACGTAATCACTCGTAATTAAAGAATCTATAAATGACGCTGAAAAAGAAAAGTCGTCGACAGGAAGTTGAGGAACGAGGAAATCCGAGGAAACAAGAAATCGCGTAAAATTGAATTCTTGAAGGAAGAAGGATTAATCTCTGATGAATTTTTAACGTTTAATTAATGATAAACAGATTAGGTCCACGGTTGAAACATACCGAGAATAATCTTCAACGACTGGACCAAAAATCAACCGTGACCGAGCTGGTGTACGAATACTTGAGGAAAGTTTCGCATTCGAACAGCATTCGAAAGCAACGCAACAATGCTTGTTATAAATTTCGCAAAAGCAATGAAAGGAAACGAAGCATCCATACGCGTGATTGTATAACCACAGGTATATTAACTAAAAATTGGCTAATATGCGAATACTATCATTAGTAGACAGAAACAGACACGAATTCATCCTCTTTACTGTTCCTCTTCGATACAACCTCATTATTCGACGCATTAGCGTGGAAATTGCGCATCTAACAACTAAATTGTACCTAAGACTTTTCTCGTGTTTAGAGTATAACGATGCAAGAAATTACATACGGGATGCACTTTCATTCGCCGTCAGTTCCGGATATCTAATACCAGCCGACCGAACCGGAAGGATCCTTCGACTTTCACCATCGTTCAAACTACATCGCCGATATTAATCTAAAAATTATTGGACGAACGATCTTCGCACTTTAATTTAATCGAGCATAAAAATCGAAAAGATTACATGGAACGAAAAATAAATTGATAAACTAATTTTCTAGTTACAGCATAAAATGTTCAGATCGCAAAGTGGAATCGTTAATCGATATAAATTTATCGGAAATATGAATTTCAAGAATTGTTCAAAATCTGGCAATTTTGAATCGATCGTTTAATTGTTCCTTCGTCGTCTGCCTTGTCGTACGCACTCCTCCTGGCAACGTTTTATCCATCGTTTCAGTTCTCGATCGCGCTTGTCATCTCTCTTCGGTTGTACTCGACTCCGAGATTCTTGATGAGCATCGTTCAAGTCACCCGACCGCGTTCCTTCAATTATAGAATCGTCTTCGTCGTTTTTCGTCGACGTTTCCCCCCTGGTTAATGTTTCATGCGCCGTCGTCGCGTCGCCATTTTCTCCTCTTGCACTTCGTTCTTGAATCCTCGCGCTTCTTCGCCTAAAGTAATTTATCGGATTATACTGCGCCAGTCCTGTGCTTCTCTCTTTGCCGAGAAAATACGTTCCGCCGACATCTTCCCCGTTTTCGGCTGTGATCGAGCTTTCTTTTCTGTTATCCGATTTCTCCTACAATTAACCAGGTACAAATGAAAGCGACCTCTCAGAGGACTCGTTTCACAGAAACGAAAGGAAAAAAGATACCAGATACTTCAATTCATTATTATCACGCAGAGGAAAATGTTTTTCTTACATCCTCGTCATCGCTATCCAATGCAGCCCCTTCTTCGTCCTCTTCGCCAACATCCTCTCCCGTTTCTACATCGAGAATCCTGGTTCGCCTACGACGAGCTCTAGGAGCTCTGGGAGGCGATCTCCGACGTGTCTTTTCCAATACTGTTTCGTCATCGGTGGATTCTTCGCAGATACAATCATCCTCATCTTTCTTCCGCCGCTTCGGGACAGCTTTCGGCGTTGAGGATAAAAGACAGTCGCCTCGTTTGCTCGAACATGTGACTTTGTTCATCGAAATGGCGTCCGGTCCTACCAGGTGGTACTCATTCTCTAGCACTTCCATGACGAATCTATTATGTTACTTATTACTAGATGGCGAATTTTTCAATTTAAGGGGGTAGACTCGTTTCCAGGATTGCAAGGCTGCAAAGATAGATAAAAGATCAATCTAGGCTGCGATCGCCCTCAAAATTACCTATCTAACGCTTTTGACTATTGAAAAACCCCATCTTTGTATTATCGAGAAATGCGAAGGCACATCCCGCACCCTTGCAATCCTGGAGAAACGAGTCTACCCCCTTAAAAGAGAAGAAGGATTGAAAGAATGTGTTCAAAGTAAGGAGAAAGATGAGTTTGAGGTAACACGGCCGCATCAGCAGAGGAAGGCGTTACAATTAACAGGCTGAACCGCAGGCGGAAATCGGTCGATAGATGCACGGGGTCTTCGAATGAGATAAACGGTTTGCAGTTGCCTTGAAACACGATCGTGTCTCACGCGAGACACATTTTCGCCTGCAACGCGTGCTGTGTTCTGTGTTGTTTCGCCGCTTCGGCTGACGTAGAACTAACCCTTGGGAACAGACCTGTTTCAGCGCGGTCCGCACCTGAGCCCAAAGGTCACCGTCGTCGCGATAATTTTTCACGATATAACCCACTATATCCTCGACGGTGCACGACGGCAGAAACGCATTCTCCGCGTGCTGCAACGATCGCATCGCCTCCATCACCCTCAACGAGAATCTCGACGAGTGCTCCGCGATTCGCATGCAATCGCAAACTCTCTGCAAACATTAATTATCCAATAAAAATCATGATCACCCCTGTCTTTCCAAGAAACGCGAGCGCAACACCAACCGGAAACAACGTCATTCTGCAATGATACCCTGTTCCGGTGACCCCAGCATAATTACCAATTGATTGCAAATCGCGAGATCTCTTTTGAAAAGTATTTATCGAGGAAACAGAATACCATTGCAGAATTGCTAGGCTAATTGCATTTTTATGGAATTAACTTCTTCCGTGGATGGTGGACAACGTATTGATGTTTCTTCGTCTAGAGCCTCTTTATCCTCTTCAAGGATTTTATCGAGCATCTTCGTCGACTCTGCGTTCAACAATCCTCTGCGTCTAGAGTTCTCCATGATCCATTTGAAATTGACGGAACTTCGAACAATTTCTCTGTTTGCTGGGAGTCGCGTGAATCTGCAGACTACCATCTGCAATGATACATCGATATCATGCATCGAACTCGTGCACGGTTCAAGAATTGGACTATTGAAATCTATTTATCATCATTGAACTTCGTTGATAATAAAATAATAAAATCATATTTATCTCCACATACGAAAATAGACCAACAGTTCCGTTCTAGCTCTTCGCGCAATTCGCGAGAACGTTTTATCTTCTTCATTCCCGTAATCAGTAATCGATTACATATCGTCGGAAACGTTCTGAAAAATCGCCATTCTTTAGGATTCATAGATCCACATTTATCACGCGTTTGTCGTTATCGAACACGGTCGCAAACGATCGACGCGCTAGATCGGCCCATTTGTTAAGAGCCTATCGGCAACATCTCGCCTTCATGTTATTACATGAGCTCGGGAAGTTTTCGGTCTGTGACTGTGTTTACTGCGCGGCTCTATTGATTTGCAATTGAAATAACGCTGGCACCAGGCGGTCAGGGGGCGGTGTGTTGAGGCGGCGAGGAAAAAAATATAGGAGGAGCTTCTGATCGTAGAACGGGGGAACCTGTTTGCGTAAAATATTAATCAGAGCCAACCGCTGGACGATGTCCGCACACGGAAGCGTTCTCGCTCTTTTCCAATGGACGGTACGCGCCTCGAACGTGGCTCTCTCTGCCAATTGCTGGAAATTATCCGACCACTGGCATGCTTAATACCGATATTAGAATGAAATTACACGATGTCCCACATCGATCGACAATATTACTTTCTTTCTGTTTGCGGGGTACACGCTGGAATTTGAACTTTCCATATTCTAATATAACATTCTCCTTTTTCATCTTCCTCGAGCGCGCTGCCCCGCTCTTTCTAAAAGAAATTCGAGCGATGGCGGACACATTTCAGCGGATCTTGACCTGTAAAAGTAATTGGGAAAGACAAAATTAAAAGAAGTCCTTAATTGCACACGAAATAGGTAATCACAATTTTAAGCCACTAAGAAACAGTTCATTTTTACGCAACGGACCCTCGCGATCTTTGCCTTCACGCTCGAACTAAATACAAATTCGTTGATCCCGAAGTGGATTAATTGGAACAGCGATTCTTCAACACCTAAAACTTAATCATTTAGACTGTTTGGTCCCGTGTACGGCGTGGAAGGCATGCACAACCCTCCGGTTCCCAGGCTGTCTGCAAATTGTGGCTTACCGCGCCGGCACGGTTCTTATCCGCACTCGTCAAGGCAATTTTTGGCTCGTCGTTCTTATCGTACGCAAAACAACCATCTCCGAAACGTGAGGGGAAAAAAGAAGAAAAGTCGGGAAATCGTCTGAGCGCGTTCTACTTCGTGCAGTTCCTTTTATTCTCCCACGTAGTCTGAAAAAAACTTGAACAACAAGAAAATTTACATTAAATATACATTGTTTTTATGCAAACACGTAAGAGATTTGGATACTTTTACGACGATGTAAGATTGTTCATTGAGGCTGTAAGTTGTTCAGTATCATCGTCCCTGCAGCATTAGCGGCGAGATACAATGAACAATTGTAAGGCCTGATCGTGAACAATTCGAAGAAAGTTATAAATGGGACCAAGAAGAAGAGAACGATTTTCCTCGTGGATAGCAGGGGAGAAAGCGGAAACGAGGTAACAGAGGAAGAAAACCGCTAATCGGTACACCTGACACCGAACGTACCCCTAAGAGGGTGAGGCGAGACCGTAGATAGGCGAGCGGCGAAACAAGAAAAAGTTTAATCGCGTCTTTTGCAACGCAGGGCGCAAGCGGGGCTGCAAATGGGGCAGGCAGCGGGGTCGAGGCGCGTCCTCGTGACGACTTGATGAGATAACTTTGCTCGTGTTGTGAAACAACCGGGCGTCGCGATTCGTGACTCCGTTTGCAACGGTGAAAGGAAGCTACGCGAAGGAGGTGAACGCGAGGGACGTAGGATAAAATTAAGGGGTAGACACGCGACCCCCTCGCCACCCTGTCGTTCACCGGTGTAGGACACGGTGTTGTGCGTGACACTCGTTGTTCGTGTTGATTCGCCTTGCATACGGAGAACGGAAGTTCCGCCGCGCCGCGCCGAGCGGAATACTTGTTGAGGCAGAACTGCAAATCTTCGGATGATTTCCGACCTTTCGAGGATTTCTCTGGGTTTTGATCATGGATCGTCACAACCGAGAAGACATAATGCGCCTATTTTCCAGACTGTTACAGTGTTTTCCGCTCTGAAGGGTTGAAGAGAGGCGTTCGCTACGAATATAATTACAATGATTAGACCGAATTGCAGCAAAAGCTGGAGTAAAATAGAAAATTATTTTCATTCTTAATATGTTTAATAGATTGAAAATAATTTAACAATATGTTTTTTAATTCTGTTTTTAAATTACGTTCACTCATTTTTGTCATAACTGCATGAAAAGTCCGCTGTCTAATAATAACGACGATGCGCTTATCTCGGCTGACACAGCTCCGAGTAACAGCACGTAAAAAGACACAGAACTCGATGGCGGGCCGCGACAATATCGTTCGGGTGTGCAAAACCCGTCGTTTCCAGGACAGCGATTAGGCGGATTAGCCGCGAGGTCGCGGCTCCTCACGGGTGCTCAAGGGGTTTACGGGGCTCAGCAGGTCACATGACGTGATGTCACGTTACCTGATGGTCGCGGACAGGTGTTCGGGTTCGCACGAGCAGACCAAGCGAGAGAACGCCGAGGCCGACCGATCACGGGGGTGGCATTCGCTATCACGAATCCTAGCCACATAATGATAACGAGCGTCCAACGAAGCGACGAGAACGCCGCTCGTAATGTCGGGACAATCTTGATGATTGCTCTCGCCCCCTTCCTAAAGGAAGGACGCGCGATCGAGCAATCCCGCTACCGGTTTACTCAATCCTTTTACAATCTACGATCTAACGGCCGCGGCTGACGCGTAATTACTCCGCGAGAAAATAGTTGCTTCCGATAAGCCCTGAAACGTTGAATTACGTTACACCGGCATCAAATCGAAATGATAAACGCTTCGCGCAAGAACTCAAGGAGAACTACGCGGGATTATTTTCAATGGTAGTAACAATTTCTGTACCATGAACGATGAATCATACTCTCAGCATCGTGATCTAAGAATTTCTTTCGAGATTGTTATTTAAAAGAATACTTTTTTGTTTATCGTTGTACGTAGTGTGGGAAGATCGCGAGTGAAATAGTTGTCGAGAAATCATTCGTATCGTTTCTTGTTGCGGCACACCTGCCGAACTTGCCGGCGGCTAACTGTTGTTCCTAAGACACCTGTACTGCGGCCTCGTGAGATTTCGGCCACATGGCAGAGGCGCATCACCCTTCACTACCAAATTAGATATTACGATAACAAATGGCGTTATTTAACCCGCGATGCTCGCTCACTCCCGTCAGCTTAAATTTAAACTGGCGATACACTCCGAATTGCTTGTCTCTTTTTGAGACACGAAACGGGACATGCGGCATCGTAAATCCCTGTCGCACCTGGAAACTTTTCGTGTATAATTGCAGATATGTAATTTCTTCAAACTTTACGTATAAATCACAAATATTACCTAGCGTTCCGTTTTGTATGGAACTTTGATCGAGTCCGCCTGTAATGTAGATGCGGAGAAATTTCCCTGAATTGTATCGTCGATTTGAACGTTGCTATTGTTGTTGTTCTTGCATCGTGTCGCAGGGGGTTCGTCTACATCGTAAAGCAATCGATCGTGTTGGGTCGTTAATTAAAAGCTTGGACGGAACAAACGGGACTGCAACATTGATGAGGTAGACTAAAAACAATTCCAAGTCCGTGCGCGTTCTCATCAATGTTGCAACCCCCCCTTCAGTGTTGGCCGTCGTCGTCTAATTTACTTCATAATAATTACCGACCCATTAAACATTTGTGGGCGGTAGCAACGTGTCAGCTGCCGATTGTCCCAGAGACATTAGACACACGTAGCTTTCCATTTCACGGGGTAGAACGCCCTTGCGTATGGAATTATAAACATGAATAAGCAAAGATTGTTGCACGAGAGTCAATTACCGTTAAAGAACGATTAAGCTTTTGATTCATCATCTGATCATCGTGGATATGGATTTTTGATAATATTAGAAATATTCTTCTGAAAAAAAGAAAACGGAAATACTTTTTTTCCGTTTGGAAAAAAGTTTCAAACGGTTCTGGAACGATTTTCACCGATCCTAATCTTCGGCCATTCAGCCATGCAAGACGCGAGAAGCCGGGCGACCTGTTATCGCAACGGGTGGCAGATTAGGGTCGTGATACGCTTAGGGGTGAACAATTGCTATTCCCCAGGATTGGTCAGTCCGGCTGGCTTTTGCCTTCGTTGACCACTTGAAGCTCGGCTCGGTTGCTCGCCCCTAATGCTTCAGGGGCGGAACAACCGTTCTACACGGCGTTGCGCATGCACCGAGGGGCGGGTATCACCCCTTGCGACGACGAATTGGAAATTCTTCTGGTGGCGAGGTATGCGGCAAAGCAGCACGTGACGCGAAACGTCAACAGGCTACGGGAACACCGACGTAGATAACTTCTACTCTACTTCGAAGAACGTAGCCGAAGATACAACCTTCTCCGAAACTTCTTTGATACCTGCATCGTACAATACCGTTGAAATCGAGCTTACAATTACTGACGTTATAAAACGGACAAAGAAAGTAAATACAACGATAGAAGACTTAGCAATCTCATGTTACCAATGATTTTGTTCAACTCGTTTCAATAACTGGATCAAGATCAGGATGAAATGGAGTCAGACATTCTTCAAGATCGTCCAGCTACCTCTCAAGATACTGTTACTTTAAAATCGAAAGGATGGTTTCATGTTTTTACCAATAAATGGACAGTTTGAGGAACATCTCTACCGCATAATTTCAACACCTCTGCGGGATTCGTTGGTTTTTTCTATTTTATGGATATTGTTCGGAATTTCGTGAATCTATCAGTGTCCAGAGATATTAGAGGACTCCAGAAGGAATGACCTCCCACGCACCCGCAAGAACGATCTGCACTGGAAGCACAGTTTCCAGCGCGTTTTCCGCGTTACATCTCTTGAGGAGTTACAGCCTGTTCGCGCCGTCCTCAGGTAATTTACAAAATCATTCAACGATTCCATATTTTATATTATTTCACCTGTAATTATATATTTGTTATTAGACTAGGAATTTTACGCGTTTATGTAGAGTAAAAATCCTCTTTGTATCTGTTTCATCTACTCATTTTTGTTATAAATGCATCAAATCCGCAGTCTACTTATCGATAGAGCCTCAATTTTATATTTGTTTTCTACTGTACGCGACACAGATTTCTAAAGTCACGGACAAGCGAACAAGTTGGTCAATGCGAACATCGATGTTAGCCGATTTCCAAGTGGTTACCGAATCCTCCAGTAGCCGTGATCGTCTAGTGGTTAGGACCCTACGTTGTGGCCGTAGTAACCCAGGTTCGAATCCTGGTCACGGCAATGTGCAATTTGACACATTGTCACGGTGGAGGTTTATTTTTTTTTATCTTTTCCATCAACCGCCTACCTCTGCCACACCTATCTAGAATATGCAATGACAATAATTTATTATTTTATGATTTTAATTAATATCTTTATAACTACCAAGATTTTCGATTCGGCATCATTTCTATTCATTTTACATGCTGCACATTGTTATAATTGATAATCATTATCGAAACCACGATCGTACTAATCAAACAAATATATAGAGTTAAAAACAAACGACTGTTTCCTATAAAACGTTGAAAATGTGCATGTGTAAATAGTAAATAGTTTCGGACTTGGACAATTTCCTTTTTATTAGATACATTGAATTCTTCGTTTTCGTTTAACGACGAATTATAATTATAGCATAATAAATATACTGGGTATTGCAAAAATAAAAAATGAATCGATTACCCCTGGTGGGACTCGAACCCACAATCCCCGGTTTAGGAGACCGATGCCTTATCCATTAGGCCACAGGGGCGGTTGGTACTCAGCATCTTCAAAATGAATCCAATCCAGCTCTATCACAATACAAAAACAATATACTATTTTGCAGCTATAGCACACGTTCAAATATAATGAAACCGATTAAATGTCGTAATATAAAATTCAACGTTCCTTGTGTCAATAGAGGTAGAAAAGTCTTGCAGCACTTAAAATTGTGGAATGTGTGTGTGTGTATGCGTGTATCCAATTAAATAATAGGAACGGACTTCCGCGGCACGCTATTCAAATTTAAATTAGCTGACACAGCCTCGCGAATATGAGCTCACGTGAGAGTAACATTTTTGCATTTTTGTAACCATCGAGTTTCTCCTGGTCGTTTTTTACCGTCATTACCGATGAACTGCGTGGCAAACATGACAGACACGCTCTGAAAGGGGAAAGTGAAGAAAACACACGGATGTGCTCCTGCTACTTGAAATCTCGCTGATCTCATCCTCCTACAAATTTTGCACGGCTAAGCACATGAATAACGAGTCTACGATGCTTATGATCCGTTTCCCGTTTATTTGTTACCGCAGATAGAAATCAAGAGTACAGCTTGGTCAACAGGCTTCGTCAGTTTCCCTTCCCTGAAGAATAAATAATAATGTTTTATAAGATGCAAATAATCATTTCTAATTGACAGAGTTGTGCAGATACGAGCCGTACAGTTCCAGGGACTATAATTTGGGAGAGCCTGATATTTTATCAAGCTCCGGTGCAAGGGACACGGCGATTGGTCGGACACCATCGCCATTATCATCTCCAACGTTTTCTCTTCCGGGTTCCTTGCTTCCACCTCCGTTTTTATCGAACGTGCCGCCGTTAATGCAATCTATAAGCGTACCGCAACCGTTTTCGAATGTCAACGCTGGTAAGTTAATCAATAAATCCATCGGTACAACAAACTGGAGAATTTGCCGTACTTATTGATTTTGAAAAACTTCGTTTACAAGTGCTTCGGTAGCGCAGATGGCAGCGCGTAAGTCTCATAATCTTAAGGTCGTGAGTTCGATCCTCACCCGGAGCAATTTCTTTTTTTTCATTTATGCCTAAAACAAAAATACAGGCGTTGAATTTTTATTTCGTCAACGTTCATAAAAGATTATTTTTTCCGACTGTAATGTTTTATGTATGTAGATTCACCTCCTTGCGGTTTATACCACCGGATCGGTCACATATATTCACGTATATTCTTTCCGAAATATTCTTCCTATACATTTTAGTCAGACTTGTTCCATTTTTATTATTACGGATAAAAAGAATTATGAAATTGTTAACGAGGATAAATACCTGTTGGTGAAGCAGGCGGCATGGTAACTCGCCACTTCTTGGGCACAAACGGGATCACGAATTCGTCGCGGCGACCCAGGAGCGAAAAGAAACCAATTCCGGACGACCAGAAGGACGAGAAATATTATGAAAGACGCAAACGTAATAACCAGGCCGCGAAAAAGTCGCGGGACGCTCGAAAAATTCGAGAGGATCACGTGAGTCGAAGACTAGAGAACGCATCTGTATTTGTACTTTATATATTTACAATGACCCCCACTAATATATTCGGACAGTTGGACCGTACGATCTGAACTTTTTCGAGAAATCGGAACAATTGATTTGCTAAAGAGAGCGTCCGAATATTAAGGAGGGTAGACTCGTTTCTAGGATTGCAAGGGTGCGGGATGTGGCTTTTCATATCTCGATAATACATGCGATGGAGTTTTTCAGTAGTCAAAAGCACTAGATAAAAGCTCAATTTAGGCCGCAATGGCCCTCAAAAGTCCTATTTTTACGTTTACGAGGCGTAATTTCCATTACTCGGCAGCATGTATACATATATATACATGCATAGCTGTCGCAGCTTTATTCTTCCAAATAATGCAAATTACGCCTCGCAAAGGTGTGACACCTCGCAAAAAACTTTTGAGGGTGATTGCGGTCTAAATTGATCTTTTATCTTGCAATCCTAGAAACGAGAGTCTATTCCCTTAATGGGAGTCACTGTACGCGTGTTTTTGAAGTCATTGTTACTTTTTAGATCGCGTTGCGAGCGACAATGCTGGAGCACGAGAACGCAATTTTAAAGGCACAGGTGATTACGCTTCGCGAAGAAGCACAATCTCTGCGGCACATGTTAATTAAACAACAGGCGCCAGCTTTACAATCGATCCAACGTTCGATCACCTCTATAGCACCTGTTACATTGCCATCACCGCATTCTAAGGCGACTCTGGATTGTCAGATCTAAAAGCAACTCATTCGAATAAATTATAGGCGAATTATTATCGAGCGACTAAAGTTTCTGTTATTTCATCTGGATCATCGGATTGTGCAAACATATATTTATATCACTTATAGGTTAGAAAATGTTTCTGAAACGACATCTACTGCGGAGCACGAGAGAATACTAGCGGCAGTGGTGCGATATGGTGCAACATTTCTCGCGCATGCGCGGCCAAAACAGTAACGTATATTAGGATGATGAGGTAGCAGAGCCCTGAGGCAGTTATATCGGCGGGAATGTATCGAAACAATCTGTTCCGGACAAAAAGACTCTAGGACGTGTCGTACGAGTTACAAAATATATAATAAATATACCAGTTATACATTCATTTTTCAGAATCACACCATATAAATTTTTTAAAATTCTGCGGGGTGCTCAAGGTACCCCATTTTATGCGGTACTGAGGCTGAAATCGCCGTACATGCGCGAGAAAAGTTGCATCATATCGCAGCACTGACTAGCGGGAAGGGAAAGGGGAAAGAAGCCTAACCTCAGATTGCCTTTGCATTCCTCTTGCCCCGTTTCCTTCTGTTAGTTTTCTCTCGTGCTCCGCTCTATACATTATTGTTCGTCGAACTAATTAGCTCATAAGGTTAGCACCGTTAGCAAAAACATCGAACGTAAAAGTTTCTACAAATCACGAGAGTTCAGAGATTTAAAATTCGCACGTAAAACACACGTCGGAACGGCAGAATAATAATCATAACCTTCCGAATAATGTTTCAAAAAATGTCAGCGTGTGACGCCTTTCGGCGGATTTTAATTTTCCTACATTATATTTATATATATAGTTAATTTGTAAATAGTTGAATGATGTATTTATTTTATAATTGTTGACAAATAAATAATCTACGCATTACAAATAAATTGGTCTTATTCTTATGTAACGATAGAATATTTGTTATATAAGGGTGAATCACGAATCGCGATCGAAAATATTTTTATCGGATATATATTGAATCCCCATTATTTTATATAAATGTAGTAGATAAATACACCGTCGCGTGTCAGACTACAAAAATAAAACAATTCGAATAAACATGATGTAATAAAAGAATCGGCTTACAAACATTTGTAGCTGAATGATACAAATTCCGTAAATAAAACAAACATGTATACATGTATACATACAATTTCTACAGGCGATATAAAAAGTGTGTGTTGGCCAGCCTGTAACAACAAAGTATACGCATATAAACATGTATATATATATATATATATGAATGCACACTCTGAAACACTTTAAGGAAAGACTCCATCGAAAGAAATTGAGCAACTAACAATAAAACGAACACGCAGTTGCAGTGCCACAGCGCGTATTCAAAAAGAGATCTCAATCATTTTACAAAAAAACGAGTGTTCGATTCTGCTTGGCTATCGAGCAATTTATCGAAGGAGAATGATTTTTCCTGACCTCCGGATTTTATGCATTTATAACAAAAATGAGTAGGTGAAATTTAAAATATTGAAAAGATTAGTACATTGAAATTATTAGTGAAAAATATAAATTTATATTTAGCTCCTGTGTCTTGCAATTGATGCAGAAGCTTTTTATTTTGCATAAAGATCCAGAGAGTCTAATTATTATAAATTCAAACGACTGAAAATGATTCGTCTATCACTGAAGTATCTACGGCGGAGTACGGCGCCACTCGTTTCGAACAAGTAAGTACGCTCCTGCCAGCTCCTGCTCGGAGAGAATTTGTACCAATCAGAGGTCGATACGACGAAGAACCGCGACGCCATGTCTATATACAGTGTTTTGTTTTGCGCATTCGGATGTTTGACGAAGGGGGCCAAAGAGGGCCATCAACGGGTTCTGTTGGATGTATTTCGGTTCTTCCATGTTTTCATCGTCCCGGGAATTCCTGTAAATTCCCGGATATTGTGCTTGTGTAGATCGCGAGCGCGCGAGACTAAGACTAAACACAAATGTTTGTAATGAGTTAGCTATTCCCTGTGCCTGTTGAGTGGGACGTTTGACTTTAACGAATTTGTTACAAAGTGATCTACAACTATTTTAAGCGTCAAGGACAGAAAATGCCATCCGCAGGCATAGCTGCTTTTCTGATCGGCATCACCATAGCGACAGTTTTTTACTTTTTCTTTCCGAGCTCTGAGGAAGAACCCACAGCAACCTCGGCCCACCATGTTGAAAGATCGAATTCATCGAACAGATATTATGAGAGTGAGCCGTGTTCTTATAAAGATAGGTGTGTGTTTCGTAAATATTCGTTGCTAGCAAAAGTATGTGTAAGATTCCTCTACGCTTCCGTTGCTATTTAGTTTATTTCATTTATTTTATATAGACGAAAGTGAGGTTATGTTATGTACAAGATGCAGCCAGCAGAGATCTATTTATTTACACTTGCATATTGACAAATCTCTGGAAGCAGTTAATAACATACAGCGGGTGTACTTTTTAAATATAAAATACAAAATAAAACTTGTCTGCATCGATTGCAAGAAATAGAAACCAAATTGAATTATATATATATAATGATTTTAATAGAGAAGAAATCATTTATTGGCATTTTCAATTTTTTTCAATTTTCCAACAATTTTGAATTTCGTTCTATTCAATTTTGCTATAAATACATACGGAATCTGCAGTCTACTAATAACTTTTCTCAAAATTCGACCCAACAGCTTAAGCTTTTTTGAGATGTCAGAAGAATTAGTTTAAAAATTGTTATTGGTCGCAATTGAAGGAAAAAGTGAAGGTGACGATTTTTAAAATTTTTTATCTGTACCTGTAATGGAAATTTCAAACATGTATATTTTATAAATCTAAGTAAGTTGTGTACACGTACAAAGTTTCATCGAAATCGATCAAGGTTGTTATGAAATATAATTGATTGAAAATAGGAGAAAGTGTAAGAATCTATGATTTAAATTCAAAGATTTTTACATCATATAATGCTTAGTTATTTGCAAAAGTTATTTACACATTAGCTAGTAAACTAATCCTTCTAACGTCTCAAGAAAACTCAAGCCGTTGGGTCCACTCTGGAAAAAATTATTCATTTTTAAAAGGTGTACGAATACTTTGTACATCCAGTATACATATCGAAGAAATCTTCTTCGAACTTCTTCGCTAAAGTGTATATCTTTTTTCTGTTCTCAATAGTAGGAGGAGGAGATCGCACCCTTATGAACGTAAGATAGCTTCAGGAACATGCTCAATATGTCTAGACCCATTGACGACGGGTGTGCGAGTTGTAGTGAACCCTTGCAACCATGGTTTTCATCAAAAATGTATTTTGGAATGGGTATCCGTGGCAAATCCAGTAATTTCTAAATAAAAACTTGTTTATCTTTTGAGCAAGTCATATTTACGATATCGATTAATTGATTTGATTTCAATTCTTTACAGGCATCATGCCCAAACTGCAGATGTAAAATCAAGCAGTAAGGGGATATACAGGATTAGGAACTGAATTTGTATGGCAACAGTATATTCAGTTTTTAATGTCGTAAGTTGATCGTTTAATAAGTATTTGATAAGAGGATATTCTAATTGGAAGGTGGAATAAAAGAAATAACACTTTACATAAAGAATACATGTGATGCGAGTTTGTTTCACGGGTAGCTATGGAATTATTAAGGACAGCTACATTTCTATTAAACTGTAAATCTTTTGCAGTACACACGATACGTGTAACACATATTGCAATGTTATAAATATATGGTATGCCTGATGTGATTTAGTAACAATATTATTTTGGAACTATGTAACGTGTAATGCAAAAGAATATAAAGTACACAACAGTTTTTGACAATAGAATTTTATGACATAAAAATTCATTTATCTAAAAATTTGTTCTCCAAAGTCTTGTTATTCTATTTATGTATCGTATTTATCGTTCTAACATATCTATAACATTAATTTTGCAACAATTCTATATACAATTTAGAATATAGATATAAATTCTTACTAAAATGTCATAAAAGTTCTGCGAAACAGTGATATCGATATTACGTGATCGACTCCTTTCACTAAATTAATTGCGCGCGTACAAAAATTAATTGACTGTCCGAGTTTTATGTTGGAAATAAAACAGTTTTCGAAAAGAACATTTAATCCTTAAATGCATGTCGTTGTAACATCGTTGCAACATACTGTTCAAACCAGTTTTCATAGGTAGTAAATGCATTGTGTTGTATAATCTGCAACAGGTAGTTCTTTTTAATAAAACGCCATTAAAAAATTATAAAAATATTTTTTCTTCATCGTGCATTTAAGGGTTAAGAAAGTATTCTTAAATCACGGTCGTCTTTCGTAAAGTAGATTGACGAATGTTCAGCACAGTAAATACTTGACATTAGATTCTACATGTTACCTTAAAGGCATCCCTTATAGTTCGTAGGACTATCGCATTAAATTTAAAAGGAAACGGAAGAACGGAAGGAAAGAATAACTAATTTTTATGAAAGTGCTTTACTTACTTCTTAAACATTAATTGGAAAGTGTGATGTTTGAAACGAATAAATTGTTATCAGCTTGTGCAGTAGTTTACGATATACATAACGAATAAATAAGAGAAATGTAAATTAGACTGCTTTTGTATGAAAAAAAAAATAAAATACGTGAACGAAGTTAAACTGGTGGCGTTTCATTTATCGATATCGTTGGAAATGTTCAAATCGTTGATAAATATATTCTTTTTTTAAAGTAAATTTCACTGAATAATTTTGCAATAAATCGTTAAACATCGGTATATGAGGACCACGAATATTTTTGTAATTTTTCTACAGGAAACGCGCGTCCTTGACAGTGTAAAAATTACGGAAGAGAAAGCTGAGTTGCGGTAACTTTAATGGTATAATAGTAATTTTACGTGCCGTGAACCGCTTACGAAACCGTGCTTTAGTTAAAGTTAAAACAAACAAGAAGAGCAGCGAACCAGTCGCGATACGGGCGAAATAACGGCAAAGGAAGTGCAGGACGTTGAAGAGCGGTATCGTGAGTACAATACAGTCTTCTCTAATATTTGTTGCGATGATACGTGCCGTACGCTTTCCTTTTCACTCATCGTAAATGGTTTTCACGATTTCCGGTTCAGCAATTTCATGAACTCGTCGTCGTGGGGATAAACGACACTCACATTCTATCTTTTCCATTCTTCTTTAAAGATAGATTATAATACACAGCAGGTTTTCAGCGATATAGTATTAATAATCTTTTATTTTTCTATAATCAGAAAAATTACTGAGATTTTGTTATTTTATCTGTACATCATTTCAAAAAGTTTCATTTGAAAGCATTTCATTCAGCCATCTTTGGCATTAGCATTCGCGATCTATAATTATACAATATCGGTATATCGACTTTCTATAATGAGAGACAACTTTTATTGCTTTGGCACGTAACCGTTGATTATAGTTATCAAATATTTATTAATTATATTGAACACTTTAAAAAGAACATCCAATCAATTCCTAAGAGATGGAAGAGCGTGCTTTGGTTTGAATAAAAATTGTATGAAATCTAAATATACAGATACAGTTCTGTCAGCGTATACATCATATTATTTATATATATAATTAGACTGCGGATCTTTATGCAAAATAAAAATGTTCAGCAGGATTGTGGGCAGCAGAAGTCAAATAAAAATTCATTCCATTCCCTAATAGTTTTTTACATCTGAAAACAACACTATTTTTAGATTTATCGAATTTTTCAATGTTTTTTATATTTCATCTAGCCAATTTCTTCATAAATGTATCCAAATCCGCAGTCTAATTATGATACAATTGATAGAATTTTGGGAGCAAATCTGGGTAGAATAAGCTTCTGTTCGATGACGAACGGGAAGTTTAGCGTGGCCCACATGGTACGTGTCGAAGAAAGGAAGAAATTCCAGAGTGGTTCCCGTTTCTTGCAGCGGTCGCGGACAATTTTATTTTTCTTTTCGCAGGCGGTTCGGTGGTCCGACGATAAGCTTGGACAATGATTAGTGTTCGGCACGTGGGGAAATGGGCAGCGCTGGAAATTTGAACCGGATAGAAGGGGGTTGTTGGCTCGCGTTACGTTGGCATTTTCCCTCGTAACACAGCGTGCGCAGAGGATGGTTGTAAGCCGTAAGGTAAGCTGTAAGCTGCAAGCGACGGCAATGTTTGTACGGTGAACGGCACGGTGGAAGGTATGAGAGAGAACCGGTCAGTTACCTGAGAACTGAGAAACACGCCGGCTGGTAGCAGGACCTCGATCGTTAACCTCGAAGCGAGGACACCTCGGCGTTTTACCGGTGATCAAGCTGCGGTGACGTTACAGGGATGCAAAAGTGGCGGGAAATACCGCGTCAACCGCGATAACCGGGCCTCAAAAATTTTCAAGTTCCATGGTCTCGCCGATCCGCGCTCGTCAAAATGCTCGTACGCGTCGAATACGATGCAGTGTTTACTGACGATTCTGTGTATCGTTCATATGATCGCCGATTCCACGGAAACCGTCGAGGAAGAGCGAGGTAAGCGAGATCGGAACACATTCAAACACATAGTGTTCATCGTAAGCATCATTTTCTAATCAACCTATTCCGTCAACGAATTATATAAGCCTCTTGATCGTGTTAATTCATTGTTTTACGAAGAAGAGTTCGATAGTTCTGCTTAATTCACTGTTCACGTTAAATTTGAATAAAAAGTGTCGATATTTTTGTACTCGCGCAATTTCTACGACCTGTACGGTGGCATCCAATCGCGGATATAATCGAGGCTGAAAATCGTTAAAACCGTAACTTTTCAACAGAAATTATCCGGAGAGTGCTCGCTTAGCATAAATACGCTATAAAGGAGCGTATAATTGAAGTAATAAAGAGACCTGGCCAGGTTAAAGAGATCGACTCGTCGAAAACCTATTTAGTTACTATCGTTTGCATCGACCGTTTAAACGGCGTTATCACATTGATCTTATTTGTTCCGCGTTGATGTTGCTTGGAAAGCGAAATCAACGAAATTTTCTGTATATCTGTAGAGTAATCGGAGCGTTCCCGGTGAGCGATTCCGCGATCGTTTTCCGATCGTGCGTGGTTTGCAATTTTTGTCGTTCTTCAGTGGGTCTGCGAGCCTCGCATCGAAGCGTCTCGAATCGGGACGCGATCGCTATGGTGACCGGTGGAGGCTGAGAGAGCCGGCGGATTAACGGTGAAACGGTTTGGTCCGACAACCACGCGAATTACTGCCGCCGAGTTAGCACGGGCCCCATAACGAGACAACAAACGTTCTCCGGTTCGTCGAAATCGGCCGATCTATTTTCAGAGACAAAACACAGCGCGGCTCCGTGGATCGCAGCGAGGCTGAAAATCGATCGTCCCATTTCTCGGACCGGTTTCACGATTGTCAGCCAGCCCGAAACAAGTTTCCATTAATCTTCGATTTCGTTCGCATTACGGACAACCGCGTCGCCGATAATTAAATGAATTCCTCCGCCGCTGATTAGCTGCCGACTCCTCTTGTCCTCCTGGCAAACTTTGCCTCGAACAACCACTCGAAATGTGCAATCGAGCGGAATCTTGCTCATTTATCTCATTTTTCCCATAAATGGATAAAATTCAATTTTGATGTACGATATACGATATTCGAAGATGCAAATCTCACAACTCGGTAAGGATTTCGTTCGTAATTGGAACAAAGTAACTGTTGTGTTATCGGAACACAACTGTTCCACTAATTAGTATGCGAATAATCTGTTCTGCGTTCAATTCAGTTGTCGCGCTGTTTAAAAATTAATTCGCTCTTCTCTGCATCAAGTGTAGGCAGTTGAGCGTTCCTGGATTCCAAGAAGAATGGAAAGATTGAAAATTTTCGTAGAGATGAGATGCGTCGATTCACGTGAGCAATTACAGAGTACCGTAACAGTGGTTCTTTCGCTTGTACGTTTTATCTCGGCAAGAAGATCTGATACTCAGGTTCTTTTACGCTTCGAGGAAAGACGTCGCCGTTAATTACGCCACGGTCTAGCTTAAGCAACGAAACAATTAACTGGCGAACAAAGCGGCGTCGCTTTGAGAAACCCGTTCCCGTTAACGGGCGTCTGATCATTAATTGCGGAAGTACTATAATGGGCAACGTGCCGTAACACCCAATATGGCCGGCTTTGCCGTCGCTAGTACATGCATAATAATTATGATTTCGACGGCGATGAATGGTCGGTGTGCCTACACGTGTGTGGACGAGCAACGGTGAAAGCGTTTTACTGAATGCAATGTCCGAACGAACTGTCCCTTTTTTTCTAACGCTCCTCGCACTGTTATTCTTGTCACTCGTGTTATCCAATGGTCGACCTATATCACACGGACTTGTAGGCGGCCGGAATTCGAATTAGGTTGCGTGATCAATCAGTTCGTGGTTCCTCCCATTATCGCGAAGCTATAGGAGACGGTTTGTATCCCAAAAAAGCGAACCTGTTCGCCAGAAATCTAAAGGTAGGAATTTTGATGGAGACAGCGGTCTAGAGTCTAGATTGATCTTTTATCTCTCTCTCTCTCGCTCTAGCGCTTTTGACTACTGAAAACAAACCCGTATTTGCATTATCGAGAAATGAGAAGGTGCATCCCGCACCCTTGTAATCCTGGAAAGGAGAATAACCCCTTAACACTAAACCTACCACGAGCGGGGTCAAATGACCCATTTTAGATTTTTGATTTGACAATTATTGAAATTGTAAACGTGTTTTCATGGGAATGTATTAAATGTATTTTTTGACTCCAGTATATATTATAGTAAAAATCGCATGAAATATAAATAAATTTAATCTTATTATTTTTATTTTACTTCACTTTTGATGGTCGGTAGGTTTAGTGTTAAGGTATACAAATATAAACTGAGCCCTCGGATGCAAATTAAAATGAACAATACCAAATTGATCGAGTTGCTAAAATCGAAACTAAACAGTTCGAGTTGCAGCGGCGAGTCAATCACACGTACGTTACACCGGCAGTTGCAGCGAGGAGGACAATCGGCGCAAAAGCGAAGGAAATCGTGAGAACGATGTAACCATTTGATGTATTCCGAGCTGCGTCCGCACGTGGGTGCACGGCGAGCAGAGCGGATGTATAGGCTTGTTGGCTACTCGCGAAGCAAAGAAAGCAGAATCCCCCTAGGCTTTCCGTTTTTTTTACCTAAATCCTATGTACCACATACGAGAGGACCCCGCGCGGAGGAACAGGCTTTCTAATAAACATATTATATTATTGCCGGCTAGTGACGCTCGTATCGTTGACCGTCATCATTCGCGCGCGATATCGTGGTTATATACGATGCGTTTCTCTTCCATTTAATCGGCTCGATTCACTATACCTCGCGCCGTACTTCCTCAGTTTACACGAATCCCGGTCGACGTAATTAGTATATTTCAAGTAATCCTCGTCCAATAATCTCTCAAAAGCTCGTACGCGAGACAAACACGCGCTCGGAGAAATCAAATACCACGCGCCTAACATGTGCACAGTATATGTACAATATATTCTAAAGGAGCGACAAAAATTTAACCACGCTGGAAATTGCAGTTTCGAACTGGCAACTGGCGACGCATCGGGAGAAGAAGAAATCCTATGTCGCATGTTCAATCGCACAATTTCGATATGCTTCACTTAGGATTTTACTGTTCGGTTACAAACGCCGAAAAAATCATTTTCATTCGAGTTTCCGAGGAGATCTATTAATTGGGCGTTACCGGCTTAATTACAGTAAAGGCATTAGTACGAGAGTGGGCGCCCCTAGTGTGGCTGGCACCTGGAGAGCTGTTCTTGCCCCTGGGAGTGCCTGATTTCCTCGACAATATGGAACCGGAAGACGACCACCTTCGCACCAGACTCGACGTAGGTAAATAACAACGATTATCAAATTCATATCGCGCTGTTCAACAATGATCTCGCGGTTTGATAACACTGTCCAACAAATTTAAACTTTTTTTAAAAATAAATTTGTTGGATAGTGTACTTGTAAATCGATGTTGTCAATATTAAAGTATTAAATGATCCATAGAGGAGTTGTTGAGCAACCGATCTTCGTTTCTGTATGGCCAGAAGCCTTCAGGATCGGTACCGGTTTACGCGTTGATCAACAATTGCGAGGTTCCGGATGTTATGGCGGACACCACGAACTCGAACACGATACGATCGGCCAGGAGGTCGCGGAGAAAGAGGATCGCGGCTGGGACATTGTCGAGGAATGCGATTCAAAACGATTTCGGGTCTCCGACGACGATCCTGACGAACAATCTTCCGGGAAAAGCGTGGAAGAGCGACTCGAAGTCCGGCGGCGAGGTGGGTTTCGAAACGGACCAGGTGAAAATACGAACAACCGACGTGCCTCCTTTCCGTTGCCTTTGACGTTCGTGGGACTATGTGTGTGTCCGCAGAAAATGGTGGATTTCGAGAAAACGACGAAAAGAAGGACCAGGTCCCGGAAACTGCGCTTTCACGTGACCTATTGGATGTTCTATCCGTTCAGCGAGGGAAAGGCAGTCTGCGTTCTGGATCTCGGATTTTTAGGTACCTGGCCGATACCCACCGTAGGCGGAGTGTGTCTGGGCATGCTGAAGGAGTACGGCAACCACGTGGGCGATTGGGAACACATGAGTCTTTATTTTAAGGTACAACGAACTCGCGTCCGAAAAATTCTATCCGTCCCTGTCGCTGTTTTTTCTCTGTGCCGTTTCAAATCATTTCTGTTCTGCAGTCTAATTATTTGTTTCAACGAGCACGCTACCTATTGCCTCAATTATCCAACGTGCAGCTCCATGTTCCGAAATAAAACCTTTAGAAAATAGTATAATATATGTACTGATAACAACAACGCGTAAGGTGGGTAGACTCGTTTCTAGGATTGCAAGAGTGCGGGATGCGCGAAAACTCCTATCTTTGGGAGTTTGCATTATCGAGAAATGAGAAGGCGCATCCTGCATCCTTGCAATATTGGAGAAGTGAGTCTACTCCCTTAAATGGCTGAGTAAGGGAACAATTAGCTGCGAACTGTTTCGCGTCCCATATACGAGAAAAATCAGCCACCGTCCGGCTTGGTCTCATAATTCATATTAGAAAGTGTGTTTGCTCGTTCTGCTCCTCCTCTTCTTATCGACATACCGTTCTGTAAACGATTTCAGGTCGCGTCCTAGCTGCGTCTGCTTAGCTTCTGTTTCAACTGTTCCAGGACGCGAATTATCCTTCGGCAATGTACGTGTCTGCCCACGACGCCGGCGCGTTTTACAGATACGATCTGCGGAGCGGCACGTTCGTCTACGAGAGCCAGGAGACGCGAAAGGGCATCTTCCAGAAGCCTATATTCCCGGAAAGGGTATACACCGCTGGCGGTTCTCATCCGATACTGTTCAGCGCCCGCGGCTCCCACGGACTTTGGACGGCGCCCGGAAAGCACAAATTCGTCAGATTACCTCGTTTGTACGACGAGAGCGGATTCGGCACCGCTTGGCCAACGTGGAAGATGATAGAGCTGCTGCTCAAAAAGGAGAACAGCATCCTACCCGGTTGGATGAGCTTTAGAGGCAAGTGGGGTAACACGAAGAGCAACTGCCACCCCCTAGCCAGACTCGGATTCAATATTTGCGAGTTCGTCGACGGACCGACCGGTATTCCTATGAAGAAGACCAGCTTCCGGTGCTGACGACGAATCCCCGCTCTGCTAGGTGTCGTTGTAGGCATTAAGAATCAAGTGGACTTTGACAAGAGAACGGCCCCGACTGTACATATATATGTATAAAGGGTTCAACAAATTTAGATTATCTTCAAAACTGCCAAATAGCTGTAACTGATACTTATTATTAGAGACTGGCGTGCTAGGTGAAATTGAAGTCGGTTCGGGTCTTTTCCTTACGTGCATCACCGAGAACAGTAACAGATAGAGACGCTTCATTTCGAACGGTCATTTCCACTACATTAGTGCTGGTAAAGATTGGTCTCCATCATGCAGCTGGTCGGAAGGCGAAGACTTTGATCGGAGAGAGCTTAAATTAAAAGAGCGACAGATTCGATGCAAGATAATCGTTTAATAAAACGCCTCGTTCGTCGTTAAATTCGTTCATTTCTCATTATTAGTTTTCAGCTTAGCTAGGATTTAGAAAAAACAGCATCAACGCTCGTTCTAGAGATTCGTAAAGCCTACGCTCGATGTAAAACGATAGTAAAATACAATCTCGCTTATTACAAATAGATCGAGAGTGAATATATACATGTATATATTAATTAATAATTAATAATTATTAATTAATAAATAATTATATATATACATATATATTCGTAGGTATAGTAAACACTTTAGGCATTGCGTGATACGTCTCGTTGAAGAAGTTAATAGTAGGTGAACGCGGTACTTAGCGGTAATTACATGTCTCTCGGTGTGTGATCCTTCAGGAAAGGCCGATCGGAAGAACACATTAATTATTCTAAGTCGCGGGGTCATCTCTGCGCGACAGATCCGCAACATCGACAAGCTAGAACGACGGGGTTCTTCAGGGTTGCCACACGACGCCGCGTATACGTCGATCGGCATGCGACGATAGATTCATTGTGATAAGCTCATCGGGTGAACACTGCGCATTTTTTCGGAACGTTATATCGTGCAGTTTGAAGGGTGAAACAACGGATTGCGTTAGGCTCCTTTTGGGCATATCCTACGTTTTAAAGTTAAAGACATGGTAAACGTGATTGCTTATGGCGACTAATTATAGCCATTCCCTGATCACCGACCACAACACATTATCGATCAAACCGTCCCCTGTTGAATGCTTCATTGCCAACCAGACGCGCGATTTCCCTTCGTGAAGGGTGCTCGTTTCCGTTCAAGGTTGCTGTTGGCTGTGCGTTCTGAGGCTTTGTTTAATTTTTGTACCCACCTGTGAAAAAAAGAACACTCGACTCTTAGATATGCGAACAAGAACGTTACGTTACGCGAGATCTACTCGGAGACCTCATCTTCATCCGGACTCTCCACACCGATGTTGCGTATGCCATTCCTCAGCAACGGGGTACCCTTATCTTTTCCTAGGACGCGCGCGCTCAGCTGGATCTTCAACGGTGTACCAGCCTTGCAGCAGCTAATCTGCACCTCTTCTTTCAGAAGCTTCTCCTTGTACGCTAAGAACTCTAGCTTCAATCTGTTACAGAGAAATTTTTGTTAGAGTTATAAACGGATTTTCTAATAGTTTCAACTATAACAGCATATGCTTTATGAAATGCATCAAAGAATCTTTTACTTCAAGCCATCCTTATCTTGTCCGAAATCGATAATGTGACAATTGGGATTGTAGGATCCAACGGTTATGGCCGGCGTTTTGGCTTTTCCATCGTTGTGTAGACATTGATTCCAGGGGATCAGAAATTCCACAAGATACCTGCGCAAAATTTTTTAATGGAAAATGAAAATTGTCTGCATTAATTGCAAGGTACAGGAGCTACATAAACTTTTGTTAATAATTTCATAGAGGTTTTTTACTTTGATCTACTCGATTTTGTCAGAAATGCATAGTGAAAGGAGGAAGAATTTGATTTCGGAATGTTACTTGTGATAAAGTTGCAAAAATCCGAGGTGAACATCAATTTGTCCATGTCGTTGCGGTTGTATCATAATATTGTTGTCTTTCACGAGGCTGCTTCCCCCGCTGAAGTGCACGTGATGCTCTAAACAATGTTTTTGTTGATTTTTCTAATATTAAATTAAATACACATATACTCCATAACAACAGCATAATTTATTTTTACAATTTATTTATTTATTTTTATTTGGCAAATAAATCGACCGCGAGGGTTGTGTTTAAATATGCTTCCCTAGATTTTTACGTATAGAACACGAGGAGTTTAATTTAATTTGAATGAGCGCGGGAAAGCTGACTCTTCACCGTTACACACAGACACGAGCGTTCCCCTTTTTTGCGATTTCTGCCGGTGCTGCTCGGTTGATTCTGCATTTAACACAATTTAAACTTAATCTTATTCAACTAAAAATTCAAGTAAACTAACAAGCATTTGTATTGCAAGAAAATTGTAAAGAGTACATGTAAAAATTAATGGTTTGAAGAAATGAAGTTTGTTACGCACAAGAAAATTCAAATTTTATTTAAACCGGAAACTATGCTTTTTTTATGGGGAATCGCCATCTAGCGATCATACGGTGAATTGTGTAGCTTCATTAACGCGGGAAAAGGAGTGAAAAAGACAAACGTGTAGCGTTTTAGTATTTGATTTGAGTGATTTGAGATGATTTTGACAATTACTTTTAACGAAGTGTATACTTATATCGTACAATGTGTATACTAGTCTAGTAAACACGATTATAGGAAGCACGCTAGAACACTCTAGTCTAAGAAATTAAATATAGATAACTGAAGACCTAAATGTTCAATCCCGGATTGGAAACAAGAAACATATCCACGCTGTTTACATAAGTATAAGTACATCAGCAAAAGATTAAGCGTCATGTGACATTCATCACATAACGAATAAAGTTACGGATAAGAATAAGCATATAAATGCATATTCGTATAAAAAAGAATTGTAAAATTCACTGCCTACTAAAATTCCGGTTAATGATTGAACTATTTTGCAACCCATTTTCGCGTAATGTATTAAGGTTGTTGCATATGAAATGTCCGATTTTTAATGAGAATAGTTTATCAATTAGTAATAATAGTAGGTACCCAACATGGCTCTATGTTTTGATGGTCAGCCGCAGTATTGCCGAGCGTTATTATGATTGATTCGCTATGAAATGGTGGTTACACACCAGGGCCGGATTAAGCCAGCGCGGGGCCCGTAGCAAATGTAACCAGGAGGCCGTAGGTTTTGCATGACAATATCATAAAAACAAGAAAAAATGAATGACCTTTTTATTTTAGCAAAAACTTCTGTGAACGGTAGCCAGGGCTATTACACAATTTTACAAGGTAAACATTTTCTGCTGCAAGTGCGGGGCCCCCAGAAGCGCGGGGCCCGTAGCATTTGCTACTCCTGCTATTGGGCTTAATCCGGCCCTGTTACACACTGGTCTGAAAGGTTAACGAATATGTGCTCGGACGAAGCGGTTTTTCGACGCATGCAAAACGAACACGGGAAAATGTAGAAAAATCGAAATCTCCAATGAAGAAAGCAATGTTCTCTCGACAGCTGAGACGTTCAAAGTGGCGCGCTTTCAAATGACCCAATTACAAGTGTATCCTAACCTAGTATGTCATAAAGAACCGGTCTCGAGTAATTTATAAAGACTCGAACGTTTCCTCAACAATTTAATTAAGTAAGTGCAATTCGTTCGGATTGTCTTATCGATTTCTAGATGTCGAACTCCGACTATGTAGATTTACGCGAGTACAAGTGTCACGGTGCAGTTTGCCAATTAAATAAAATGATCACAGGAATGTGGATGATTGTTACATGTTCTCGGAATGATTCGTTACCTTTATCTCCCATGTTTTGTAAGGCAATTTGGCAGTTGTACTTTCATGCTACGCGAAACTACTTAATTTAATATTCCGTACCGCAATGTTAACTGCACTTCTATATGTCGGTAGTGTGCATCGCCAGGTGCATGCTCGTTTTAACGCATCGAATGGTTCTGACCATTCGCACCGATGGCAGCACTCCGCGTAATTAGAAATACCACAGCTTGCAAGTTGCAACACAAGTATAAGAGTGGAGTCAAAGGGCAGAGGCGCCATCTGACATTGATTATTCTAATCGTCAGGGTTGTACAGGGTTATGGTGTTTTCTCAGAGATGGCGTAAACACATTTTGGCTGGAGCGGTCGTCGATAACGTAGAATTCGATTTGATTAAACTTTCGGAAGTCGGTCAAATCGGATTCAGCTAAAACTTTGCACATACGATAGCGGCCTCTACCGAAATGTAAAAGTTTTAAAGCGTTACCAGCTTTAAATAATTATGTATATACCTCGTAGAGTGTACTTGGTCTTAGGAAGAAATATTAGATCGAATTGAAAAATTGAAAAAGCGTAATCTGCAACTTTGACAAAATTCGCACGAATTTAGGAGGAATTTCTGAATTTCGAATGCAGTCCCGTAGGAATTTTTAAAGGTTCTAAAACTGAAATTAACGGTCGATGAGGATGGTACTTCGTCATAGGGGTGGTTTCATTTAAAAAGACGACAACAGCACATGGAAAAGAGGAAAGAAATTCGATCGTTCTTCTCGTAACGAATACAGGCAGAATGCAGACGATTGTTGTTTTGCATAACAATTAGAGATATTGAAGTATTAACAATTTGAAAGGACACCGATTCACACCGCGTCAACTATCAAAATTTGATTTGGTATTTATTACCAAACGGCCGTGGCATTCGGCCGTCCCAATCGATGACATCCTATAATTCGTGGTCCATTATTTCCGCGATGCTTGATTTACGGTTCTCTATCGTTTTTCTTCGGCGGGCGATAAATTTTATCGCGCGGTTCTAACCGGGTTTTCCGCCAGCGGTGGATAAACTTCTGTGTGAGGAAAAAAAAAAGGAAAACGAAAAAACTTGAGAAAAAAAAGGACGGAGAAATATGTCGGTCGGCCCCGTAACTCGGTTAAACAACTGCGCGCGGGAATCGGCCGGTGTAAAATTTTGCAAATCTCCCGGAGAGGTTCTCGCGCGTTTCTACGGTTTCCCGGAAAATGAAACCACCGTGCAACAATTGACCGACGGAAAAACTGGCTCCGCCTTTTCCGGGCCATTTCAAACAATGTCCATCCGCGGCCGAGTTGAATATTCTCGTTCGATGTTCTCCCTATTATTTCTCTTGAGAAGATTATCGATAGGCTCTCGGTAGATAAAACTTAACCCTTTACAGTTGGAGCTATTTTAACTCGAAAATTAAACATTTCTTCCATCTCCAATTCCATTCTATATTATTATTTTCATTTTATGGATATGAAATTGATGCAGTATCTCGTACAATACTTAAAAGTTTAGTAATTGATTGGATACCAAAATATTTGATAACGTAGATGATAGTTTGGATAATGGTACAGCAACATTTAGTGGTGACTCTCTTGACACTCTTAACACTTGAAAGAATTCACAATTCAAACATGCGTTTTCTAAATTCTCGAGCGAACAAACGGAGAAAGGAGGGAAGGAAAAAGAAAATCTGAAACCGCGATGGTGTACGGGTACCGGAGGCTGTAGGGGATGGTTGAAATTTTTGGCAAGGCAAAAGGGACGGCAGCATGATGGAGAACGGGGGAAAAAGGGGCTGCTCGATTGCGGTTGTTTCGTTCGCGAGGCCGTGCGAGTCATCAGTCTCGCTGAATGAAAAACGGGCCGGCGCTTCGCGGCACCTCGCGCGACTCTGCAAGCTTTTGGCATCGTAAAAACGATGCGTAACGATACACCTCTCCCTGTACCCCCGCGGTCGCGCCATAAATGAGCGTTGCTCGCAATTGCTGCGCGTCGTAATTAAATTTTTCCACCGCTTTCTGTTTCCTCTTTTTCTTCTTTTCACCAACCGCCGACTCTTTTTTTCTTCTCTCGCACATCTCCCCACCTCCCCGTTTTCCAGCCACTGTTCTTTCCCGTTGTTGCCGCGCGAAGTCCCCGTTTGCAGATGCGGCGTTTGGATGCGGATGTTTGCGCCATTAATCTTCCGTTGATTCGGCTTTGCGTGTAAGAACTTAACGGGCTCCGAGCGCGGACACCTTACGGGGCTGCAGCCGGTCTACTTTACTCCCGTGCTCCATATTCCGAATCCTTACTGCTCGTACACGAGGTCTTATGATCGTCGGCAGAGTAATCGAATCGTTGGAGCCGTTTATTAGCGGACTGCGGATCTTCGTGCAACATGAAAACTTTCTCTGTTGGCTGCGACGAATAGAGATGGAATTTTAATAATTTTTCTGAGTCGAAAATAGTGTAACAACATGAAAGTGTTCATCAATCAATGGAAAAACACAGACATGTTTTAAACCACCCCCACTGTATCCAACATTTGTGTTTCAGGAATTCGGTCCCGCCGTACAAATTCGATATCGCTAAATGATCACGACAAGGCTGTGCATGTTTGTAAACATTATCCGATCCATTAAAAACATCAGGATTAAAACGAACGAAGCACATTTGCAATGTTACGGTAACATGGGTACAATGGCGTATTTCGCAGCGGAAGAAAAAAATCTATATTTCTGGAACACAGTATTAACTAGCTACGATAAAATCAACCCGGTCGCAGGCGATTCGTTCGCACCTCGTTAACAATTATATTGCAAACAAGAGAAGAGGGATTGTCGCCGAGGAAGTGGAACGATAACGCAACAATAGCGGCCGCTCCCGTTCGTTTTTCTTTTCCCCTTACCGAAACGATAAATCCTGTGGAAAAAGGAACGAATAATCCTCTGGAACGGATATATCCGCTTAATAACGGGAAGGGAGGAGACGGTCGAGGTATTAAAGTCGAGTCCACTTTATCGAAGTAATTCATCGTCACGGCAGTTACGCCTAACTCGTAACAACCGGCCGACGCGCCGCGCCGGTTACAAAGCCCGTCGCGATCTTAGTTTAACAATTGTTACTAGCCGACGGTCTAATGCGGCATACTCTAGTCTAACTAAATAGTTGTTTAGAGGAAGACGCTTTTCTAGGAAACGATTCAATGAATTTCATTATTTAAGATAATTCCTCGAAATAAGTTCGATCTTCACATTTCTAGAAATAGTTGGACCAGAAACAAATTATTCATTACCCTTCCCACAATGTGGAAAACGTTCCTATTAATAGTAAATGGTAAATTCAATGACAAATCTCACGGTAAAAATAACTCGACAGAGAGGAGTAACATTTTTTACTCAGGAGGTAGAATGTTTAACATTTTCAAACTAGACTCTTTCGGAAATATGTTTTTACATGTAGTTGCGCGTACATTTTTACATTCTGTTCATATATTTGTATTACGTTCATTCTAGCGTCATCTTGGACAGTTCTTGCTATCATGAAAAACCGGAGGAACTATCAAAACGAAATTCGTCTCGTCCCCATAGACCGCGCGGTTATCGAAGGAAAACTGTTACTCGCGGAACGATTAATCAATTACGTTGTTCCATATTTTACAAGGTGTTCAAGAAGTTCGACCGTGAAAATATGAATCATCAATCTATCCTTCGCGAGCGGTACCGCATCCGTGGCGATTATTGCGAGCAGGCGGTATGATAAATAAACCACAGTTGAAATTTCATTCATCCCTTGGCCGACATTCGAGATTACCTATCAAAATGCTTCGCGGATCGTGTTATCGCTGGTTCTGGGGATCGCGTTCAATAAATAATCACAAATCACGGCGAAGTCGCCGCTAAAGGAGCGTTCCGTTCAAACGAAATGATATCAGAAGGGGGTGGGCGAGCTAGACTCGTGATTTATGGAAAATTCGATACAATGCCGCCACACTGCGATGCAGAAAAAAAGTGCAACTTTCGCGAGGTTTTTTGTGGATTGTGTGCTGCGTGTCTTTTTACGGTCCTCTGGATGGAAATACGAGGTCGATGGTGGTCGTATAGAACATTCACTTTCTGACTGGGGATGACGAGTTAATTATATTACCCCTAGAAAAAATTATTCGATCAAATAAGTGTACATCATTGTAATTGTATGTATCTTCAATGTGGAAAATATTTTCGTTAACGATAAGGGTAAAATTAATTTAAACATTTCAGACTTTGAACAGCCTAAAAATGACACGTGTTTAATTAAAATAATATCTTCACGATGGTTCAGCAATTTTAATCTGAGTTTGCAATAAATCGCCGGTTTAGCAATATTTTATACGGCGAAGTTACGTAATTATCATATTATCGGTTGCCTCATAGATTCCCTGGTTATCGTATTTCTTCAAAGCCGGATGAAAGCCACACAGTGTTCACGTGCCGATACCCGCACTTTGATTAAACAAGTTAAACAGCCATTACATGGACATTTAAAATCAGCAAATATTCATGCAAATGGTATTCCTCTACGGAACAGTACATTCTCCTCTTCCGTCAATTGGTTTACGACGTTTAATGATTATTCATCCTTTAAATATTCACGTGCTTCAATATTTTTATTAATTTATCATTCTTCATTATCCGATGCTTCGCGATTCAATATCCGTTTTAATACATCACCCCTCATGAATTTTATGATACAATGTTGTATAATTCGATTTGTCCGTTTTTATGAAACTCAGTTCTTTGAGGATAATTCAATAAAATTAATTTCGAGTGGATAGTCAATTCTGCAGAACGGTATCAGGTGATATAAATGAAAAATAAGTAAAAACATTAGAAGAATTTTAAAATACCGTTATGTTATTTTCAACTCATTAAACATATTAAGAAAGAAAATAAATGTCTATTTCGCTCCAGACTGTTGCAATTCAGGTAAAAAAATTTTCATTTTGCATAAAGACAATTCTGAATATATTATTCCGAAAATCTACAAATCGAATGTTGAACGCGAAAGATTAATTCGATCTATAAAAACGAAAGATTGATCCGGAAATTCTACGTTCGACATTCTGCAAATAGAATGGGTGTTCTTTCAGTTGATGGGACGGGATGTGACTTATTCGGTTTAATCGATACCCCGATATTTCCAGTTGGAAAAGAATGAAATTTATTGGCGTTAATACCGATCGAAAGAAAAATGTAACGAGGGGGACGCGTGTCGAACGGTGAGAGATCTTCGATAGCTTTCACCTGCAGGAAATCCTATGATGGATGCCAGACGGCACAACGTTGCCTGCGTAGAATACATCGGCGGACACGGTGAACACGGAGGCCGATAACTGTCGCGTGAATGCACGTTGCAATAACGTTGATGCAACTCGATATGTAAACGATAGATATCTACGGGAACGCAGGGAAATTAAACGCGTTCCTGCCCTCGTCGAAGAAGCATAGATCGACTGGGGTGATTTACTCGGCCACCCTGCAGAAAGGGGTTGAATACCGTTCGCCCCTTTTTCCCACCTGTCTTTGCTCTTTGTTATCGGCATTATTAACCGGCAGAGGCCGAATGATATGGAAACGACGCCGACGCGCTGCTCGAATATACTGCGCCATTTTCATCCGGTGGCATTTCATTGCACGCGAGCCTCGAAAAGCAGTTCCGTTGACAATTTTATCGGACTCGCGCATAAATTGTTGCTAGATTCGTTGCGACGTTCAATTCGAAAACACTGTGGTCTTCGATTTGTGATCACTAGTCTGCGGATCTTTATGCATTTATGGCTTATAAAAATATTCAAAAAAGGCTAGAATATAAAATTTGATAGAATTTTGTATAATTTTTATTTTGTTTTGGATCTACACAGGCTGTTCCCATTAAAAATAAGATTTTATTTAATTCCACTTTTTTAAAATTTGTCTACAAAAATTGGAAAATGCATAAACATCCGGAGTCTAGTCTAGTGATCACACTGCGGATCTTTATGCAAAATGAAAACATTCTGCGACCGAACAGGAGTCGCTTAACAATTTCCCTCTTCGTTTAACTTTTAATTACTTTAATTACAAATATTGATTTTGCATTGAAGTAGTTATTTTACTGGATAAAAATTCATTTATGTTGGAGTCATACAAAGTTCCATGTAAATAGTTGTGTAGGAAATGAAGTGCGGATAACTGAAGGGTTAATGGTTCTGTAATGGTTCTGTAAATGCATAAAATTATATTTGCAAATAGAATGACTAACGGCTCGTGCCAGTTGTTTCCCCAAATATTTTTTCCGAAATTCCTTAGGAAAGGAACATCTTACCCTTATTTTAGTAATTCTCAAGATGTCTTTCCCAAAATTAGACATCAGCAGTCACCCCAAAAATTTTGAAAAGGTCTTACAATTTTTTCTGCAGTATCCCACCAAAGTTGCACGAAAATTCGCGGGGCAGGCCTGCACAGGGAGGGAACGAGAGAGAAATAGAGAGAGGGGCACTCAGGTGTGGGCGCCGCGCGCGTGCGACGACGCGGCGTGTCGCGGCGCGGATAGGCGCGTCGCGTCGCCACTGCTGCATCGTAACGTAGAAACTCAGTCCGACGGCGGCGCCGCACCAGACGTACGTGTTAGGACGCGCCTTTACATGGTCGACCGATCAAACGTCCGATTCCGTTCGATTCCCATTGTGCCGTTTCAAAAAGAAAAAAGAACCGCCGTGAAATAACAAAACTAACGAGCAACCAAAAAGAAATCGAAAGAAAAAATTTGCGATAAAAATCGAGATCAACCCGTTGGATCTTCAGGGTTGAAGGACTCGCCGCTGTTCTGGATCCCGCGATCGCTGCTCCGTGACTCCTGTTTTTTTTCTCGAGAAAGAAAGGATCGCGTTGATCGATCGGAGTTTCAGGATCCAAGGGGATCGCGAATCGAGAGAGTCGGTGCACCGAGTGCCTTTTCTCGTTTCTTGTTTTCGTTTCGCGGGACGGAACGTTTTGGTCCCGCCCCTCTGGGCGGCTCCTGACCGCAAGGATCTGAATCCTTGGCCCCAACTGACGGACTTCTCTTCTCGCAGTACGAGCCCGTGACCGGCACCAGGATGTTTTCGTCCTCGAGAGCTTTCCCGCCGCTTCTCATCGCGGCGCTCTTCGCCTGCATCGGTGAGTTTTCGTCGTTCTGCCATTTCGATCTGGATCTTACGTAGACGGACTACCGATCGCTGTACACACAGTCACGTGAAAAATTTCTATGAACGAACAAACCGAACAACCGTGTCCTGGACCGAAGGACTCTGACTCACAGAGTCCTTTTTCAAAGACATTTTTTCCACAAAAAAATAGAGCAAGGGTTGAACCAAAGAACTCTTACTTCCAACTCGATCAAAAATACTTTGATGAAAATTGTCCAAATGTCTGAGAGACTCTGTCCCATAGAGTTATTGTTAGCTTCCACCCCATTACCATCTCTATATCTCGTACCGAATCCAGAATATTTGTGTCGCAAAATTTTTTTAATTCGTACGAGTAGATTTCGGGTGTCACTAGCCTACTTCAGAGGGCTCCCAGGAAGCCACCATGTTCGTTTCGTTTCTGAAAACGAAGTACGAGGAACACACTCTTCGGATAACTAATACTATCTTAGCAGTTTAGCATCTTCTCGAATAGTTATAATTTTACACGAATAAAACCATTGATTTGAAATCTTTCGTCCCTTGCCATACAATACCAGTGATGAACATTTCATAAATAATATTCTATCGTCAATATTGAAGCAATAAAAAGTCACTACTATTACCGATATTAAATGTTACAACAATTGTATCTGTGAATAATAACTTAGCCACTTCTGCTGGTGTTAATTCCCTCTTAAAAAATCGACCCGTTAATACAGAGCAAATGTTAGACGATTCCGATGAATTTTTCTGAATTCCGGAGTACTTTTGACGAGACTGTTCTCATCTGTGCTTCGTGTACCAACTGCGCACCAAGTTTTTCACCGAATCCTTGACCACATGAAGACGGTGACCGTTTGACATTTTTCGAAGTCACCATGAGGAAGAATTTAGCAGGACGCTTTGTGCAATCGAGACGCCGCGCGCCGCGCCGATTCCTCATGTATCGCGATATTCTTTGTTGATCGGTGGACCGACATCTTGAGCGGGCTCCTTCATCTTCATGGTTCCGGTGGGTTTGTTACCTTACTAGATCGCCGGTTACCGAACCTTCGTCGAATCTCATCAGGTATTCTTTTCTAGCACTTAACTAGCTACGTGCTCGGCATTAGATCCGACACGAAGTTTCCTGATTATTGTCCTCGGTTCCCTATCGAGAAACTTTTCTTTCCTCATTAACGGCAGAGCTAATAGCTTCTCCACTTTCCAATTATATTCCATTCCTCCCCACAGAAAGCATTCGATCCAATTAGTCAAACGTTCGTCATTAGACCGATCTTTCTGAGAAACAACAATTTCGTTCAATTAGAACAAATAGAAATTTGAGAAATAGAAATACAGTGCAACTATATTTGTCGGGCAGAAGCCGCGAGTAACAGAAGGTTAACGCTCATCACAACGCTAATCGAAAATTTTCCGCGACAGCTGTGTCTCGTAAACAACACTTAATTCGCGAGACAAGTGGAATGTGCTGAAACTGTATCTATGTTTTAATCTTACCAGTCTTCAGAGCATTTATGCATTGTCGGAGTACTTCTACGCTTAAAAAGACTTAATCGTTTGTTTGATGAACAATAAACCCAGCCGTTCCAGTTAAAAGATACGACCTGGCGCTTGTGCTTTTGTTCAAGTTCATGGGCTGATTTTATGAGGAACGCAGCCATAGAACTGCTTCTCCTATTCTTTCGAAACTGCGGGTGGTATGACTGATCGAGTGGGTTATGTAAAATAAAAATCTTTTCCATTGATCGTGGGAAGCAGGAGTAAAATAAACATTGATTTCATCCTTTAATGACTTTATAACATAAAAAACACCATTACAACATTCTGAAATTTTTCATTCATAAATGCATTTCACGAATCAATTACTTTATAAATGCATAAAGATGATTCATAAAATGAATGACATTGACCATCAATTCATCTACTGTCGCAATTCACTAGATTAGAGTGTAAGATGAAAACTTCAGTATAGTAATTAACAATTGTCCTCAATAACGCTGACCGTTTCTACGAACGAAATAAACGAAACTAGTGTGCATTGAACACGTTGCAATTTTCTAATAAAGCTCGCGTAAAGGTCGGAAAAATTCTGTTCCCGGACTCCAGATGAGGAGCTGACGTCGCGGTTAGCATACCCAGTGTTTGCAAAGTGTTACAGAGAAAAAAAGCAGAAAAATCCATCCAGGGGCTTGCGGAGGCCCCATTCATTTCAATCACGAGTGTCTCGTTCCGATATTTTTCTGTGTCAGCGTGTACGCCCCGTATCGCTTCGATACCGTTGGTTCGAACGGTGTCGGTTCTTAAGTTCAATCTTCGTTACCAGTGTTCCTTCGGTGTTCCTCCCTTTTCAACGATTCCGAACCGTCGAGTCGAGTGTTCTCCGCGTTTCCCGCATTCGCGGGGAAGGCTTTATTATATTTCGACCCCGCGTTGGAAACGGGAGTTTCAGAAAGAAAGAGTGGCAGAGAGAGAAAGGGAACAGAAAGGAAAAATTGGCCGTGCTTTCACCGATCTCCTCTTCGGAGCGCTTGACGAGCGGCTGCTCGAGGAAGAGGTTTTTAATCGAGTATCGCGAGAGCGTCCAATTAGCGCGATTCATTGTCCGTCGTTTTGCACGACGCGACGCAGCGACTCCCCGAGGTACGGTAATGTTTGACTGGTTCAGGCCTCCGGGGATCGGTTTACGAACCATTCGAAGTCGCTGCCTCGTGTAAAACCGTAATGGAACAAACACCGTGCCGATGCCGCACAGATTCTTCTCGCACATAGCCTCCCCGCAGTTCGCGGACCTCGAATTAATTAGGACAATCATGCGAGACGCCCTTCGGTCGCCTAGGTACCGCGTCCAAATGGTCTGACACTTTCATACGGGCCGATCGGTGGAAAATCAAATTTTCCTGTCATCGATCGCAAGAAGTCGAGCTTCATTTTCTTTTTATCCCTTAGCAGTCTTTAAATTATGAAATACGTTTGGATCTAATCCAAGCTATTAAACATTTAAGTATTGTATGAGGTATTATATCAATTTCATATCCATATGATGAAAAAAATCATATAGAATGCAACTATTCTAGGTCGGAAGAAATGTTTAAGTTTTTAGTTAAAGTAGCTTCTTTGCCATTTTTTTTACAATTTTTTTATGTTATGATATTGTATTTATTCTCTAACAAATAGGCATAAAAAATTATTGGTATATTTGCAAAAAATTGAAGGGGGCCTTGAAAAATCATGAAAAAAAGAGTTGACGAAAAATTTGCTATAATCACGTGAAAGCTCTCTTGAAAGCATGCCATACCTGATAAAAACATTTTCGATCGGACTGCTAATAACAGAGTAATCTCTACTGGTCACGATTCGTGGTTCACCCTGTATATATTGGCGTTCTTATATTCTTTTAATGTTTCTACTTACTCGAAAAACGCATAAAATCCGCAGCTTTTTCGTATAATTTTATCTTCTTTCTGTAGAATCATCCCCTTTTCGATTCCACCACCAGTTCACCCTGTATGTAGACGTTGCAGGATTGGAAGGACAATAGAATGCTGATAGCATCCTCTTTCCAAAGTGGAATCAGGAAGAAATTCTCCTGCCGAGTATAATGGAGCCGATTCATCGTCGTCCGCTTCGCTGTATCTTAAACAGTCTATCCTGCGTCGACCCGATCCTAGCCCACAAGATGAATCACAGTAAACGGTTTCGGTGGTCGGGATTAGGGGCAAGGGTGCGGTGTCTCCTCGGCTGGGCATACTGATACACTTTCAGGGCGGAGTTTTCGAGCCCCGGCCATCGCTAAGTGTCCTAATTTGCAAAGCGGGATTATCGAGGAACCCGATCCTTTAACACTTTCCGATGAAATATCGATGGTTGGCTCGAATAGTCCTTAGACATTCAATATTCTAGAGAAAAAACAGATCGGCAATTTAAAGAATTTTGTTTCGCAGGATTCGCATCATATCGAGTCGGACCGATGACGAACAATTTCGACGAGAATCTATTCAAAATTCCATGCCTTTATTGTCGATATTTAAGGAACACCATAAATAAACATTTTCTATTCCTCACAAGAAACACAAGAATTACAAGATTTCGCATAAAAATCTGCAGTCCCGCCATTATGAATGTTTAAAGATTCAAGAAGCACGTTCTCCATTATTTCATTTTCCAGTATTTTGAAAAAGAAAACGTGGAACATTTAATAAAAAGTCCGAGACTGGATGATACACATAAAACAGTAGGAGATCTCGACATGAGGTAAAGATAAGCCGAGAATCGTCAAAACGGCGAATAAAAATGAAACAGCAAGCGGTTCTGCATGTAGAAACAAGGACCCTGACCGACATTTGTTGATTCCCATGAGGATCCAACATCCTACGGCCGTTATCCCCTAATCGCTCTCTTTATCGCGGTCTCGAAAGGGATCTTGACGATAAAAACGAATCCACGTTCGTGCGTCTCGGACAAGGGAATAAGGGCATTCCGTGAGATGTCCACTAAAGTCAAGATGAAAACCGTAAATACTTTCGCATGCAAACGTCGATCGTTAAATTTCATTTTACGAGATGTATCGCGTTCTCCAGGTCCTCGTAAAACGACTCCGACGGGCTTTCCCTTCAATTACAACGCAGAGTGCTTTGAAACGACCGCGTGATCCTGAAAAATTCACAATCTTTAGCGTCAGACAATTTTTCAACTTTTTAATATCTTAGATTCCCAAGGACGCTTAATTGGACTGATTCAGAATTTTCTCAAAAAGGTGTAATTATTAATCGGGGAATTTCTGGTGAAGGCATTTATACAAAAATCAAAAAATTTTTGGGATTAGACGATTCTTGAATTTTTGTCCTTAATTGATTAATCCAGTTCTCGTTTGAAATATTGCGGATTAGCGCAGCATGTACTTTCAAAGAGGTGACATTAATAATGAGCCAATTTGTGTTATTGCAGTTTTTAATTGGAAGATTGAAATAGTTTGAGAGCAGCGCGTGATGTGTGGTTGTTTCCGGGAGATTCGTTCGACCATGTAATTCCCAGCCCCTTTCACACGTTCCCGCTCACACACCCACGCGCGGGACAGCCGAAAATTCGTTTACAACCACCCGACTCGCGACTAATTCGTTTAGATCGCGAACTTCGCCGCGGAAATAATTCTATTCATTACTGAGAGGAAAGTCGATTGTTTCGCGGATCGTCGCGGCGACGTTTCGAGGTTGTCTCGCGGGAAATTGACGGGGATCTGATTTTCCGGGCGAATTCTAGTGTTGCACCCTTTAATGATTACCCTAAGATTTATTCTAAGATTATCCGCGAATTCCATCAATTATTATAACTTCAGAGCACTGGAAAATTGGAGAATTGTATTTGATATTGTTGTGTCAGAGTAGTTGTGTCAGGTAAATTCTGGTATATTTAGGTATTTTCAGGTATATTCTGGTATATTCTGGTATATTTAATGAAATATAGTTGGTTGAAGTATAATTAATGAAATAACAATCTGCTTGTCTGTTATTGAAATTTAAGCATTGATAATATTATTATTTATACAATATATTACATGCAAGTGCCAACTTCGTTTTACAATTGGTTTATTTTTAAGAGCCGCGTTTTGCACTTTTCGCCGCGGTATTCCACCAACTCGGGCCCTCTAATGAAAGATATAAATCTTCGTCTAATTTCAGGCTTCACAAACGATTCTATGCAAATACGGATTTGCATAAACTTCCGCGGCGTAGTTATTACATTATCGTGATTTTCTCCCTGCTTCCTTGTATCGCTGTCCCAGTTTTACTTTTCTCACTCTTTTCTATATTACTGTCCTACTTACTGATTTTTCTTGCTCTTGCTGGACGGGGGTTGGAGAATGCGCGAGCGATAACGAACGAAACGTCGGGACAAACTTATGAATATAATGTAAATTGAAATTCTGGACAGAGCACATATTTGGAGAAGCAAGTTCTGGTTAGCAACGGACGAATCGAGGAAATTGAGAAATACAGGGACAAGTGGGAATAGGCTTGAATTAATTGGTAAATTGTATTTGAACCACAGACATCCGCACCCACAAAATTCAACACGTATTTTCAAGTACTAGACCGCAGATTTTCATGTAAGATAAAAATTACAGAATCTACAGAATACGGAATCTAGCCTTGGAAAAACTATATGAAATCTTCATTTTTTAAACCAGAAAACAGGTAGACACGATCGTCGAAAGTATTAGAATTAGAAATTGATCGGACCAACTCTCTAATCATAAAAGCATTTCACCATTCCGAGCACTCAGCTTTGAAAAACGATTTGAACTTTTCATTTCTGAGGGTGCAGAGCCAGGAATGTATCGAACCAATTTTTCTCGGTCCGTGTTCCCTGTTCAATAGGTTCGGCTGTCATGGAACCGCGCCATTGTTCTGGTTACCGTGACAAGGAAGAACTTGGTGCAGACACTTCGACTAACGTCTCGGAGCTTTCTCGGGCAGGTTCCCGCGAGTCGTTCGTAGAATCGTAAGACTCGGCGAAACTCTCCGCGAGCATTTCTCGTAGTCATTCGTGATAAAGCGCAGCTATAATTCGTGGACCTGCTCGCTGTTAAACACACCTGCATCCTCCGAGCTTCCTCACTCTCTCTAGGGAAAGGGAAGGTTAGGGTGGAAGAGCGTCTGCAGCATTGGTTCCTTTTCGTAAAGCCTGTAACTGCTCAACCATCGTGTTTACGTTCGACCTAAGATATTTGATCCACGGAGAAACTCCGCGTGTCCGATCATCGTAGCGTGAACTCCTCGACTCGAACTTCCGTTCGGTACTTCCCGAGCCACTTCGTATATTGAAATATGTTTCCGGGGCTGAGTTACTTTGGATACCCATTGCTTTTGACTTCGGAGCACTTTAGTTTTCAAGTACTTCCCACCGTATATGCCGAAGAACGTTCGCCACGCTCGGTCTTTACGTTGTTCGTTCCTCGAAATTATTTCGGGGGACTGTGCGATATACGGACGGTCGATGGTAGTACACGTCCGGATACTGTCTGCAGGAGATAGTAAAGTGTAGAGGTCAGGGGAAAATATTCGAACCGAGGCAGATAGGGGAATATATTGATATTAAGGGGGTAGACTCGTTTTTCCAGGATTATAAGGGTGCGGGACGCGCCTTCTCTTTTTTCGATAATGCAAAGATGGGCTTTTTCAGTCGTCAAAAGCTAGATAAAAAATCGAGAAATGAGAAGAGACGCATCCCGCACCCTTGCAATCCTGTATACGTGTCTATTCCCTTAAGTCAGACGATAAGAGACCATGGTCGATAGATCGCGATTAGAATCGAATCGGTAGAACATGTCGGTATGAAGTAACGTGACAGTGGAATATGACAGAGAATAAAGTCAGACGATGGTGCAATACATCTAGATTTGTTCTGATGCCAGTAGAACTCGCTGGCCTGAGTCAGACTAGGAAATGTCAGCATTAAGTTAAACGACAGTGGAATGTGTCAGGACCATGGTAGAATAAATCTATACTTGTTCAGATGTTGGTGGTATAGCCAGCCTGAGTCAGACTTTGGTAGAACGTCTCAGTGTTAAATCAGACGAGAATAGAATATATCAAGATGAAGTTACCCATTAGTAGAATAGATTTAGATTTGGTTAGACACCAGTGAAGCACGACAATTTGGGTCGGACATGAGTGGAATAAATCGATACTAATTTATCCAATACGAGGATATATCTAGACGCCAGTAGAAGACGCAGGTGTTAACGCGGACGTAGTAGAACATGACCGACGATATTATAAATTGAAACGTGTTCAAAACGTTAATAAAATATGCTTGCCTGAGCGAGGCAGCAGTAGAATATGTAGGTATTAATTCAGATCGTAGTAAACTATGTTAGGATAAAGTCAGACGTCAGTAGAATATGTGGACGTAAAATATCTCGGGCGAAATCTGACGATAGTCAAATATGGTAAATCGAGGCTTGGTCAGATATTAGTGAAATATGCCAGCCTGAGTCCGACGTTAGTAGAACGTGTCGGCGTTAAGTCGGACTAGAAGACATATTAGATTGCAAATGTTTATGCAAAATTGAAAATTTATCGGCACATTTTACAGAAATCGAAATCAACTGGGAGCTCACGTTTTTAGTGAAAAGTTCCATTATTGCAAAAATAATAGTATAAATATTAGTATTGATACAATATTGCTGTCAATCATATTTTTCGAGTGGAAATATTGCTGAAATATTCTACAGCATTATTTTCAGAGCTCGTACCAGGTCGAACGTTGTTAATAAAATGTAAATTTGCTGACTGAGCTGCTTCCAGTCAGACAGTATCAAATTCTTGTCATGTTTGCTCGGGAGAATTTAATCTATTCTAGCGCGTATGTGTATCGAAGAGTGTGAGTCGATGTCTGTCGCGAGAACGGTAATTAAATACATCAACAGTGGACTAGGCGTTGCCAGTGGAATGGGATCGTTATCGACTTCACTTTTCTAGTAGAATACATCCACGTCATTCCACTCGATCCTCGTTGGATGTGTTTATATTAAATGATACGCCACAAGTTCTTTCATTAGAATTTCCGTACATAACCAATTACATTAATTACAGTCGAAATTTTGTAATCAATTAAACTAATAAATTAAAGTAACTTAATGAAGTTATTAAAATATACCGAATATTAATTGAGTAAAATTAAGGAATTATTTTCCAAAAAAATATTTTCTGCACAGAATCGGGGATTAGTGTAAATCCCGTTTGGATACAGTAAGGTTACCGCATTAGCTAACCACAATACTCAAAACGGATAGACGTGCAAAGAAAGAAACTTCCGTGTGAGGATTTCAAAGAGCATTCAACCAAGGGCTTCGCTCACGAAAGATATCTTATCAGTGACATGAGCGGTCTGGATGGCATGAGAGTGAACAGTTGTCGATAAAAACTCGTATTTATTAGCGATCACTCTATTTTATCTACATACACATCATTACTTTTGCCGGACATCTTTTCCACACAAAATATAAACGGATCAAGCATTGTTTAGAGATCTTAAAACGTGCACCGATCTTCAAGAAACATAATTAAATACGAAAACTGCGAATTAGATGAAAGCTTCTGAATGCAAGCACCACTTTGTTGCGAGTCTTCCCGATGGAAATCTACATTTGCGTGAGCACCAGCGATCTATTTATGACATCGTATCTCTTCATCAGTCTTCGGTATCGTTAGGGGGTGGATTTCTGAATGAATTGTCGGAGTGCGTGCCGGTATTAGAGCACGGCCGCATATTCATGCTGTTATTAGATGTATGCCTGTGAAGGAAGAGGAAGCAGAGGGTGGAGGGAATCGCGAGGACGAGGGGTGGAAAGGAGGGCTGGGATACCTTTCATCGAGCCTCCATTACCTGATTGCTCGGCCGCGCACGGAAAGGGAAACGCCGCGCTGGCGTTAAACCGTCGCATTGTACCGGGGTCAGTCGACAAGGATTTCGAACCGAAGGAAGAGACCACTTTCGCCCGTGTATGATGTGTTCCTCCTTCAGAATCGTTCGCGCCAGGGTAAAGCTTCCTTCAGCCAAACGACTCTCGGATGTGCTTCGCTGTTGGCGCTCCCCCTCGCTATTTCACCGAACGCTTTTTAACGCGGGCTCTCCGATTCTACTGGGCCTTCAGCCTTCATCAGCTCCTTCTACCAGTTTCATTTAGGTTTGTTTTATACAGGGTGAACCACGAATCGTGACCAGTGGAGATTACTCTGTTATTAGCAGTCCAATCGAAAATCTTTTTATCAGGTATAGCATGGTTTCAAGAGAGCTTTCACGTGATTATAGCAAATTTTTTGTAAACAAAATAAAAAAGCATCTTTTTGTAATTTCTTTTGCAATTTTTTTACGTTATGATACTTATCGAATTCGCCTTGAAATTCTCTAACAAATAGGCGTAAAAAAATTGTAGGTGTATTTGCAGAAAATTGAAGGTGATCTTGAAACATCATGAAAAAAAAGAGTTGACGAAAAATTTGCTATAATCACGTGAAAGCTCTCTCGATTGCTATAAACCTGATAAAAACATTTTCGATCGGACTGCTAATAACAGAGTAATCTCTACTGGTCACGATTCGTGGTTCACCTTGCATAGGCACATTCCACAGGGCCTGCAAGGTTTCAAGATCTACTGTTCCTCCCTCTTCAATTTTCATTTACATTCGTTTCAAGTAATTTTATTTATTCCTGTATATATCGATGTCTCATTAAATTCTAATTATTTCCTGTATATCCTAAATAAAATAAATCTATATTAAACTCGATCAGAATTTCAAATGAAATAATTATTCGACGAAGACGAAGACCCCTCTACCCTGTAAACGCGCAACGATTTGCAGTCGAGGGAAAGGCTCCGAATTGAAGAGCGAAACCTCTTAGCACCCTTAAAAACGTTCTATTTCCGTAAGCCAATAACTGAAACATCACCCTTGAAACTAATCAATGAACCAGCGGGGCATAATACGGAAAGCTACAATACAGCTCCGCAATGGAAACAGCGTCGAAAGATTGGACTCCCCTAAAAATAGCTTACAGAAATCAATAAACTGTTCTATGAACCGTGCTCGTAAACATCCAAATCGTAGCATTATCTGCTAAAAAAGAGAAAGCCTGGCCATAAAATTTTCAGGAAATTCTTTCAGCGTGTCCGGTACATTTTTCTTTGGCGGCCTAACCGATTCGAAGTTCGCGGAATTATGCGTTTCCCCGGAGCGTATTTACGCTGCGAGATCCGCAAAGAGGTTACAATATAGCCGATCCAAGGATTTAATATTTTTAAGGCCGTGTCGCGACGTCGATACGTCAAGGGGGCGGAAAAAATATGGATACGGCCGACCGGGTCCGTTCGATACCTTTTTCCCTCGCCATCGACTAGGTTAATTTCGATGAAAGGCTGGTCCTGGGTGCCAGCAAGGGTCCGAGGGAAAAATTGACGAAATCGGATCCTCCAGGATCATCCAGGATAACTATATAGAATGGTCCACCGAAATGTAGCCACCTAAATATCTCCTTTATTTTTGATGACATATTTTCTTTCTTGTAAATGTATATTTTTTCCTTGCACATTCTAGTTGACATTAAATACTTAGGTAGCTTACGTGGACCACCCTGTATAATGAAATTTACTGCACGAAATATTTGATTGTCATTGTCCGCTCGGGATACAACAGAGTACAACAATAGTACCATTATTGGAAGAACGAAACTCCCTTCGTTAAACTGAGCAAGTATTGTAGAATACACCCTCGTTAGGTCAGACCTTCGTACAATATTCGTACAATATGATTACACGAGATAAAAGATTTCTCTCGTGTAACTACGTGAGTTCTTATCAGTTGCCCACCAGGGAATGTAATCTTATCACATGTGCGCATTCAGTAGAACAAGCCGGCGTCAGGTCAGACATAAACCGAAGAACTCTAAAGACCGGGCCAATGGATTGTTCCTCTGTTCTATCTCTGTTCTAGATTAAACAAGAACTGTAATTTCACGCAACTACCATAACTGTATTTGTCAATGCCGTAACCTGACTTTTATTTGCAAGTCGCATATGTAGACCATTCGAAATTGTCGAACGAAGAAACCAAAAATGTTCTTATTTTTCAATGCAGTCTTTCAGAATGAAATTTGTAGAAATTCGATCGATTTAGATTTTACGCAATCGTCGTGGGGGATAATATCTGTGCGCGTGCACCGGCCGGTAATCATCGGGCTCATGAAATTATAATTTACGGCGTGTCCCGTATCTATCAGGTCCGCGTGTATCGTCCTCGTCGATAGTGCGATGGGGCAAGCAGCTGCATAATCCAACCGGACGTCGAATTGGCCGCGTATGCATGCATTCGGATACTGTCTGCGCATTCGGGCCGGCGTGTTTCGTGCGTTTCGTGGTTTCCCCGCCGCCTCGTCGTCGCATTGTTCGGTTCTAGTTGCACGTGATGATAGCGGCCGGCCTCGTACCTCGATAATCTTCCGAATGTACCCATTATTTCGTTCGAATTCCGGCCGTTATCGGCGTGCCGCCGCATAAAAGAGCCAGTCTTCCCGAAATGGGGAGCACGGCCCGAATTCTGATAGCTCATTGTGCCCCTCTCCCTCTAGATTCCGTTATCTCCCATCTCTCGGAAAAAACCTTACCCTTTATCGCTATCATAAACGTTGCTCCGTCGACGTCCGGCAATCGATAAAGTTCCACTGATCGCTCCCAACGATCGTTCTGCTTCCCTCTATCGAATCGCATTCGATAGAAATCGTGAAATACGGATCCTCTCGATCATCTTTTCGTCTGGAAAAATTGTCAAATCGTTTGACGCACACGATTGAAAATATCGTAGACAAAATAAGGGTAACTTGAATAACCCCGCAAGATATTTGATTTAATCCTTGTCTGTTCAGATCGCATAAATCACAATCCAGAAAGTCCTTCCCATAAAGCTCAAACTTTCCTTTTCTTTACTTTCCGTAAAAATGGAGTTTGCCTATCGTGATTTACAGCCATTTCTTGTTCGACTCTTTGAAAATATAAATCTTTATCCACCGTGATTTACAGGCTCATCTTCAGGGCCAACGTCAGATTACACATTTCTTGTTCAAACTCGGAGGATTCTACATCGCAGAATTTACTTGGTACACCCTACTGCTACGGCATACTACGTCTGAATCCTGACGATAATATTCTACTGATTATGCCTAACAATGGCCGGTCATTTTCCAATTGTCTGGCTGGCCAAATAGTCCGCTAAACTTCCTCAATGGGACATAGTTACGAGTACCGTCGCAGCACGATCAAATACTGTGCTCTACCGAAACGATCAAACTTGAAATAATCGTATTCTAATGGGATCTCGTGACTGAGAATTGATATCTTCTGCCTTGGCCTGGTTATCGCGTTGTCCCACTACTGTCTGATATATCACATGCTACTAATTACGTCTGGATATCAATGCAGGTTGCGGGCAATGTTTATCGCGTCACTCGAACGCTTTATGGATCTGCAGTATTCGGTGGAATCTGATCGGTACACTGAAATCCGTGCAATCTTCGTACATTACGGAAATTCTTCTCCGAAGGCTGGCAATTTTTGATTCTCGAAATTCGCAAAAAATTATCTGGATATTTTTAATTTTTAGTTCGTGCAAATGGCAACAATTCGAACGCCCACTCGACCAATCTTAGTTTTACAGTTTGTCGCAACTCGCAGATCAACCGGAACGTTTCCCTCTACATTTTACGTTTCCGCGCTGACAGAAACAGACGACAACGCAACGATTCGAAAAATCATTTCCAGACTCCCGCTCGAGAGACACGGCAGTCATCGGCACACGTAGTAGCCTGCAAACAGAGGGACAAATTGTTTCAGCGAGGGCACGGCCGGTTTCAGCATCGTGCGGAAACTTTGCCGTGGCCGGGGGGCTCAAAAGGGCCGGAATTCGCCGCAGCGGGGGCAGATAGTTCCGCGGTTATATCTAGCTTCCCGCAACAAACTGCCCGGAAGTTTTACGCGTTCGTATTGTTGCCGGCGTTCGGCAAAGAGATTCTTTCCGGGTGTTCCTTAGGTGTTAAAAACTTTCCGAAGATCCCGGCGTTGTTCATACGAATGTGCTCGCGGCACGCTTGAACTTTTACCAATTTATTAAGCCCAACGTCATTTAGCAATGTGTTTGTAATTTTTACATCCAGTTTCAGACATTATAATTTGTATGTAGTCAACCAAAATGTACAGATTATTTAAAACCTTTCCATATTTAACATGTTTGCAGAAATTCTCATTATAAGACTATAAATTAATATATTAGCGAGTAAAAAATGGACATTCAGAGAAATTTTGTAATATTTTTTAGGGGAACGTTGAGAAATTTTTGACAGTGAGAAATTGTTCTCATAATCGAGAACCCTGTAGGATTAAAATGTTTTCTATCGAAACGAATAAAGATCTGCCTAGAAGTGATCAGGATACACGATTAAGAGGCCCGCACATTAGATAGCTTCTAAATGAATAAACAACCGGGACATTTCGCAGAAGTTCTCGCGTTTCCGTGTTATCGGGGTTCGCGGCCGTTTGAATTCGCGGAAACAATACTGGGACACGGGAAATACAGGATGCTCGCGTTCCGAGAGGATTTCGGAATGACGAGGACGACCTCGCAAGCGCGTTCTCAAGCGTCTCGCGGATTCCGTTTCGCAATCGGTTAACGGGAAAGTTCGATTCTAATATAATACCCCGTCGCGTTGGGTCCTGTCATCGCGGACGATTTGCCTTTTACGAGGCACTTGAGTTCCTCGAAGTTTGAATTGCCGTACCGTTCTCGCGACGCCGCTCAATTTAAAGATTAGTGCCGTGGGAAATCGTATACTTTATGGCGCGTCCTGATTGGCCGTGCATCGGCTCCTCTGTTGCACGTACAAGCGCGATTCCACACCGCGAATAGACGACTTAATCGTTTTCGCTATTAGTTTATAATGGACCATCGAATGATGCGCGTGTCTGGCATTAACCTGGAGGTCACAGCTGATCCAACAGTTGCAAGGAAAACTGCTTACACTTGAAATAAAAGAGAACGGTCGTGAAGCCTCCAGTATATAAAGATGCACTCTGGGAGCGCAGGATCATGCTGGGATGCATTAAAATGTCTCTGTGAGGTTCCACACGAGGATCACCGAATGGCGTACAACTACACTGTTCTCACTTCGATGCGGTTTATAAGTGAACATAAAGATCAGTAGAATGGGCCGGTGTTATGTCAGACACATGAAACGATCAAGTTTTTGCAAGCGAAGCTAGTGGAGAAACTTTTGTCAGATATGAGTTAAGAATCCCAGCTTTTTATTAAACATAAAAAGTAGAATGTACCGGTCTTGCGTCCGACACAATGAATGAAACAATCAATTTTTTTGCACGGGAAGCTAGTAGAAAAAAGTTATTAGATGTGATAAGTAAAAAATGCTGGTTTTTTATCAAGCAAAATAAGTAGAATGTACCAGTATTGTGTCAGACGTAACGAGTAGAACAACCTGATTTCTGGGCCGACAGAGTTTTATTTAATCCTAAACAGTGAATGAAATGTGTTTCGCTAAAAATGTGAGTGTAAAAGCTCACAGCCAATGACCAAACGCAGCGAATTTCCGAAACGATCGTGTTTTTATGTTCCTCGAGCCCGCGGCAAATCAACAAATCCATTTCAGCCGTCGAGCTATTGGCAAGTAACCGACGTTCCGAGGAATCTGTCCCGGAAGCATCGAGGGAAACGGTAACAGGAAACGTCGATCACCTTTGTACCCCGGCAAACAGTCCTTGACCTTAAATTACAGTAATTTTTCTCGTTTCTCCGGGGCCGAGTCCTTTGTGCGGTGTTCCCGCGAGGAACATTCGTATGCAAAATTGGTTCGGCCCGACGCAGGGATCCGAGGCAGAAGTCGTGCGAAATTGAGCTGGTTACAAATACACCCTGTCACCCCAACAGTGGACGCCGACTCGCTCCAAACGAAAAACTACGTCGAAATCGAACCGCGGGCTCTATTCGACGTTCCTTTGCGAGAGCCGCACAGTGCTGTACAATGTGTGCAGATATTGGAAATATTAACCGTCATAGATTTTTCTGCTTCTTCACGTAACGTACACAGACGAGGTATAAGAGTAGACCAATCACCCAATGTATTTTTCTGTCTCACGTCCGTAGGATCTCTAGATTCCTCTTACCATTCCGTGACACAACCTACCGTATTGACCAAAATTAATATTGTGGGTCTTATATTCTAAAACGGCGCTGTTACTGATAGAATTGGATATCTCATGTCGGGGATTCTATAAACGATGTATGCAACAAAAGAACGAAGCCCCATATGGTGATTGGTCTACTTCTATACCTCGTCTGTGGTATCTCTACGCGATTTCTCCAAAACATATTTATATAAACCATTAAGATGATTGTCTTTCCAAACATAAATATTGTTAATGTCCGCAAATTTCTGCATTTTAAAGTTTACACGAAAAGAAAGTTTAAAGTCTGCTCTAATGCGAACTCCTCGACTTCTAATTGTTAAACGAATCGCCGGATGGGGAATTTGCTAACTCGATTAATCGATCTGTTCGAGAACCGGGGAAGATTCGGATAAATACTTTTCCGAGTCGGCGGATAATTGATTCAATTCGATAAAATGGCGACGCGTTCGAAATGCGTCTTCTCTAGACAATAAAATGAACTCGCAGCGAACGCAAACAAACTTCTCGCTGTCTTCTACTTTCTTATTTGCCTAATTCTGTGCTCGCTTTGTTTCGGTGTTTTTTCAGAGAAACTGGTCCACTGTTTGTGGTTGGCTGATTAAACGATTGCTTGAATCACTTGAATTTCTCTGTCTCCGACTGTTCAGAGATTGATATGCACTACCACAAACTCTGGAGTCTGTTCTAGACAGTGAAAGTTCGTAGAAAAAATAATTCTCATTGTTTTTTCTTATCAATCTTTCTGTTCGTCTTCACATTTTATATTTAGTCAACAATGTACCTACCCACTTTAATTCGAATGCAAAGAAACGAGAGAGTATCGTAATTATTTCCGTCTGGCCAGATTCAGCACATTCTACTTCTCCCTGGTAATATACGTCAGGATGGAAGAACCTATCGAGCATATTAAAGCCAGGGAACAATTGATCACACTTAAACGACTTTTCATCGAGCGGTTTCAATAATCCGGGTCCTCCTGAGTCCACGAAAATCGAGCCCACGAAAATCGAGCTCACGAAAATCGAGCCCACGTGGGCTCGACGGAGAGAGACCAGCGGCGTGTAATCGTCACTCGATTCCAATTAAGTTTCACTTGTGGCAGAGTTCGGGCTCTTATCGGGTTCGAGGCGTGCCGCGTAAATCCTGACGAATCGCAGTCAAAGTGAAATGTATTGCCGGTATTCACGGCGAGATACCGGCCGTCGGGAACGCAACCAAACGAATTTCATCGGAACTGGGTCGCCGACCATATCGAACTACTCGTTTCGGCAGGGCGGCTGTTTCCCGCGTGCTACGAACTTTTTAAGACCGGCCCGAACTGTCGATACGCCTCCAGAAGAATCCGAAAGAAACCTCTAACTATGACAGGCCGGTGAAAATGCCCAGGCGGAAGACTGCCTCGTAATTTTAACGAGACAGAATGACAGGATAAACTGTCTCGAACTTGTTATGGAAGGACAGGCTTACCTTTCCATTCAGAATTAGACTTATTTCAGAGTTTCCTCACTAATGTAATGATTAGAGGTAAAGATAAGATAAAGTGGAATAAAATACAATCTTATTTCCAATGGTAGTAGCCTTTGCAAATCTGAACAAAATAAAAATTGTATTAATTCCGTCAAATCTTATATTCCACCCTTTTTTGAAAATTTTCAGAAGCCGTAAATGCATAAAGATCCACAGTCTAGTAATGATCTCCTTAAGCGCCGATTACATTTATTTCGGAAAAAAATCCACAGTAATTGCTTAAATGAACCGAGTTCGAATTATGACTATGGTTTAAGCGGAATCAACACTGGTGCTCTAATCATCCGGGGTATTGGAGAGATCGCAGACGATTGCAGCGGAGCGTCCGCACAGTCGAAATCTTGACTTTCCTGTAATCCGGCGGGTAGTCTGTGGCCACGGTGTTTGGAGCTGAAGAGCTCTGAAAAGTTCTAGAGCCCGGCGATCTCGCCGAGTGGGAAGCCGAGCAATGTGCGCGAGCATCTTCAGCGGATCAGTCGATGCCGTCCAATTACTGAAAATTCACTGCGCTACCGTCGAGAACGGTGAATAAGACCGGCAGATCTTCTCCAGGTGATCTCCTGTATCTCCGCAAATTCGCCCGGAAACGAGATCTTCGCGATCGTTTGACTCACCTCGGAACCGGCTTCGAACAGTGTTGCGATCAATGCTAATTAGCTGGACAAAACTCCGTAAAAACGTAATTCCGTAAAAAATAGGTGCCAGTCATATGAATGTCTAGACATTAACATTTCTCTGTCGGTAAAACTACCAAAGTCTTTTTTGTCGACAGAACTGTGTACGCATTGTGAATTCATATTTTCCTACATTTTCTAAGGAGGCCCATAAAATATATTCTGTTTCTATATTCGATGAAATTGGTCATTAGTAGAATATGTCGACATTAGTCGGACGTTAATGGAATAACATGTAACACATCAACATTGTCACAGACAGTAAGATATTACGGTAGTAGGTCACACGTTAATGGAATGTGTCGGTAATAAGTCAGACATTAGCGGAATACGTGAACGCTGTATTAGACATCAGTAGAACGTGTCGACGTTAAATCAGGCGAGGCTCGAATCTATCAGGACGTGGACAAGTATTAATAAAACATATTAATATTGAGATCAGATATCAGTGTGACGTATCGATGTTGTCGTTAGTGGAACATTTCCATAATGAATCGATGCGAGTGGAACAAATCGACATTGTGTCAGACGTAAGTAGAGTATGTAATAATTCCGATACAAATAGAATATGTCGACGTTACATCAGACGGGATATTAAAATATTAGTGATAAATGAAAGCTTCGTTAACACACGAGTGAAAAAAATTTTGTACAACGTCGTATAGTATCGTAGGATAGTGTAGATAGCCGGGAACGATGTAAAATGGCGAATCGGGGACGCAGGTCGGCGGAGCACGCCGCGCCGGTGCAGGTCGATGCTGACCTATTAGCTTAAAGTAATTTCCGTTTAATTTTGGAGCTTACGGGCCCGTAAGCGTGCGAATGCCCCGATGAAAGCTCATCCTCTTCTGCCTCTTTCGGCCGTTTATCGAGCCTCCGCTGCCGAGTAATCGGGCTAATAATGTCCGGCTAATGAGCCATATCCCGGCGCGCTCCTTCGCAAACGTGGACGCGCGATTACACCGGGCGTTGCGAATTACAACCAGGCCTCGATCGCCCGTTACACCGATAATTCGGGACCCGGCCCGCAGTCCCATGTGTTTTCTCGCGAATTATTTGTCGGTCGGAATCGTCCGTGCTGTAATTCAATGACCAGGCCGGAGCCGCGAAACGCTCTCGGTTCGCCATGATGGCCTGTTAAATGGTTTAAACGGTGCGCGTCGACTCGCGACCGTCGCCCCCCGATATTCCCGTGGAAAATTTATGCGCCCTTTTGCCGTTCGACTCGCTCGCAATTCCGTTTTACGTCACGGAAGAGTTAAAAACGGGAACGCCGCGCGCTCACACCTCACGAGCCAGTGATACAACAACCGGTTTAATCGGACACGGATAAGAAGAGCGTGACCGTGCTCGATTGAGCACGATCGAGCAAAGTGCGCATGTGGGTCGTTGGTCACAAGTGACGCAAATATACTTCGAAGTGATCTCCTGCGAGCCAGTGAAGGGGGTAGACTCGTTTCCAGGATTGCAAGGATGCGGGATGTGCCTTCTCATTTCTCCATAATGCAGGCGATGGGAATCGTCGGTCGGACGGAATCGCTGGCTTCGACTCTAATGTCCTTGAATGTCCTCAATCTCCTTGAATGCATTCTTTAATTTTTACACACATTGTAAATTTTCTTCTCTGCAGAGATTTCTATGTGAAACAACTTGGGATACAGTTATACAATCATTTCTCGTCGCGTAGTTCAGGGATCAGTCAGTGGAGAGCGTCAGGCTAGTTCCTCTGGCGACAGTACACGCCGAGCATTCTAATCGGATTTGATTTGCACTTCTCAATTGATCTGCAATTCTCGATCGGCTCGGCCGCCACAAGTAGTACTCTCTCGTCACTGGCCAGACAAAGCGGAATAAAGTAGAGACCCGATATCCATCGGAAGAACATGATTCTCGTGTGTCCCGTTCTCGTGCGAAACCAGACGTGCCGGGCTCTCGCGAATCGGAAAGATCTCACGAAACATCGTTACCGTTATCGAGAGGGTTCCGTTATTAACCCAGAAAGGGCGGGCTGCATTTATTCCGAAAATATCCTCGTTACGTGAGGTCGCGCCGATAAAACTTTCCGAGGCTACAACGAGCCGCTCGACGATAATTGATCGCGCCGGAGGAGCACGTAACCAAGACTCCAAACCGATGGAAAACGAGCGTCTGAAGGGGGTGGCCAGCAAAAAAATCACGGTCCCGCACCCCCGTCCCACGGGACTCGGGTCTCGTCACGAAACGGCTCGCCTCGGCCCGGTGCTCACGTCGAAAACTTGATAAAACTTCCGGCAAAATTTCCAGATAGCCGCCTCGTCGCCGACAGCGCCGCTTCCGCGATCGGAACGAGATTAGAACGCGACACACAGTGTTTCAAGGAAAATCATAAAACTAACTAATAGACTGCGGATCTTTATGCAAAATAAAAAATGATCGCATCGATTGCAGGATACAGGAGCCAAATAAATATTGTACTCCTCGTTTAACACATTGTTGACCGGTCACGAGTTAACTCGTTCATCCGAGCTATATCGCTATACAGTTTATCATACTAAAAAGAAAATATTGAAAGTTATATAAAGTTATATATATTAATTCATTATTTATAAATAAAGTATATTGAAGTTTATTTAGATTGTTTTACTTCCACACTCAATTACGAAATAATAGCCGGTGACATGAGATAGCCTCTGTGTAGAATTGCTGGTCAACAATGTGTTAATTATCCTATTAAGCTGAAACTAATACATCGATGTCCTGAAATACTTTTAACATGTCTACTGCTTTAAATTGTACCTCGATCGTTTCTCATTCTCCCAATTTAATTTGTACAGAGATTTGCAAACAACAGTTGCTCTAGCGCGGAGGATAAAGAATACATGGTAATAACTGGCAGGGTTTGATTAAAGCTCCAGCAGAGTAGCTCTCTGCTAATAGTTGTAAAGTCAATGGAGCAAACTTCATCTGTTTAATCGTTACACGGTGGGTAGCACTCTCCGTACGTGGTCCGACAATCGCGAGCAAAGTATATTTAGCTTTAATCATACAGGTGGCAGGGTTGTTAACTTTGTGTACGAGAATTATTCAGTAAAATAGCTCCGTCATAGACAGACACGCAGAGCCATTAGCGCCTGGCCAGATATCACGTGATAGTTGTCCACTTACCAGTAGAATGGGATTAGCTGTAGTCGGATGCATCGCAAGTAGAATAGATCAATGCGTAATCAGATTTCACTATTATAGACTGAAGCTATCCATAGATAATGTTAGTGGAGCAAGCCTGTATAGTGTCAGGCGGAACAGATAATCCCAATTAATCGAATACTTCTCTATTCCGAATAACAGATTAAAGGGAGATCCCGGAGAGAGAAGTAAGGACGCGGTTCTGTAAATCTTATTTGAAAATTGAGTGTCCCCTCGATGGTATTTCACTTTTGTCGCTCGCAGCTGAAATAATGAACACTTCAAGTCACTGAAACCACGACAGGAAGGCCAATAATCGACTTCCCTCAGTCGCTCGAGAGACCGATCTTCGCCGGGAGCTATTCGCTCTCCGAGGAAACTCAATTTTCTCTGTGAGCCGTCTTTCCCTCGGCATTCTTTACCATCCTTTAACCGGCGCCGGCAACCATGAATTAAAAATCCTCGTAGATTTATCTACGGGCGACTGTACATTTGTTAAAATGTTTTATGGGACCCGTCACCGTAGAATAGAGATAAATCTTTTTCAAGCTCTTTCTCCAATCCGTAATTTACATTGACGTTCCCCGTCCATCCGACCTGGACAAACCGAGCTGCAACTGTTCACGGTGAACCATAAATAAGCGCAATTCTTCACCATTACGTCGGACATTTACGTTAAATGCACCTACGAACAGAAATCAGTAAAAATTCAGATCAAGGATAAACGTTTATGCTTAAATAAATTAAACATGATATTCACTACCGGCCAAAAGTTTGGCGTAAATCACAGCGTAAATCACAGCGTAAAATCAGAGAAACAGAAGGTTTATAAGAAGAACTGAATGAGCAGTATGTTTTACATTTTGTATTATTTTTTGTTTATCAAGGAATGCGACATATTCAGAGCATCCTGGCAATTAGTTTTTCGAATGTTTCTAATTTGATATTTTTCCATGCTTCTTGTAGAAGTTGCGAAAGACATCCCTTTAGAAAAGTGCAACCAATGTTCCGAACATTGTCTTACACTGGGTGTATAAACTATACAGGAGCATTATGGACATAAGAAAATGCTGAAATCTGTTTAGAAATATTATTCAACTAGTTAATATTTGATATTATAACGATGGATCATTTCAAAATTTCTCGATACATTTGATTTTTACAAAAACCAACAAGTGATTCCAAATTTTCGGCCGGTGGTGTATGCTCGAGTTCGACAAGGTTCGTAAATGTTTAGCAGCAACATTCAGTTCTCTAAGTAGAATATTCCCGTCCCTGGCCGGCCACAAAGACGAACGACTTCCACGAGCTGTATAAAGCGTAATCAACCGTGTTATTCACAGCGTGGACACTTTCTTAATTCCAGAGCGGTCTTCCGAAACTTTTTCCAGGGCCGTAGTCCTAGGAAGGTCGTCAATTAATCAGACGTTTTCGCGAACGCACGCGGAACTTCCATGTTCCGGGGATGATTAAGACGCGGTGTAAACTTGCACTCGTATATATTTCCATTTTCCCGAAATATTCTTAGGGAGCCGGGAATGTAGGTCGGCACAGGTTTGACGTCACTGCTGTCTGTTATCGATGCACATTATATTAGCGCTTTTTATTGGAGATCGTATGATTGACGAAGCCGTCGAAAAAAAGAGCGGCGATCTTTCGTGTACAGAATAATGCGATCGCGACGACGCGACGAACAACGTGATATTTCGATCGTTTAGGGGAATTAAATTCTTAACGATGTTATTTCTTCGATATTTTATGATTATTGGCCATGATAAATTATATGTACAATATTTAAAAATCAAAAATATCGAAAGCACACCATACAGGATTGAATGATCACTGAAATAAATACAATAACAATTACAGTTCAAATACACACACTTTTATTCCGGTAAAGCACCACTGACGATTAATGAAGGTTCATCATTTGTATAGACAGGAGAGTTCGCTCGAGGCTTATTTTTCTTATCCGAGTACGATGAAAAATTCAAAACAATAGTGATACTGGTAAATACGGAATTTTAAAAAAAATTTCAATTTGGGAATTAAGATTCGTAGGAGCCTCGTATTATTTTTTTTGAGGAGCGGTCTCTCTGTGACGCGCGACACTGTTTTCCGATTCTGTTCCGCCTCGCCCCCGACTCGTGACGCGTTTCTTGGCTTTTTTTCGGGAAGGAAAGCGGTCACCGCGGCCGCCGCGTCCACTTCTAACGATCCCAGCGCGAACCAGAACGAAGGGTGATTTCCAGTTGGTTTGCGTGGGTGAGCTTACAAGCTCACGTCATTAGAGTCTTTGTGCCGAGTCGCGAGGGGACGCTTTCAGTTCGTTACACAGCCTCTCAGAACCACGCCGGAATTTTTTCTCTCATTTTTACTCACTCTCGTTCTCTTGCTTCTCGCTGCGCTACCACGCTGCGCCATTGATACCATATTGTGGGAACCGAGGAGATCGTACTGTCAGAAAAGTACACTTCACCCCATTCTGGCGAAGGAAAAAATCATGGCTGTCCGATCGGAAAAATTGCTTGCGAAATCTGTCGCAAATGATTATTATATTTCAGTAGAATACCATAATCTCAGACCCAAACAGTTCCATCACAATCAGAAGTGCCAGTGCCAGTAGTGTAGTCGCCGATAATTCAGACAAGCGAGCTAACCGATCGTTTTTCGACTTATTTCAGATAGAATATCGATATTTCCATTTTCCTGCTGGAAAATAAATGAACACGACGCGAAGCTTTGTCACACATTAAAAGTAGAATATAACCGCAGGTCGGATCAGACTGCGGTAGAACCGCATCGGATAAATAAATAACAGTAAAGTGGCCTCTGTTCCCTATAAAGTTCCACGGTAAGAGTATATCGCACGCATCGCGTGTCAGATAGTGGAATGAGATCGTTTATGACTGGATATCAGCGGAGATTATCTAATCGCAGATCAGGACAGCTGTATTGTTTATAATCACATATTGTTCTCGAAGTTGTGTTCCCTGCACCCACATATTACCTGATCCCAGGTAATATGGCAACAGATAATACATTCCTGAATACATTGTAGAAACAGCGAAATAAATCGTCAGTGTCGCGTCCACGTAAATATTGACTTATTTGCCCCACAGTGAAAGTGTACTATATATGGTCGGACAATAGCTTGCAGCATTTAGACACGATACAATGGAACCAGGTCGTTAATCATCGCACAGTATAACTATACACAGGTTATGCCTTAATTATTATATAATTAGTTAAATAATTTCGCCCCAGTGAAGGCAGACAGTGTAGGTCAGACACTGACGAGAATATAAACAGGGGAAATTGCCGGGGAATAATTCCATTCAATTTCCATCAGCATAGAAACCATGGAATTGCTATACAGGGTGAGTCGCGGAGCTTGGTCAAGCTTGGATTACTCTGTTGCTAGCGGTTCGATCGCTTTTTTATTATAAAAAAATTTGTTATGATACATGCCGAATTCGTATCGGTATCTCCTGAAAGATGGGCGTAAAAGAATGGTGTGCTTGAACCATGTTACTTTAGATAAAAAAATTTCGCTTCGCGACTCGCCCTGTATACTAATCAGGGACGCGCGCATTCCAAAAACTAAAAATATCATTGACGTATTAACGATATTAACTTGCTCTTTTAACGATCGTATTTCTATTCACCGACTTCGCGGACATTGTGCATAGATGTACAGAAAAAGTTTCCCCAGCTTGTTTCGCGTCACGAAAATTTCGATTCGAACCTTGACACGTCTTCCGGCATGATGTTTGGTCTTTGCAACGTCTGCATTTCTGTTGGCGAACAGAGTTTCCCAGCGATTCAACCGAAAGTTTCCCCGATGGTTGTTCGGTAACAAGCCGTTGCTCGCTGTTGATCGCAGTTTTGAATGAATGCGCGCGCGGGGCCCCAGCGATGGCCACGCGGATAATGCACCGCTGAAACTATTTGCAGTGTGACGCGGGTCGTCTCAATTATCCAGGGCACTTCTTTATCGCATCAACCGTGACCGGCCGCGAATTAAATGCGATGGGAAACGCATTATGCCCGGCCCGCTGCTTTCTCTGTGACTCCTGCACGTGAAAGTACAAAGCGAGGAACGGCTTTAGAACGCTGCCTGGCTGCGGACTATTCATTGCCTCCGCGTTTATTCAAAAATAGACACGACTCCGAATACGTACAATATTTTGGGGGGACTTTTTCAACTGTTCCGCCCCCGCCATTAAGTGATTCCAGCCAATCGTGTTTCCAGAGGTAAATGCGAAAGTGACGTAATTAATGTCGCTTGTACACGTGTGAAAACCTTACGGTTAAAAAGCCGATCGAAAACCGGTTGAAAATTGTCCGTTGCGTTTTTGGTGCATTCATCAGCATTGGGAGCTTTGTGGCCAGACTGGTTGTTCTGTTATATTAGTTATATTAGTTATATTGTTATGTTGAGCTATAATATAATACTTGTGAATCGCTCGTCACGCGACTTTTCTATATTTAATTACATGGACAATAATATAATGCTTGTTCATGTTCGATTAGGGGTGAGACTATTCTAATTACCACTGTCTGGTCACGCACTGGATTATTCTAGTACTCCACGTTGCAAATCACTCGTCGTGCGCAAGGCTATATTCTATTTTTCTGTATTTAATTACATGGACAATAATACTTGTATAATGCTTGTTCATATCTGATTGGGGGTGAGATTATTCTAATTACCACTTTCTGGTCATGCACTCGATTATTCTAGTACTCCACGTTTAATTATTGTGATGATTTTTTTGTTTGTAAACATATTTTTAAAAATATATATGAGCAGACTGTTCCGTTGCGAAGTATTTGGGATTTTAATTTCCGCAGTTGCACAAAGTAATCCAAGTCAGACATACTTTCGCCAAACCGAAAATATTCCACGTGAGAACACACGGTCTGATTATACACTGTCTGCCTTCGCCGTCGGATGATTTCAATTACGCATAGTTGGCTCACCTGAAAACACGTGATCCGACTTCCCTAGCATAAGCGCCAGGCTAAATGCAACCTAGCACCAGCTACGTAATTCCATAGCTGGAGTTGTACCGTTCCATTTCCGTCAGTCTGACCAATTGTAAATGTATTCTCCTGCTAATGAAGTGTTGGCGTACGATTAAGTTTCACGAGGTATATTGTTAATCGGCGCGTTACCAAGTTAGCTCTCACAATTTCCACTATCTCTCACACCCCCGTATGACTGGCCGCGGACAATTCAATTCCCCTAACGACGCGTTGCTGTGGAATTGAAAAACTTTTCAATAACGACAAACTTGGTCCTCGTGGCGGTGACACTGTTCGACCAATTATAAAAATCTTATTCATCCTCGTAACTTTGCCAGTGGAGAACTGTTATGTCAATCTTGGTGAATTCGCGCGACACTGTGATATATCCTACAAATGAATCTTGCGAGGTGTGTCTTGAAAATCGGTGTGAACATCGGACGGATTCTGTGAACATTATTCTTCTATGGTTGTCGATGTGATTACGCGGTGTATTTATCACAGTAACGTATTTATTATCATTATTTTCCCCAAATTCTAATAACATCCAGTTTACTCGAGTTTACAGCAACAATGAACGAGTAAGAAGGTAGAAAAAGTGCTCGAGTATGGCGCATCTGAACTCGTCTTCGAAGAAAATTGACGCATGATATGTAAAAGCTTGGCCACCGCTGTTCCCCCTCTAATCATATTCGTTAATCGTACTATACTATATACCATTCGTAAATAGCCTGTAGCATAGTGGAAGGCTGTACAAGTGTAGAGGCGTTCCCCGGACAGAATTGGAAATGGTGGTATAGTGTCGGTCGAGTTGTGTCTCAAGGTGATCTCGGCTGTATCGATCCTGTATTTTTTCGCTCTCATGCATAGATAACGACAGTTTTCGAGAGTCTCCGTTTGATGATGGACGGCTGCTCAGCGATCCGTGCGATCGCCTGGAATCGTTCCTTCCCCGGTAGATCCTGTTGCTGTAACGCGTTCTTTTATTCCCTCGTTCGTCCCGATAGTTAGGATTTATCCGGGTCTCCCTTCGGGAAGGGAGAGGGGGTGGAAAAGCATCTGCAATTCAAAAGCCGGACTTCAGTTACACCGTATTGCGAGTGGAAGGCTTCATCAACGATTCCGCAGCCTCCTCTTCTCAGATCCCGGCCCGGCTGTTTTGCCGGAGCGGAAATTAAACGGCCGAGCTGAGCTTTAATCCTCCCATCCGCCTACCAACCCCCTGCCACCCCTGACGACGACGACAATTTGGATTTCCTTCCGCGGACCATACCAGAGAGTTTCGGGCGACGTCGAGTCCCGTCTTCGATGCGAGAAAACTTTCCCGGATACCGATCCGTCGCTTGCCCGTAAAACTAACTCGCTTTTCCTCTGTGCAACCAGCCCCACGACTCTCCACGTAATATCGTAGAGCCATTATGAACAGCGAAGTTAGAAAATAAGAGGGCGGAGCTCGCTTAGGCGAAATTGAAACCGAACGATAAGCTTTGGGAATTTTTCTCGTCGGAATTATTGCTTCCGTCGAGATTTTAATCTCTGATTTCTGAGAATTACAGTTTTGCGATCGTGCGATATCTACTGCGTTGATTGGACTACTTTCGGGACGCAGAAAATTGTGTTTTTAATTTTACTAATTAATGAGGCCCCTTTTTTCGTACAGTTTACGTACCTGTAAATTATTTATAAGAAGAGTTCAGTTTATATAATATATAATTTCAGGTCTAGAAACTTTTACATCAGAATTAGGCGTGCTTACGTTCGGTTCCCGTAGTATAGTCGCCGATAAGTCAGGCAGTTGTTTGATAAGTAACAATTCTTAGATTGTTGTTGAACAGAATTGAACTTTCTTCAGAGTCTACTTTCGACGAAATTTATTTATGTGAAATTGTTCGGACAGGTTATTCGATTTCGATGCGGCAAGTTTGTTTGTATTTTCGCGGGCAAGGGAAGCGTGAAAGTGGCTCGCTGCTGCGCTGGAGCCAGTTTCCGTGAGAAAGGGGTGGGGGAACTGATTAATCGAACCCGGCAGTTTCCGGAATCGAAAACAATAGAAACTTTAATAACTAATATAACTCACTCCCCCGCGGATAAGATTCCGTCTTCCGCGGCTGTCGGGTGAAAAACAAGCGCCCTCCCACCGTAGGATTCGAAGTTCTCCAGCCGTGAAACGAGCGTAACTTAATGGACTACGGTCGAGAAAGTTTCGTGGTCGACGCGAATCTCTCTGACGATTACTCCGCGCGAGCTCAAAGCCGCGAAAAAATTCCACATTTCGCGCGACACGTTCCCTGGGACCGCGAGAAATCGCTTACTCGAGTAGTCTTGTTGAATATAGAATCACGGGAACGGTGCGCCGCCACCTGAGTGTACACACGGTTTATAACGTTGCAAAACATAAAATTCACAATTTTATGGTTTATCGTAAACGCTTAAGTAAAGTGTTTGTTAAATTCACCATGACGTCATTTCAATCATCTTGTGTACGACGCGACATTTGCAAACGACTATGACCAAAGTAGACTAATCCTGTAGAAGAAGAACGTACCTACATGATAGACACACAAGCAGTACACGATCAGACACAAATGAAATATAAAAGTAGTAGAACCCCACCAACCCACAACCCCCAACACGACGGTTGAAGAGCGCTGTCGCGCAAAGTCGCAGGGTCGTCCGAGGCAGAACAGACGTTTAGTACATTGTTAATATTCAGTATTTAACGGGGACTGATTAGAAGGTGGCTGGGACGGTCTCCCCGGAAGATATCAAGCGTCGCAGTGCGTAAGTCTTCAGGTTTTCATGCCGGGGAAAAGAGGGTCGGCTATCACGTATTCCATTCCTTAGAACGCGACAGCAGCCAAAATGCCCGGGGGCTCTCTTCTCTCGTCCGTCCCCTTGCAAGCCCCGGTGACGTCTATTTTTCTCATTCCGGTTCCTTTCGTCGAGGTTGAAAGTTTCGAGGGGTCTGCCTCCCCTTTGTCGTGTGACACCATCTCCCTTCCGACCCCTCCTCCGCATCCGTTTTCTCTCTATCCGCCTGTGTCTGCTCCTTCAGTCGAGACCTAGGTCGTTAATTTACCTCCACACCGTGATCCCTGTATCGTTGCAAACGTTTGCATCTACACGGTACTCGAGAGCTCTACTGTGCTGTGGGGTGGTGGAAGGGACAAGAATGATCCGAGACACGGCCGCCATCGCGCGCCGCTCGGATCTACCAGCGAGATGACACTCTGACCAGCCATTTTTCAAGAGATCCAGAAAATGAATTCTCCTGGACGCTAGACGAAAGTACGATCTTTGCTCCTCTCCGACTCGATTTAAGTAGAACAGGTTCACGCTCGGTCAGCCATAGTGTATCCAGCAGAGAGAGTATGGAGTCGTACGTTCTCCGGACTGGCTTCCGGTAGATTGAACTCCCTCTTGACCGAGAAACTGAGCGGACTATGTGATCGTTCGTCGTCAAGCTCCGCTGCGGTAGATCGAGTTCGCTCTTGACCGGGCAAATGATCGCACCGTGTGATTGTTCCTCGGGATTTATTACAGTGCCTTGGCCTCGCCTTTGATCAGACGATTTATCGATACCTGATAATTAGTAGTTACGAGGAAGTTTGTGGTCTCGATGGGAACATCCACGATACAATGTTGTCAAATTAGATTCATCCTTGGAGAATAATATCTAGTTCGGAAAAGTGCGATTCAGTGGAATATGCCAGTCACAGCCAGACTACTTTGTAGACTGGTTTCTTTACTGGAGTTCATGCCAGAATGCAGAAAATTTTCTACCTTGCTCCCTGCAAGTATAAAACGTGCCAATCACGGAAGAGACTTGGGCTTGATGTATTATCAGTTTTTATAGCTTCACCATTTGCCACCTGAGTTTTTGTTACCGAAGGTGTTTTATGTTCTGAGAAGAATTTATAAATCTTTCACTCTTTAAAAAAGAACTCGACAAGTTTAAGAAGTTCATCACAGCGGACTGACGTAATCACTTAGATCAATTTTAAACGCAATGAAGACAGTTTGTCGAGCTTTCACAATGAACTTTTGTTACCTCGATTTAAAATCAATTCTGTTTTATTTTACGTCCACTAAAAGTCATACTGGAAATTAATCAGAAATTTTATCCAACGCTTAGTTCAAGTGTCACGAGCATCGTTCTAATTTCTGCGCGGTTCTAAGTTAAATGGAAATTCGCTGGCAGCGAGTAGTTTTTCACGAGAACGGAAGTTCCGCTGGCAAAGCGGTCCCATAGTCGCGTTTGCAAAATGCAAAAGTCCGGGCAGAAAGTCGGCGAGTCGAGAGTTCTTACGGACCATTTCGCGGAATTTTATTCCCCATAAAACTAGCGAGTGCGCGATCCAAGAATTCGTGAAATTTTGATGGGGTTCAAAGTACAGTGCGGCATACGCCACCGGACAAACTTTATCCATCCGTTCGGGGGTAGGAGGGCAGTAACTTCGCTAATTTTCTGCGGACAAAGGGGAAACTTCGCATGGATGGAATTACCGTGAGAGGCGAGCCGGATTGTTGTACGCCTGCTCGGAAATTCGACTGTCCTTTCAGATAACCGGTGCATGATAACCCGTGCTGACATAATTATGGTGATTCAACCGTGTTACCAGGTGTGTGGGTCGGACCAGCTTAAACAGAGGCAAACACCTTTAAAAAGAAAAAATAAGAAAATTAAAATTAAATTTGCACAAAGATACCCTGGGTATTTATTAATATTTCGAAATTTTTAAATAATTGTTTATAATTATCCGGAACGAATGCTCTCGACCTATCGAGAAAGGAAAGCAGACGAGCTAGCAAAGCGAAACGGCGGAAAAAGGGGGAACAGTGATTAGTTACCAAGATTGCACTGTATACATTTGCGGAGAGTTTGCGAGTGGCAAAAAATCCGCTTTCCTCTGTCCATTAAGCGAGCGTATATACCGTGGCCCTTAATCCCTGCATGCGCCGAGAAAAATTTCATTCTTCCTCTCCGGAGAACGATTCTCCATTACAAAAACCGTCTTCGCGTCTCGATCGATATTTCAATTCGCCGATTTACCCGACACGGTTCAACACAATGGGGAAATAAAACAACCGTGGAGCTCCTGCTCCGATAAACGTTTCCTTGTACGATTCGTTGCGAACGGTTCTCGTTCGAATCGAATAAAAATCAATCGACACGATCAAAAACCCAATCAACTTAATAACGCATGATTTTCATTTCAGCGTCGAACAAAATATTCACGTGTCCCAGATAAACGCGAAAAAAATCTACTTATTAACACTCACGAGCGTTCTATGCGCCTCAATTGCCGAACACGTCCAGAGAATTTCAATTCGCTTCTACCGGGGACAATTCTTCATTAACGGAACTGTTTCCAGCCTTTAATCAATACTTCAATTCAGCCATTTTTTTCGCGGTGATTACGTACGGTGTCAGATTAATCGACTGTTCGATATTAAGGAATTGTGCAATTTTTCAACAAATTTTCTAGAGGGTGTAAATATTAACATGTTTGTGTATCATATAAAATCATACATCTTGAACATGGTTCGTTGGTGAACACAAAACAGAAGAATTCCCTTCTTATCAAGGATAATAATAGTCCTGTTTCCGACTTGTAATTTTTATTCATTTCACGTGGAATCACCGAGGAGGGTGAACAGAGAAAATTCTCTCGAGCAATTAATTCTGTCAAGCCCTGAATTTTTATCGTCTCTCATCCCGAACAGGGTTTTATCCCCCATTATAATTTCTCGCGGGAGTGTCATAGATGATTTATGCCGAATTTGAAGGACGTTTAGGCGAGACACACTCGACGTAAGCAGAAAGCCTGGCACGATAGGGGCGACGTGTAACCCGGAAGGTTAAGTAGAACGAGCCCTTCGCGTAGGGTGCGAGAGGGGGCTGCGAAGATGTGAGAAGCGGCGACACGGATCTTAACGCCCTCTAACCTCTGTCTCAGCTCGTTGCTTCATTTTTCAAAAGGGTTTACACACCTTTTTCTCGAGCGTTTGAGCACGTAATACACGGTGCTTGAGTGCCGGTAGTTTGCTTAACAATGCAACCCCCGTGGCCCCAACGTTTCGCGGAACGCCGGAAAAGCTCCGAGGAATTGCAATCCTCCCGGAAGCGCGACCGCCGATTGTCCGTTGCGCAAATATTCGTGAAATCTTCGAAATTGAAGTCTTAACCCTCGCCTGTTCCTCGTTTCTTCAAATTTTCGAATGGACAAAAATTATTGCGTAGACAATAAATATATTCTTCGTACGGTGGCGTTAAACATTTATTTATCAACTGTAAGGGTATACTTTCTTCTGGAACTAGCCGGTTAAATACGAAATTCATTTTTAATAAATTACGTACAATATATTTTTTTATATCAACGCAACCGAAGGAGATTGGCTACATTAATGTGGACCACACTCTGTATACAGGGTGAACCACGAATCGTAACAGTAGTCCGATCGTGAAAATGTTTTTATCAGGTATAGCATGGTCTCAAGAGAGTTTTCACGCGATTATAGCAAATTTTTTGTCAACTCTTTTTTTCATGATTATTCAAGGTCATCTTCAATTTTTTGCAAATACATATAGCGATATGTGATAAAAAGATTTTCGATCGGATTGCTAATAACAGAGTAATCATAATATAATCTGTATGTATGCCTTTTCCAAAAACTATTTATAGAGGTTTATATAGAAATGTTTTGAAGAGAAATCGAAGTTTGTAGACCCTGTCGAAATAAAATCGAGTAAACTCTAGCGAAAGAGATCAGGGAGGGCCAGTGTGGTTATGCGAGGCATTCGTGGCCCAGCAGTATGATGAGAGGGCCGAGATTGCAGCGAAAGAAGCCAAAGGCTCCGGTATCCTTTTTGTTTGGTGGTTAGCGCGGTGTGCTCCCGGGGTGCCTGTTAATTATCGAGAGGGCGAACCGCTCAGGGTCTGTGTCGTGACGCTTCTTGCGCCGGCGGAGAGGATCCCCGAGTAACCGTTTGATAGGCGGCGAGGTGGTTGTCTTTGTTTTGCAGACGGTGGCAACGCTGGCAGATACGGTCGGACAGGGACAGGGCGAGCCGCAGGGGGTTGGCACATGGTGAAACGGCGGATTAGCTGGCCAAAAAAGGGAAGGCACAAGCCCGGGGACCGGGGTAAAGGGCTCGCGACGGGATTGGGCTTTTTGAAGAGTCTTGCGAGCAGCCGGTTTTGCTCTTGACACTCGCTGAAATATTAGAGTGCGAGCCGAGTCCGATTCAAATTAGCGGGCCGCTCCGCCTGACGTACTGCGTTTCCGTGGATTTAAGGGGTTACGCTCGGTCAGCAGGCCGAACGTAAGACCGACTTTAGCAATTATTTTCTCGGTAACTGTCAGGCTTCGCCCACAGATAGTTGTTGTAATTATACGGAATTTTTTTATACAGGAATCTTTTCTGTCGCGCGCACGCGAAAAGACGGTGATTGGTGGTTACTGGTTCGTAAAATCGAAAATATAGCCCTTCGAGGGCGAATGTCGACGTAACATAAGTAAAAATTAACTTCAGAATTGCGGATTTCTAAAAATATTTTTCACCGCATTCTATGCCATATCGTGTACTTTATTTTTGAACATAAATATCGCAGCGTTCCATTCCCCGCCACGTAGAACCCAAATTTGATCTACCTACGTACAATGTGGGGCAGAGGTATTCGCAGCCCTTTAGCAGCTCGTCCTATGCGAAGGTTTTTGGGGGGTTACAGCGGAATCCTTTCGCGGCGTGTAAAATCTTTCGTGGTCTTAGACCGTCGGATATATTCGTGCATAATCCGCTGCAACCGTAGACCAGCATCGGTACACCCGAGCTTGTTCCGTGTCACGGAGCTTTGCCCGTCATTCCCAGAACAAACGGACCCTTTAAATTCAAGAAACAAGGTACCAGCGGCAGGATTATCCTAATCTACGTCGGACCAGGTCGTGTCTTAATGTTTCTGGAGCATCGGCAACGGGATTCGCCGCCACGGCGTGCTTATTGTTTGAACCATCGCTTTATTTCGACGTTGGTCTCGCCCCTAATCTTCCGACAAATATTCAGCTACTTTATTTATCCCTTTCAAGGCGGAAATTCAAACACGCCTTTCGCATTTTTAATCCGCCCTTCCGCGGAGTAACACGATTTTGTAACATGCTCGTCGTTATGTGAATTTATTTCGTAATTGTTTGAGAAGATCATCTTCAATGATGTTAATAATTCAATATTGATTGGACACGCGTAGTCTGACGTGAAATGTTTGCAGACAATGTTAGTGAAACAATTTGTAGACGGTACACTTTAATTTTATGCAATTTTCAATTTTTATTATAAGAAAGTGGCCTGAAATAAAATCGTATTTTTTGGAATTTGGGAACAGCCTTCGTAGATCGTAAACAAATAAAAATCTTACTAAATTCATCATCATTTCATCTTACTAAATTCTCACATTTTCATAAGCCGTAAATGCATAAAGATGCGCAGTCTAATTATTACTATAGGTAACGAGTTTGCATTAATTCAATATTAACAAATATTCGACAGGTACGTTGTTTGTTAATTTTTCCACTATCCCGACAAAGTATTCTTCTACCAAATAATGAACGGTATCGATGCACATGTTTGTTGAACTAACCCTGTTTCCAAAGGCGAGCGTGTTTCCTCTTGATATTTTCAGGTGGCTGTCCTCGGCAGAACAGAGACCAATAATTGTAATGCGTCGGTGGAAGTTAAGGAGTTGGCCAACCATGCGGAATTTCTCGATGCCTTCTCCCAGCTGCAGCATCGTTGCTGGATAATAATCGGTTTTGAATGATCTTGACACTCGGAACTGTGCAAGGCGCAGCTTGTCTTCTCGAAATTTATTAATCTGGAAACTCACTGACCGGGAAATATCAACGAGACTCGACGACTCCGAAACGCTTCGATTTAATCATATTAATTAAGGTACACGCTCTTCGAAACTGTACTGCTGCCTCTTCAAACATTGTATCTTCTATTATTACCCGGCTGCAGATCTTTCATCAATTATAGCTCGCCGGAATCTCCAAGCTATCTTCGTTTTTTAAGATTATTGAGAAATCAACACACTACAACAGGAATAATATAGTTCAACAGGAATATGTATCTTTAACATTCCTTATAAAATTCTTAATTTTCACCAATTACCTCTTCACGTATTCCGTTCAAGTTTCCAAGGTTGTATACTTCTTACGTGCAAGTAGAAACGCCCAGTGATGGTCAGACCACAGAAGCAGCACACGCGACTGCTTAAAGGCATTATTATTTCCGGAGCACTCGGTAGTATTTAGAATAATCTCTGATATCTTCAACACAGTCAACGTTCCGGATGCGCGTGGACGTCTTGCAGCGTAAGAGTTTAATGGGAGAATTTATTCGGGCCAATTAAAAGCAAGGAGCCCGGCAGCTTTTGTTGCGGAGAATTACTCAGGATTCGCGAATTTTCCGGCTTCGTGGTACCGGCAACATTCAGCGGGGATATCCTCGCGTGGCAAACACGGTTCGACTGATGAAATTCTACGGAGCGAGTGGTCCAAAGACGTTCAACAACGTCTGGAACGACTCTTTCAACTTCATCGTCGTTAATTAATTAACTTGCCAGGGCCGAGACCTACACACACAACCGAGGGTCTCTCTCCCTTCCAACTTTCTTGGCCAGCCACTCGTGTGTCCCTATTATATTTGTCTTTCTTAATTTACCGCCTCTTTCCCAACCTCCCTTTTCTCTTTTGTCTTATCAACATCTCGTTGATGGAGAGCGGGGCACGCAACGGATGAGACTTATAAATCTGCGGGAAAGGAAAAACTGGACCAGGAGAAGAATCACGCTGGCTTTTGTCTGTCTAAGACCGCCGGAACACTGCCGCACCATTTTTCCACGCTCCTGGAATAATTCAGCCGCTCCCTCCCCTATCCCTCCTCGGGTTATGTGTCAAGCATTAAATATATTATCTATATATGTAATTGCCAGTTCCTCTGTCCTCTGTAAAGGTAAAAAAATCTCGTTGCACAGAAGCCTCAGAAGCTGAAATTTGGTACACACAGGTAGCCTTTGGCCTAAAAGGGTGCACGAATATGTTTTTATCCCGGTGTTAATTGCTTAACATAGGATAGAACCAGAATGTAGGGGTAACGAGTATTAAAATATATTTCGCTGAAGAAATATCAACCCCCTGTCTACTACAAGAATAAACAATTGCATTGATAAAAGTTTTCGGGACTCGAATGAACGACGCGCATCGAGCAAATGCCACTTCCCTCGATCTCTTCCTTGATGCTTCGGTAAAAGGAAAGGCAAGGAGGAAAGAAAAAAAAAACGAGCAAGCAAATCAATACGGAGCCGGGATCTCCGCGGATCCCTTCCAAAGGGAGTTCAATCAAAACGCCCCGGCCTCGTCTCGAAACCGAAATAATATGTCCCCGATTGATCTTGGATTTCTTCGCGATATCGATCCCGCCCGACTGACACACTTCGGGGGTGATTAATCGCGTCGGTGTCCCGAGAGACTCGGAACCCGCGGGGTGGCTTATTCTGATCTTAAACTTTCGAAAAATCATATATGGTACAATACTCAATGTACAATTCCCTTTAGATCGAAATAAAATCTTATTTTGTTGTCGACATGCAAACTTTCTTCTTTTTCGAAGAAATTATGAACGACAAATAAAATTCGAATCCCAGCAATGATAAAATAAATCCAAGTCCAATTAGCATATTTTCAAAATTGTTACGAAACAATGAATATTTCTAGCGCCGTGCTAGAGAATCCCGGATCACAAAACGCATTTACCAAGTTCAACAGGATCAGAGCCAGCAAACAACGCGAGCACAAAAGCTGAACCCCACAGATTCACGAGGACTCGAAAACAGAAAGCGGTGATGTCACATCGCGTCGCAGCGAAAGCCGAGGTCCTTTGCGAACGGGCGCAGTCCCGTGAGAGACGCGTGGACGGTCGGCGGAAGATATTCGTTTAAATCCATAGGAACGAGAATCAAAGTCCGCCGCGGTGTGACGACGAGAAAACGAGGAAGGTCCGTGAAATTGAGTGGTCGACGGTACGCAGCAGCTGTCACACGTTGCCGTTTGTCTTTTTTTCATCTGCGACAGCCTCGACCCTCGGTTATGTTAGCAAAATCGGCCTCGGCGTTCCCATTTCCATCGCGGAGCCGGCTTTCGAGACCGAGGGAACTATGAAACGAAGAGAGATGAGGAACAAGCGGAAGTCTCGTGGAAAGGACGGAAAAGGGCGGAGGACAACGTGAATTCCGGATGGGAAGGAGGAAAGGGCGCAGGGAGACAGACGGATTAGCTCTTTACCGTGGTACGATTTAATCTCTGCTGGCCGCAGGCCTCTCGAAACCGTCCTCGGCAACCCTTTCTTCCGCTCGCGCGAAATCTGCCCCCGGAGCTCGACTACAAAATAATGGAATGAGAGTGGTAAAATAAATACAAGTAATAATTCTGTCAGTACCCTTCTGGAATACACTCGGAAAGTTTGATTTTGTAATTCGTAAAACTGCAGAATTTTTGTGTAAATTATCTGTATGTTACAATCAACTTCGAATCCAACAAAATGATCAGTTAAACCCTCCCTGATTTCGTATGTATTACCTCATTTCCGAAGAAACTCGAACAAAACTCGCCAGTCTTTTTCTTAGGGATCGGGATTTTTCGTGAAAAATCGGGTTACGTCGAGGAGCGCGCTCAAATCTGATAATCTCCTTGAAACAATAGATCGGGGGCGAGAGAGCCGGTCTCCTTACGATTCCTCGGGACTCGTTGCGCGAATCGATTACAGAGCCGGAGTCGTAACAGCAACCGGGCGCTAGCTGTACGGATCCATCGATCTCCCCGGTGCCGTTTATCCTAGCACTTTACGGATTGCCAGCTGGCTCTTTCCCGGCGCAATCTACGGATATCAGACGGGGAAACGGACGGGCTGACGTACGGGGACGGTCTGTCAACTTCTCCAGTGATTTTTCATTAACCGGAGCGGGCTCGCGGCGGGTGCAAGTTCACGCGCCGCGGAACCCGGCGCAGCTCGCCCGAAAACCTCCTCCGGTAAACGCGCTTAAATCACACGCGCTGCCTGCGACAGCTCGCACGCTGCGCCGGAATCGCGAAAACCTGGGCGAACATTAATTTCTCGAATTTTCTTATACTTGGGGATTGGTTCCTTTTTGTTCCGGAATTTTATTTCGTCTAAGAAAAGCGTAATTTGTTAGACTCTGTTTAAAAACATCGTCACACGAGTGTGACTCGTTAAAATACGGCAAGGGGTTAATACGATTCTGAGATAATGATTCATTTTTTGACAACGAACAATAAATTCATTGTACAACAATAATAAACAATAATAAATGCTGCTTGAAGATTTTCAGATTTAATATAGCACGAAAATGTTGTGTGAAAATTTTGCTGGTAATTAATAATGTACGGTTAACAGAGGTACGAGTCTAGTTCAGCTTTTTACGATTTCAGCTTTCTCAGAATTCCCGGCGCTGCAACCTCGGGAATTTTTCATAAGACGATCCCCTGGCAACGGGTTGCACGGAAATTATGTATATTGAGCGTCTTGGCTTCGCGAAGAATACTTCCCGGGGTTTATTGAAACGTATGGAAACGCTCGTTACGCTCCAGACGGTCATATAAACTGTACTTACTCAGGGGATCATGCATGAGATAATGCGATGAGGATAGAACAGTTGTTTGGCGAGGGTTTTTCCGGCGCACCGAAAGTAATGTTTGCGACAGAGATTGCAAGTTATTCGTGGCTCGGAGCAACAGAAAAATCTTTGTTATTACATATTCATTATTTACTACTAGACTGCATCGATTCAAAAAAATAGAAACTAAATTGAATATTATTTCTTCCCTTAATGATTTTAATAGAGAAGAAATTGTATATTGACATCCTCAATTTTTTAAATTTTCCAACAATTTTCCTATGAATGCATGAAGATCCGCAGTATATTTATTACACTTGAATTTTACATGTAAGAAAAATATTATTCGTTAAATGCTTCTCTTAAAAGTAGTTTTTCACATGGAAGATACGTACAGCATAGTTGTTAATATGGATAGAAATATACATCTGTATTCTGTAATTAGTACAAAGTACATTGTAATTCTCTTATTTAATCATAGGTCGATTTTAGATCTGTGTCAATTTACAACCGCCGGAGACTTATGAGATTATGTAGACATGTCTGCTTCACCCTTACAATTAACCCAATTTCCCAGAAACGATCCCCTTTTTTCTAGAAGTATCCTTCGTTCCTCCCCGTCTCGCCCCAAAATCTAACCAATTAACCAGCCCGAAGAACACACCCCATCAGCCGCTAATTGCGAAACACGACCACCAAGCCGAACAGCCCGCAAACCACGAGCCGGCAAATAGTCATTTACAGTCGAAAGAAATCACAGCACGTACGGCTGTAGATGAAATCCAATCTTTTCGCCGACTAACGACTATTCGAGCGTCGATTGTATTCCTCTGGAATTTATCCTCTCTCGCCATTCGTCATCAGCGGTCCAGTGACAGACAATAAAATGGCTGTTCGCGGTTTCGACGATTGTTCAGCTCGATGACGAATGTCCGAACGTGTGAGCTCCGTTGTGACAAAAGAAGAAAGCATCAAATCCGCAATGATTTATGCCGGACAGCGATATTGCTCGCGTAATTAATCGAACAAACCGGACCTGGATGTTTACAAGGATCGAAATGTTGGTTTGTTACAAGGATCGTGGGTGAGTATAGCTCACGGAATCCAGTCACGTTTTACGAGCAAGAATAATGCCTGCACGGCTGAGACTCCGCCGATAGATTGCTTGGGGAAAACACAGAAGGGGCTGCGCGAGGATCTTCTTGACCATCTTTGCCCACGCCCAACGACCTGCCCATCGCAATTAGCGGACGTGCGACTAAACGGCATCGGTCAAAGGACCTTTGCGCCGACACCCGAATCGTCGCAATATCGCCGTGCCCGGAAAACGCGGGACACGGTCCAGTTCGGCCTGGACGCGCAGGATTAATAGAGAAACCTCGATATTTTTGTTTACCGTCGACCAATCCCGAATTTCCAAGACGATCGACCAATTTCCCGTTCGAACGTCGCGATATAAGTGGTGGAGCACAATTCTACGGAGATTAATCTCTAACAGTCGAGGAATCACTCAGACATTATTAAATATGTTAGCATTCAATCATCAGACTGCGGATTTTTATGCATTTATAGCTTCCGAATTCAAGAATTCAGTATTTTTATTTATTTCAATCCTAAGAAGCCACTGAACATCACTGAAAATCAGATTTTATTCGATTCCACTTTCTTCAAATTCAAGTCAAGAAAAATTGCAAATTGCATAAACATCCGCAGTCTACTAATCAATTACTACACATGTGAGTATTGCATGAGGTATTGTGCAAGGAATAATTCCGACGGGGTTAAAAAATTTACTTGTCTAACCCTTATGTCGATAACACGGATCCCAGAGGGACCCATTTCTGTTGACAAGAACTATAAAGCGTGACACCATTGTATATCGTAGAAAACATTAGTTATTGACATGAGGGTTAATGTTTGAATAGATCAGTGTCGAATCTACGTAACAAATGAACACGTCGATACAGAATGTAAAGCGAAAGTGATATCCTGACGTACCATCAATTTTCTTGGGTTTAGAAATGTTACGAACAGCTTTGTCCACATCAGTTAGAAAAATGGCTAACTTTCCTGACCGATTTCATTAGCGTTTCCGCGGCTGGAGGGGCCGTCAGCTCGCGATATCTCGTTCCGAATTGAGCGTACAGTGGCATAATGGCTTATCCAATCTCGGCCGGGCTGTCGAGTGGTTCGCTCGCGCAGCATTTAAGCATCGTCATTAACCACGGACACGCGTGCAACGACTGCGAGGGTGTCGCATCTCTGACAGGCATTCAGTATTGTTTCCGCCGCGGCGGTGACAATGCGGCCGCGCGCACGCCGTTAGCCGCCGATGAATATGCCCCGACTCCCATTCCTATCCTGCTGTGCACCTATTCCGCCTACTAAGTAACTTCTCCACCGTCACGGCACCGAGAGACATGGCCACTTGTTTGGCACGGCACAATAAGGCCAAGAATGTCAATGGCTTCTGCCATTGTACCTCCGCGCAATACCGTCAGTCGCAAACGGCGCGAGCCCGCTGTTTTCAACTCGTAGTTCCTCGAGAAGCCCGCGCGACTCTGTCAAAACTTGGACCGCTTTTTCTCTTTCTCTCTCTCTCTCCTACCATCATGGTTTGATACTGCTACCCGGGATTTGTCTTTTTAAGCTGAAAGCACCGGGACTTTCCTCGAATGATAACGGCCGCAAATTGAAACTGCTGCCATGCTGGAAGAACAACGTGTCGAGGGTGCAGCATTAAGGATTGGCTGGTTGGTTCCACCATCATTCAAATTTCTGCTCTATCACGTTTTTATTAAAACGTTCTAATTTATTAACTGCAATTTATACTCGAGGAAATAGTGAAAGCTTTAATAAGAAAAATCTCCGAGATTGTGTTGAATGTGAATCACACAAATTGTTGTAAATTTTTAAAAAGAAATTATTGCTCGGTTAACGTTGCGCCTTATAATTAGACAGCAAAATAAAAACATTCTGTCTGAATTGCAACAAACTGGAGTGAAATGGAAATTTATTTTCGTTCTTAATATATTGAATAGTAATTCTTCTAATGTTTTTACTGTTTTAAATTACACCTATTCATTTTTGTTATAAACGCGTTTACTAATCCGCTGTTTACTGAAAGAATCGTTTCTGATTAATAAAAAGAAATCCTATTTTTGTCCAACACCCTCGAACAACATAACCACAAAAAACCGTAGTTCGTCTTCCCCTTCGCCGAAAGAAAAACGAATAAAATCACGACATACCGGATACCCAGAACAACCGTCTAAAAAGCCGAAGACATCCACCCTACTCGTTCCCCTAAAACGTTTCTTCCACGGTATCGACCTCTCGGAATCGTTGCACGACGGTAAAAAGTCAGAAACAGTTTCGAGCAACAAAAAATCCAGCCAGGTGGTTAACGAGCGAAAAGTGTTGTCGAAACTTTTTTTTTCCCTCCGGTGCCAGCTTACCCGAAGCATTTCCGGTCAGCCGTTCTAGTCGACGTTCCCATTCTTCTCTTCTCTTCTCATCTCCGCCCCCGTACCGGTTTCTCAACCCCCTTTTGCACCCTTCTGAAGCAGCCAGGTTTCGAGTGGCCCTAAGCAGGGGTGGTTTCACGCATGCACCGGTTCTACAATAATACACGAATGTTTCTTCGTAAATCATACTGTTGAAATTTTGATTTCAGCTTCCGAGCTTTTATGTATTCGATCACGCAAGTTGCTTACTAGCGTCAGAGCTTTCGGGACAATGTAATAAATGAATGTTTCTGCGTAGATCATAGTATTCTTATAGAAATTTCGTCCAGTGTAGTCGACGTGGAGGGCGGACGGCGGTATTTTCCGCGAGAGAGCCGCAGCATGCGAGCAACCCCCGATGCGCAGAGGGTGCATTCACTATTCACCTATCTGGGTCAGTTTGCCCAACCCAGAGCCGAGGACTCGACCCTCCGCTTCGAAATCCTGCACTTCGACACGGCCAAAGCCTCCACCCTCCCGCGGACAGAACCAACCCCCAAACCACCCAACCCCCGACGATAGGGCGGCGTCGCCCTAACGATGTTTTTGTTCGAACGGCTTCGTCCCCGACGTTCGCTCGCAAAAGTTCGCCCCGTTCCGCTCGGACAGGCTTTCGCGGGATTTCTAGTGAAAAAAAACGGGGTGAAAAACGCTCGTTCAACCCCCTGAGAGATTGTTCCAAGTTGCGCCTCGAATTAACGCCGTTTAGGGGATGCCTGGCCCCCGGTGAAGACACAGATTCCACCGTTTAGGCTTGTACTTCGACGGATTACGGGTCGTGCGGGCAAATTAAAACTCATCCCTGCACGTGTTCATTTCAGAACGATCACATGCACAAGCTTGAGAGGGGATGAATTAGGCGGAAGAGTGGCTTTGTGGATTTAACCTGTAAGGGTGGTTCGAAGATTTTGGTTTTATTAACCCTTGCTCTTCTAGACATTGTTATTTTCATCGTAAAATAGTAATAATCGTACAATCAAATGTGTACAGATCAAAATGGATTCCAATGAAAATTGTTGTAGTATTTATACTTTGAAAATTTAACGGTTGCACCGAACGATTTCCTTGACATTCTCTCAAAAACGAGGACACAGACAAGACAACCATATCATCATGTTCACCAGGGTAATCGCACGAATGAGCACACAACGAAGTCTAAAGGTTAGATCGCATACCTGAAAAGTTTAAGGTGGCGAGTTTCTTGACATTTGTTATGCACACAACGGTACAGGATAATACTCTACTATTTCATACTCCAAAGATATTCCTCAGGTTCTTCGATATTACTCAATCCAGAATAGAAACTGGACATTTATTTATTTATAGAAATCCTTACACTTTGTTCTTTCATTGGAACAGACGCAAATCGTGCTGATCTGGAGAAAAACATTTCCGTCGACATTTAAAACAGACAAATGCAAATAATGTAAGTATTGTATAATAGATAAAATATTTAGATCTTGATGTCTTTTACCAAGAATCAAAATATTGGACGAATGTCCAACTCACCCAGACGATTTTACGAATCGTAAAAAGATCATTCGATCTCGAATGGCGAAGATAATGGTGCTTACAGCGGAGGAATGAACGTCGCACTGGTTCGACGATTCTTTTGAGAACGAAAGACTTGGACTCGAAAGACACCGGTTTTATCTGAGAGATATTTGGCTTTAAGGGAGCCGATTAGCCATTCCCATGATGTCCGTTCCAACCAAACGAATTCCGACCAGCTTGGCAAAAAAGGGGCCAACTACAAGGACGTAAAAGTTCCTCGGTGGTCGTGTTTTACGCGGTCGGATTTCCTCGGTAGCTTTATGGCGTCTTTTCTTCCGCGGGGAATAAGATTTTTACGATCGAGACGTAAAGGGATCAACTGTTCCAGGTAGACAGTGGGAAAATTGAATTTCATCGTGAAGAAGGGGCCAGGTAACTTTAATTATTCCATCGGGGATTGTAGTTAGTTGGAAACCACCCTGCTCGCGACTTTAAGATCTTCTATCAACATCAAAAAAATGTAAAGAGGAAGCGCAAGAAAAATGGTTTGTTGAATACACTGTATAAAATTTGTTGCTGGGATCGATGGTTTCCCAGATATCGAATATGCATTTCATCCCTAACTTCAGAGGATATATTCATGGTTTCAAAATGGATTGCGGATTGAAATGAAATGGTTGCAGTTGTACAAAAATACCTGCCTAATATTTTCCGATCTCTCTATTTTTGTGATAGCATGGCCGAAAATAGGATTTCAATTTATTTCACATGATTATTGTAATTTCACAATTGTTTCACAATTGTCACATTTGTATTTCTACTAGAAATAGGCTTCGATTAAAAAGATTGCTTACAATGAAAGTAAAATGTGTAGTGCAACGATAAAATTTCCGTCGCCGGCAATTCCATTGTTCCAGTACATTGGTCGCTGTATTATCAACCGCAACAATAGCACTACAAAATACCGGCGAATGGAGTGTCGTTGGATAGTCAATCCGGAAATTTCTCGGCGGGCAATCCTGATTCCGTTGGAATCTCAAGTTTCGCTGAATCACCGTCGAATTCCATTCTTAGATTCCATCGTTCTGCTCCGCGATCGTCCGGAAGCGTGCACTCGCTCCCGCGGCTCGGCTCGGCTCGGCTCGGCTCGGGAGAGTGCATGTGCGCCTGCACGCGCTTGTATGCAGCCGCATAGTATCGTGGTACCGCAATGACCACTATGCAGGGGCGCTATGTGACCCCACAATGCCGAGGGGCAGGATGCACTCGCGTGCGCGTGCAATGCACCGTTGCACCAGGCATCTTGTCCTCCGTTCAGGTGGAATTCGACGCGACACACGTTTCCGCCCGCTTATCACGCCGGGCCGAGGCGCGCTAATTGTTTTATCATTGCTGCCCGCCATGCAACGGGTGCTCCCAAAGTTGCACATTCCCTCCAAGCTTCCTTTTCCCCACACGATTTCAACAAATTTAATGAATTATTCAAGGAAAGTGCATCAACTGATAGGAACAATAAAAGAAGTAAATTTAATTTTCAATTGTGACACATAGACTGCGGATCTTTATGCATTTCTAGCAAAATTGACCAGGTGAAATACAAAATCGATGAAAATTTTTCAAATTGCAATCGAAATCATTAAGGGGACGAAATAACATTCACTTTAGTTTCTACAATATTTCATGTAGACAATTTTTATTTTGCATAAAGATCCGCAGTCTAGTGACACACTTCGATTGGCTCCCCATCGATTTCCGCTGTTCGACATGAACATTTTGGTTGAATCGAACTCGAACGTTGCTCGTCTGACCTTCGGGTGCTCTGAAAAACTGGCAGACAGTATCCACTTCATCATTTTCAGCGACTCGCAGTGGCCAATTCGCCGATATCAAACAATACAGTCGTCACGCGTTAGACCACGCAATAAAAGCCAGTCCGCAGCGCTTGGCTCGGCGTATTAACTTTACCAGAGGTTAGCAGAAAATTGTTCAACCTCTACCTCCACAGGCTAGCCCTGTCCTGTATTACATCTTTCCCCAGCTGCAAGGAACGTGTCAGCCAGTGGCAATAACGCCAGTCACGGTTTTATTGCGACCGAGCCGTGTTCCGGCCGGTGTAATTGACGAGGTCAGGTATTTTACGAGTTTCTCCGGTTTTTGTGGACGTCGATAATAATAAATAGAACGATAACGCGAACCTTAGGGAGTAAAAATATTTTTACTGGCCGGTCGGATCCGCTGTGGCAGCGATAGTAAGACGTTGGCATGATCGGACGGTAGCCGAAGTCGAAGATTGTCGGCATCTGGGCTGTTATGCGAGCTAGTAGATTCAGCGCATGCATGGTCGGACACACTATACCTAATGCTAGCGTTCGGGTTAGGAGATTGAGGATAAACTTGCAGCTTTTGGGAATAGGTGTGTAACTCGAGATTAGGCGAATTTTGATTTTCTATTTTAATTTTAATTTTTCTGACTAACGTTTCTATCCGTGAAGCGACCGTGAACCATTTTAATATAAACTTGACCCAGAAGAATCGAAAACAGCCGAAATTATTCAAAGAGAAACACGCACCCCCGAAAACAGAGCTTGCCAGAGGGTGGTATTCGTCGAACGGTTCCGGGGATGACGCGGAAAAGACAAAAGCACCCCTCCACACCCGAGAAAGTCTCTCGAGGAAACGAAAGGCTTCGAGTGGTTCGGTCCCACCCTCGCCTGGGGGTTGGAGGGTAGCGAAACGCGTTACCCTCTCCGTCCGGGAGGTGGAACGAAAAAAGTCGCGGTTATTAATAACGACGACTATTGAAACGATGAGGAGTGGCGCGGGACGTGGAACGCCGCTTAGTGGCCGTCGGGGTGGCAGCAACCCCAAAGGAGGATATTGAAGTGGCAACCGGCCGCATTCACGTAGCCGGAGATCCAGATTAGTCACGGACCTGCCGTGGGCAGACTTCTTGTTCTTCCTTGGCGTCCCCTGACCCCTCTGCCCACCCCTTTCTCCCTGTCCATCCCCTGTCCGCTAACCTCTCGACCGCCCCTTTCTCGCTTCTTTACCTACGAGCCGCATTCTGCTTCGAGGATCCTTTAGGCCGGAATGCTCTAGTGCTTAGCCAGCTAATTACCTATCTGGGTTTATTACGCTACCGTGGAATAGCCCCTGAAAGCATCCCCCTTCCCCGGGGACCGGTACGAGAAATCGTAGCCTCGAGTACATCTCATTGGCATATCTGGGAAACCGTCGAACCATCCATCCCCAGAGGAAAAAATGGAAGATGCGGAGAAGGGTGAAGAGAAACAGAGAGGGAGGAAGAGAGAGAGGGAGAGAGAGAGAGAGAGAGAGAGTGAGAGGTCGACGATGTGGACGACTCTTGACACCGTTTTCACGCCGCTCACGTTGATCCGGCAGGGGAAGCTTGACTTTCCGTCCCCTGCGTCACCGGCACTCGATCGCGGCTGCCCTCTGGTTCACTGATTCCCCTTTCGAGCTTATACGGACAGTCAAGGTCGATGCTGGAACGAGGAGGGTGGCTTTTCGGGACTATTCGCAGGCTAAAGTCTCCGCTGTGAATATCCTATTGGGGTGGGTCTGGGTTAGTCTCTTTCTTCGCTTCGGTGTTGCTTCTGGCTAGCTGATGTCGCAAACACCGATTTTAGGGTTTCGAGGGTGACTTTTGGATCTTTGCTGGTGAAAGGATTTTTTTGGGTGAATACTAAGTCACCGGTTGAACAAATCAATTTGTATTTCTAACAATTTTATCCACGGGTGATTTTTCAGATCATCTATATCCAGAACCTAGTATATACAATACTTCAGGCATTTTCATAAAATTTTTCAATTGTCCGACGGATGCAGGCTTCGTGGATGGATTATAAGGGGCAACTCATTAAGACTGAAGTAGAACCAGCAGGTATTGTGTTAAAGGGTGGTTTCTACATCTACTGCAATTTTAATGACCAGCTGTAAGCGTCTCAGCCGTCACCATAATCCTTATTACTAATTAAATCGATGGAACGGTCATGTAAGAGAATGTTAAAGCTCCAGCTCCGTCATCAAAGTGGTTAGCACTTGCTTTCTGAGCTTTCGTGTTGGCTAGAGGATTCGCTCATTGATAAATACACATATTCTACTAATATGTCGGATAAAATATATGTTTCTGCTCTTGTAGACATGATAAAGACATGGAGACAATAAATAGTTCATGTACCTTCGTTAATTCAATTTTTCAATCTGAAAAGGTATATTCGGAGGAAAAAATCCTCTTATGAGATTAATAAAATGGGATTCGATCTAGATATTTGTATCGCTCTGTGGACTGATTTCGGCCAGTCGGATGATACCAGGATGTCGATCATTCAGCCACGAATTTGGCATCGTGACGGTTTGCGGCGAAACGAAGGATAGGGAAAGGGCCGGCCGGTTTGCGGGACGATTTCACGGGCAGTTAGGCCGATCGGTGACCGAACGGCCCAGGGAAACGCATCATAGAGAGACGGTTGTCCACCGCGAAGATATGTCTGCCATTCGCAGACGTTGCCCGGTGGAAATCAGCCGACCTGCGACCTCTGTATCGCGTTAATTCTCGCCGAGTGACGGGGCCATTAAGAACACCGGCGCCTGACGCATTATCTGACGCCGATTATCGATGCATCGTTCCCGTGATCTCGTGCGAAATGAACCGATTCCTCGCAGGAGATAATTAAATTGCTGCTTCGGGACTGCCGAGGTTCGCCAATGCGACGCTCCTCGGTGATTTAGGAGCTTCGAAAAATCCTTGTCATCTGTTTTTGGTCTAATGCAGTCGATTGCAGGTTTGAGCTACTGTCCGACCAATACTATTAACCCTTTGCACAGGTATTTTAACTCGAGAATTAAACATTTCTTCCGTCCTAGAGTATTTCTATTCTCAATGATTTTTTAAATTTGGTGGATACATAATTGATGTAATACGTCGTACAATACTTAAACGTTTAATAATCGATTAGATACCAACATATCTAATAATATAAACAATATTTTATAGAATGGTACAGCAATTTTTAGTGGCGCCATTCTCATTAGAGTCACCACTCGAGTGCTAAGGGTTAATACAGGTTCGTTTCCCTTAATAATTTGTCCGATTGATGCTCGTCTTTCTCTACTTGTTCGATTTCTAATGATTTGTCTGTCGGATCAAAGTTTGACTTATATACTACTTCTAGTGCACTTTAAATCACGATCTACTTAAAATGACCCGAGTGTTGTCATTCAGACTGTAGATCCTCGTGCAAAATGACAAAATACTTGTTTTCTAGTTCATTACATATTTGTTTTCGCGTTTTATCGAAGCAAGGAGCTAGTTCGATTACATTAGTTCGGGGAACAGAATTCGCTCAGATTCGATGGAACCTCGAGCACAAGGGGGCGGGATGACAAGTGCACGAAATAATGGAAGTGCTTTGAGCGAGTAATATCGATTGAATCGTCGAGCGTCCGAATGAAAGAGGATGTTTTCCTAGAAAACAGAGCGTTCTTCGAGACTCTACGAAATCCGTTCTCGAGCGTCAATCGAAACGGTAATAGAACCGCTTTCCAACGACGCTGATTGTGCAATAGACTGACCAATATAATTATTGATTGACACTCCAAGCAACTCCAAGTACACACGATACACGCGGCACCGTCACGGTAAGCACGATAATCGTATTATCAAATCGAAGCTCAGACTAAACTTCGTGTATAATTTGTCGCAGGAATAATCTCCATTTTGCTCTTATTAACGTCGAAAATTTCAGAAACAATCTACTAAATATAATTAAATACCCCGTCACAGAAATGTTTAAAGTAATTGAACATTTATGGTAGAGACAGCGTTTATCGCAATCGAATTACACACACGATCCCATAATTGGTTAACAAGCTCGGTTCGGTTTAATCGACACACCAGTAATACGGCGATTACTCGAACACTCGGATTAAATCGATCGATTATGAAGATTCGGTTATCTCGTATAAATAAATAAATGGATAATCTATAATTGAATCTCTCTCATACGATGCTCGGTTTTAAAAGAAATTTCGTTTAAGCAACAGTTGTTGGAGCGTGCTCTTTGATAAACACGCCTGACCACAGTTCGCCGTTTCTACTTAAACCGAGTGCAGACCGTGGAACGTTATTTATCTGTTCGCTGTTAATTTCAGCATGTCTAGAGCACCGAGTTATATCAAATTACCGCGTAAACCTAATAACATCCCGCCACCGTCAATATTTATAAGCATCAGCGCATGCGGAAATAATGAACACGCCTTCGAGCAGTATGAAATTCAAGCGTTCGTTTGCCGGATGAATTTGCACGGTGAAAATTGCCGTCTGTCTGTTTATTAGCAGCATTTTATACACAATTTTCCGTGGGAATTAGTCTCGGGAAAATGTTTCTCGACATTTTCTAGCTGTCGCGACAAAGCAATCTTGTCTGGCTTTGTGCGAGAATTTCAAAGATACGGTGCGCATAATCCACACTTTACCAATCCCCGAATCAGCAAAGTTTCGCGAAGTTCGGTGTCAGATTGGTCGGGGGATGTTTCATGTGAGTAAACACGAAGAAGTCCTAGCCGGGACGACGGATGACAGCGTGTGCGATGCTCCGCCACCCCCGTCCCCACCTCCCGCCGTTTAGCTTTCGACGGTTTCTAATGAAGGTCGGCGATGCTTCTTCATTAAAGCGAGAACTCGACACGTCGCGCGAGTCGCAGCTCGAATTCTCGCGACGGAGCAGCCTACGAAGAATTTCGAGACCCGCAAATTCCAGCCACGGAATCTCTGTGGCCCAGCTGGCATCTCCCCCGACGAGCAAAATCAACGGCTGGGATACTAAAGGCTCCTTCGAGTTTTCTCCCCGTGGAATTTCCGCTGTTTTCTCCTGATCCGATCGGCAATTTCCACGGAAACACGTAGAACAGGATAAATCGGCCGGGAAACAGCTGGTCTCTCTTTTCTTAATGACCCTCGGTCATTGTCATTCCCAATTGCTCCCAGAGAAAATCTTCCAGAATGCTGGAAACTGCCTTCGTCCCTCCATTTCGTAATTTCCACCATTTGTTCTATTTCTCATCTAATGGAGTCGATACTGTATAAAGATTTTCTGCAGAATTTACGTTCGCTTGGCTTTCTTTGGAAGCAGACAAATTGGCAAAGAATTTCTCTGCTTAATGGCTATTTTTCTACTTTTTATTTTAATGGAATTTCGGAGACTGAATTATACTACTTGCATTTCATTTTAAAATAAGAATATTCCTCTGGAACCTTACCATTCAGGCTTACGAGGTATAATTCGTAACTTTGCTCGTTCCAATATTTATTGTTATTTGCTGAACTCTTGTTTTTTCTTAGAAAACGTTCGCTCGTGTCTGGCTAAGGCCTGACCCGTTCTACTTGCAGATTGCAGAACGACGCTTAAACCACTTGACCGAGTAAAAGTAACTTGTTCGATCCGTGGAATTTGTCGAAAATGGCCTAGTTTCATTTGTAGTTCGCGTCTGGCGATATCTTTTTCTACATTCTCCTTACTCGGCGGAAACCTCACCATTCTACATTTTTGGCTAGAAATCGATTCCCATTCCACTCGGTCGACTACCGGCTGTCCTTCGAATCCATTCGCCCGAAGAAAAACAATTTTTATACATTTGTTTTGCCGCGCTGTGTACACTGGCTCCGGTTCCAACTATCCTTTTATACTAATTTCATTGTACAATTTCAAGTATGATTTATCCACTTTGATTCTACCAGAAATGTATTCTACTTATTTATCGTAGCAGTTTCATTTTCTTGATCATGTTTCTGATTTTATTCGGTATTTTTCGACCCTGATTTAATTGGCTATTATACGGTTCTTTTGTAGAATTTCTTATTAGTATCAAGCAATTTCTTCTCGGAGACACCAGTTCTTTTGTTGTGGATGTTGTAACGTCTGCACCAGATAGCGAGAAAGCAGAGAGGGCAAATTTGTCACTTACCGTGAAACTTGAACCCCGAACAATTGAATATCAGGTTGAACCGTTTCGCCACAGGGCTTGCTACGCTGTTTACTTTCTTTCGAGTGTATCTCTTGTGCTGGCTCCTTGTCGTCTCGCCTGACAACCTCAAATTACTCGCAAACTGTTCGTCGTACGAACAGACTTTCCAGACAATGTACGGACTTTGGAATGACGTACGATGCACCATAATACGCTATCATGAAACCCCTTTGCTGTTTTATTTGCTAGAAACGCGAGCTTCGCATAATGTCATCTCGCGTTTCAAAAAATTCCTCCTTCGTTAATTCGATATTCAACGAATAATCCAATACCTGCACCGAGTCGGAAACATTCTTATTCAGACGTTCAGATTTCCAATGTTCTGTAGCAAAATAATCGAAGCGAAAGCTTTCGTTTATTTATTTACCAGTTTATTTGACTCTTTAAGCGTTCCTAAGGATAGTGATCATTTATTTTGAAAGAATGTTTAAAAGGTACTCTGGAATCATGAAGGACTGTCCCTTTAATACAAATGTTGAATGTCTGTTTCACCTGCTGACATGGAAAGTGGTTTCTACATAATGAGCTACTCTGTCATTCTCCTGCCAGCACGTTATATCTGACTTGTCTCGCTACAACCGGTATTGTTCTACTTGCTCCGCCGGAAATCTAATACTTGTTCTACCGATTTAACAGTGACTGAGCTTCGCTCACTTGTCTGATCATTATCTTATCTCGTTACTCACTGTAACAACGATCTCATCGTTTTATGGGGACTGCAGAAAATCCTTATTAAATCTCGCTGTGTTTGTCGTTCCACTTATCTCACCAATGAAATGCAATCACATTAATTCAAATTAAACATAAAAACTGTCTGGATTACGTCGTTAAATACATTCCTAATATAAAGTGCCGTACAGCATTTCATTCACGTTACATCGTATTATATTTTCCAGCTATTCCCAACGTGCTTCTCATAAATTTCCACGTATCAAATTTGCATGAAAATTCGCAATCTCCTAATAGCGCATACTCGCTCGCGTTTCGGCACAGCAACAATTGGCGACGCACAAATAAAGCCATGGAAAGGGTTTATCTACGCGTTCGAAACAAAGTAGTCGTCTTATTTCTTTCATTATTCACGGTGTACGAACAGCCGAGGATTTTCCGGAAAATTTCCGGGATCCTTCGCCGCAAAATATTCATATTTATTCGTGTTCGCTCGATTCACCCGCGGAGCGCTGCCATTTCAGCATCCCCCTTCAAAGTAGCTTTATCGGCGCTCGAATAAAATCTCGCGGAGGCAGAGAGGGTTGATCATATAAGTCGTCACAGTCAGCTTGTTTACCACTATTCCCGCGAGGCTCGCATAATGGGGTGGCAGCGTCGCTGGGAGCTTCGCTTCCCTCGAATCAGGAGGTTCTGCACTGGATTCCGAAGAATTTACCGGGAGATTCCAGCGCTAGTCACTTCCTGGTACTCGTTCGATCTACTCGGTCGCGTCTTCGTCGAGCTCGGAGCAAGTTTAAATTGTTTTCGAAACAACGGCGACAGCTCGCGAATTCCTGCGGCCGCCGATCGCGATTCCCTGGATTATCGAAGAAGAATCACATCCTGCGACTTCTTCGAGCGAACTCGCCTTCCATCAGCCACATCGAAAATCGAAAATGTGTTCTGCATAAGAGATGCCGAACGTTCCCGATGCGACGGGCTAATGTCACGAAAATAGTTCGAAAACACATCTTTAATTCAATGCAATCAATCGACTGGAATTGCTTATTCGAGGGAACGCGGCAGTCTGAAAAATGTATGGATCTTCCCGAGCGGAGCGGCGGCCGCCTGAAATGTTGACTCGAGAATCCGCCGCGATGTTCCAAGAAGACGGTTTCATGCATGAAACATCCGGCCACGAGAACACATAGTCGCAGGAAACAGCGACGCGAAAATTACAGCTTGATAGATAATAGTAAACGCGTTTCGATATAGACCGTTTGCCTGGCGAGAACGCGTCGTCGATGATGGCGAATTAATTCGAGACTGTTCCTGCCGAACTCGCGATGAGAATGCTCGGTCAATCGAATTTTTACTTGTTCTCGCACCACGTTACCTTCGATGCATTTGATAAAACAGGCTTGATTTGGTAGAACAATTCCATATTAGTACCTCTCGCTCCATTTAGAACCGTGCTGTATTCGTCCGCCTTCAAAACTCATTTGTACTACTTGTCGGTCTTAAAACTACTACTTTTCAAATACACTTGAAACTCGAATGTTCCACGTGCTTAATTTAAAGCTCCATTGTAAAATACTTCTCGCCCCACATATGTTACAATTCACAGTACAAACAGCGACCGAAATTCACCCACTTCTTCTCGTTACCGCTGTCACTCTCGATACAGATTAACACCGGCTATAAATCCGCCCTTTCCCCGACATTATTTCGATTTCGGGGTCGACGCCGCGGCGACTTGCTTGTAATTTCGAATGATATCCAAGCAAATAACGAACTCGAACGTGCGTCGGGCGTTTAACGATTGTATATGCCCGGTGTCAGCGAATAAATAATCATGAGCTCGCGGATGTAATCGGAAACGCGTGGTGTCACGGGAGTAACGAATTTACGGCGAACGAAAATCCCGGCGCCGGGCCCGAAGTTACCGTTAAAACGCGTACGGAAAAAAGAGAAAAGTGAACACGGAGTAAATCAACCCGGTCGAAGGGGGCGACAAGATATACTGGTCCGTCCGTTGGAAATTTACAAGCAATATTTCCACGGACGCCGGCACGAGAACGAGAATGTTTGCCGTGCCTTCCACCCTGTTAAAACTTGTGCGCTTTTTGCGCTGCGCACCTGCCCGAGAAGCGCTGCGTGAAATATTTCGCGGGTCCGCCGACGGCGAAAGATAACCTGCCAAATGTTAAAGTGGTTTCGATATGGATCTCATTCGCGATGCATGATTGGTCGTCCGCCATAACAAAAATAACACGTACAGATGCTTGGTCAAAGTCGCATCATTTTCCAACTGGAGAGCAACGTTTAGTTTCGCAAACACACCGACTACAACGGAAAACATCTATGTCCAATGTTTATTCGCATTATTATTTGCACTCGCCCGGACAGGTCCCGATTGAGTTAACACGGACAGATATTGATAACTTCCTTTCGCATACAATAGTGTAATCAATGGGCTGCCTCGCGGAGGAGCAAACATCAAACGTCAAGAAGATAATGGAGCAACTTTGGCGAACTTAATACGCTAAGCGCCACACTGGTTCCCGGCCGCATAATTCGCAAGATCTCGCGCCACTCTCTTCGCAATTAATGTGTTAATTTTCTGCGAGCTCGAGAGTTTTGCAACCTGACACGAATTAGAGATATCACATGCGAGAATAATAATTGTTGAACGATCATAACTTGACTGCGGATCTTTATGCATTTATAGCAAAATTGAGAAGATGAAATTCAAAATTGTTGAAAAATTTTAGGAATTTAGGATGTCAATATATGTTCTAACCTCTATTAAAATCATTAAGGGAAGAGATAACATTCAATTTAGTTTCTATTTCTTGCAATCGATGCAGACAATTTTTATTTTGCATGGAGATCCCCAGTCTAATCATCAGAGAACCGTGCACCGTAAAGAAACCTATACCACCTTTGACAACGTGGTAAAACAGTTGATAAAGAAACTTCGACGCTGTCTATCCTCCATGGAAAAAGCGAAACTTACAGCACAGCTGACAGCGCTATAACGACCGCAAGCTAAACTGTTCGACGCGCATCGACAAAAGCACTATAAACGGTTCGCTCGTGGATAGCATGCAGTTTCACGCGCGCCGCATATTATGGAACAGTTTCTAACAGTTAACGACGCTTTATTCCCCATAATATGGAAAAAAGTTGCGGGGAACGAGCGGAGCACAAGCTTCGCGGAAAGCCGAGAAGCAGAGAATCTCTGGAACCTGAATTCGTCGTTTTTGTCCGCAATGTTTTCCAATCTCCAATAAAATATTTTTCTCGGCGACGGGGGGCAGGGTAGAGGGCGTGGTGGGACGTGGGGAGGGTGTGCATCCTCTCTCTGCGGCGAAACCGACTCGATAAAAGGTAACTTTTCCAATTTCCCGCGAATCGTCGGCCGCTACTCGGAATTCGATATGTACACGCCGCCGCGCCGCTCCGAATCCTTGGCCAGGATGTTAGCTCAGCCTCGGCTAAACCGACCAGCCAACGTAAACGATAAATTGATATGGCCCCCGCGTGATTCCTCTCTTAAAAATCTCTTGCCGGGAATTTCGGGAGCGCGCCTCCAATCTAAGGAGGCTTCTCCCTGCGTTTCTCGCGGTTGCTCTTCGAGACCCTTCGAATCAAGTTTCATACACTTCCAATTTAGCTCCGATGCCGTTGATTGTACCTCCATTTTCTTCAAATAGAAACTTGCCTGGCAGAAAATACTTCTATCTTGTCGTGTTCTATCTAGTACCTACGAAGGGCATACTCGAGCCCTTCGAAGGAAATGAGAAGATCAGCTTTACGATCAGCTGTCCCGAAACGAGAATGAGGTAATACATTTTTTAACCTAGGACATGTTCGAGTCCTTCGTGAAAGATTGGATAGCAAGAACCCTTCAAGGGAAATGAGATGAAGGGTTTTATGCAGACGTATCCTATAAAAAAGTTCTATAACGTATGCTCTCTATTGAAGAATAAAAATTCTATTGAAAAATAGAAAACATGGACCTTCCAAGAGAGACTTCTATTTAAACAACCTGAAAAGATTCCGGGAACGGATGTAAAAAAGTAACCTTCAACGAAGGGCGCACATATTACAGTCCCCACGTGAATCGATTTCATACGGATCTCTTGGAAAGAAGTCATATAAAATACTCTCCAAAGGATAGTGTCTTTAAAGCGACTGTAAACACGTTTCTCAATAAAGGGCACGAGCCCTTTGATCTCCGAGCGTCTCTCGCATCAATTTTTCCATCACAATACCACCGGTGACAATTATACAATTTCCAACTAATTCTGCATGCCAGTAGAATACCAGTTATTGATCGGACAAGTAGAATAATTCGCGTGCTGAGTTCCCAAGTGGAATAACGTAGCATCGATCAGGCGAATTGAATAAGATCGTATTGTGATTGACCAGACAAGTAGAACAATGTGTATATCGATCAGACGAGTAGAACAACGCTCCTATTAGTCAGCCAAGTGGCTGATTCCGAATTCTTTTTTTTATTTCACGTCGCGAATCCCGCATGGTTAAAGCTAAAGCTCTTTTATGAAGGTCGTATTTGGAAACGGAAGCTGTAAAAACATCGTGCGACGTTGGAGCCACCGGTATAGAAGGGAGAACGAGATGGTCACAAAGGGAAACTTAATTTCATGCAAGTATATACCTGGCGTAAGTCTCCGCGAAACTATCGTGAAAAGTGTGAAGTTATATTGAATATATTAAAACGGAAGGCTGAGAAAGCGATTTGAATTTCGTTTGAAAATTACATTACCGGAATGGAAGAATGTGACACGATCGCGAGACCTTCATCCGCGAAAGGAATAAATTAGTAGGCATGGCGGGCTGTTTGAAATACGATGAAGTACAATATTCTTCGTTGTTCGTCATTGTCAGACGAATAATGAGAATTTTGGACTATCTTGGCCATTCGAGGCACTCGCCGGTTCGACAATGCGCTGATACGTTCACTTCGCGTCGCGAATACGATTCCACAGATCGGAATGATAAATGGCCGACGGATGATAGTTTCTGTTGGGATTCAGAGGCCGTAATCGCCCCGCGTTTCCAGAGAAGTCTACTAATGATTGTTCACCAGTATTTGCTCGGAGAGTACGGCTCAAGTATTGATTGCTGTCTCGCAGTTACACGTCCGGCCAACCGAAGTCTTCCACGGAGTTATGCCACTGATTGGACGGCATCTAATGTTTACCATTGATTCCGACCGCCGTCCGATCATTCGTTGACCTGCACTACTTACCCAGGCATCGAAAGTTAACGCGAGTTCCAGCTTATACTTGAAAGATCTCGGGTCGGACTTATCGCCGAGCTATACTACGTAGCTTCGAATCGACCGTCACTTCACATTTAGGTTGGTTGTCAACCTGTTTATCAGGCTCGAGGGAAAGTTTCGTCGTAATTTAAAAAAACTATTAATTTTCATTATTTGTAACAACCTGTTGTCATCTTTCAGATAACCTGTCAATTCCTGTTTCCCAATGACTCACTAGCAACATGTGTTTTTGATCTACAAGCAAAATTACCTGCTTATTTAAAATACGACAGTACAACCTAATAAAAATGCAAATTCACTTCCTTCTTTTTAAAAAATTTGAGTTGTACACGTAACAATTGAATGAAATTTTATGACTGCTTCTACTATTCGAAAAATATCTTGAAAGTCCCATTCAGCCAGAAATTCACGATCCGATGTGCCACATCCGAAAGAACAGGCCGGGTGGGAATAATTACGGAACTGCGAGCGGAGTTTCTCGAATCAGTCTCGAGCCAAATCTTAACAATACACGAGGGCCACTTCTGAATCGATTAATTCAGGAATCGTTGGAACGTGAAAATTGATACGAGCTATTAAAGCCGTTAACCGTCCCTCGTAAATTCGCGTGCAGGCCTCCAACTTCCCCAAGAAACCACGACACTTTTCTTTCGAATATCTATTCTGGCCTGGAAGCTCTTACTGGGCTTGTCTCGAACCATCTCTTACCCTCGGAACACCCCCCGACCCGAATATCGAGGTCGGAACGATACAAACTTTCGTGACTCCTCTCTCGAAACCCACCTCACGACTGCTGAGATTGTTTTCCAGTTTTGCATTGTGCTCGTCTTGCTAGATAAGACCGTGGAAGGTGTTGAGGTATTCTTAAACGACCCCGGGACCATCCTCTGCTTTCGCTCCCCTTTTCTTTTATCGAAAGAATGGAGCTGGGAACATCTTTTGATCGTTTACAGCCAATACAATCGAGCTATTTTTATTTTATGAAAAAGCATTTACAGAATAGTTTGTGTTGAAAAGAATTAGCTTCTTTTTAGAGAAAATATACAGACAAAGAGAAATTTATTACGCTGCAAAAAACATTTAGGCGCACCGAATGAATTTTAATCTGAAATGAATTTAATCCAGCGCCAGGTCTCGTGGAAATAGAATTCCATCCGAAAGCTTCAAAGTCGGGGGTTGGCATTCCGTGGGAGGTTTCGTTAAAAATTTCTCAGCTGCTTCGGTCTGGAAGTTCAATACTACCCCCGGTAGGGATATTTAGTAGCGTCTTTTGAAGCAGCCGATCACCAGTGCCTCTCCTCTAAGGTTCGATTGCGACGTACGTGTCTTTGGTCCCTGTATTCCGGGGATTTAAAGCTCGAACCGGGGATGCCCCGGTTGAAAAGTTCACAGCAGCCCTTCAGCATCAAAGCGGCACGCGTCTCTAATTTCTACTTTGGTAAGCAATTTTCCGCGATGCCCGTTACCTGTTCAAAGTTCAGCCCCGGGGAAAGGTGCAACGCGCTTGACTTATCGAGAGCCGGCTCGTTTCAAACTGTTCTCCATTCTATTAAGGTGAATTCAAACTCGGCAAAGGTTACAGGCCTCTTCTGTGACGCGTACATTCATCGCTCGGAAACGGACTTGTTACTTCTCCTCAATGAAAGTTCTCCGTTCATTTTTCGACATCCGGAAAACTGAATGTTATTTTTTCTTACTCTTTTTGTCTGAATTAAATCAAGTTGTCGTAAACCACTTGCCGTATTTTAACGAGTCAGACTCGTTATGAAGATTTTTCTTTCAAAAATGAATTTCCTTTTTTTTATTTATAATATCTAATCTTCATTATTGTACAATATAATATTTAAGCATTATAAAATAAATGTAACCATATAAAAAATATAAATTTTCTTTTCTTTTCTACGATACTCTCTTCGAGATAAAGACATTTTTAATCACTTTGACTGCAAAGAAACTGATCCGGCAAAGGGGTCAACCTTTGTTAATTTCACTGAACTCGAAAATTGTTCACAAAAATTTTTTACGAAACCAGGTGATTGAGTCCAGTCATTTAGACATAGCCAAATAAGATTAACGAGTTTGATCAGGGATAAGTTTGACGAGAAACGTCGCATCGTATCAAGCTTTGGTCAAGGTTCAAACATTGGTTAGGTGAAGCCTCTAGTTAGGTTTACGTTCCGAATCAGCTAGGTTTGCATCTTGTTTAGGATTCTACTGGGTCAGTCCTGATTAAATCTAGATTCTGATAGAATTATACCAGGATCGAGTCTTTAAATCAGATTTAGCGATCATGATTCGAACGTTCTCACCGTGTGTATAAACTGGAGTGTGATTAAACGTGATCATAGATGTAATTAATAGTTTGATAGACAACGACAAGGTTAATGGCTGGTTTACGCATTTACACCTCTGTTACAATGTTACAGGACTCGCACACGGCATCAAATGTTACAAATGCGGTCAGTACAACGAGGGAATCGGCAGCATCACGCCGTGCATCAATTACACTGCTCACATGCATTTGAGGGACTGTCCGCCCACGGCCGAATGGTGCATCGTAAGTACTTTCTTTATTTATCGCTTTATCCACAGACTTGATGCATTTTATAATACAATAGAAACAAAAACAGAAAATATATAAATTCCCTTCTGACAGAAAATTCGCTGGTAGTAGTTCTGCGAATTTTATAAATATTCTAAAGATCCACGATCAAAATATCCGACTAATGATAGTTCTGTCCTATTTACCCACCTAAGGATGCTTAATTCTCCGCTTATACTACCCGTCTCCTCACAGTTGCTGATCCTTCGCCCGCTCGCCACAGATTTATTACCCTTGTCTGCCTAATGGTCGACTTAATCCACTTGTTTCTTAAACTATCAGGCCACCAAGAAAGTTCGCGGCACTTTCAGCGTTTGTCGGCATCAAACCGTGCAAGCACATACCGTATCAATTAAAAGGAGGGCTCTTAAATTGTCACATAATGATAGACGTCGCATTATTTTATATTTGATGTAACAGGAAGGTGATTTTCAATTTATGATGTCATCAGCAAATTCTAAAGACGTCGCTGCCAATTCCTAGAGAATTTTTCGTATCTTACCTTCTGCAGCCTCATAATCAATCTCTTATCGAACGAAAGGAGTTCGATCGACTCGCCGAAGTGGAAACGCGGGGAACCGTGATTTCGAACCAGGAAAAAAACATAGCTCGCCATCGAGGCGCCGACAATCGTTTGACACCCTTCCAAACGGTCCTGTAACGAACGACGTTATTTACCTCGACGACCATGCCGAATTTAGCGAGCAGATTGGCTTCGACGCCTTCTGCAAGCTTGCACGTACCGTCGCCAAGAGTTCGCTCGCGCCTCTCTTTCCGGAGACCGTAAAAAAACCTCCGGTACATTGCACCAATCCCACAATGTCTTATTACACCGGGAATCCTCTTCCTCGATTCCCTCGAAATACATCTGGGATTTTCATTCCCTTAGAAGGGGTATAACATCGAGTAATAGACTTTTCGAGCCCTGATCAAAAGCTGACCCCTTTACTGACAGATTATAAATAGATTGAATAGATCTTTTAATCCTTCAATAGCAAACATTGCTAGTCGAACCGATTTTCGACATAATTTTTTTCGAAATAAAACGTTAACCAAACCCACTATTACGTGGCAAACATAATAGAGAGCCAGCTCGCAGGATGATCCGCTCGGACCTCGTCTCTCACGGATCAGAAAGAAATCCTCTGTCGATCGTAAGCGCCTTTTAGACTGATGAAAGCGAGGGCACGACTTTATTTTGCCTGGTCCGGGCCAATGGAGGCGTCCCGACGCGAGCGCGCCGGTTCAAATTATGAAATGGGGAAGTGAGTTTACGATCTCTTTCATCGAATAATTTCGCGGCCGGCTACCAAACAGAACGATAAAAGTCGCATAAAAATGCGAAACGCCACGCGGTGGTTCCCCTGACAAAATTCCACGGTAGCATAATGCTCAGCCTTTCAAGCTAATGAAAAGAAATTTCCCGGGGTCTTTGATGTTTCCGCCGCGCCGGCCGTTTGCAGACCGCCGGATTATTTTCGCGCGGGCATTCGACGGACGGTGGGTTTCGGGGAGCAAAGTGACACTTAATTAAAGCTGCGCCGCCAGGGCCCCGTAATTGATACAAAGGTGTAGTTGCCGGTCGAACTTGCACCGTGCTAAGAACTTCCTGTTTGTCCTCCCCTAAGCCGCCGGATGACCATGCTAGCAGGTCAAAGGGCCGGCGTACACCTTTGATCCTTCGGCCGGAAGTCTTTCAGAAATTCACACTTCGATTTGCAACGGGGAAAACAGCGATCGACTTTTACGCGGCGCTACGTTACTGGAACCCTCGAAACTTCGTTTCTTTGCTGTTCGGATTGAAAGCCTGATTCTTTGGGAACATTTTAAAAAAGTTTCGTTGGAACGTTTCAAACAATTATGGAAGTTCTAGTATATAATACAGAAAAACTGCAGGAAATGTTTTCGTTTCTCTGTCAATTTTCAACAAAGCGGGATCATACTGTTGCAAAGGAAACAATAATTGGCGAAGTTCTCTAAGCAATCATGATCCTCGATTCGTCTCGAGAGAGACTCGATCGATTAAAAGCTCCTCCGATCCTCGTCCGAGCTTCGACGGTTGTCTGTCTTCGATTCGACCGGCAATTCCCAGCTCGCTGCCTCCGGCGAAGTTGTATTCATTGCAGCAACTGCATTATTACAGCTCGCGCGGCCCCGGCTTACTAATGCACCGACGGGTATTCCGTCGTGCCCCTCAAATCAGTGCCAAGTGCATGCGTTAGGCAGGTATTAATTAACATTTTGCTCTGGCAATATCGGGCTGTCGCGCGACCATACACGGGGGATATACCCTGTGGGATGCAGCGCTGGTGTCGTTCAGAGTATTGGATCAAGAAGATTGACCATTGATCGACGTGATCGAAAGTTCCGGGGCGCGATGTTTTATCGAGAGCGCCGTGTGATCGTGCCGCATCGTGGAGAACCTCGATCACCGCCATTTATCGATCAGGATGCAGTTTGTCCGATCAGAAATGCGGATGTGCTATTCGAGGACATGATTTGGAGAGTTCATACCATTTTGGGGATACATTTCTGGAACCTCATTTGTTAAGAAACTGCGAAAACAATTTTGAAAAATTGTATATTAGTTCTAAAATACTTGTTTTCCAAGAAGAGGAACATGGCTGCCGATTTATTTCATGTTCTACTGGTCGGCACGAATCTGATCCCGAACCACCTTCGTTATTGGCGATCCTCTTCGGGTGAGGAATGCTGCACCTCGGATTACTCCATATCAGCATCCCGAACCATCTGCTCGAAAGTAATAGTAGTGGATCATTTCGAACCTGTTAAATTATATCGGTGTTTTCCTTAACGAGGATAATCCTCTTAAATTTCGCCGTGTTTAAAGGAGCAAGGATACGTGCAATGAACAAGACGAAAGAAAATTATTGGAATTATACTGCTCGCTCCACGAGGGATATTTAACCGACTAGGGTCGGTTGCCTAGCTAGAACGGGGCTATTCTACCTGATTGGACACTGTTACAATTTTAATACTCAACGGAGCAGAAGTAATCCTGCTTAACTCGTCTGACTCGAGGCAACCATATTCTACTTGGCTGAGCAGGGCTGTCCCTATTCCCCTTGTCTGACTACGATCCTAGCATACTCTACTTATCCGAGTGAGAACCCGTTTCGAAACAGTAGCACAGATTTCGTTTATGCCATGGTGCTGCCAACCGAACGATAGTACACAAAATTAACCCTGTAAGCTTCGCATTGCCGTATAATAACTCTGATGATTATTAATCAATTTTTTCAGGGACCTATAATACATCAACTTTAATTTCAACAATATCAATTCAAAGAGATGGTTTTCTTCATCCTCGAGCAATTGTTTAACGTCGATTGAACCGTGAAACATTCCTGTTTCCACGGAACCATTATTGCACAGCGAATTCCGCTGGGAGCAACAGCTTTCTCTGAACTTTCTCGCTTCTTTCCATCCGAAGATTCTCCCTCTCAGCGCGAAGTTCGCGCCGCGAAATAGAAAATTTTTCCGCTAGCACAAGAGTGGAAACGTAATTATTTAAGCCGCCGCGCCGCGCCGCGGCGGAGAAACGGCGAAGAAAGTAGGAACTCGGCTAAGTTTGCCAAGCCAGTTTCGCCCGCCTCGGCACACATGGGAATAGAAATTGCAATAATTGCGTGCAATCGTCGCGCGTGTGGCCCCGAGCCCTCTTTCTCCTCTCGGAGCCCTTTGTTCGTATCTGCGCCATTTACTTTGCCCCCGGTAATTTCTGTCCGAATGACAATCTTCTTCCATTAACGAGACGCGGAAGACGGTGCCGCGATTCTTGAGACCGGGCACCGTTAAAAGCGTGCCGCTGTTATGGAATTGTAAATAATGAAGATAGCGGTGGTGGCACCCTTTCTGCTCCCGGAGGGACGTTTCTCTATGGACTCCAATTTTTTAACTCGATGGCGGTGAATAGACTGCCCGGACTTTTTATGCATTTATGTAATACGCGGATAAATGGACCTGTATACTCCATCATTGCCACGGAAGCTCGTTTATATATTTAATCATTAGACAGCGGATTTTATGCATTTATGACAAAAATGAGCAGTTGTAATTTAAAACAGTGACAACATATGAAGAATTTGAAAATACTGTTAAAATACTGTTATATTATTTTCAACCTATTAAACACAAAAAAGAAAGAAAATAAATTTCTATTCCGCTCCAGTTTGTTGAGACCTCCCTAAAACGCGAGACACTAATTTCGACCAGTCTTTCGAAGACCAAACAAGAAAATTGTTATTCACAGTGTCAGTGCGATGTCAGACGCGCGCAGGAAATCCCCTAGCCGGAAACGGCGTGACTGAACGTGTCAGACCGATGATCCGATAGGGAGTGATGGTCGCCGATGAGATAGATGGCTAGATACATTATGGACGCTGCCGGAGTAATTATCAGGCGGGCCGGCTGAGAGCTATCGATTCGAGAAATTGTGTATTCAGACTGGCCGCCGCGTATGTAGCCGTCCGGGAGCTCTGACGTGGCCTCAAAGCAGCCGAATCATTCGATTTCGCTCGTTAATGCAGCTTCGATTCTTCCGGCGTGACACGGTGCACCGTCATTTGCATCATCCAATGGAACAATGATGGAACAGTGGCCCAGATAGCTCGTGTCTCAGCTGGACGGTATTTGGAAGCTGTCGGTGCTACCTTCCAGGACATTATTTATTGGCGAGGCGGTTAACCGGTCGCGTGATCGACGACAAACACCGAATGAAGGCTCCGGGCTGAATTTCGATGGGCACGAACGGGACCTGTCCGTTGACCATCGACACCTGGTCGCTGAATGCTAAACGCGTCCCCGGACCGCTCTTCGTCTGAAACAGTGCCGTGAGAAACGGCTGATTTCGATATCCGCCCAGTTTCTCGGTTCTGCGAGCTTTCTATTATTCCATTTCGGTTTACCGAACCAGCTTCCGCCAGCCGAGTGTGTCGGGAGTGTGGGAATTCTCGGAGAGAATCGAGGGAACCGTGGTGGGATGGGATAAGCTGAACCAGTGAATGGACGGCAACCCAGTTAGCCCGACAAAAGGAAGAGAAAACAGTGGAGGAGGTTCAATCGCAATGTTGATTAGATCGAATCCGCCCGGCCCAGGCGTTTTATTAAGACAAGCAGCGTACCGCTCGACGTTAGCCTAGAATCGTGGCATCTGTTACTTTGTTGCTTGAAACATTGTCCATTTGTGCGCAAAATCAAGGGCTTAACGTACGACTCTAGAACTAGCCAGTAGTACGAATCAATTATTCAACAGACAATGGTTAAATGCTTAAAAATGCTCATGAAAGTAGTACACCTGAAGATCTGGTCAGACAAGTGATGCGGGTCGATATCTACCCCGACAAGTAGTGAAAGCCAACGTCTAATCCGACAATTGGACAGGTCTGTACCTAGTATGACAAGTAGAACATCTCAGTACCTGATCCACCAAATAGTACAAATCAATATCTCATCGGACTAGTAGTACCACTCGGTATCTAGAACAACAAGTAGTACAAGCCAATGCCTAAACCGATCGGGAGTGTGTGTCGGTACGTGTTTGAGGAAATAGTACATCTGATTGGGAAATTCGACAAGAAGTACATGTCGAGAACTAGAGTGGCAAGTAGTACAGGTCAATGGAAAATCTGACATGTAGATTATTTATCTTCTAACATAATTAACCGGCAGGCACTGGTTGAATACGATGATTTTTTCTTCCGTATGGTGTAACCAGAACTGTTTTATGAATATTTCACGCGATATTAATTAATAATAATTAACTTTGCACTCGGAGCTATTTTAGCACGAAATTAAACATTTCTTCCGATCTAGAATAATTCCACTTAATGGAATTGATATTTAAATGTTTCGTAATTGATTAGTTTGCAACATATTTAATAATGTAAACAATATCGCGAATAATGGTACGGCAATTTTTAGTGGTGACTCTGAATCACGAGTGCTAAAGGTTAAAGAATAGATTAATTACATAAAGATGGACCCACCATGGAGCAGCGTCGACATCCCGAAATTTCGGTGGTTTGATCGGAACGACGCGACGCGATCGAGGGGAATTCAAGTGGAAGCTATCGCCTCTATTGGATTATCGCGGCCATCGCGACGTTACAGCAAACGTTTCCATAAAAGGGCCGTTCGTCTTCGGCGAGTGAATCGTGTTTAACGAACCGCGAAAAAATCCCCAGTTGCAAGGGGTAATTATTTGAACGGTGAAACATTCGAACACAGCTGCGACCGGCTTCAACAAGCGTATTAAAATACATTGAATGGGAACGAAGTCATTCAACCTCGTCCGGAACGGAGGAACTGCGGATTTTCGCGAGTGGCCCTTGTTTACGAGAGAAACCGTCGATCAAAGCTCGATTCAAGCGAGTTTCTCGTTTATCAGTTCGGCTGCGAAGCAAAAATTGCTCCGCTTTGTTCGATAACCGGATCTCGGCTTCGACTTCGCCCTTCAAGGGCTCTCGGCCGCTCTTTTTCTTCCTTAACTTCATTCTCGCTACGCAGTATTGTGGCCCTTCTACTGCAGCTGTTAGCATCGGTCGATCCTCAGACTTATGATAAAGTATGAAACAGAAGGAGCACAATTATTGATAGACTTGTAGTAGATGCAGAGAAATTTTTATTTTGAAAGATGATGTAATGAAATAAATGTCTGCATAAAATGATAGTTGCTTGTCGCCGTTGAATAATACTCGCAAGGGACCCAGAAGTTTCTTTGTGTAACCGAACAGAAGAAATATTTCTCACGGGAAGTCGTGATTGAAATTCCGGCAAAGACATTTCTATCTTCTCGAAGTCGGCAAATAAATTTTCTTATGGGTTAGTCGACAGAGAAGCATAGGGTCGCGTGGATTCTGAGGACCGTCGTTGAAACAAGAATTCCATTTCGTCAGGGAAAAGTCGACGAACGAACAAGCCGTGTCAGACATGCACGCCACGTCCCGCGATAGTCCGGCGATTTATTATTCTGACCCTTGTTACCATCAGTCCCTCGAACGAGACGTAATCTTGAGGAGCTTCCGGTAAGGATTCCTCAAGGGTCCACTCGGGACTCCAGCACGTAGCTATTTTTGTTCAACGAGACCCGTTTGCTTTTATGATAGTGCTGCTTGTTTGGCAATGCTCCCGGAACGATGATCGATCAGTGGAGTTAGACGGACGCGGTACTATACTGCAACATACACATTCTGACTAAACATTGACCTATACTACTTCGCTAATAAACGAGGTGCTATCCCTGCACAATTTGTCAGAGTAAGCAGTGACACGTCTGATCAAGCATCAAACATTCTACTTGGCTCATAAAACCTTCACTTTTACTACTTGCTTGCTTAGCATTTCCTAATGTGAATTCGTTATTCATGAAGCATCGACATATACTATTCGTCTGGCTACTAGTGATCATGTTTGATCGAATATTGACCCGTACTACGTCGGAATACAGCAAGCTAAGCCCTAAAGGGGAGCATAATTCGTATCAGGGATTCCACAAACTTTGTACAACTAGTGAGATCAGGTTTGCTGATAGATTTCCTGCCGCCTAATCAGCGATAATATAAACCTCATTCCGTAGGATCATGATTGATGAATCATACCTGACCGTAAAATTGTTGTTCTTGAGACGAGTTCGAAGGGATATTAAATTAACTATAATTAGGAATTATTTAGAATTTTTACGAGAAAAGGAAGCAAGTTGTATGTCCATCTAAAGTCTCATCATATTTAAAAAATTCAGAATAACAAAATTACAAGGATTTATGAATAGACAAGTGTTTCTACTTTTTCCACTGTTCTTTCCCTGGTACTTGAAAAATTGCTCCTTCGACTCGTTGTGGTCTTCGCGCGAAAGGAAATGGACCCTTTTCACCAGGTTCCCGGAATATTTCGATCGCAGTGGACTCGAGAGCTGTCTATCCTCTCGAATGGATTCTGACTACCTGGAATATTTATGGGGCAGTGTCAGTCCTCGGAGAGCAGGATTCAATGCGAAAACTGAGATCGATTTGAAGGCCATTGTCGGCTGGGAATACGATTGTCCTGGGAATACCTACTGGCACTGGTCGAACGATCTTCAAATTAAATTCCGAAACCCCTACGGTCGATATGATAGAGTCACTGCCGCGATATTGTTATCGGACGTGAAACACTTTCAAGTGTTCATTGTTCGTACCCATACCCTGACGAAATTAAAACAAGATCAAAGCAATTTTGAGTGCGGCCAGGCAAGGCTGCTCTCTGCATATACATCGTCGCTGAAACTTTCATATTATACTACAGATGATTCTTGATATTGTACTTGAGAGTACTTTATACCATTTGTCTGACCAATCGGTGAGTTGCATCACTTGAATGAATGAAGTTCTGCTTGTTAAACAAGTTTGAACAAATCTATACCACCTGTATAACGAGATATTAGTTCATAGTACTTTCAGAAACGAGCTAATGTTCCATTCCCGACAGGATACTAATCTGTTCTTTTTTGTCCGACTCAACACAAATGTCTTCCATCCGCCTTAGCAAAGTCAACCGTTCGTAAATCGAGCTCTAGACGTTTCTTGCTTCATCCGAACGCTTTCTGGTCCGTAATTATCGTGCAAAATTAATTACACCGGAGCCGTTAACAACGTTTCACGTACCAGCGCCGTTCCTTTACCGGGCCATATCGATTCACAAACTACCGGCGAACGAAGAAGGTGAAAAGCGATCGTCTCCCCAGCCAATAAGCGAGAGGGAAGCGATTTTAATCCATGGTCAAGGGACTCGAGGAACTTCTAGGGGGCTGTACTTTCTGATTCGATTACCATTCCTATGCTGCTAATTTAATCGCAAATCCGATTTGTCCTCGATCTCCTTCGGAGGAACGATGAAAATTAGGGGTGTTTCAGATGAATGAAAAAGCAATGTGCATAGAGTCTCGTTTATCAATGAAAAGTATAGTTCGCAGCCACGTTTAAGGACTCCTTAAATATTCCAGAATAATTTAGACAATCGTTGAAAGTCAACACATTGCTTCGGGATTTGTTCGTCAAAGGGAGGAAATATTCATAACCGTTATTTTTCCACGTTCCCGAATTTTTCAATTTCCGCCAGAGTCCTTTAATAATCGAGTCTAGGCTTCCCTGTGCCGGCTATTTCAAGGAATGCATCGTCCAACGTTGACGTACACCGGCTCATAACTTGAGCCATCTGTTCCTAAGGGGGTGCAGTCGCTTTATATTTATGGGGAGGGGAAAAGTACAAATGCTGCGGTAGATGGAGCAACGTGTACGATGCCATCGTGCACCGGAACGGAATAATAAATGTTATATTCCATCGTGTTTTCTCCCCTGGCTGCTTGTGCACCTCTCCTTTTGTTAATTTACAGTCAGTCCCATAAATATTCGTACGCCCTTTAAAACACAACAACATTTTTTTTCGGGAACAATCTTCAGTTTTGGTAAAAGAGGACTGTTCTCTAAATATATTTCTACAATATCGGTGCGTTGTGCTGACGTTAAGTTATTCATGATGAATAATGGTATATAAAATGAGCTGTCGAGTGTGCTAGTATATTTTTCGAAATGTTTACGAATAACGATTGTGTTAGCATTTAACATATGGTACCTACCTGTGAAATAATTAACATTATTTCTACCATAGATATTGAAATAGACCTTTGAAAATTTTCGATGAAAATTCATCGAGACTGCGAAGATGAAGTAAACGAATAATTACATTTTTAAGCTTTTATGTTTCGACACGTGGATTATATTTTTTAAAAAGCTCTCTAACGGTGTTGATAATAATGTCAGAAATGCGCCGTTTCTCCCGGCATTCGATCCACTCGCTATGATCCCATTGAGTGTCTTATTCGAGGTATCGAGAACCCTGACGCGATTTATCCGCTCGATTGACACGAATGTATGGCGCGACGATGAAAACCGTCAGACGTCACTTATTCTCTATCCATTCATCACCGCACAGGTGAAAGAAGAGAAGAATTCCGCTACAATAACGTTTAACACGGTTCTATACGCTTGCAAAGTCGTCGAAGGGTGTGGGAAAACTAGCCGTGCACCAGCTCCAATGGAAATTCTATCGGACACAGTGATCGTTAACAGAGCCACGCCTATTACCGGGAGAACAACAAAGAGAAGTACGCAGCGTGGAAGAAATTATATGCACATAGTCACTCTCGCGATATAATGGAGAACGTAACGCGAAACAAAGAGGGAATGAGAACAAAGTCTCGTTTTAATAATTGTAAGTCTGACCAGCGCGGCGGCCTGAGAAGAATTGTGCAACACTAATTTAATAATAAAATAACGATCGTTTCTCCGCAAAGCACGTTTCTACGAAGCTGTGTGTTGCTGAATCCCCGTCCAGAGCATTTTTGTCATTTTTTTACTTCATCATCAATTTCATTTCATTTTAAAACGGAACTAATTGTTGTAACTTCTCGAAAAAAAAAATAAATGCAGGTCGTACACTCCAACATGAAAAATCCATGGTTCTTTAACACCACGTTTACGTGACCCGTCAAAATGACGAGTTCTAATATTCTTAACTTGTGATTATTAAGATTGTAAAGATACTTCCCTGAGGAATTATTTACCAAATTTATTTCTTCGGATATATATTATTGGGAAAATGGCCAAAAATTTGGATAGACACATACTTGTTATGTTTATAAAATAACGTGAAATACATAGTTATTTCTAGAGCTCCGTAAACCTAGTGTTCAAAAGTCTGCCAATATTACTTTTTTTTTGCGTGAAGATTGAAAGGATAAAATTTCGAGTCTGAAACGATTCGATTGTTACGGTGGAATATTCCTCGTCCGGTTGAGGCAACTGGGACGCGGAAGATTCATCACGGGAATCGAATTTCGCGGGGGAAAAAACGAAATAGCTGTGCGATCGTCGAGCGTTTACAATTACAATAACAAGGGGCGGGAACGGTTCCCGGAAAAACGGGAGAGAACGTGAGCAACGTAGAAAATTGTAAACGGTGCTCCGAAAAACCCTGGAAAAATGGAATTTGGAAAGTTTCTCCGGGAAATGGAGTTTCTAAACGGCAAAATTAAACTAGAATTGAATACAATCTCTCGTCCAGTGATCCGGGAAAGAGGCAGAGAGCGAGAGAGAGAGAAAGGAAGGAAGATAAAAGGTAGCAGATGAAAACTAGACGAAGCGTGCACAGCAAAAATCGCTGCCAAATTTCACGAGCAAGCACGAGGCAGGAGTGGTGGACTGTGAAATATGCCGAGACAATCGAGGGCGCGCGCGAAGTGTGGAATACACTAACAGCGGAAAAAACGTGAGGGAGAGAAAGAGAGAGGGGAATGTTAACGAACGGCGGAGGATTAATGTGGCAGGGGTCCAGGGAAGTCTAGGAAAAATTATAGGCGTAATCCGCTTCGGAACGTAAATAAAATCGACGTAAACGGTGTGTCGTCGTTTCGAATCGGCGGATATTAAAGGTTAAACGTACTGTTCTCTCTGGGCTCGAAAAAATAGGTGTGCCGTAACAAAAATAGGGGTTGAGGGATGGGGAGGGATGGTTCGACTATTTATCGGAGGCATAGGTCACGTGGACCGCGTTTAATCAACGTGTCCAATTGCTTTCTTCGCCGGCGCAGCCGGTGCGACCGCAATCCTGTCCATCGATCCCTAAATCAAACCGGTTTGTTCCGCTGTTATTTGCAACCGGTGGGCCGGAGCCATCGGGGCGACGAAACGTCGGCAGAAATTCGGATGACTTATGGCCCCTAGTATAGCGAAATAGGAAAGAAAACACGGACGGAAGTTCCGCAGGAAGTACCCGCGCTTCTCCCGCTGTAAAACTTCTCCCGCTTCTCGGGACAAATAAGATAAACAGAGGAAAAAATAAGCACGCCATTTGAAGCATAAAGCATGTCCCAAGAACCTCCTTTTTATTCCTCGATCCCCACCGCCAACGAGATTGCTGGGGTAATGTTCCGTTTAGAATTACTGCGCTTCGAGTTTAATATTCATGAACGAGGTGCTCGCAGAAAAAGCCTGTCGCGTTCCGTATCGCGGTATTAAACGACGCTTTGTTTCTTTCCTTAATTCGATCGTCTTATTAACGCCTTGGGTGTTGGGACATCGGATGATTTATTGCGTTCTGCAACAGAAACGTTTGTAACTGTGGCGTAATCATTATTGTGTTTCATTCCTTAAGGCTTATTCAAATGTCTGACTAAAACTAGTCAGAGTTGAGTCAGACCAGACTGAGTTTATACAGTTTGTTCAATTCAATCAGCTATTCGTTTACAAAATTTCATTTCATTCTGTAAGCTCCACAGATTAATTGATTGAAACTGGATTCAATCTTTCAAGCTTTCTTTAAGATATAAACTTCTTATTAAAATGATTTAATGCATAGAATGCATAAAATCCATAATGCATCCCTAAATGCATAAAATCCGCAGTCAAGGATAAGTATCTAGGAGTATATACTTTTCTGAAAAAGGAAGCTTAAAATCCCACATATAATATCTCCTGGCTGGCGAGATATTCTCAAGTAAAGCATAGAAAATTCAATTTTGCAATGTACTCCCGGTTTCCAATGTGTGCGCCATGTATTGTTCGACCCTCGGAACCTCCGCCGTGTCCGTTTCCTGCAATCACACGACGAGAGTGCGTTCAATATTTACTTATAACGGGCTGTAAAACATTCGGGGGAACAGTAAAATATTTAGATCGCGCTTGGGATCGCGAAAATTGCGACAGGATTTTCGATATCGAACGCGCTTTTAGAATAGCGTTGAAGCATCGATCTCAGAAAAGCAGGGTTTGCTGACTATATCAGATGAGACGATAATAAAGAGCACATGAACGAGCTTTTATGCAGGGAAACGCGGCCATTCGTGCCTGCGATATTTCATGCTAGCTACGCGGAATAAAATGCGGTCCGTGAACTCGAGTCGTATGGACGTTCTCAACGATATACACAATACCTCTTTATCGTTTCCGGGGTTCGATACGTTTCACGTCCTTGTTCGATCGTACGCAATTCATCCTCGTGTTTCATTCAAACGGCTCGGCACGGACTTTGGATCACGTTTCGCGTGAAGTTCTCGCTCGAGTAGAAGATAAAACGTCGCGTGGCACAGGCATCAACGAATCGTCTTCCGTGCCATTTACATGTGTAAATGGCATTGCATTTTCGTGGTGGACGCAGATTTATTGCACCAAGATGTGCATCGAAGAAAGAGAAATGAAATTGTCTGATTCCTGGCAGATTCGTACTACTAGTCAGCTGATATATTCTGCCATATATGTATCTGCCATATATGAAAATAAAATCCCTGATTCAATTTTAAAGAATACAGCTTTGTTAATCAATTATATAGTCACCATTCTTTTCTACAATTAGAAAATCATCTAATAATTTCTAGTAGTTTATATTTACAGGAACGAAATGTCCTACGAGTAAAGGTGCAAGCTCCTGCGATTTCTTCATTGTACATGCACCGTCCAATAAGTTATTGATTTCTATTGCCAAAACAAAAGCAACCGGCTCCCGTATTCTTATTATGAAATACCTTTGGTCGCTTTGTCCAAAACGTCCCCGGCTTTAATTTGCATTCCGTATCGAACACTGGCTTCAATAAAAACACTGGCAACCCGTCGATAAAACACAACTGCCTCCCATCCTCTCTCGACTTTCCTCCCCGCTTGTCTTCGCTCGCTTCGGGAGCGGAAATTCCGCTTGGGCGTGCATATGCTCGCAACACAGCGTGGACGATTTCTCGCGTCGCGTACTCTTCGGGGAACAAACGAACTGTAAAACCCTGAGACTCGGCCGAGACTCCGAATGTCTCATTACGTGACGCTTTTAGAGATACACACTGTACAGTCCACGGAAATTCGCCGAAAAATTCATCCCGCCGAGAAACAGCTTTTAATCGTTTATTCGATGCTCGTAGTTACTTGAACGATAAAGGAGAGACCAGCGGAAACATAATTAAATATAATTTTACAAACTGTACTGCACGGTGAAAAAAATTACTAATTGTAGAAAAGAATGGTGACTATACAATCGATTAATACAGCTGTATTCTTTAAAATTTAACCATTGAATTTTATTTTCAAATTATGCAATCATCTGTTACACATTTTGCAGGACTTTAGTAAATACAGTTTTGTAGATTTTATAAAAATTCGGTAGAAGAACGATGTTCTTAGTATTAGATTTTGCTTTCATATACAATAATTGTGAGAAAATTATTTATCAAAGCCTGAGTCAATTATCTTAGTCCAAGATTTCCATTCTTGAACGAACTTCAGAAAAGAGCGCCGGGACGGCCGAAGCAGTAACGCAGGGTCACGTCCGTGTAAAACGGAGATTGTCAATTTTTTGTTTAATTCAGCCGACTATGGCTTGCCGGTAGCCCCGGCTAAGATGATCAACAAAAGCGTCTGGTGCAATGGGCGTGCGCTGAAATGGAAGAGATCCTGGTGGCGGAACCGTAAAAAGAGAGCTTAGAAGCTTCGCCGGCCAGTTTACGGCAGATCGAGGGAAGGAAGGCGAAAGAGAATGGTAAGCTTCTTGTGGTTGCTGCGAACAGAGTGCGAGTCAAAGCCACGCTTGAAATGCCAGACCCGAAAGCCATGCCTTTTATAGCGAATGCTTTTCCACCTTGTCTCTCTTTCTCTCTCTCTTCTCCTCGCGTCTCTCCTTGTCGATTTCACTGTAATGCGTTCGCAAAAAGTGTTTGCATTGCTACCTGGATGAATTGCTCGTCGGGACGGCAAAACTGGAAACTGGTCAAACGAACGCCGTAACTGTAGAATGAAGTAGATCAGGACTTTGCGATGGTCGGACAGAAGAACCTTAGATCAATGGGAGAACTTCTTTGATCAGGCTGACCAATGGAGGAATCTATGAATAAAGTAGGCTTGGATCAAGTGAATGAAGAGAGAAGAATCTTTTATGTTCCGGCATGAAAGGGATCGAAAGATAAGGTAGAAATGTTCCTTGTTAACCTCGATTACTTTGTTCCGTCTTCGGTTGCAGTGCACTGGAAATTTATTTGATTCATTAATTATTTTAATAAATCCACGGTAACATATCGGTGTTTTCAACTGCTCAATCTTGCTATTATTTTAGATGTCGCTAACGAAAATTCACGTAGTGTGAATCAAGGTATGATCTGGAAAGAAATTTGATGAAGTAAGTGAAAATGATTCCTGTAATTCACCCAAGTAGTATGAAAAACGCACACGGACCACACATTCCGGAAGCTTCTCGAAGTCCAAGAGACCTAACTCGATCAGCGAAATTCTCTGGAAAGTAGTACGAATCTGTGTAAAATCCGGCGGTCGTGTACAGGACAGCAAATAAGTAGTGTAAGTCTGCCAGTAGTCGGGCGAGGATCGGTGGTCACCGTCCGGCGAGCGTGTAGGTGTCCCGCATAAATATTTGCGCGGCGAAGTGGAGTAAGTCAGTTTCTATTCAGACAAGTAGCGCGAGTAAACGTGCAGCCGGATAAGTAGTACAAGTCAACGGCAGTCCGTACGAAAGAGGAGAGAGGCTCGGGCTCGGACGAAACGTATATTTTCCATGTAAAGGAGCCGGTGGTATCTTTTGAGGATTATGCGAGTGTTCCTGGCGATATTCCATCGGCGCCGTTTTCCAAATTCTTTCAAAGATAAAAATGCTAGGCTCCCTGGCTCGTATAAGCTCTGACAAAAGAGGGAGAGGTGGGAAGGGGGACAAAGCCGGAGCAGAGAGAAACGCAAAGGCGCGACGGGTTCAAGGTAAAGGAGAAACATTTCCGCGCGAACGGCGTTTCTATGTTTCCGCGTTTCTCAAACGGATCGCAGCGCCGAAATGTTTTATGCATTAAAACACGGGAAATGGAACGTGGAAAGAACCACGGCTAGGAAATCACGCCGCTTTCAGACCCATCCCTCCGCCGCGCTCGTACCCTGTTTTTTTTGTTCTCCACTACCAAGCGTTCGACCAATTCTTTCGCCGGCTTTTTCGCGAATCGTCTGTCGCGTGACCCGCGTGATTAACGACCCGCCACGTCGATTGATACGTTATTACGGTGGCGCGTGCACGCTCGCCAACGTGTTATTTGTCGTTTATCAATATCCATTACCGGTTCGAATGGTTATTGCATGTTCCAACGGAAAATTGATAACGTCCGGCGCAGCGAAAATCTGAGGCGATCGAACCCGCGGAACAGGAGAATGCATTGCGAAGATGCCCTCCGCCGTTCGTTGCGGAAATTATCGTTTCAATATTGAACGGCGAATCTCTGACGGTTCTGCCAAGTTCTCGGCACGCGAATAATTCGCGGGTATTAATCTGTGGACATTGGCGCTGCGCCTCGTGACTAAAATGGTGCGCTGTTTTTTTTCAACTCCTTGCACTACGATTTATTCTACGATTACCGTGAATAGAAAAAGGAGAATATCTGTATCTACATTTATTCACAACAATAAAATAGAATTTTATTTCGGTCTGAAGGAAAATAATAATATTTGTATAATATTTAATAGATACTGTTCGAAATTCTCATCACGGGTGTGACAAAGAAAGAAGAAGCTGATTCTTTTAATTCTAATTTGGTCTTCTTTCCCGGAGAAATTGCGATCCCGTTATTTTTTAGATGGCGAATGCCTTGCGATGACGAGCACTTCGCAGCCATTGTAATAATTGTTGTCGTCGTACGCAGTTATTGCTCCTCGGGCAAAGATTGCTCAATATCGTCGCAGCCGTCGCTCGCGTAGTTCATTTCGGAGAGACAGCGGGACGGCAGTAAAACAGTCTCTTAACGATCGGCGTAAAAAGGCGGGGCCAGCTGGAGGTGTTTCAGCGATCTCGTCCCCGACAAACAGGAATTCCTCCGGCTCGAGTTTCGGCGTCGCCCGATGGCCGAAGTGGCCGCGCAACGGTTTCGGTGTCGTGTTTCGTTGTTTCCACGCGGAACAGACGAGGCCGAGTGGATCTGGGACGGAGAAATGGATACGCCTATGAATTAGCGCAACTGGGAACGGGTTAATGGTTTGGTCCCGACTATATTCGACACTCGGCGAGTCCGCTTTTTCGAGGGAAGAGAGAGAAAGAAATGCCTTTCATTTTCTCAGAGCCGCTCAACTGCGCGCGACTCGACGTCCACGTCAATTATTTCTTCTCGGGAACAAGTCTTTTGCGCCGATATTTCGGCGAAACTTGTCTTTTGTGTCCGCAATTTGCTATCTGGTTCACAGTCCAACGGTGTGCACGCGTCACAGACCGTTGCGGAGTATTCAAATCTCTGGGAGGAATTGTCGAGGATGTTTTAATCGACAGCTCTGATCTGTATCTCTGTTTAAAAGTGGTAGAATAAGGATATTCGTTTCTTCTACTTTTGTTTTCACAGATGCGAAGGATTTCTAAGTAGTGTTGGTCAATATATGATCAGACTAGAAGTATGTTCATACTGGGACGAATAAGTAGAACAAGTCAATATCAGAATTAAAGAGCAGTATATATACTCGAATGTTCAAATGAGGATGTTTATTAAAATTCAGCAAATCTTTCGGGAATGAAACGTTCAATTTCCCCACGCAGAAGTCACGATCGATCAGGGAGAACAACGGCCCGAATTTCGCCGATGAGAAAAAAACGTTGGCGGTGGCTTTTAAAGGTTCATACAGCCGTCTGATCAATCATCGTCCTCCTCCACTGCAGCTCCCGCAGCATGTTTCGATTCGACTGAACGGAGCAGCCCTCTGTCAGACAGGAAATCACTTTCCCGTTGTTATTGATAAAATACACAGTCTGAAAGTGAAGGAGCTCCTTCGGAAATCGGTGAACGTTACCGATGAAACAAGATGTTCCCAGCCACTTCGCGCGAACCGTTGTGTCCCTCCTGTTAAAAACACGCAGGCCGTTTATTGATTGATGATGGACGCTTTCATCTCCCGTCGACGTCTCGGAAAAACCACTTTCATGACGCTTCTGTCTGAGGCAATAATGCTCGAATCGTTGCGCTGCGCTGCATCCGATCGGTGTGTCCATCCTGGGATCAAACTTTCGAACACTGGTGTGGAGCTGGGCGAGGACATTTCGTAGTCGATTTCCTCGGGGAGTTTTACACTTTACGCCCTAAAAGTGCCTCCGCCGCGCCGGTGACTTTACGGCATCGGGAAATTTCAATTTTTCACGAATTTCCGGCAGTGGCGCTCGACTGGGTCCACCGCGGGACAACGGCTGTTTAACTTGGAAACACTTTCGAAGCTGTTTCAAGAAAAACAAAGGACGCTGGGGGCCTGCGGAACGTGAAACTTGCTCGTGGAATGCGACCTTCTTTCCCGATGGTCCTGCACGCCGGGACATATGTGGAAACTTAAACGATTCTAGTGGTATAAACACGTTTAAGTCGAACGTGTTTGCTGGACACGTTTCTAGAGCAAGAGATACACTTTGCTGTTTGGTTACTGTAAGAGGAATGAAGCTCCTAGTACTTCAGGTACAGACTTGGTCAGACAGGTTCAGGAAATAAGTTCAGGACACATTTCTGAATTTCAATGAACTTCAAGTAGTATTGGTAAGTCAGACAAGTCCATCAAATAAATTCAATTAAATTTGATGCACCGTTTGGAAAAATATTTTCGCCGGTTCGCCGGCGATTGTTCGAATTGGAACGCGTAGATGTCGCGTTTTCACGGATGAAAATCCGAAACGAACGTGGGAGTAAGAGAAGGGGGTAGAACTGCGAGTGATGCCGGCTCAAAGCGAAACGAGAGCAATGACTGGGAAAAAATGTCGTGTAACCTGGCGTTTCTACAACGAGGCAATTAGAGCAGCAGACATTGTGCCGAATGGAAAAACAGAGAATATTCCGGGGAACTGTTTTTGACAAGTCTCTCGTGAAAAGGGTTTACTCTTCTTTCTTCTCGAGGCTGGCCTGTGCTTGCGCGCTTGCAACGGCGACAGTGTATATTTTTTCCGTTTGGAATACGCGATATCCGTACAACTTGATTATTTCGTGGAGTAATTAATGGCCGGTCGCGGACTGTTCGTCGTTCGGTTGTTCATTAAAATTCAGATAAACGAGCAGTCGTAAAGCCGCGATACGTCTTCATCGTCGAGCATTTCCACCGCTCGGTCCTGATGGAACTCTGCGACGCGGCGCGGCGCGGCGCACAGTAGGACGATTGCATCGGAGTGCTGGACATCGTGTTTAGCACCCGTTTCATTTTTTGTATCGCCTTGAGATTTTAAATTTCTCTCACAGAATACCAAAGGAAGATGTCTATGAAGCTCGTTTTTCGGCAATGCTCGGCAGTCCCTTTAAAAATGAAAACAAAATTTTTTATGGGCTATACAGACGAAGAAAAAAAAATTCGTCACAGTTTTTTTCCTTTCAATTCACGTTTATTGTAAACGTGAAAAAAAGACTGTGACGAATTCTTTTTTCTTCGTATGTAAAGCCCGTAAAAAAATTTTTTTCGGCTTGTTATCTGTGGATGATACTCGTCAAGGCGCAATAGAGCAAGTATATCCGATTAAAGCCTTATAAATTATAAGTTATAAGAAACTTCAAATTTTAGTCAATGTCGCGGGTTTTCGGGTATATTCGTCCCATTGTGCGGCGCGGCGCGACGAGGCTCGCGAGTGCTCTCATTTTTCACGTCTGATCTTTTCCACCATTTCCACGAGCGCGTCGTACCGATTCGAGCAGACCGTCACAGGAATCAGACCCAGTTATCCGTCACTCGATTCGCTGGTTAGAGGAGAGAAGCGCCAGGTTTCTTTGTGAGGCTGGCGTCTGTCATCTTTTTGTGCGGCTCGGCGGGACTGTCTTTCCGCGCGTCCCCGCGAAAAGGAGAAATTACTTTCATGCCGGGATTTCATCCGCTAGCCTGCACGATGACGACGACCACCACGACGACTGTACTTGAAATTTTAAATGCCTTTGTCCTGTCGGATCTCTCTGGCTATCCGGGCTATGCGGCCTCGCCGGGGAGAGGAAGCAAACGAGCGACAATTGCGGCCCCGTTAACGCTTTCCCCTCCATCTACACTTCCCCGCCCAGTATCAAAATGGAGGGAATCCGTGGACGCTTTGAAACGCCTCGGATTCGTCAAAGGAACGCTTCTACACCGACCTTACCGACTCCCGCGGTAATTATAATAAATCCTTAATAAGGACGGATCGGAGAAAGCTCCCCTGTAACCGCGTCGAACACCGATTTCAAAGAGGAAACGCTCTAGGTTAGCGTAGTTCTCACATTGTAGCATATATTTACCTGAAATTGCCAATTTTTAGATCCACCCGATTCCCACCCCTTCTTTCAGCCAAGGTGCAGCATCGAAGAGCAGTGAAAATAAATAAAGTCATCCTCCATTTTCAATCTATGCAGAAACTGCACTCGAAAGTACTATAAAATGTTGTTCTCTGTCCGGTAGCCACATTTTGCAGTAGTAACGGTGTGACAATGGTAAGGCAATTGTACAGAATACAGAATCATCCGATTGTTCATATAATTTTCTAACGAGGGAGCGATAAGCATTTTCAAGAGGGGAACAATGTAGCTTTTCACCTGGTGGACGCAAATATAAAGGACCATTTACGTACAATGGCTAGTGGACATTCCGATGTCCTAATAATTATCCGTAATTATTAATTCATTACGTTCTCGCGCGTTTCTATCGTCCCAAGAGCGACACACGCACCTCTAAAAGGCAAAAACATGTCGAACGAAATTTTTTTTAATACGTGAAAAAAGATCTGACTACTACTGTCAAATTTGTATCTACATTCCTAGCGTATCTCAGGTGTTAAAAGCATTTTTTGAAGAAACGTTCTGCCAATCTTGTTATACGAAAAAAACGAATGAAATGCCCGAACTTGGAAAGTCATAGGATCGTTCCGAATACTCGCATCGCAACCCTTAAAATTCGGCAACGAACGACGCGGCCGTGTTTCGCGAAATCAGGTGCATTTCATCATTCGATTCTCGAATGCCTTATTTACATTTCCACTCCGTTCTGGTGCTTTTTCGTGCTGGAAGACGTTGTTCGGATGCGTGTCGCAGCGTGCCGAGGATTTCCTGTCGAGGCTGTACGCGCTTTAACTAGCAAATGGGAATGCTTGCTGCTCCACAATGCAGCCACTTCGCGCACGCCGATGCATCCGCCGTTTCAACGGCACTCGACGGCTGGGATAGGGGCGGTGAGAGGGCGTAAAGCTCGGATGACATTTCGCAGCTCGGCAATTTTAATTTCGATGGGAACGTTGTATCCCGAATTCTCGTCGTTTTATAGACCTCGTCCATTTCATGCCTACGAGTTCAAAAATTTTTTCACATTATTCATTTCGTTGAAATTAAAATGATCGAAATGATAAAACATGATAGCGTCTGAATAAGTTGAAATATTTTCAGACCAGATTTGTTAACGTGACAAGCGCCGAGAAATAATATCAACAATATTATCAGCACGAAATTTGTCCGGCCCGACCAAGTTACAGAATATACTGAACGGTAGTCGATCGATGTATCAGTGTTCCAAGTATCGACAACCTGTTCCTGCCGTCTGCCGGTGTCAGTCATTAGCTGATGTATAGCTATCGGTCCATTGATCAGTTAATTCTAGGTCAATCAAGACCTCCTTGATTTTAATGGCTCCTTAAGATGAATGTCGACCACAAGTAAGTAAGAAAAGAATTCCTAAGTAGTCTAGAATAAATGAATTACGTTTAGCAAGTCCAGTGGCTATTGTTCGTTCAGGACGAATTGAATCTCCGAAGACGAGCTCTGTATTTCTATTACAAAATAATAGTTCAATATGTCGAATCTATCATAATTCTCAAGACCAGGAATAGAAGTTTCCTTACTCAAACAGCTAACAAGTACGCCGAGGATTAATTGGTCTGACTAATTACGTACTTCAACTACTAGCACATTCTTCGTCCTAACAAGAACAGATCAAAAGAATGTGGACACGAATGAAATTCGGCAAAATTAGGTCGTGTTACAATGTTGGCTGACCAGTGACACGCCATAACCACTGCGAGGAAAGTACACCCTATGCTCGTACCTTTTTCGACCCTAAAAGCTTCCACACGGACAATTCCTCAGAGTCGCGGAAGCTTTTCATTATCTAGAAGAATAAACAGAACGGCAAAGCAGCTGATGCTAATTACTTGAAAATATCCTCTTGCATTAAAGCACGCGGCGGCATAGCTCTATCCGAAACCGAGGAAAATTAATCCTGTCACTTGTTCAGCGTCGCGAAAATTGCTTTAGCTTTCGCTTCTTTCCAGCGGTCCCGCGCAATAATAAATTATTCCCCGCCCGCTTCATTGTCCCGCGGTCGTAAGTCGCTGGTTTACGCGGTTTGCAATTAACAAGAACGATTCCCGCCGCGGCATTGCGACGAAAGCGCGAGGAAAATCTTTCACGTCAAAGCATCACCGTCGGATTCAATTTAATTTACGCGAGCCTGCAATGCACAGAATTCTTCTTCCTTTTTATCGATGTGTTCAAGCGTGTCTCGCGAACGAGGCTTGCTTATTGTTCGAAGCAGGAGAAGCATGCTCCACTCTGTCGGAAAGCCCGTATTTTCGTGTGTGTGTTCACAATTGAACAATTCGTCTTAAGAAATAATTTTGTCGAATAGGGTAAACATCATAAATTATGCACACAGTAGTACAAGTCAATATCTCGTTCAACCTTCATGTATTCCTCGGATGAAAATTAGTTGTGTCTGTGGTACTACGCGATTTGGACTCCTTGCCGGACTAGATGCTGATTTGTACTACTTGAGGTGTAAATTGACTTATATCATGCTGCACGTTCACAGGGTAATAAAAACTTGTGCATTCAACCCTCGTGTGTTCCTCGGCTGAAAATTCGCCCATTTTTTGGTTTAGATGTTGCACAAGTTTTAATTTCTCTATGAACGTGCAGTATGTTGTAAGTTAATTTACACCTCAATGAATAGTACAGGTAGTACAAATCAGCCTCTAGTCCGGCAAGGAATCCAAATCGCGAAGTATCACCAACACAACTATCATGGCACACATAACACAGCAACATGTCTCACGTAACAAGTAGTTCGAACCAATCTGTGGTCAGACAAGCACCGAAAAACGACCTGAAGCATTAAAAATCTATCTTGCCGAAGGTGAATCGAACTTGAGCGAGATCTCGAGTGACTCTATTTCATTTCCACGGTAAATATACCGCGTGAACGTACCGGGAAACGTTTCGCGATGGATGGAAGCTCGATTTCTCCGACTATTACCCCTATTTTTCGTTATTTTCGACTCCTGTTACCTGGAGGGAACGTAATAAAATGGAAATGCACCGGTGAACTCTCCCACAATTGACGTCCTTAAAATTCGACGAATCCTCTTACCCTCTCCCAACCCCTCCCAACCCCTTCACGGTTCGACGACGGGATCGCATGAATTCGATTCTCCGTCGATGTCATAGGCATTTCAATTTCAAAGTCCGTATTAGAGGGAGCTACTCCCCCTCCGACGAACTTCGCCTATCTATAAAATCCACTCTTCTCTCCTTTGTGAAACGGATAAAACTGTGCAGTTCCTCGACCGGGCCGCCTCGCCTCGTCTTCCTGATCGAAACACTCGTTTGCGTATCCGCGACGGTGATCGACGTCCTTCGCGATCGCGTTTCCGCTTCACGCCCACTGCTTCGCCAGCTTTGTGTTGACGGGATTCAGAACAAACAGGAAACGCTCCGTTTCCTATAACCCGTTCGGCTGTGCACGGAAAGCAAACCGTGCGAAGTTACGGCGAAGATATTCCGCAGGATCCGACGAATATTCCCGAATATTTCACGAAAGTTTTACGCGGTTAGCCTACTCCGACAGCTCCAAACGACAATATTCTATTCGGGCAGGAGCACGTCAAAGAATGGAATCAAAGGGTGCATGACTGGATTTTTTATTATCACTGGGGACCTCCGTGGAAAAAATAATATTCTTACAGTCTATTCGTTTTTGATCGTTCAATGTGGTCACCTAGTTTATCATTGAAAATTTTTAGAACCTTCCTTGAAGATTACCATAAAAAATTTTATTTCACACGTAACTGTTCCTAGCTTTGCTTTGAGAAATTTACAAAAGAAACCTTGCGGCGAGCCAAGAAATAAATGAAGCGAATTAGCCGAATACGGAGAGAAGGCTAGCGCGTGTCGCGACGGGCAGATTTCGCAAAGAATTCTTACCGCGAACGTGCGACGCGACGAGAACAATACAACGAACCTCCGCACGGTACACGAAGAAACGAGCCAACCACCGGGGAATTTATCCGGTCGCATTTCGCCGAGGAACACTCCAAGAACCGCGGAATTGCCCTCGCCCGAAAATAAATTTCTCGGCAGGTGTTGCCATTCCCTTAATTGTTGCGAGGTCTGGTTCCGTGGATGCCATACCCGATCCTGGCGAACAACTTGCGTCCAGAATATAAACTTAGTCCACGGCTGCAATCTTTTACACAGTCCTTTAATCGCTCGAGGTGATAACGACGTCGACGATTCTGTCCTCGTCGAAAGCTTCAAAATAGAGCTTTGTGCAAAATAAGAATTTTAATAAAAATGTATTTCTTCTGGCTGGTGTTTCAGTTAGTTTAAATAATACAGGACAGTGAATGGTCAGATACACTTTTCTTTCACACTTAATTTTCACAACTGGTATTAACAACGAATTTCTTATCGAACAAATGATTAGCATTGAAATGAGTATTAAGTAGATACAGACAGCGAATTGTCAGACAATTTTTACCTTGACACAGTAGAATCTTTTACCATACGGTAAAAGCTAATATCAGTGACGAAACGAGCTTCCAGTGGTGCAGACCCGTGAATGGTCAGACGCTAAATGATTAGTGCCCGCAACGTGTATTTCGTTTAAAGACGCGTTTGCCGAAGAACAGTAACGCGAACTCCACCGATATTAGAAGTGTCATTAGCGCGTGAATGGTCGTGGAATCCACCGAAACTGAAACCATATTTCTTGTCCTCGAAGGTATTCGCGTTACAACCTCCCAATGACTTCGCGCGTTCTCGGTACACAGAATTTCCATTAGGTCGCTCTCTCTAGGATAGCCGGGGTTACGACCGATGCGATAACGCCGTCGATAAACCCCCTTTGCAGGGGAGCTCTTAATGCGTTCGTTAGCGGCCAGATAACAAAAAAATCCTTCCGTTCCGTTGGCATCGACGATCGACGATTTGAGTGTTGGTATCCGTGGTTTTGCTTCACGCTGAAATGTTCATGTTTAAAGGATAACGATAATGACGATGATACAACGTTCTCGTCGATGTCCTCGTCAATGCTGCTCCTCGAGATAGCAACAGGATGTACGCGTCGTAAAAATGATCCGGGTAATGTGGTTTCGTCACCTGCCCGCCGAACATTATGGCCCGTGCACGCCACTGAATTTCTCTCCTAAAGTGGAGATAATGCGAGCGTTCAACCGCGATCCTGTTGCAAGGCTTCTAAACTTAATACTGTGCGCGGCATTAAGGTCGGAAGAACATTCGCCTCGCTCTATAAAAGCGGCAGCTGCACGCCGCTCGAAAATATTCAAACACCTTTATCGCGAATTTTGTGCCACACCTTCCGACGACGGATCTCTATTTTTCTAGTGGAGGACATGAAAAGAGAGAGACCGAAGAGGCTTTCATCTTTCTAAGCTGCCACAAATGGCGGAACGGCAGTCGTAAAATGATAGAGCGCTCAGATTGTTGCACACGGTAAACGGGACGCGAATACGTCACCGTTCGACAAAATTGTATTATTAAAATTGTGATCCTCCGGGATCAAACGAAATAATATAATCTTCGATCAATGATGTACGTCAATATATTCTGAGATGCGGGACACACATCGCTAAAGTAGAATAAACTGCGATTGGTTAGACAGACAGTATGTGTATTTTCTGTAGAAACAAGTAGTTAGAACAGTATCTAATCGTGCGAGTGGTACAAGTCAACCGAGGCTCGTCCAAGTAGAACAACTCAATCACTTAGTACAAGTGGGAAATAACCAGAAAAGTGATACAAGTAAATTTCTGTGGAAACAGGTAGTAAGAGCAGTATCTAATCGTGCAAGTGATACAAGTCAACGAATACTCATCCAAGTAGAACAAGTCAATTAATCAGACGATTAGAGTACGCCTGTGTCAATTAGATGAACGAATGTAGGAGGATGAGACAATGAGACCTAGCGCAAGGTCAGAGGATCGTTTGAACTACTTTGAACGAATCTACAAAGTTTCGCTTGCATAAATGATTGTTCCTCATCTCCTGATCAATAGACCGTGAATGAAGCAATCCCGGTGAATAGCTGGCAGCGATTCACAGTCAGCCATCTCCGTAGGCGCATTCTTTAAAGTCACAGCCTCCAGATAAGCAGTCCCCAATTTCTGGTGAGGCGACCCGCCTTTCGAGCGTCCGAAAAGCACTTTAGACACTGCGAACGGCGCCAGAGCGAGGACGATAAGGAGTCGCGATAGGTGGCAGCCTCGCTCCCCGATCCCCGATACTCGTATCTTCAATTCCGCTCGGATCTCTAAGTACACGGAAAAGTCGAGGATCGGTCGCGCCTTTTACCCCGGAGTTCGTATTTTTTCCCTCAGTTTGAGAAGAGGGACGCTGATTGCTCGACTACGTTCTCCGTGAGAACGGCCCGGCATTTGTTATGCCGCGGTTATTTATCATGTCCCGAAAATTGCTACGTATCAGCTGGTTAATCCTCGCAACAGACCGCGTCAATGGATCTCGGCTGGAACGGTTTCCCTGAGAAATGAACCGACACTGGACCCAGATTGTTTGCACGATCCACTGGCAGCGCAATATTGATTAGCTCCTGCAACATTATCCACCGGTGACCGACTACGAATATTCGTGGACGTGCTCGTCGAGCAGTACGTTCCATCAACGTTTCGAAAAACCGATATCACCTCGGTCTCGTCTTTCATATCGTCGATCATATCTTTATTGGTCACAACTTGTTCAACCGAAGAAATATAGGTTTCTACTATCGCAGAAATAATTTCGAAAAATTCAGGAGGAATTCATTTTCATACCGACACGATTTATGAAATGGAAAATAACGATTTTTATACACATACTTTGATTTCTAAAACACAAGATCGTCTCACTAAAATCTTTGTATTACTTGTCTGACGTATGAACTGCTTGTACGACGAATGAACCAGCTGCACTACTTGCCAGCTCAATCAGTGATCCACACGATTACGCGTATGACCAGTGAATGGCATTACTACTTGTCTGACTGAGCGAAGTGCCTGAACTACTCGTGGACAATCAGTGATTCGGTCTACTTGTCCGGCGACAGAACAATCTACTCCACTTGCCCGCGCAATTAATGTTCTACACTACTTGTCCGACATGTTGCGCTGTTCCCCGTCGCGCGTCGGTGCAGTGACTCTCTCGCGACGCTACAGACTTGTTTACACATTCAAATGGAGTTGATTCGGCCGGTCTAACCAAAACCGACGTGTTCTACTTATTCGAGGCGAGATATGACCACGGGGCGACCAACTTTTCCAACGTTGATCGGGGTCAAACTACGCTCCCGAGTCCGAGTAGAACCGGTCTCGTTCTACTCGGCGTCAAACAACGAAACATAGTTTTCGGTTCTGTATAAATCAAATAGCTTGGAGCACTCCGGAACTAGTCGACCCATTTTCGAGCCTGCGTTTCCTTATACTATTATATTTTCGCCTGTTATTATTCTATTCAGACCGAACTCCGTTGTTTAGGATTCAGCTTAGAATAAGTTAGTTTTAAGATGTCGAAGTCGAGCGATACGGGCCTCCATAGCCCCCCGCGTTACCCGTACCCAGGATTTGCGCTCCTGCCAATCCGCTGTACGCGACGCCCGTGTTTTTGGCTATTCCCGGTATCGCGTTCGTGATGCGTGATCACGTGACTACCGAGAATTACCGAGAATCACCGTGAACCGCTCGCATTACCGAGAGGAAGATGAGATTCGTTCGATCGTTCACACGCTTCACACGTCAATCGCGCCCTTTGCTCAAGTCGTTTGTTCTGCCATACGGGATCGACAATTGCGCTCGTCCCGATCGCGCCCATTCGTTTGGACTTGTTTTCGTTTACGCGATTGCGTGTAATAAACCACGTTTCAACACCTAACGTGCAACGAAGGCTCCAATTCTTTCTTTCGACCTCTTTCCGCTCACACTTCCCACACGATTCCCCTATCCGGACTCCCTTCTGTGTTTGTACCCGATCCTGTCGTTTTCCCATACAGTCCACTCCACTCCTCATATATTCTTCCCGGGTTCCCAAACATCCGTTCATTTCCCAACGGTACCCGACCGTTAAGCAGCTTAAATCTCGCGGATCCGAACACCGGCCGAACTTCGGCGAATCGCTGTGTGCTTCGTGAAACGTGCAGCGCGTATCAGAAGTTTAGACGCACCCTATTATTTGAACAAAAATGTATCCTCCGATGGATCGTCGATTGATTTCTTTTTACTTTTTTTATTTCTTTTTAGAGATTCACGCGTGTAATTAATTTCTTCCTTATTATTTACTGTTATTGTTAGTGTATTGTTATAATTATTAGCACTGTTATTGTTATTGCTATCATTTACGAGTGTTACGCGTCCAAAAATCTGATACACAGTGCAGTCGTCGACTCCGCCCGATTCTGTTGGAACACAATTTTCGTCGGGATAATCGAGCGATCGAATCGACGCCGACCTTTTTTAGAATCGACGCAAATTGGTCGACCCCCGCTACCCCGCGCCGAAAACGAATTACTATTCGCGCGTGTTCGACGAGATTGAATATTCAGATTCGACGCGGACCAGTCGACGAGTGGAAGAAAGTATTTCGATTCTCGCCGGAGCGTCGAACAAGTCAAGCTCGCGGAATACTCGCCAACCGTTCGTTCCGTCGAGACGTCGCGTCGCGTCCTGACACGGCCACCACTCGTTATTTGTATTTATCGCGATTAAGAGCACTTCAAACACGCTAGAAACTCTGCTGGAACGTTTTCCCCGGCGCGGCGCACAGAACTTGCCCAAGAGTTCGCGGAGAACTTTCCTCGGCGAAGCCGAAAGAAAACTTTCCCGGCCGCTGAATAATTAAAGAGAAGGCGTAAGAACCGCTGAAGATGGAAAAACTTTCCGGCCGAATCGAAAGTAGCTCCGACCGCGAAACCGTTTAATCATGCGTACACCGGCAATGTTCAACAATTTCGAGACGTCCCAGCCCGTTTGCCTATTTGCTCAGCAATCCTTATTAAATCTCCAACAGCAACGAGTGCAGTTCGAGACTCTATTAATTGAAAGCACAATACTCCACCCAGAAAAGCATCTAATCGCATGAATTGTTGATAACTAGACAACATAACTAGAGCAAAAAAAATTTTATTTACCAGAGTTCCTAGGAACTGTAGTGAAATGGAAATTGATTTTCTTTGCACTCGGAGCTATTTTAACTCGAAAATTAAACATATCTTCCGACCTTGAATAATTCCATTCTATATGATTGTTTCCATTTTATGGATATGAAATTGTTATAATACCTCATACAATACTTAAACGTGTAGTAATTGATTAGACACCAACATATTTAATAATGTCAACAGTATTGCGAATAATGGTACAGCAATTTTTACTTTTGGTGACTCCGAGTCCCCACTCGAGTGCTAAGGGTTAATATATCTAATAGGTCGAGAATTATACAAATGGTTTTCCTGTTTTAAATCACACCTATTCATATTTCATACAGAAATGAATTCGTCTAATATTTCCCGCTGGATCTAGTATAACAATGAGTATAGATTGTTCTGTGATTGAGCTAGTAGTACAAGTCAATATATATGATTTGACAGGTGATGTGGGTTCTCCTACAGTGAACTAAATAGTGCAGATCAGTATCTAGATTAACAAGCAGGAAAGATAAATTATCATGCAGACAAGCCATATAGAACAATAGACGAGCCGACGGTGATTCAAGTCAGTCTATAGTGAGGCAAGTAGTTAAGGGGGCAGTGTAGTATTTGCTAACGCACAAGATTAATAGTACTAATCGAAATATGAAGATTAAGTTACTCTTTCGATTCAGGACTAACTTCCATCGATGTAATATCCTGCGAGTAGTACAGGCATGCCTGTGGTCAGACTAGAAATTCAATATAGTAGAGAGTTGATCGGTATTTATTAATACTGTTAGATAACAGATGATGCGTTACGCAACAGCATTATTCGACGCGGAAATTAATACGGAGAACGGCTTCCAAAACAAACAGAGAGACGATATTGGAAAAAAGCCGAATATCTATTAATTTATTGAACGAGAGATAAAACTGTCCGCAGCTGTCGCTGGAAGATAAAAAATAAAATGTTCGAACGGTCCGAGCGGGCATATTTATTAAAAAATAGAATAAATATTTGTTAATAGCCGGACAACGAGGAGGAAATGGCAATGGTAAAATCGGAGGGAACAGGTTCGTTCAATGAGCAAACGAGACGCGGGGGAAAAAAAAATAAATAGACGATGCCGCAGATAGGGGCGAGCAGCAGGCGTTCGATAAATTGTACCTAGCCATTATTTATTAGCCACCGAACTAACCCGAATTAACCCGCATTTCTGACCGGCGTTAAATCCGCGAATTTTTGCACAGCCGGCAACTAATTTATTTATCCGGATCGATAAACTAGCCGGCTTTAGAGGGAGAAAGGAAAAAAAAGCAGCGAGGAATTTAACGAAACTGCGTCGAACCAACAACGGTTCGCCGGTTGGTTGATTCAGGTTTTAGAAAGCGTGTAGATTAGGGTCTTATCTCGATCGCGCGATACACGGCACGGCTATTTTTACCATGACATTCGATATTAATGATCGTTTCTCGTGTCGAGCGGTGATTCAGATGTCCATCATCCGGCACGAACGACTTCTGTGTGTATGATTATTTGTATGAGTAATGTGCCGTACAGGTGGCATTTAAGACTCGACACAACATTGTTCATCGACACAACATACATTGTTCAGAATAATTTTTATCCGTAATACTTATTCAAAGTTTCATTCCAGAGTTGAACTCTAGATAATTTGATTATCCATTATCGAACCGAACAAGATTTCAGAGCAGCGGGATGCGAGACAACGCGAGTTGCGCACTTAACGACGTATTTGCTTTGCATTATCGCGTCGTCGCGAAACACATGTTTGCGTAAACTTGATTGATTCTCGCTCCCTCGCCGCCGCGTTAAACAGCATTCCACGACAAACATGGTTTCACAAAGAAACACGAACAATGTTTGCTCACCGGCTGTAATAATTCAACGGGAAATCTTTCGGGACGCTTCTCTTTTTCATTTTCCAGTCGAATACACGTGTACTTTTTCATACCTAAAAATATTCAATTAACTTAAATACATTCAATTTATGTTGCACAGATCATATTTTAGTTTGTTGACCGAGGTGCAGCACTATTCTGTACTTGTTAGAGAACAAGTACACTGATTCTGTGTGGCATGTCTGACCAGTCGCAGTTTGCACTACTTGATTGATTATACACAGTTATGCACTATTTATTTGACCGAATATAATGCTTGTCTGGCTACAGGACTATACTACTTGTTTAACTGCGATGGAAGCATACAAATTCCAAGTCCCACGAAGCAGACTGCGTCATAGAGTGATCGATATCGAACGATTATAACGCCCGGAGGATGTCGAACATATTAAACTCTCCAACTCCTCCGCTCATCCTGCGCATATTAAACACTTTCCGTCTCTTCTCCGCGTCTCACTCTCAACGATTCGTCAAGATTGCTGTCCATCTCTATACTAAATTTATGAAATTACATCATTCTCGAAGGGCCCGTAAAATAAAATACAATAACACAATGGGATTCAAGGTTTCATCCGTTTGTACAAGGGCAACTCGATTTTAATGCGCGATTACCGTGCCTCACGGAACTGGCCAGCAAGATCTCGGAAAGACAGATTGTTTCTTGCAGATTAGCATTCTCGATTCATGGACAAAGCTAGGACAAAAACGGTCGCGTGCGCCGCAAGCCGGTCGCTGCGCGCCAACCGGTCGCTAAAATGAGGGAATAATGAAGACAAATGCTCGCGACGCGGAATTAAATATATCATCAGGCACTTACAATTACGCTGGGTCGGTGGCTAATCGGGAAAACAACTTTGCTAATCTGCGAAGGTCAGAAATGTTCTGCACGAATTGTTCCGTTTATGCATTATCCAAAATGGAACCTCACGCAACGTCTGTTAACATTAATGCCAATCTTCGATATACGCGAAAATTAAAATCGTTATTGCGAGAATAATGCATTTTTTAGTTATGTCACTATTCTTGTCGGGGTGCAATGTGTTGAAATGAAAAATGCCAGATTCTCTTTGTCTCGTTATAAAGGAGGTATGTTCTCTTTCTGGACGAATTCTAGCAGGACAAGTAGCGCGGATCAATATTCTAGAGATCCTGTTTGGTGAGACCGCGAGGCTGGTCAGTGTTTCGTTGGACGAGTAGTTCGAGCCATTTGGTGGCGCGCCATTAGGTAGAGGCTGATGATTATTCAGTCCGAGGAATGGTATTGATCAGTATCTAGACAGGCAAGTAATGTAGGTTAGCGTTCAGTCATAATGAGAGAGTAATGAAGACAAATGAACGCCGCGGAATCACGGCACAAAAGGGCTCCGAAATTAAGCGATGCAGCACTCCAGGAGTCGATTTCGATGTAAATTCGAGCCGCGCCCTGCCATTGTTTCCCCGTCGGAGATCTGGCTTGCGGCGAGCCCGGACGTCGATTAAGAAGTTCATCGCCGCGACTCTGAATCGGCTGGGCTCATTGATATTCGATCGGGAACAGAACGACCGGAAAACGGCCAGCCTGCGCCGCGAAACTGCGCGCCACCGCTGTCACAAGTCGAAACATTTTCCAGGGAAACACGAACATTGATACCGACCGACTTTCTGCAGCTGAGCTCGCGGGTAAATCGAGCTGCACATTTCACTGGAGATTTTATTTCGGCATCCTCTCAGATTCATGCGGTTTTGGAAATTGGCTAGCCGACTTTCCAATTTCCAGCCCACGGAGAGTGGGAAGAAGTTTCAATTAGCTGTGGAATAAATGGAATTGTCTGGATATTATCTTTTCTTAAATGATTGTTCCAGTTGAACAGAGACATTCATATTTTTCCAAAATATTTCGAATACTGGAATGTCCATAAAATTGTTGTAATATCATCTTTTTAATTTTTCAATACTTGGCAAGTGATTCAAGGTATAGGCGTTCAATCAGACAAACACTGGAAATCCGTATGAAACAAAGTAAATTGTGCAGGTTGGTATAAACATGTCGCCAATAGAACCAGTAGAATAGGTCGAGGACTAAGTAGACGAAAAACGAGGGTCAGTTTTTCTGAAACAAGTGGTGCAGGTGGGTGCCTAAGTGAACGGATGGAAGCGATCAATAATTGGTCAGGCTAGCAAAAGAAACCGGCACCTGTCCGGGCGAGCGAAATGAACCTATTAAAAACGGACCTCAATTTGTCAAAATGAATTTTCAATTTAGTCCCCTGCTGTTCTAGAGACACGAATTAATTAAAATTATATTGTCCAGAATGTAAATGACAGTAATTCCGTTAAAATGAATGTTACATCGACGAACCTAGACTCGTTGTAAATATTAAACCCTCTGCTTTCATCAATTTTTATGAATCGGATATTTTTTGAAAAATCAGAAGTTCGAATATATATACAATACTTTTCGAAGTCACCTTCCTGTTCTATATGCATGAACTGTTCTATATGTGCACGTGTGACCGAAGAGACCTGCGAACGAGAATGTAAATGTCTGTGAAGTTTGTTATCGCCTGTAGACGCCTTAACATTTCGCGGCTGCTATCATATTTTTTCGACAAATGTTGCCGACATGAATATGCATTTAATGTATACGTAAACAACCGAGGCGAGAATATCGCGGGATTAAGTGGAAGCAAGGCGAGAATCCTGTGCGCCGCCGCGGGTCCAATATAAATTCAAATTTCACGGGTTCCATTGTTCCTCGATTCCTCGGCGAGGCGGCCGATCTCCAAGACTTTCGCTGTTTCAATTCGATGGAAACGTCGGGAATTGATTTTTCAGTTGAACCTTAATACTCTTGTTCCACTTCTGTTTCGTTTCCCCGTTATATCTGGTCCGATACGCTTTTTCCTTTACAACTCCGATCCTTGTTATCCTCTCTCTTTCTCCTCCCCCCACCCCGAATTGAATTCCACGTATAAAGCACGACATTCGATAAAGGAACGCTCGACGATTAATACGGAACGCAAATGTTTCTCTATCAAAGCTCACCTATCATTAAGCGCAATCATCCACCTTTAATTGATGAAATGGAAAGTTGAAAAATTTCTACGGGAACATCGATGTATTTCTTTCTAAACGTCCGAATTGAAAATGAAATATTCGTACCGAAGAATTTCCCAGATCTAACAGATCGATATTTTCTTGTTTGTTTCAGAAATACGTGAGCGAGGGATCGATAGTGCGAGACTGCGTGCCGAATTGCGTAGAGAAGGGTGAGTAATCATTCCCTTCGCTCTCGCGTGGACAAATAAATCCGACAACGATCTTGCCTGGAAGCAATTAAATTGCAATCACGATAAAATTAATAGAGAAACGTCTAGAAAGTTCTCTATGCCAAAACAACTATGAAATTCCAACATACTTTATCTCTATCTATTCTGAGCTTTAATCCAGTTCGAAGGGAATTCCTAACGTACACGTTTCACGAATTCCGTTCGGAATCTCACGAGTCCGACTCGCTGATACGCAGCAAAGGGTTAGATCAACTGAACTTTAAGTCAATCCTCCAGTATCGTTTCATTCCCGCAGTATTATAGTACAACACTGAAATTACACGGTGCTCATAAATCTCTGGCTTTGAAGTCGTGCTTTAATTCGTTCCGGAGTATTGTAACATTTGAAATGATAGAAGTTCTGCCCGGTGGGGCCAGAAATGGCTTCGCTTATAAAACAAAAAACAGGAGGATCTCGGCAAGTTCATTCAGAAGATACGGTTTCTGTGGTCGGGTCAAAGATACCGAGCGAAAAATCACGAGTCGTTTCATACTCGACGTCGAAGGGACGTGAGAGGAAGAGAGAGAGAGAGAGAGAGAGAGAGAGAGAGAGAGAGAGGGAGAGAGAGAGAGAGGGAGAGAGAGAGGAGGGACTGCTCCAATTTCTACGCGATGTGGGCACCGTTCGAAGAGGAGCAATTCCAGCGCGGTTCGTGCGGTAAACCGCGCGTACGCGATTCGACGTAGCCGCGCGTGCAACTCGGATTTCAAAGCGGCCTGGCGGATCGACGTCTTTGAAGAGGGGAGGTATTCGATTCTTTAGGAATCCGGCCTTTCACGAAATCGCGTCAGCCTTACCGTGCTCTAAAGAAATTCGAGGAGGATTCAATCCCTAGCTTTTTATCGCGTATCTCTACACCGCTCGCTCGAGTATCGTATGAGCCGCGCCATTGAAAGAACATACCTGATCAATTAGAGTTGCCCCCTCTTCTTCCCTCCTCCTTAATTAAATCCCTTGGTACCGACTTCTTTTTCTTAGCTGGTCGCGGTGTCTTTGCTACCTGTCGCGAGAGACAGTCGCTTAAACCACTGGTTTCGTCATACATTGACTTGTACTACTCGTCTGACCAATGGCGCGCTCGTTCTACTTACAGTCGGGTCGAAAAGTAAGTTAATAAATGTGAAAGAACGAATGTGATGACCAGACTGCGAATCTTTATGTAAAATAGAAGTGTCCTGCAATGATTGTGGACTGTAGAAAGTAAATAAAAATTAATTTCATTCCTTAATAAATCTTTTACATTGAACATATCGTCTAAATGTCTAAAAATCCGCAGTCTAGTGATGACAGTCTTTCGCTGATCGAAATCCTTGAACGCGCATATTCATAATCGTAAATAAGTATAAAAATTGTGAACAATTAATGGTCCGTGCATTTTTATGCACAACAACCATTTTCGTAATTGATCGTGAGAAATGGAAGCTTGATAAGATTTGTTTCTCCGTTCAATAATTTTAGTGTCCAGCAAGATTTCATTGAATTGACGCACATTGATATGACACAATTAATAAATATCTCGTTATATCACGAAATATCCTGTACGTTCCCATCAAAGCTCCTCCATTGTGCAGCTAGCCGTTCGAAGGTAATCCTAAACTCCCTATACTACCCTAACTCGACTATATAATACGGCTAACTTAAATCTAGAAGCTATGCGAGAGCCAGTCGTAACCTCAGATATTCCAGTGTCTGACCACACACACGCTCCTACCACTGAGTTCCAGAGAGGCGTGAATTTTTCATCGAGACCCTCACGTCGGGTAACTAGTTCTCGTAGAAGATACATCTAGCTTTTGCATCTCCGACCAACGTTAAAAATTTGGAAGTGAACATCCCGGAAATTGCTGTAAATTGATATTTTTTTGCAAAAGGTCTTTGCTCCTTGGTCTATACATAATATTATATCCTAAAATAGCTATTCTGAATGCTAAAAAATTGGCTATCATTTTCCCGTGAGAAAACGATATGACTTTTCGCACGACCTGAGCTATATTGAAATTTCCATAAATATTACGGTGATAATCTTATTCAAAATTGAACCTCCCGGTTGTTAGACAAACCGTCCAAAAATTCTGCTTAAAATGATAATCTTATTCGATGCATAATAACGAAAATGGAAATTTCCACTTTTGCGGATGACAATAAGAAAACGATGGAAAAATTAATATTGCCAGGGAGAAAATGGCTTACGGTGAAAAAATAGAATAATACCATCATGTTTGTTGACCTTGAAATATATGAGCACCGTAAACGAAGATGGAGTCTGGTAATAGGAATGAATGATCACCGTTCTCGTTAACAATGAGAAATCCGAGCTCGTTTGCGTCTCGCCTAAACGAGCGTAAGAAATCAGGGTGCAACGGGGTTGGAAAACAAATTCGAGTCGTCGGGGGATGAAAAACGAAGCTGGAGTATAAACGTTCGCTTATCAAACACCCTGATGCTTCCACTATATTCTTCCAGAATGTCCCACAAACCCGGGAATCGAACGACTCGAAGAGAGGAAAGCAGATTGAAACGCGGAACGTTTATCGGACCGTGTAAACGCCGCAAACGGCGGGGAGCGGTAATTAAATTCTAAACAGGAAGATCCCGATGGACAAGAAAAAAGAGAATTTACCGGGCGCTAATCCATGTAAACCGGGAAATCCGTGGAAACAGAATCGAGGGGAAAAAATTTAACACATTGACTGGTAACACGTACGCTGCATTGTGCGAGTCGAGAGGATTACAAAAGTTTCCTGGGATTTTCAGTTCGGAACCGGGACGAGAGATTCCCTCATTCATTCACCCCCTGTACCTCCCTCCCCTCACCCCGGTTCCTCTGGCTTGGTTCTCTCCCTTTAATCGCATTACGCACGTCTGTCGTCGCGACGCTGTTCCCTGTCGTTTTTGTACGCCCGAGAACACGGCCGAGGACGTTTCGCATCGAGGTGTCCCCGTTTGATAAGGACCGGCCGAGTCCCCAGGCCCTTTAACTTACCTCACAGCCACGATTGTCACCCGGTTATCGCGGGCCGGGCACCTTTAACGACACTCGATTTTAATGGGGGAAATTGCGGGACGATCGACATCCCCTAATGAATTTTCCGGCCGCCCGCCCGCTGCAATTTCTTCGATTGCCGCTATTCCGTGTGATTCTTAGGTATTCTTAAGCGTTCTTTGGTGGAAACATCGGGATGCCATTTTGTATTGATTTTAACTTTCTTCTATTGGATTTTGATCACTCATGTAACTTCTACAAAATGTATTTTTTGAATTTTCTCTCAATATAGGTCCACACACATAAAAAAGTTGTAAACAACTTTTAGTATTTTCTTTGTAATTCCGACCAATTGTATTGTGGCAAACTAATTGTTCAACTTCTCGAAAAAATCCAAGTGTCGCATAGTCCAATGTTGAAAAAGTTATCATTAAAGTAATCATTATTTAAGAGTGTCCGAATACTAACGCGGGTCACTGTAATCCTAACTTTACAATAATGCCTCAAATCTATAATCTCTAATCGACTAGTAATCTATTTTAGATCAGAGAGAATCGGAGCCGAAATTCGGGACTCGCAGTGGTATAAATTGCGCCGATGTGAATTCTTAATTACATGAAGAATGAAGTGGCGGTCGGTCAGGGGATAGCTTGCAGTAAATCTGCGCTAGGTTTCGGCTAGCTCGTGTAACATTTGGATCGTGCCTTGTACATCGTGGTGGTCCTACTAAATCTGCGAAAATTTTCAAGCACAACCGAAACCCTGCTGAATATAACACGAACTTCCAACTGAACCTGAATTCCTCCAGTAAAACTCTGAACTTTCGCTCGCACCTAACATTTAACAAACCAACCGCAACATGCTGCAAGGTGTTGCGCGCCAAGTGGAACACGCAAATTTAATTCTTCTGTTAAAAAAGTTTCAATCTACACTCCCGATTAATTTCCGAGAGTCAGCACTTTTTCATCAGTAGCAGCAGTCCCAGTAAATCGAATAGAAATTAGTAACGTCATCCAGTTCCGTGACACAGTTCGGGCCGGATCGAACCGAGCCTAACCAACCATGTGCCTCTTACTTTCCCCGTTTCCATCTCTCCCTTTTTTCACCTAAAAAATCTGGAGGATGTGAGAACGGGATGCAATCAGTGCTAGATCACGTTCGTCCGCCGATTCTAATCCGCTCGAATACCGAATTCGACGTTCCTTCCCGTTGTCCAAGAAAGACAGAAGACGAGTTCTCGTCCCGAACTCTGTTAGGTTTTCCGGATTAGTAGCCTCTTGACTTTCCGCACGGAAGTACGATGGGAGAGCGAGGTCGCATGACGATAGATTGGGAGAGAGAGCCGGTCGGGTCCTTCCTTTTGTTTCTCTCGTTCCTCGAACGGAGAAACTAGCGAGAGACCTAGTCCGACTCGAATCGAGAGCCAGCTAGGCATCGATTGTCCCCGGATCAGGTTTCTCCTTCTCTTTTTTGCTCGACCATTTGCCTGGGGAATAGTAAATCTGCCTCGAATCGAAGTAATCTCCGAGCAACCTCTATAGAGCCGCACCGGATAGCGGTGTTTGTTTATTTTGCATAATTTTCCAGATGAAACCATACATTTTTGAACGCTCTGAATATTCAGTGTTCTTCTAACACTGAATATTAAGTTTATGTTCGAGCTTGTGACTCAACATTTAATGATAAATCTTGTTTCGTCTTTTAATTATTTTTTTCATGGAACTTCATGAAACCTCACTTTTCATGGAATTACTGTAACTGTAAAGAAAGTGGTACGTCAAGGGGTTGAGGAGATTCTGTGAATGTAGCCTAGCTCTTCAGCAAAACGAGCGAAGTTAGGCGACCGATGATGTGTGTTTGTCTATTTTCCAGAGGCCTGGAGCACGAGGACGTACTGCTGCCAGCAAGACGGCTGCAACTCCGGCCCATCGTTGACGTCCAGCAGCACCGTGGTATTCTTCGGGTTCGCGATGACGGCTCTCCTCGTCGGGCGGACCCTTCGTGGCTAATACGTCTCTAGAAACGACGAAGAGCCCGCGAACGGAAGCACCGGGATCCATCTAACGCGAGAACAAGGTCGGAGAACGTTGCACCGTACATTAACGACGTTCACGCCTGATCGCCCTGGCCATCTTGCTGACTGGACGCTGACGAGTCGACGGTTGTCGCTCGTCGATCAGTGAAAATCACCGAAAATCGCCATTCTCGCCGCGTAACCAACCCTGTTCGCTCGACTTCCACGATTTTAACGAGCTCGCCGCGGACTTCGGGGCGATCGTGATGATCGGGATGATCGATCCGCGATCTAATCGAATCCCTCGCGAGATTTCCCGCGTCGAATTTCTCACGAATTTTACCACCCTGAAACACCCAATCTGATTATTTTTAGAGTGTCTTTCTTAATCTTTAGTTCAACATACTTGATTAATATTCTAATTTTTTTAATTACAAAAATTTGTTAATTTGTGAATTCGTCTAAAATAAAATTCTACTTATTTCCGCGACAAACGCGCAAAATTTGCAGTCTGCATGCAATAAACAGTGCCGAACCGATAGGGTAAAATTTGTGTGACCAATATTTGCCAACTTTCTCTCAGAATTCTGAAGAAGGCCAGACTGTCCAATAATCCCTTTCACCGGGAGCGAAAGGTTTTCTCTCGCTCGTTCTCGATCCGCGAAAGCGATCACGTTCTCATCGTCTGGATCGCTGGACCGTCACCAGAACCTTCCAGCCGTCACGGTTTTTAATATCTCCGGTTATCGAGGGAATAATTTTTCACGGGGAGAGAGTCTGCTCGGTCGCCGTATTGCCTTTCGTCCTCGGCGAATTTCTATCGGTCAGCTTTCCATCCGAATTCAATTTAGACAGAACCAGCACGCGATCCTCCTTCCCGTTTTATTCCCGCGATAATGTAACGACCGGCAAGAAAAAAAGGAATCGGGAAGGTCCTGCAAGGGTGGAAGCTCTCCGGTCACGCGCCGGGACCAATCAAATCCTTTGTCGGTCGCAAACTTCCCCCTCTCTTCCTAGATGTATTTCTCCAAACACACCTTCCTTTGTTTTTCAAATATTACTTTTATTATTCTACTCTTCAATTTTTCAATTTCTTTCTAAAATTTCTGTCGGCAAATAACACGGTTATTATACATTTTTATATTTTTGGTTGGTTCATTAATTCAAATTTGAAACATCAAAATACGCACCGAAACTGTAAAGTGCAATATTATTGCATATCGTAGAATATTTTGGTTATCGACATTGTAAAGCAAAAATAGGTGAAATGTTATCTTTTGTGCAACTGTGTACGGAGGTATCTTGGTCGGAGAGTGTTTTCAACTTATTACTTTCTCTGGAAATATTGTTTGCCTCTGAGGAGATCAATTTCTCTTCGTCGCGTCGAGAGTAATCCTTCTCGGTCAGAATCCTCGGATTTCTCACTTTTCTCGAGTTTTAATTTTGTTTTGGAAAATCCTCGAATTACCAGCGCATTCCTTGTTTTCGCTTCACGAAAACCTTTTTGCGAGGACACCCTTATTCTCCCTTCTTGCTTCCTCCAGGGTACGTTCATTCGTGTTTTTTCAGCAAGGAAGTTTTTATTAAAAAGAGCTCTCCGAATTCTTGATACGAGATGCCTCTTTTATTCGTTTCGTCGCTTTATCCGTACTGTATCGCTCTCTTTTTAATAAGATTTCTTCCTCGTTCTTCTTTTTCCTTCCTCCCTCGATGTACTTACTCTCCTCTTTTTCCTCTGTAATCGGACTTCCATTCCCTCCGCTTCTGTTACTCTATTCGCCATCAAGCTCTTTTTCTTTGAACACCTTAATTTTCTTTTACCCAAGGAAGCTTTCCTGTTCCCCCAACTGTCATTATAAAATTTCCCTCTATCTTCGATCTCGTAAAAAACTTTTTATACTTCTCATTTACCAAGTGCAATTTTACACACGTCTGGTGTTTGAAGTCAGCCTGGGTGCGTTAGGGAGAATTGAAATTCGTCTTTAATTACCTCCTTCTCCTTAGACTTAATTGATCGTTTTGGAACACTTTAACTTGTCGCTGCTGAATGTACCTGGAAAATCGTTCGCTGTATGTGGAGGTGTACAATGTTCCTAAAAATGTACATTGTCGTTTCATCAGTTCATTCTTGTGCATAGACTAGTGTATTTTCTATGGTGTCTGATCTTATAACTTGAACCGTGTCTGTTGAATTTCAATTATCGACAGACAGTAAATTTTTGAATTGTTGTTTCAATTGTTACAAAAAGCGCTTACTCTGCACCCCATCCAGTGGGGTGGAAAAAAATAATTCTTGCTATGAAAATTCGCATCGAACTTGACCTAATAAAATGATTAAAGAAAACGTTCTCATAACGGTTCCTATATCTCATAACAAATACAATTAATTTTTATTCTGCATAAAGAACTCAAATAGGACTGTTCCTAATCAACAGTTGAAATTCACCTGTCACAGAACGTTCGCTATCAAAGGTACCACGTTAACTCCGAAAAACGCGAATAGACCAAATCTCCGCACAGCAAATGATTTCGACGGGGATCGAGCAGTAGATAGGTTAAACCTTTCCGTCTTCTATCTTGTCGTCGTTGGGAAACTCTGCTGAGTCCGAGTCGAGTTCGTCGGCGATCCGTGGTGACCAGGAACGCAAAACTACTTCGGAACAATCTATCGTTCGTCCGAAAGGAGACGGACAAAGGGATCGTCCGAGACCGGGAGCAACAAAACCCGAGTGCGGGGATGGGCGAGAGTGAGAGAGAGAGAGAGAGAGGGTGAGAGAGTGAAAAAACGCGAGAGAGAGAGAGAGAGAGAGAGAAGACCGCGACAACTGTCGACCCACGGGTCCGCGAAGCAAGTGAACGCCGACGTGGAAACAATCGGACCACAATCGTTATCAACGAACCGCGATAACAGGCGAGGCGAACGCGTCGGACGGGTCCCCGATGCCTCGGTCGTTCGCGGTCGTGCCGACATCTTTTTCTAGATCGTAAGAAACATCGTTCAGAAATTCGGGACAAAGGGATGAAAACCGGTGTTGTAGTACAGAAAAAAAGGTTAGGCCGTGAAACAGACGGGAGAATAAAAAGATTATCTCTCGACAGAACGAATCAAAGGAACCGTGTGCGGATATATGTAACCTACATACAGATAACAGTTTAAACAAAAGAAAATGATGAAGTAACAAAAAAAATGGAACATTGAGGATAATAATAATGATAACGTTAATTATTATTATTATTATCATGATTATTATTATTATTATGATTATTATTATTATATTGCTACTATTACTATTATTACCATTACTATTAAACATTAAACATTACGAACTAACTGAAAGAAAAATGACCGAGCATACATACACAGAGTAGAGTGTAAACGACGAGTGGAGAGAGAGAGAGAGAGAGAGAGAGAGAGAGTTTGTCGATTATTATTATATTATTACTGTAACCGCTTGAGAAGTAGCCTTATCAACACTGTATAACTGAGACGTAGAGATTGTGCGGATGGGGTTGTGCCCGTTCCAGCTTTCTTTCTCGGCTTGAACGCGTTCACTGTCGGCGTTATTCGGTAGATCGTTGAAATCGCCGTTCTAAATGTGTACAGGTTTTTTCATTCATTTATAGCGACCTGCATTGACGACTGAAAATGTTATACAAGGTGTTGGATTAATATCGTCGAGTGGGAGGTGATTCTTTGTGAATAAATAAGAGAGAAATATGAAGTCGCATCTTTTTAGCAAATTTACTAAACTTAAGAAATATATTTCGAGGGTGTCCTGCAAGTGCAGAATTGATTTCCAAAGATGCTTAAATTTTTTCGACGAAATCGCAGAAACTTGAACGACTTAGTTGAACGAACAGTTACGGAATCTGTAGAAGTGTGATAAAAATTGTATCAACGCCAACTGATTGTGTTTCGGTCGACCCGCGTGGTTTCAAAGTGTTACGAAGCCCGGCGGTGAACGCGTCAAGGAAACCAAAAAAGAAAAATGGAGAAAAATCGAACTGCTAACCGATCGATGTAAATTCGTTTCCCTTCCGGTGTAGCTTAGTCGATTATCGTGGCTGGTAATTCGTATGAGTCAATTATCAGGAGTGGTTCGCGTGAGTTAGTCCGATCGTAGGACGTTTTCCGGTCTGGCATACACGCGACCGTTATTGGTCTCTCCGAGATTTTCGCGTTTCTCTTGAAAACTTTCCTTCAACCTTTTGTTTTCAGGCGACGATTCACGCAGCAGGCAAGGCAGATTGCTGATCTGTGATTTTTCTAGGTTTCGCACGCGATCGGAGCTTTTTCGGGACGAAACACGAACGCGCCATTCTCTTCTCAGGCTAACCAGCAATCAATCGATCCATCGATCGATCGATCGATCGCCGGTCAGCGAGAACAATTCCTAAAACGATTAGTAGCGTTTCGACGAGCGAACGAAATGGATAAGGCAAACGAAAAACATAGAAAAGACAAAAAAAAGAAAATGAAGAAGAAGCAAAAAAAGAGCGAAAACGATTCATCATAGTCGATAAGCGAGCAGCGATATCCACAAGTAGGAAGTAATTAAAACAGAAAATAAAAATAAAACACTACCTAATCACCGATGCGACGATAGCGTACGAGAGATTCTAGCGGATTATATACCTGTTCTTTGAGATTAGGCGAAGATGATTTATCTAAAGTTAGCACTCGAGGTTTAGCTATTAAAAATACTATCGAATCTAAAATCTGTTTCCCGTCACGGACACTTCACCGATCGAAAAAAGTGATCGTTACCTGTCGGGGGAACGATTCGAGGCAAATGGTAACGCATTGTTGACCGGTGACGCTGAATTGGCGTCTCTCATGTTAACACTGAACCTTCCACTGCCAAACTTTTCATTTAACAACTGTTGGAAATACTATCACGAGAATGTATATTTTAATTTTTATTAGATCGCTTACTAGCAGTGCTCGGCGCCGTTCAGTGTTAACAACAAACGCCAATTGTTACGGTTCCAGTAAAAATATCAGCACGTTCCATTTCATCGCATTCGTTTAACAATGCGTTGATCGCGAGCCGACGGAAGGAGAAGGATAATAAAGGCGAGGGACAAAGATTCGTCGAGATACGCATTTTTTTTTGTTTAAGTGCGGTGGGGAAATGCTGTTACGCACACACCCCCTCCTGGAGATGGTCGGGAGGGGGGGTAGTGTGGGACTCGGCTCCCCCTAAGGTGACAGTTGGGCGAACGGGACTAAAATCCCTACCCATACCCACTAAAACCGCACCGCCCAGGGGCCTTTTGGACCCTTCTTCACTCCTAAACCGCAGATTGTGGTCCCCCGCTGGCCCGCTGTCCGCATTCAGCGGGGGATTATTCCGCGGCTTACTATCACGGCCTGTTCTTGGCTCTTATCGTCGAGATACGCCTGGTTACGGGATGATAGTTCGTCATCGTCACGTCGACGATCCGTCATCGCGGTGACGTTTGATCGATGAGCCGAGGGAAATTTGTTTTCTGATGGCGAGGCGATTAGGGGATCGAAGATCCCTGCAGAAAGATCTCGTGACGGGACGAGAGTCGAAGAATTCGTCGGACGCTGATTGAAACGGAAGGCTTCGTCACGTAATTGATCCCGCGATGGCTTGCAATTTGCGATGTCAGCGGATATTTATGGGGGAAATTTCGCCGCGTGATGGCTACCGCTTCGTGGAGAAATTTGTTACGTTATTCGACTAGATTTGTTACGTTACCGTACCGAATTTCTTTCGAAGCATTAAAAACATTCGAAGAATTTCAAACTACTGTTCTACTGTTTTCAATCTATTAAACATGTTTTGAAAGAAAATAAGTTTCTATTTCACTCCGCTTTGTTACAGTGCAGGTAGAAAATGTTTATTTTTCACAAAGATCCGCTGTCTAGTGATCATAGTACGACCATTTTTATCGTTGAAAATTGCTGCATCTTACTAATCAGACTTGGCCGCACAACACAGAAATTAATATCATGATCGAACAACGAGAATAAGTAAAAGTGAACAAATTTCAAAAATTCAATCATTGTCCACAGATTCTTCGCGGTTCACTTCCGTTAATTTCCAGGCGTGTCAAAGCAATCGAGAAGCATCTGGAAATAGTCGCACCGATTCCACATCGAATGCGATCCAAGCCAGGATCCCCGTGGATCGCCTCGACAAGCTAACAATTTATCCATGTATTTTTATAACGCAAACTGAGAGCAATAGAAAGGCGTCGACCGGGGTTCTGCAATCCTATCCACCAAGGTTCGTCGTGGATCCTGGCTGAAGGACGATCGAATTCCAAAATCCGCGAGAAACAAATTCTAAAATAAATAAAGAACCCGAACAAAAATGAATGAAAATCGCGAAGCTCGATCTCAATTGCCTCGAATCGTTCCACATCGAAAACTATGTAAAAATTTGAAATTCCCGCGCCCCGAACGAGAAAACTGATATCGACAAACAAATTTCTTTTCGATACCCTAAACCGGGTCTGTCCAACTCGTCGCGAGGCACATTGTTCCCACCATCGATCAATCCGTTCCTCCACTACTTAAGTCTTAAGGTGTGCCATGCGCCGTACGACCGTGTTAAGTAGTGGGGGAACGTTACCTCCCACCTTAGCGAAATGAAGAAGTGGGAGAACGGGCCAAGTATGGCTCGCGGGCTACGAGTTGGACAGATCTGCCCTAAACGAATTGCGAACGTTCCACACGAGGATCCGAGACAATTCTAGGCAATATTGTTTCTCTAGCACGTAAGGTTTTACTATATTCTAACGAGAAAGAGAACAAATGTTGAGAAACGATTGAAAAAGAAGGGTCGATTATCACATCGTTACCGGCGATCTCCTAATTAAGCTTCCGCCGCGAACAACTAACGAAACCATAAAGGCGAGTTCGTCGAGGGCCGGTATATTTATTGTCCGTTCGTTGAAATGAAATGGAATCCCCGAAACAGGGGATGAATAGGCAGAGAGACTAGCCAGCGTACATTTTACATTCGCTTCGTGCACTATTTCGATAGATATTAAAAACGTTCAAAGTCTAAACAAAAAAATTAATGAAACGAATATTGCCTTTTTTTTCTTCCCGCATACCGATCTGAGAGAAAGCGAGAGAGAGGGAGAGAGAGAGAGAGAGAATGATCGGGCTTTATAGTTGAGAACAGAGCTTCCGTTCACCTCTTGCGCGTGCCTGCAGCTTCGCTTACGAGTGATCGACTGTTGAAATCGACGAGGCCGACTCCCCACAGAAAGATTTATAAAATTAGGAAATATTGCGATCTTTTAACGTCTGTATGTTCACTTGTAAATATCAGGAGAAGCGTTCCGAGTCTGTTTGGAAACGATTACTGTGGGTGTTAACACTTCCGCTACCACATGTTCGATAAGAAGAGGATATAAATCAAATATGATTCTTCCTGAAAATGAATTCTAATTTCTTTTTTTCGGATATTTCCATGAGTTCGGAAGGAAGTTCGAACTACAAAATAATGATTTCGGAGGAATGAAGTATCTGTGGAGAAAGCAGTGCGCGGTCTCGTCGCTGATCAAGGAATATTTTACATAGTCAGCTCTCCTATTCTTCGTAAACTCGTTATCCTTCACATTCGTGAAAGAGAGAAAGAGCGAATGGTCACGGTAGAACGAGATGCGATTGCAATTCGGCTGAATGGGAGCGAATGAATGAGCCGAGAGAATGACGCTGACCGAAACCTGGTGATAAGAGAAGGCCGTGGTAAACGGGAGAAAAAAGGAGAGAGAGTAAAAAAAGGAAAATTTCAAACGAGAATGGGTGAAAGAGAGAGAGAGAGAGAGAGAGAAGAAAGTCGCATGTATAAAGCGCGAGCTGGAATTTCGACACCGTTCGAGGCGTCGCGTCGAGACGTCAACGAGAGGAACACTCTTCGATTCCTCTTTCGAGTTTTCATTCCCCAACGAGTATCTCGCGATTTTAACGCCGAGGCCTCCATTCGAACGTTCTCTCTCTGTCCTCGAGAGTAAAACTCTCTTATGTGTACGCGCAGCGTGAAAGGAATTCTTCGAGCACTTTCTATTCAGTGGTCCGTGCCTCTATTCTCGAAAATAAAACCGAAACCGCGCCCTCAAACGAACAGTTTCGAACCTGCACTCGTTATTGTCTCTCAAGTGGCCACGCAGCGTAAGCCTTGGGATTAAAACCCTCCGCGATCGCCTGTTTTGTGCGTTAAGGTGAACGTTAAAATTGTAGCCTTTCGCAATCGTTCATCATAGCTTGGAATTTTTCTTTCTCGATTAACAACGGACTAACATTTTTGTGTGCACCTAACGTAAATCATGAACAGAACGTTTCTATAATGATGTCTTTCTTCTTTTAGTAAAAAACACTATGTAGATTTTTGGAAAATCTACAGTTTGGTAAAATCCGCAGTTTGATAATAAGAGATTGCAAATTTATGACACGAATCATTTGGAAGTCAACATTTGTCAGCCACCGATAGTCAAGCGAAGTTTAAGTTGATCCGAAGAATCTTTTTTCCTTTGATATTTTAATTTTTTGCTACAGAAAAATTACACGGACATCGTAGGAGAACATTCTGTCGCGACGGTCCTTGTTCCCCGTTTCTTCTTCGCGATGAACGACGCGAGAGAATTTAATTGCACTGGTCACCGAGTAAGAGCATCGAGTTTTCCGAGTCAAATCGTGCGAAACTAAATGTTTTCTTGTGCTGCGTGTTCACTCGACAGATATTAAGTTCCCATAGGAATATTGTGAATCAGTGTAACTTGTGTTCGTTCTGGAAGATTTTGGCAATGACATCTTAAGCTGTGTGTTCATGTGAACGAAATTTGCCATTATGATCCGTCTCCACTTGAGATTGAGAACTGTATCATCAGAATGGGAAAAACAAATATTGTGTCCTCAGAAAAACTTTGAAAAATACTGCACCTTAAATTTACAAAAAGTTACAATTTATTTAGATTATGATTTTTAATAGATATTCCGATTGCTTACAGCTGCGTGCACACCAGGCAAATCGCATAATCCTCTGAAGACACTTCTGGTTTAGGTGTCGAAGTTCCCAGTCGTTGTTAAATATGACTTCGAGTGTCAGAGAGTGTTTGACAATGTATTCCGTGTGCCTGAATTTGAGAAAACGCGAAAGGTTTGAATCGAAACGAGAGAAAGAGAGGTGTTATATATATACATAATAAATACTATTATACATAAAATGTATCGTCTTACGCCAGGATCGCACGAAATTCAAGAAAACGAGGAAAAGAAGTGGAAACACGCATTAACTTTAGGATTAACAATTAATTGACGATTACTTAAACCGAGAGGACCGAGCGAAACAAAAAAAATATATATATTATATACATATATACTATACTATATTATATTAAATTATATTATAATATATTATATTGTTTAGCACGTAAGCAGAATCATATATGTATGACGAGTTGTACATTTATATTAGACAGACACAGACGCAATAATAAAGACCATAATACGAACTCTTGATATGGAGTTGGGAAAAATAGTATTGTAGAATCTTAAAGTAACTAGATTTTCGAAAGTTGAAAACTACAAGCGTAAATATGGACGGCAGGAAAATCATTTTCGAACGTCACGTTCAATCAACTTTCAACTCTGAGACAAAATATACAATTTCTGCCAATGGAAAACCGCAAAAAAAGATTAATTGAAACTCTTCTACAGACTTTTCTAAAAGATTCATCAATATAATAATTCGATGTTATAAAATTTGTCAAAGGTGTCGAGTTCAATAAAGTGTGTTTGAAAAGTTACAATAATTTCAAGAATTTCGAAGAGGCAAAGAAACAATAGACAAAAATCAGCGAAATAATAATAATTAGGAGAAACGAATAATAATTATTAAAAAGGGCCCAGAAAAGTGGTAATCGTTCTGAAAGCCACAGCAATTTCGAATTCGAGCTAAAGCGATTAATATTCTGTGACAGATGAAGGATCATCACATCGATCCAGTCATTTAGTAATTAAAGTTTCTCGCAATCGGCAACATTATTTTCCCGTGGCGAGTGATGCCAGTTAAACATCAATTATATCAATCCATCATTCGATTCCACTAACGCAGCGTGTGTCTGAATCGCTGCGCATAAATGATCATCAAACGGTCGGCTAATTATGCAGACGTTCACTGTGTTCAGGCGACGATGATCGCGAGCCAAATTAGCGGATTCATCAATTAGCGATCGAAACGAGCCGGTCACCGGCGATACGTTCCCGTCACGCGCCGCGACGATTATTTACGATCGTGGTTAAATTGCATTTTTCAAGCGGCGGAACGAGCGCCGCGACGCTGATTGATCGTGCCGACATGAAACGAATTCGGTCACGACTCTCACGGCACGCTTCTTCCTTTTTCTCCAGCCGCAAGTTTCCGCATTTCTCATCGCTCAAAAATAATTTGAAAATTTCAAAAGAGGACACTCGAGCCAGCTACAGTTTATCAGGATTTATAGAATGCAACAAGATTGAAGGAGTTAATCGAATTAATCTTCATTTTCAGTTCCTTCAGTTTCCTTGCCTAAACTATTTTGAAATTTTGCAATTTTCCGCTGCTGTGACTTAGCAGTCACAATGTGTTCATTAATTATATAGTCACCAGTATTTTTCTGCAAACGAGAAATCTCTGAAAATCGTGCACGAATTTCTGTAATACTTGTTTGAAGATGTCGATGATCCACATTCATCGATGACGATCATTCCTCGGCTGGGTTGCTGTTTTCCGCAGTGATACCTGATTCGTGAAAGGTCTGAGCAACGCCTGTATCGAGAGACATTCGTGGAATTTGCAATTTCAGCGGCCGTGCTGACGCTCGAATGACAAAGTGGCTCTGCGGTCGGATCAGTTCGGAATGGGGCGATGCGCGCATGCTTCTGCGTCATTAATTTCGTCGAGATTAATATACTGGCGGACAGAGTGACAAGACACCGTGAAAATTAGTTAAACACTCGTTCGAACTGCCACCGATAATCTCTTTTTCGCGAATGGGACCGAACAGCGAGCGTAAATGTCGCGGAGAAATTGCAGGATTCGGAGCCATTTCACGAGTAATTAATATCAGCCGTTTCGCTCCAGACATTTCTCGCATTTTCAACATAGATTCATCTGTTTTTATTTTCAAACAGATTTGTATAGCGAGAATGAAATTCTCTAATTTCTCTTTTACATTTTAGATCAACAAATGTTTTATGAGCTAGAAGAAGAAAATGAATTCAACACTGAAGGGTCGTATGAAGGTTAAATATTAACATGGTTTTGTAAATAATATTTTAGTGCCAACAAAATTGCTTCTTCACAATGTTTATTGTGAATCTACGAAAGAGAAGGAAGCAGAATATAATTTTTCATATTTAATTAATGTGCCAGTTAACGAATTGTCCAACCAGCGGAATGATTCTATAAAAATTGTGCGATGTGTTCTCTGAATATTTATGAATATGTTAGAAATCCTATGTATTATACAGGGTGTTCCACATGAAATCACGTAAATCGTTCCTTTATTTTTAATGGTTTACCGTCGGGAGGAAAATAAACGTGACCCGCATTTGTAGGAAACGCTTCACCTGATAGAATTAAATGGCGCGCCCTGTGTGTATTTTGTTATCTGAATGGTGTTTTTGTAGCAGATTCATCTACGTGTTTCACAAGGATCGACGTGTTTGGAACAAGGCCAGGGATCCCTCCGTAGGAACCAGCTGTGTTACGTTATTTATTTTAGAATTTGTACGCTCTGTTGTCACAAACGATCTCACAGAGCGTACCGATTCTTTAATAAGTGTCGTCAACAATTAACAACCCCTGGGCAATGGTCAATTATAAATCGCAACGAGCGACCGTGGACTTATACGAACCGTGCAGGGTAAATAAATCGATGGTGGTATACACGAGAGATCGAACAAGAAAAAAAACGACTCGATCTTCTCTCTTGCGAGTACTATCGCGACTGGCCCGGCTAATTTTGTAACCAGAATGAATAAATAAATGTTAACGAAGATTTATTACAATACTTCAAAAGAGAATACTTCTGCAATTCTTTATTACAATATATCTGAGATTTGAAATTTTACCAAAGATTTTGCAACGTTCCTCTGTCACTACATATATATTTCCCATCTGCTCCTATCGCTGTCACGAACTTCCCAACTTGCGAGAAAGGACTCGTGCTTGAAACCCCGAGAAAAAGGTAGGTCACCGTGGTGGTTTTTATGGTTGCAAATCCTGTATAGTCTCCGACCTATCCCAAGCTGGCTGAAGACGTCTTTCTAAGATTTATACCTCGTAAAACCGGAAGGAACAGTCTAAAAGTCGCGGATACGAACAATCTCTATCTTTTTAGTATACCCTATTCTCCCCTAACCGTGCTTCTAATAACACTTTCAGTATTATGGATGTCGAGTTTCTATGGATTTATTTCATACCCTGAGATCCGCAATTTAAAAATCTGCCACCATTCGAATTTTTATGGACGCATTTTAACAAATTTCTGAAGCTGTTCGAAGCGAAATTGCGCACGATGGCATTTCTGAGGTCGCGTCACGATCAGCTAGCAGCATAATCAAGTAATTATTTTGATCAGATCGTTCCCCATTGAAAATGTCAGAGTTCTTACTCGCGTAAGGAGGACAACTTCACAGTTGTCTTCTTCTACGCAACCATCCAGGAGCCAAGCGATCAAAGAAACCTGGTTGGAGTTGGAATACGAAAACAGATGGAAAGAAGAATGTTCGTTGTTAAGTTAAGTTGGTTAAAATTCCGTCGTCGGAGCCGAGCAAGGACTCCGCTGGGAATCGTCTCGGAGGCTTGATCCTTCCGAAGTCCTCATTCTCAGTTAGAGGAGCTCGTAATCCTCGTTGTTCCGGCCGGAAATTCTCCGTAGCGGCAGCGAACGGTGTCCTGATCGCGTGCCTAATTAATCTTCGTTAAGTCGCCATTAAGCAGCCTGTTTCGCTAATGAGGATATATGATTCCTCCGCCCACTGATTAACCGGTGGGCGAAGCGTGAAGCATATTCAAAGGATCATCTTTTCCGGTTTCATATCAACCGTGATTTACAGGGTTTCACGCTCGTTAATTTGCTTATCATTTATTTTACCATGGTTGATTAAACCCTTTTGTTACCGACCGCGACTATGATTTACGTTGTATTTTACGTTGTAACGTGTAGTATATTAAATTTCTACACATTTTTGTCATTTAGGATGTTAGCGAAAGTAATGATGGTAAAGCAAGTTACTCCAAGCAGGATTAAGGAGATCACCTATCGATCGCATCAGTTAGAAATGTTAAGAATATCATCTAAAATGAAATGGAAAATGCTTGTGAAAAATTAATAATCAAGAATCATATAGATATTTTGCGACACTGAACAAATTTATTTGTAAAGACTCACTGTCAACAGTCGATTCAAGAAACGATACGTTTTACGAGAGTGAGGTAATGAGAAGCACAAAGTGCGACTGTAATGAATGAAGAATAACAATTGGGTTCTCGCGCCACGTTGACAGGATCTTTCCAAGCGTTTTTCTTTTTCCCAATATTCATCTGTCATTTCCGGTTTTTCCTTCGGCTGGAAACGGTCCGGAGAGGACGCGGCGCCAAGAATAATTTCATTAGCGTCGCTGCGAAATTAGAGCGGAAAAGCGTGTCCCTACCTTCGATCGTTCTCTGGGCCGACTGCTCTCTCACCGGTGGGGATGATAATTACATCATTGTCTCCTTTTAGCGAGGCGCTTTCGTCACGGGTCAGCTGCGATTTCGGCGGGGATCAGCCCGCGAACTGACGCGCAATAAATATGCTAATGGCGCGACCGAATTGCGTGATGGTTTCCCGCGGAGGATCCCGGAGGAACGAGTCGCCGGAAATCCCCGTCTTTTCCGGTTTACAAAATGCCGCCTCCCACTCACCGAAATCTAAAACAGAACTGAGCTGATCGTAAAATTTTTCATTAATCTTTTAATAAATCTGCTTTATTCACTTCATATTTGGTGTAAAAACTCGTTGCGTTTCGATTATGGTCCTGTTTCTAATCTTTTCAGAATGTTGAAAACATTTTTCGTGTCTAGAATGTTTGTTTAGTGAAACATTATTAAAAGTATAACGAAAATTGTCTGCACCGAATAAAAATATTGATTATTTTGAACAGTCTATATTGCGCGAGCAAATGTCCGCTCGTTTTTCATTGACAAAAAGAAATTGTTGATTCGATGACGTTATTCGTACGTCGCGCATGCCTCGCTTCTATATTTCATGAAGCTTGCGGAAAGCTTTTGTTTCGCTGTGCAAGAAGAAGGCACAGCTTTTTATTATGCAAATTTGTTCACCGCGCTAACCAGGAATCACGCTAACAGCGCCGGCAACCTTCGGGGTTGATTTCATCCCTTTAAATTGAATTTCTGTCTACAAAGAAGATTGTGTCTTGTACAGTTCAGCTCACTCCGAGTCTCGTCAAAGATAGAATATTGGGTTGGAATATTCTTTTGTTGCGGACGTTTTCAACGGGTCACGCTATTCGAAAGTTTCATTTTCCTAGTTTGACAATTAATGTAATTAAACAGCTCTTTGCATGTACGTACGTACAACTGAAAAATTGAATGAACATAAAATAAAATACCGAATAAAGTACACGAAGAGGTCTGTTCGCCCCGGTACGTCGTGAATGGAACTGAGAATTCCAGGAGGTCCATTCGAATTCCATCGACCTGTAATTACCTCCGGACAATGTATCTGCCAGCAGGAATTCACGTCGGCCGGATATTACCAGCCTATTATTTTGATTTGTCCTCCTCGACGCCATTCGGCGACGCCTTTGTCGTGTCGGGATAGATATCGTACCTCTTTCCGCATCAATAACCTCATAGATTTACACTCGAACGATTCTGTGAGTCCTGGTTGATTGATATAAGGACGAATACCTGCGGAGAAGACTGAATGAGTGGGCCCGATGTGATTCCATGGGAACGCTGTTATTACTCTTTGTGAGACATTCGATTTTATCGAGAGTAATAGCTACCTAAAAGTTAGACTGTTATGGTTAAGACTGCTATTAGAGTTTGCGGAAATTTGTAATTCATTATTGTTGTTTCGACGCACTCCGGTGAACATATTCCACAAGCTTATGTACACATTCTATCGCTTACATGTGTGTAATGAACAAAATTTTATATTTCACGTGTAGAATATCAAATTAATTTTCGTAGTAGCGCGATGTCCGAAAATTTTGAAATTTTTCTTCATATTTTAGCAAGTTGTACTATAAAAGTACTAACATTAATTTAAATTTGGAAAGTCCTCTAAAATTAAATTTAAAATTATTACAAGAATCCGCGTCTACGTAAATAAAATAATTGTAAAAATTCTTCTATCATTATAGAAACGGAAAGATCATTGAACCCGATGGAATTTACCACCGTGGGCCACAACTCGGCAAATTAATGGGAACGGTAACGCGCGAGCTGGTTTCGCGGAAAATTTTCAATTCGAGGTCACGTTGTCATACATCATCGGGCCGATCTCGACTGTATCGAGGTCCCCCCAATCAGATCCCGATGAAATATTCGAGCCGGGTTTCGATTCGGTGGCGGTTCGAGTGCGACGAAATCGAAATCGTATTCGAAAGACTGCGCTATCGCGGATCGGCCGATCGCGAATTATGACACTCGGCCCCGCCGTTAATTAACGCTGATAGCCTGTTAATACGTATCGCAGCAGATCGCACCCTTAATCCAGTGAGCATTATCGAGAGCAAGGGGCGGTTATAAACGTCAATGGAATTGTTCCGATAGAGAAGTGGCTTTTCGCGCGAGATTGAAGCGATTGGTAACGATGGGACCGGTTAAATCCGCATTGAACTCGGTCGTTACAAGCGCAGCCATTACCGTAAACACGTGGCTACCAAATTGATTTTAAATCACCGCGGTCACCCCCTTTCTCCTCGCCCCTAGTCACCCCTAGTCTCCCCTTGTTTTCCACCGTTTCCCACCTTCCCCCGCGCACGCACCGCTCGCTTCGGAAACCCGACGCGCGCCAACGTTGTCGAATATGACGTTAGATTAGGTCGTTCGAACGATCGTTTTTCAACTCGTAATGGAACCACCGCTATTATCAGCTCGACGTTCATTGGCACTGTTAAGCGCTCGACCGTTTTATTTAAACGGGATTCGCGTTTAACAGGTATAAAAGCAAGTGATTTTCACGAATCTTTTTACGGAGAAGTATGAACGATATTTGAACGAACTTTTTTGGGATGCGTTGGCACATTGTTAAGCTACGAGATGGTATTTTTATTATTATTTATTTTTGAACGTAAATCTAAAGCTTTGTGTAAATTTTGTCAAACATAAAACGGTTCAATAAACTCCTGTCAAACCACTGTGTATTTTTTTAATGTTCCCTCCTAGCGTAAATAAAAAGAGCAGATTATTGTTGTGGGACGTATGTGGAGAAATAATTTCTTACTCCTAGTGATTACTTGGACTGCAGCAGCAGACTGTGTAAGCAATTAACAATTCAAAACGCGTAAAACTAAATTACAATCGCCTTATTCCGGCGTTATCTAATCAGATACCGCGGATCTTCCTCGCGGCGTTTATTTTTTTGATGCATAAAACCAAGCGGCAGCCTTGTTCTTGAGCGGCCATGAAAAATTGCGCTGTCTCGGGGAGGATTTTCGGTGCAAGCTTATCTCTGCCTGGGAATCGCCGCGACCCCGTTTTCTTTCTTGCTCGCATCACGCTTGATTAACTTGCTTTATCTCGCTCCTACGCGAGCCAAGATTTCCGATTTATTCGCGAAATCATGACGCTGCCGCCTTCGTCGCGGCCGAATACGTCACCGATGAAAACCCATCCTCCTGTCATTATTTCCTGTCAAAATGAAAAACACTAACGCTCCGCCAAAAACAAGCTCTGTCTACAAAAGGTACCCTTTGTAAATTGTTTTTAAAGAAAAATACTACTCACTAGAATTTCAAACTTGCTACAATTTTTGTACCGAATTTGATTTATTAAATTGATTTTAATACAACTTTGAAAGTGCTTTACGGTCCTTCAGGATTACTAAAAATGGAACTAACGTTTTCCACACATCTTCATTTGTTTTTTGACGTGGATAGAGATGCATATGGTCTCTTTCATCTTGCTCGGATGCTGGCGAACTATAAATATTCATTCCGAATACGTTTTTCCAATGAAGATTGTGTCCGCTCTTTTATTCATAACTTAGGAGCTTGAATTTCAAATAATACCATCTTGAATATTTCAATAGTTCACACGTGTTATAAAAAAAATACGTTCGTGCAACACGAAGTAGAAAATATAACAAAAATTGATGTGATATTATTATGTTGAGTTTGAGGGCACGTGGAGCAATAAAATATACATTAGCAACAGCCTTAAACAGTCATGAAACCTTTATTGATCATTCGAAGAAGCTCAGCGTCGCTTTCAAGCAACGCTACAACCATGAACGCACTATGTACAGCCATTTGCTTCCAGTCATCGCTACGTCCAGGGTACTTCAAGTTACGAGCACCGTCTTCGCGTCACTTTATCGTCCTCGTTCGTTTCACAACCACGATCTTCCCTTGGATGTGATCTTCGCCTTGTTTATCCGTTTATTAAACTTTACCTCGCTTGGAACATAGCTACTAGCGACGTGTTCCTCTGTCGACATCTAATTACAATTCAATGCATAACTACGACAAAAACCGCAGAAAAAAGTGGTCAACAACGCGCGATTAACTGATGTTAAGAAATTATTAAATTATTTCTTTCAGAATACAGTAACTCTTTTCTGCGGATCTTTATGCTTAGTCCTTTCATGCTTTATGCTTTATGCTTTATGTTTAGAAAAATTGAAAAAAGAATGCATTCGAAAATTCAATAATATTTAAATTATTCGCATAAACATCCGCGGTGCACGCATGACAATCACACCACCGAAGGCCAAGGATTATTGTTATAATCCAATGAAAAATGAGTGAGACGCGTTTAAATGGCATGTGGATGATATTTATTTGTTCAATTCTCTATTATTTGCTAGCGGATAGGTGTCGGCCCTTGAAACGAGCCGATGAACACGATCCAAACGATCCAAGAGCACCGATAAACAGACTTGGAACAGACTCGCCACGGAGAAACGCGATCGATAGGTACAAAAACATCGTGTGCTTTACAGAATATTCGTTTCCTCGACGTATTGCTGGTAAACTCGCTTCGTGCGATCTTCCTTGATCGACAATCATCCCCTAACACTGTGCCAAACATGTACCACAGTGTGATCACAGAGAAAATACAAAAGAAAAATCTAGTTTTAAGTTTAGACGGTAACAACGTTTCTCGAACAACCCTTAAATAGTCCAGATGTTTACGATTCACCCTAACATCCATGCTTAGACAGCTAGTCACGCTTTATTTGTTTTGAAAAATTCCTGATCATCATCGGGAACCGATTGTTTCTCTTCGAATAAAAAAATTGTCAAGGGAAAAGCATCTGGACCAATTTCGTGGTTGTAACGAACGAAGCGACACTATTGGGATTTCGTTGGTAATTAACAGAAGCGGAATTCCTTTCGAAAAATTCCTCAGCCGAGAAACCAAACCTGCAGAGACGTCGTTACGCCGGAGGGTCGAAAAACATGGTAAATATTCTGTATTTTTCCGGTGATTACACCGCGTTACACTCGAAAGTGTCCCGAGAATTTCCCAGAAGGCAGTGCACGTCGCTCGGATCCGATAAGCCCGGCAAGTTTTTCAAAAGTGTCCTCTCCGGTTGAAACGAGAGGACGTGTGGACCCAGCTGGCGCTCGCGGATCCCGGATTAACGTTGAAAAACGCGGAACGAAATAAATTAGGCGGGAGTCCAACTTCTCTTTGAAATGCCTGTCAGAAGGAGACCCAGCCACAGATATCCTCGTCGCCTCGTTACGATCGTCGGAAACGTTCCTCGAGAAATCTCGTTTACACCGATTTTGCACAGATTCACTCCATAGAGTGCGTTGTTCGATTGTAAATGAAACAAAACGTCGAACCTCGTGCATTATCGTGCAAAATTTTGAACTATCTGGAATCCATCGAAACGAGACACCCGGTATGCAGAATGTAATATATTCCATGTGGAATGTGTAGTTCGACTAAAAGTGAAACAAAAGTGTGAAATGAATTTTCTTCGAACGAGGCTCCGTTTCCAAGAAAATCGGGTTGGAAAAGTTAATTGGTGGGGAGGGTATTCAGTGGTTCTTAACGTTCAATGAAACTTTATGAAATCCTATGAGAATACATTTGTCAAAATGATGACAGTGCATCAGTACATTGTTTGATATATTTACAAACCCCAGTGAATCAAATCAATCCATAGATATCACACCGTATTTCTAATAATTAAAATGAAAAATTTGCAACTTACAATGCAGTGAAAATCCAATGTCGCCTACAACAAATTGTTTGTATAAATAGTTTCACGAAAACAAAGCCGGGACCTGTTGAGAACCACTGCTCTCATGACACCAAACACTTCCGACTCATTTTTCTGAGAAACGAAGGCCGGTACGGAAAAACCGTATCCCACATTTTCGACCGATTTCGCCTCAAATATCAACCTCCCATTCGTATTTCACGAATATCGCCGCCGTTCCTTATTTTATAACCGATTTTCCGTCTTTTCATTCGCCGCGAGTCCATCTATCATCTGGACCCGACTCCCTCTCGAATATTCACTTACGAACGCGTTCGCGGAGCGTCGAGGATCGAAATCAACGTGTGTGGTGAAGGACGAACTCCAGTCGCGCGCGCGCGTTCTTCTTCGGTCGCTGTCTTTCCCCCTTACCCTTTACCTGACGGGAGAAAATATTGTCCATTGTAAAAGGGCTGTTTCCATATTTCTTTCACCGTTCTTCCGAGCTACCTCGCCCTTCGCTGATGGCTTGTGTATGTGTCCACGAGAGAATGTTTGTGTGTTTGAATATTTGTGTGTGTGTCTGTTCCACGTCCATCCTGGTGCATTCCGGGCGCGTTGCTTTCCTTGATCTCGATGGACAGCTTTCTCGAAGCGAGCTTTTACTTCTGCGTCGACTACTGCAACAGTCCGAAGCACAACGAAAGGAACGTGACGCGAACTGGTTCGTGTATCTGCCGTTTCCCTGGTGTTTTCATATTATCGGGGTCTTACACGGTGCTGGATTCTACTTCGAAATTGTCATTGGCGACGAAATCGTCATTGGCGGCGAAATTGTCGCGAAAGGTTACCATAACTTTGCGTCAAGAGAAGAGAACAGGAAAATATTTGAAATTTCTGTTTTTAAAATTTTATACATTTCTAATATATATATATATAGGTCGTTCGAAAAATCATTTCGTTTTCCCAGGAGACAATAAAAGCCAATTGTTGATTGGAAAGATTTTCACATGTAATTTTTAAAGTAAAAAGTTTGGTGTCAACACGGTGTCGCGACATAAATTACAAACCTAATCATTTGAAATGGAAATGAGAATCCGAAATCTCGGTGCAATTTTCGACCAATAAAAACACACGTATCAACATTACAAAATATAAACGAAATTTATTTCGCCTACGAAATCGAATGAATTTGCAATACACGAGCAGAATTTGACCTCTGGGAAGAGAGACGTGATATAAACTGATAAAGGTATCTGTGAAAACGGCTGTCCGGGAAAATACGGGTTTTCGGGATGTTTTATAATTTTCCGTCTCGTATTTATTTTTTCTATGAGAAAATGGAAAATAAAATTGTGCTGGAGAGACGACAATTTTCATTTTGGACTGTGTTCAGTTGGAATAACTGATTAATTAATTAGGATCATACACGTAAAATCAAGGAAAATTTAAGTTAAAAGAACGGAGCAGAATCGATGTAAATATTCTATGTATTTCACCATTGTTACCAGTCGTTATAAAGAATTCCAAATATACAATATTGAGCTGACTATAAATTCTTGTCTCTGATAATTAAATGAAATTCAGGGATCTGTTTTTTGCGAAATGATAAATTCCCTTAAAGAAGTTGGCTGTTGAACGAGAAGTAACTTGGACGATGTTCAACATGTGGTCTCGCTATAATGGAACCGTTAGAATAGAACCATAGATCTTGATCGCCACTGATATCGAGGTGCTATCGATCGGGTCGGCAGTTTTGTCGCTGTGTATACTTTCCTGTTTCTACTTTTCACTGACCTCCGAGTCTCCGGCACCGAGGAACACGAGCCCGATCGCTCCTGCGTACGCTAACAAAGTGTCTACGGCCTGCTGGGTCTCCAACAGGATCCTCGTCTCGTTCATCCAATCCTTGGCGATGGACCTAGGAGCACCCTTCAGCAAGTTCATGTACCGAAGCGTCATCTTGAAATCGCCTCGATCGAGCCAGAACCTGAAACACAAAGTCGCCCAACTATCCTTTCAGCCAACCTGTTGCTATATCCAAATTTTCCTAATTATTTACAAAGAGAATTTGATATAGTTTCTTCTCCGATACCAGCAACACGATTACGAAAACATTAAACTCAATCCAGGATGAGTTTACAAGAAATTCAATCCAGTGGTAGCAATAGTTTTTTGCAAATACATATCTCGAAAGCTAAAAGTTGTTGAAAATGTGTAGCTGCGTAAGATATTGAAATTCCATCAAAATCGGAGAGGAGTGCCTCTTTGTAAATAATTGTGAACATTTTAGTCTATACAAGAATTTTATTCTGTATTTTATCCTATACTAGAATTATAGAGGATGACATCCGAAGCGGTTTACGATTTCAATTCAGCGCCGAAGTGGTACGTACAAAAATTGGGCGGACCGGAAGAGAAATTGAAATAAAGCTCGCAAAATCCCAGTTTCGGAGAATGGCAGAAATATTTCGAAGCAAGCTCGTCTTCAGCTTTTACGTTTATATCCTGTTTCTCGACCAGCCGACAGGTAATTTGGAATGATCGTCTTCGAAAAGTGATCTCGCTGAAGATTATCGAGTATTGGAATCCGACTGCTTCCCGGGTCTTTATAACCTCGATGAATCAGATATTAACCACCGAACTGGCTTTCCCGTCCGATTAAATTGCGAGCTTTTCTCGCAATGACCGCGCACTTCACCAACGATCTAGTAAATCCATCGGGAGGGTGCACCGGTAGAAAATCGAGTAACATGGTCGCCCGTTTATCAAGCTCGATTAGCGGGAAGCGGCGTTGGTCCTCAAGAGGGTATTCATCCACTTTCGGGGTGAGTTTCGGGAGGTGATAGCGGCGGTGGGCCACGTACGAACAGAGAAACTCGGCCCTCTTTCAGGGAAAACTCGGCCTGGTCGGTGTCTCCGCGCGATAGTTCGCCGAACAATAGTTTCGAGAGCGGAGGGTGGTTAGCGACATCCGGCGCCACTATCGGCCCTCGAACGCATCCCTTCCGGTATGGCAGCGAACGAGGGGGGTTGCTACCCCCTCGAGGCCACTCGACCCGAGGGGCAAACTGCAAACTTTTTCATCCGCCTTCGAAACAAGGATACTGTAACGGCTGTGTCGTCGATCGTTTTCGGGAGGTCGGGAACAAGTTCCCGGGATAGTTATCGATTAATTGGTCCCGATCGCATGAAAAACGGATCTCCATGTGAAATCGAGGGCTTCTTCATTCTTTTTTTCACTCACTTTCTCTCTCTCTTTCTATCTACCTATCTGGCTCGCCGGGTGTCGTTAAACAAAAACGGATCCGCGGGAAGGACGATTCCTCGCGCGACTCGCTCACGGGAATTAATTAACGAGCACGGGAATTTCAATGCGAACGGAATCGTCCGATGCCAGTATAGAAATACCAGAAGCTCGCCCCGGATTAATTAAAATGGGACGTGCGTTAATATTCCTGGCGAACCTGCTGAAACCCTCATCCTTTTTTGCTTCTTTATTGTTCGAAGATTTTTTTATCGCGCTGAGGAAATCTGGAGAATGAGATTTCGGGGTTTCATGATGAGTTTCATGTGCTCTTAACCCTTTATACCCTGCTCGAGCTGCTCCGAGAACATTCATAAATAGTAATTATAGAAATGCTGTTTTCATTTGCGTCGGAATAATGTCAATATTTTCTACTTTTTTTCTTTCTTGAATCTCAATATAACTAATTAGTGAACTGCGGATCTTTATGGAAATTCGTTTCATCCCTTGATGACTTTATTACATTGAAACAACCTTACGACGTTCTCAAATTTTTCTAATCTATTACTGTTTCATTTTTCACCCCATTAATTTCTTCAGAAATGAATAAAGATCCGCGATCTACTAATTAGTAGCTGAAATTGCTAAGAAATTCGATTAGAGATGGAACGTTTATAATTCTGGGTCAAAATGTCTCATCCGTGGATTAAGTATCGGAAGTAAAGAAGTTCCCGTGGAAACTGGTTATAGAAGTTAACGCGGGCATTACCGATATCCAGAGCCGGCTAACAAGTTTAGTTTTTCAATAAAGTTTACGGCAGGGTGTCAGAGGTTTGTACGGTAACTAGGTTGCGAGGTTTATGGTGTAGAACAAATTAAAATGCGAAACTTCCCGGAAGTTCCATGCCATTTCTGTTTTATTTCGAGCTCGTGAAAAGCTTTTACGAAGGACACGCGTCCCGCAAGTTTGACACTCAGTTTTGCGAATACCACACCATTGGGATGCGAGCTTGCACAAAGCTGCGAGAGTTACTAATAACTGGAGAGTTGTGTCCGGGCCGTTTAGCGGTGGCAGATGCTTATGAAAATTTACTGTTTAGCAACTCGGAGAAATAAACCAGATTGTTAAGTGAACTCGTTGGTATATTATTCGGGCTTTGTTGATTGCGAGTATTGCTGGCGACCAGTTTAAAAAGAGTAACAAATTTTTAAGGATGTATTCACCGCTCATGGAACATTGTCCAAGAAATTAAATTATTAGACAGCGAATTTTATGCATTTATAACTAAAATGAATAGGTGCAATTTAAAACAGTAAAAACATTAGAAGAATTTAAAGATACTGTTACGAGTATATTATGTTCAACCCATTAACCGTATTAAGAAGGAAAATGAATTTCTATTTCACTCCAGGTCGTTGCAATTTAAATAGAAAATTTTTATTTTGCATGAAGATCCGCTGTCTATTAATCATATTTGACTAAAAATCTGACATATTGATAAGTAATGAAAAAATAAGATAAAAGTCGTGATAAGTCACTAGTCAATAAAAGGAAGAAGAAGCGAGGTATACCGGAAGTAACGCGCGCACGCGTTAAATATTAAACCTTAATATTGAGGAAGGGCTTTCGACCGTCACGTATAAGGCTCAGGATCCTCAGCTGCGGCCGCTGTGCAAACCGCAGTGCGCTTCCGGTTAAAAAATTCACGATTCTCGGCGGGTTGTACACCTCTCGCCTCCTGTTCTCTCTTTCTCTCTCTCTCTCTCTCTCTCTCTCTCTCTCTCTCTCTCTCTCTATCGAGTGTTTGTCCACGCGTGCCTGTGGGTTGTCTATGTGTTTGCCCTATATGCGAGTGTGTACGTGGATCCAGGGTTATACGCGACCGCAAGAATCTGCAGCACGCCGCGTGCATCCCCTAGTGCACTCGCTGCACTCGTACGTGTTCGTTCCCGTGAGCGCCATCGGACACGTTCGTTCGCGTGTCTCCCGCCACGGAAAAACTACGCTTTTCACGGGAATGAAAGTTTAACGGCCGCTGATGGACCGCTGAATGGGTGACGGTGGTTTCCGACCAACGGTGGCTCCGATTATCTACCAAGGAACTCGAATGTTTAATATTGCAACCACTGGACCGTACACTTTGACGGATCTAACCGAGCTCGAGTCACGTTGCCGACCGTCGTAGAATCTTTCCATTTATATCGTAAATTATCGGGGGAGATCTGAAGCAATTCGACGAACATCTACTAACATCTGTTACGAGCTACTTTCTTGAGGAATCGACAATATTCAACCAGTTGTAATTTCGTGATAACTATCTACGAACACCATTGTGCATTTTCCTCCAAGATTTTTTTACGTGACGCAGCAGACGAGAAACCAGAGACCCGTTTTGTCGAAGAAATTCTGAAAATTCAGATCTCTGTAAAAACATTTAGAAAATGTTTTCAGTACTTCTGTTGCAGGGCGTTTTTAGGGACATGTCTACCATGTGAATAAGGAGTCGGATGTAATTATTGGAACAAGGAGATTCCGTGACGATTAAAGGATCGTGCCAAGCATCGATTTATTTCGAACGGCGGGAGTTAATTATGGCGCGATAGTCCCAGGGAATCTTAGCGATCCATCAACTTCGATGTCCCAAAGTTCGCCCGAGGACCGGAATATTCGCCGTCGAAGCACGCCATCCGTCGGAAATCACGGTCGACCGGCTCTCGTCACGCAATTAATAATCCCGCGGGATGAATACGTGGGCGGGAAGAACCGGGTGTATAAGGGCTTGAAGGTGTTGACTCGTGTTTTTCGCCGGGTTCTGGTGCGAGAGAGAGAGAGAGAGAGGTTTCAAGTCTCCTTGCACGCGATCAACGATACGTGGCTCCACTGGCAACCTACTTGCTTTAACGAGCGATACACGTACACCAGGACGCTACGAAATTGTTTGGCCACATTTTGCCAACATACGGTCACCAGCCAGAGTGTTATTATATCTCGGAAATAATCGCGCGCTCCGTAAATTCGCTGTATTAAAGCGGGACCAACTTTCCACCGCACGAAATCGTCCGGACTAAATCCTTCGCGTTTAATCCCCTCAGGGATGAATTTTTAGAAAAGAAATTAGACGATATCAACATCTTTATACTTTGCCGCTATTATTGATTCTCAATATCTTTCAGCTATAAACTAATCTCTCTGGTTATAGTTTTTGTGTATGAATTCGTAAATTCGCGTCAGAGTTTGTCCGGGTCCTCGTTTCCGAGAAAATGCAGTTTGGAAATTCGCGGCACACGTGTGCCGTGGCTCGATGAATCTCCCAACTCGATTTTATGGAAAAGTTTCTACTTTTTCTCGCTTCCCGAACACTCTATACGCGTATCAGCATAAAAAGAATTAGACAATGATGAACCGGAAGTATTCTACAATTAGAATTAGAATTAACACTCTGTTTCTCCGACACAAAGTAATTTAAAAAATTGATATACAGTGTTTTCTCGAGAAATGTCCCAAATGTCTGGTCTATGATTGTCCCAGAACTATCCTCACTGTTTTTGCGTCCAAAACTTTCATCGATCATCACACGAGTAAATATCATCGGAATTATATCATATTTGGTATAATTTTCATTAGAAAAATGCCACGAATATGTTGGCAAAAGTGCCATAGAAAAATAATGAAAAAGAAAGAAGTTTTGTTATTGGATTAGTTATGTACTTACGTTTAATTGTCTTTGGACAATTTTTGAGAAAACACTGTACCTTGATAACAACCAACGCAGTCCTCCAGATACAAATTAACAACGAATCTCAGAGTTTAAACGAACAACACAGAAGATTAATGGGCAACGGAAAACATTTCGACAGCTGCCGAGAACTGTCTCTCGACTGGGTGCTCGTCGTTCGCCGCGGGTTTTCAATCTGGCCAGGTGTAAAAAAGACTGTTACACCGAGTTACAGCATCGGGCCAGCCACTCAAACGTTGAAGAGCGGCCGTCGCATTTATCGTTGGTCCAATTAGATCAAGCTTTTATCGTGCTCGTAACCTGAACGGCAGTTTTCGAGTCACGCGACCCCGTCGCTTCACCGCCCCCAACCCTCGACGACCCCATAAATTATCCTTACGGGACCCTGAGGACTCCAGGGGGTGGAGGGCAATATCTCCGAACGACCGGCAGAGACGAAAACACCTGCCGTAATATCCGTCACGTGCAGCTTGACAAAGAACAGAGTCATTTGCCGGGGCCCAGCTCGCGAGAGCCACCACCCCCGCACTTTTCCACGGCTTATCTCCTCGTTTGCAGCGCAAAAAATGACGCTGTCGACCATCGCCAAAGTCTCTTCGTCTACCGGAAGGCATAAGGTTCGCCAGCAAATGCGTGTAAATGAAAAAAGAAACTGCACCTGGCTGCAGGAGTCGATTACGCGATCTTGCATACATGCTAAAAGTTAGAGCTAGAAAAAGAAGAAGAAGCGACTGATTTCAGAATGGTTTCAGTGTTGATTAAATTTTTGTTCGTTCAGGAATTATAGATGTTACACAATGAATGCGTACGATAAGCGTTTAAATGGCACAGTGATAGTGCTCTATCTAGGGCCAGACATAATTCAGTAGAATAAATTCACCTGGACAGGAACAGTGGTGGAATGGTTCCGATGGCAACCATAGTAAGTAGAATGATCCCGCCTGTGGTCAGACGTGGATAACCATACCTGTGGCCCGCCATAGATAAATAGAATAACTATGCCTGCGGTCAGACATGGATAAGTAGAATAATCCAGTCTGTGGTCGACCGTGTTAAGTAGAACAATCCCGCATGGCTCGAACGTGAGTAGAATGGACCTATCTGTAGTCGGACATGCGTAACTCGATTATCTTCGCCTATGATCAAACCGAAGCAGTGTGCATGAACTTCTCTATAGTTGTATCAATAGAATTGGTTTGGAGTTTTATAATCAATTTATCCTAACCCAATCCTAACCTGGTTAATACCTGCTGGTCGAAATAATTGTTTGTTTCTACACAATAAAATTTGCAACTGCAGATCAAAAATTTCATGATTAATGTTTGGAAATCACTCAGTGGTCACTGTGTCCGACGAAGAGAATTTTCATTTTGCGCAAAGACCAGACATCAATTGCCAACAAATTCTTGCGGACTATGGGAACCAACAACTCAATTAACGACGAAAACCGCCGCCAAACAGTTTCTAACAGCGAGTAATAGAGAAAATGGTTGATAATGCATGAACTTTGAACAGTATGGCGATACTGTGCGCGCACAATGCGGGACAAGAAAATCGCATTCCTATGCCAGTCGATGGTTTTGTTTATCGGGCCACGGGCACCCACGGATTACCGGAAAATTGGGTTCGTTCATTATGCACGACGCTGATTAGATTCGCAGGTTGGTACGCCGATGGATTCGAGGCCCCCTGGGTGTTTGGCTTCGCGGTGAATTTTGCGTCCGTTGATCGCGTTCTACGTCATTGAGTTTTGACGGTTTTATGCCTCGTAATTACGATATTCTGGGGAGAGGCACCTCATTGTCCCGAGAATGAGAGAATTTCTGCGTTACTTGGGGTCTGCGGTTAGCGATGTGGTGATTCCGCAAATAACTTATTCCGTTTATCAGTCAATTTATTGAAAATTCGGTGAACAATGCCGTGCCTATTAAATCACTGACTTGTGCTACTGGAACATTACCATACATGTCTATCCTTCTGTAAGGCAATTTTTTTTGTTAAATTTTATGTTTAAATAATAATATCCGCGATTTCATATCGCGTAAAAATGACGAATCTCAAATGTTTTTTGACTCGTACTACTGGGAGATTTTTCGTAAACGAAGAATTTATTTCAACATCCTATTTTTTTTTTACTAGCGAATTTTCATCCGCAGATTTTCGCACATTTTCAAGCAGCAGCGAAATGAATATTTCTGAACCGCCAACGGAACGAACTAAATTTAACGCCACTTTTGAGGAATTTCTCCATAAAGACGGGAATTCGCGTGAATCTCCGACAGTATAATAATCGCCTGTGTAGCCAGCATACGCTCCGTGTCATAATTGTTTCTGTTTGCCCATTCCGTTCCACGCTCATCCCATCACCCGGTCATTTCTACAATTCGTTTTTCTTTTTTTCTTTCTTCATATAATTTCGGGCAATTCAGCCGGGTTTTTAGAACACCATGCCGAATGCAAATTCACCGGCACATTCCGCGCGCGCTCCGGCACTCTCACGTCCACGGTTGTCTTTTTGTTTATTTATTTTTTGGTTTATTTCGCTGCCCCCCCCCCCCCCCAGGTCTACTTGTTAAGCCAGTAAGTTCAAACGCATATTCACAGAAATTTTTTCATCTCTCCAACGTTGAAACGCTCTGCCGTCCCCGCAACCCCGTCCACCCAGCCCCTATCTATGATATGCATATTTGCAGCCGCATTTCCGCCGTCTAGTTCTTTATGCATTCCGTAACTTCTTTTTGCCTCTGACGCCGCGAACGATACGCGCGCTGCCGATAAATCTGCAGCCGTCGGTCATCTCGTTGACATTTTCCCGGAGATATTCGCGACAGCGAATTCTCAAGGCGAATTCTCGACGAACTACCTCAATCATTCGAATTTTTGCATAAAAAATATTCGAGATATTGATTGTTCGTGAGAACAATCCACTTCACCACCATTCCAAATGGATTCCATTTGCCGTAAAAGTTGTTACGTCCGTTTTACAAAGCGAATTTGAGATCGCAATTGAAATGCACAGAGTGGAATTATTTTTTATTCACCGTGATAAATTTTGATTTTGCGACATTCCGGATTTGAAATAAAGCACTTTAAATTTGCTGAACTCTCCTAGCGCCGTGTTCCAATTTGTTAAATATAAATTTATTTCGCTTGTCTTCTCAATCCTGTATTTTCGTTCCATGTAACAAATTTGAATTTCACATTTCCGATTTTATCAGAGAAATTACTTTAGAATGTCTGAGGTGTTGAACATTTCATTCCGCTGCTGTTTACCGAGTGTCATAAGCTATAAATTGTATGACACTTAGCAATTTTTTGATTTTACTCTGACAAATTTTAAACTCACCATTCTTGTTCAGTTCGGTAAATTATTGTGATGTTACAGATGTCACTACAGATATTTTACATACAGTAGGTGATAATAAAACCCTATCTACATCGAATATTTTTATTTTTAAAAAATATTCATTTGGTACCACGGTGGACAACATTGTCACATTAAAAGTGAGTATGGAATTCATTACAGTGGTATTTTATTTGACTGATATCGTACAAAAAACTCTGATCTACTCGTCAGCATCGGCACTTCTGTTTCAAATGATCCGAGCGCAAACAAGCGAAAAGCATTAGACAATCAGGAAATTACTTGAAGTCTTTTCGGTCGATGTACGGTAGGGGTGTTGTAACAGGCAATTCTCTAAATCGTTTTAGTGGAACTCTGCCCGAGGAGAACAGAGCGTGGCGACTCTTGTTAACGTGGTAAAACGTGATTGTGCCACCCGCGACTCTGTAGAACGGGATCGTCGCATCGGGAAACTGATTGAAACTCCACGCGTCTGCTAATTAGAGGGTGAAAGGTGGGGGAAGAAAAAGCTCGGCAACTGAGGAAATTAATTTTCCGGGTGAAGGGCGGCCTCTCGCGGCTCGTTTCCTCACGCTCGATTGTCCTTCCTTATGAACAGGTGTGGAATTCGATGGCGGCATTGTGTTTAGCTCTTTGTTCGGCAACGGGCGACGCAGCTTTGTTGCTATCGTTGACCTCACCCTCGAAGAAGAGAACAAAGTACTGTCCCGAAAATTTTTCAGCGAACACTCACAATCAAAATTTTACGAAATATTTCTTCGGCACTTTGTACAAGGGAAACTGTTAACATATCCGACTTGAAAAAATGAATTTTCATTGCAATAGATTAAGTAAAGTAAATTTTCTTTTCGTTCATTCATTTCGCACTACAGACTCTACTACTTGGGAATGAAAAATGGTTTCGAACAATTGTTTCGTGGCTTGCATCTTCCGCGGAATATTCGTCCGGTCTCAGATAAGTGAGACAAATTGCACATGCACAGTCCGTAAATAGGCCACCAATCTTCGGGGGCATGCACAAGTAGATCCCATAAATATCTTCGCTATTTATGGGCATGATGCTGCCCGAAAGCGTTTGATCATTTGTTTGGTCAACCGTAAATTCAACCTTTTTTAGTGTGAAGAATGAGGAAGACTATTTATGTTTGGAATTAATAAAAGAAAACTTGTGGACCAAACAAGTATACACGGAAAGATTTGTTTCCGATATTTACAAAATTCCGAAACTGTGACACTGGACAGATAGGACACTCAGTATGCAAGCCCTTCGAGGCGAAAGGGTCGAAATTGCAGTTCGTTATCGGAACGTGCGAGATCAGAGATCCGCTTAAAATGCGTGAAACTACACGGCCGCTATATTGGCGAATTAGATTCTCGGCTGGAACGTTTTCCAACTTTCGCCGTAACAATTTAAAAATTATCTTGAATACACGTTCGCTTATCGCAACGGAGTAACAAGAAGGGAGAAGCGAATCTTTTGAGCGATGAACAGCGGCCGCGTTCTAATTTACTCCGTGTACACGCAGTTAACGTCGCGACAACGGTATGACGTTGCAGGAACACCCGTGTAAACGAGCCTTAACGCTGATACCGCGCGTTTTCTCGCGCAACCCGCCAAGAAAAAAACAGCTACGAGCTGGAAGATAACATTTTCCATGGCGTTCAGCGTAAATTTCGAACCGGCCGCGATAGCGAACACTGCGGAACAATAAACAGGCTATATTGCCGATCCTTTTAGCACTGACATCCTTTAAAATATTTAAAAAAAATGTTCCAGATCGTATGTATTAATCTTTTGCTGCTTATATAATTAAATTATGTTTCTGTTTGCAATATTAGTTTGCAGAAGGTTGGGAAATATTATAATCAAATTTTTCAGCAAATAGAATGAACCTGTATGGCCAGACAAAGAGAAATGCACCGCAAGTAGAGAAATAAACCTTTTCTAGTCCGACATGCGTGCAATGGATATGTTCTATACTTTTGACGCAATATTTTATCTGGAATGAACTGTTCATTGATGGAACTGGATCTTTTGAACAGTCCGCGTTTTGTTAAAAATCTCAGTGGATTTGGAGTTCTTACCTAGCACGGCGCAGTATGTCGAACGTGGTGAGATTATTGACGTCGATCGGATTGTCCTCGAGCTCCCACGTGGAGATGCTGCGGACGTTCTTGATCATCAGGAAGTTTTGAAGATAGCTAAGAAAATAGATAGGCAAGGACGCTCCCTCCGCAGGAACCATGGCCAATCGTCTTGCCACCTCTTCCACCTGAAAACGTTTTCCACCTCGTAAACTCCTTGCGTCGCAAAAATCGTCTGGCTTTATCATCTCTGGCCAATCGGTGGCTCAAGTACAGACTCTACATGAAGGGAGGTACTTCAACGTAGCTTCGATCCCTTTATTGTCTCTTGGAAGACGAGGGAAATATCGGAGAACGGAAATTCATCGTCGAATCCAATGCCAAAATAAAGGTAAAGTTAATATTACAAGTTTTTCGTAGAAAATATGGGACAAAATGTTTTATCAATCTATCATTGGCTCGGTCGATGTAAGAATAAAAAGGGAATGGCCAGAGATGCATTATTGTAACAGTAACTAGTGGCCACCCAATATAAAATATATAAATGTTAAGAATTCAATTAAATACGGATATGGAGGAAAGTATAATCGGTTTGCGAAACTCTCGGGGAAAGAGTGTTTTTATGGAATGGTGCAGTTTTATTGGCCACTTCCGTGAACAAAATGTGCTCCGACGCCGAAAGAGTTAATTAAGTTTGCTTCTTTAAAGATGGCAAAGGTCGAGGAGACCTGTTACTATAAAATTACCTTGAGGAACCTCGCACGGAGAATGTCCTCGGGGAACACCCCCCTCTTCGCAGCCTCTTCCGGAATGCCTCGGATCGCTGCTAGCACCAGAGGATCCTCTTTAGCTGAAAAGAGATAGAAGAATGTATTGTTAGCTTGTATAATAAAATGTTTTCTCCGAACGGAGGGAATAAAAGTTGAGTCTCGCCGAAGAGCCACAAACCGAGAGTATAAACTGTAGAAAATAGTTGGTGTCGAAACCGAATACATAATTGCTCATTTCGTTGGATTTCGCGCGGATCGTTCGGCGAATAGTGGGAATGGCACGTCATGTTTACAAATTGGTGTCTCCGGTCGCAATTCCCGCGGGAACCGATCGAAAGAATAGGAATTGTCCTTCAATTTTACGGCTGGAAATTCCGCGGGGGTAGAGAATTTATTAACATCGGGCATTACTGACGCCTCATCCCCCACCAAACAAATTGCTTTACACCAGATGCTGTTACGTCGCTCGAATACATTACTTCGCAATTTCGCGAACCGGTTACGTGATAAATGGACACGGGAATTTTAAACACTTTTTGGACCGGCATGGCAGCGGTCGAATTTATTCATTTATGCGTTCCGCGTGAAATAAAATTTATACGGTCTCATGAATCCCTCCTAATTAGATGCCAAATATTACGCGGGAATCCGGTGGCGTACACGAACATTTCTGGAAAACATGTGCGACGAATGTTAGACAGCTCCCAGCTGTGTCTCCGTGTAATACGTTCGTACTACTTACGCCCGGAAAATTCAACTCGTTTCTTTAACAGTCCCTTTGAGCAACGTTTTACAGCGTCCGTCAAGCGATAAAAAATCTTCGAACTTTTTCATTCTATCGTTGAACTTTAAAGTTACAAAACCCGAGCTCTGTTACCGGTTTTTTCTCGGTAACAAGATACCTTCGCATTTTCCTCGAGGAAAATCCTGCAATCCTATCTTCGAAGCAAGTTCCATTGTTCTAAAACGAGGTCGTCCTGTTGAAGTTACAAAAAAACCGGATTTAATAGAACGTTCCGTTGCGCTTTTATTAAAACCAAGTTTCATAGATTTGACAGCGGCATTACTGTTCTTTATTCGCCGGATGTATTGCTATATTCTAAGCACCGTTCGCGTACTCCATTTCCGGCGACGAGGGAAACTTAATAGCAATACAAACTGCGTATTCTTTCGAGTCGCTGCCTTTTAGCGAAGCAATTGCACGATAAGCTATCGTTTTCACAGAAAATTCACCGCGCAAGCGTGTTCATGGGTCTATCAAGATATTGCTGTACAATGATGTACTGCAAATTGTTTCAATAACTGTAATAACACCAGAAATAAATCAACATTAATATTGTTTGCACAGTAGTGCTTGCGAAACACTGTTAATTAAAGCATTCGTCGTAAAAGACTGCTTATAAATCGTTGCTTACAGGAAACAGTTTATAAAACACAGTCCATAAAACGTAAGTAGAATAAACTAGGTATAAACAAGATTTGTGTAAGTAGAAATAGTCTTGGACCCCTACTAAAAATTATAAAAATTAGCTCTGCCTGCAGAAAATCGCGAGCAAGTGGAATAACCTGTCTGTGATCAAACAGAAAGTAGTACAGCTTGACTTAAGGTCAGACAACCAGTACAGAGACTGATCTTAGAGTCTCTGGAAGGAGCGAGATCGGCAAAGACAGATAAACCGGTCCATTATTCCGGGTCGGTATGATATATGAAAGAGTATGAATCTTTCGGGTTGTCTGCAGCTTAGATTTCCATTATCCGAAACATCTGTTGCCCGTTCCGCAACACTCTATCCGCCAGTAACTGACAAAGAGCCCCGAGGATTGTATTATAGAATTTATGAGAACCATTCTGCCGGCCAAGGCGAGGAATTTTATTACATGTTCGTCGATTTATCACCGAACGCAGGCTCATCGTCTCGTCGGTAACACTCATTACGGATCATCCTGTATTTATCGCGTTGTCGAGAAAGCCGCTCGCGGAAAAGTTCCGCATGAGAAATCGTCAACAATCACCGGAATCGCTTTAATTCCGCAGATGGTGGGGAATGCAGGACGCGGAAAAGAATGCAATGGTGTGGCGTCCGGGGTAAGAAATCGCTGAAGATTTACGACATAATCGCCGGCGAGCGTGCATAAACCGTTCCCCCCGGGCATTCCTAAGAGCGTGCTCCCTTTCCCAGGTGGATCAATTATGCACCACTACAGCTACACGGTTAATCGTGTCAATCATTCGTCAAATATCGAATGAATTTTTCTTTTTTTACACTCTACCGTTTCTATTTGCTCCTTTTATGTTCTTTTTTCTCCCCCGAAGCTTTTCATCGCCCACTTTCAGGCTTTGAAACGCGACACGACGTTTTACAACACTGGGAATATTTGATCGAACCGAACGAGAGCGGAATACTCGAAATATTGTGAAATACTGAAATCCCGGACTGCGATAATATTTCCGCCGCTCGCCGATCCCTGAAATAAATCATGCACTCTCGGTACAAATATGTTTATTGCTGATTAAGAGGAAATTTTCTCGAATTATAAAACCGCCGATAAAAAAGATCGTTCCCGTGAATCGTGGAAATCCTGAGGATTTCGGAATTATTTTCCTCGATAAATACAATTTTTAATGGATAAAATAGATATATGGTCTCGAGGAATTAGCGTCGATTTAATAAAAGCTTATAAACGCATGGACCAATTTGTTGCATCGATAATATAGGCATTAACGAGACACAAGAATTTATCGTATCCTACAATTGACCACCTGCAGTCGACGAGTTAAGACATTAACTACATGGAATTTTCTAGTAGTATAGCCTGGTGTTGTTCAGACATGCATGGGTAGCACGGCTCTATGCATAGTCAAACACCAGAAAGTGGTGCAGCTCTCTGCTTGGTCAGACACAAATAAGCAGTACGGGAGCGTGCATAGTAGAGCAGAGCTAAGTAGTGTAACCCGGGATATTGTCAGCCGCGCGCTTCTGTGTGATGAGATACAGTGAGTGTACAAAGAATTCGTACACCTTCTAAAACGAATAAATTTTCAAAAATTGATCCCAACAGCTTGAGTTTTTTTCAGACGTTAGAAGGATTAGTTTACTAGCTGACGTGTAAATAATTTTTGATCTGTTAGAAGTTGAAGAGGAAAATTGACACGGAATGGCAAAAATACCGTAAAAAATACTGGAACCGAAAATTAAGGAAACGATAACGAGATATAATTCTGGCCCGTAAACGGCGTAACAATTTCTGTTCCCGTCCATCAAAGCACCTGCAGTGTCCACAGCCGAGGCAATCAACGCCGCGGCGCTCGGAATCGTTTTTCCGTTTCCGGGTGAGCCCACGGAGAACTATTTAATTCATCGCGAGCGGGGTCAGTTAATGAGTTTTCACGGCGCAATGGTCGCATTACCGGGCCCGAATATTCATTGCGTGCCGCGGAACACACGCCGAGTAGATTTACGCGCTTCGTTCCGATGCCGGGAGTCCACCGGCGGAAGATAAAAAGCTCGTAAATTTTCTCGAACGTAGAACGATAAGGCGGGGGAGGGGGACTCCAGCGCGAAATGAAAGCGGAACGCGAGCTTACAGAACGGAACATTCCTTCTCTCTCATCCCTTCCTTCTCTCTCTCTCTCTCTCTTCGTTTTCCCGTGTAATATTAGGGTAATGACTGTCTGTCGCGAACGAGTAATAATGACGATTGCGGTCGGCCCAGATAGTCAACCCTGTATTAACGGTGATTATAACGCGTTATATTATTATCCGCGCGGGCGCTTGACGGCTGTGTAAACGGTGATCGTCGACCACGCGAATTTTAATACGTGCTAAATCGCGCGAGAGGATCCGCTGAACAAACTGCCGGCTTCGACATCGAACATTTTTGAAAACATGCGCGCGTAACATCACTCTATTCGTCACAGAGTCTTCTGCAATGAAATCTGTTTTAGAAATTGTTATTAATGAATAGACTTTATGCATGTATCTTTATGCATTTATGGCATCTGAAGATTTTCAAAAAAATGCTGGAATGTAAAATTCGATGGAATTTGAAACGATTTCCATTTATTCCAGATCTACAAAGGCTACTACCACTGAAAACAAGATTTTCTTTAATTCCACTTTCTTACAAAAATTGAGAATTGCATAAACATCGGCAGTCTATTAATGAATAATAATATATTACGTATTACAGTGTTAAATAGTAGAAGAAATGAACAATTATGCTCGTCTGTTATGTGCGTAATTAAATTATACGTTCGCAACATGAAGAGAATTGTATATATTTGGTTGTCCCAAAAGTTTTTTTCGCAATGCAGTCGACATTCGTCCTCAAAGGACTAATACATGACACGTAAAAGTTTGAAAAGGTACCGTGTAGTTGATATTCGCATGGTGTCACCGGGCAAACACGAGAGGCCTCCCGTACGAAGATTATAATAAACATTGGTTTTTCCGTGGGACGGTCCGATTCACACGGAAAATTCCGAATAACCGCGCCCGCGGCGATTGACTTTGTTCCTCTTTAGCCGATGAAATATTTATACGATTCACCGCGTATTTATCGCGCGCGGAACGTCCAAAGCTTTCGCGTCCAATGAACCGACGAACGTTTTAGCATTCTGGCCGCGAGGAATTCCGATACGTCGATACCTCCGCGATTGCAGCTCTAATCCCCCCAAAGATTGGCATTGTATCGCGATAGGGGTGGAACGAGATTATCATGCGGTTACCGCAAGCTCGGTGGCAAACCCCCGGGCTGACCCTCATAAATGGAACTGATATTAATATCAGTTAATATTAATCTACGATCGTGTTAATGGACAGATCGGAAAATACTGTCAATTCCAGAGAAATGTTTTCCAGCCGGATGCCGAAGACGGGAACACGGGCACACTCGCACATTCGCAGATTACCCGTAACTAATTCCCCCATCGACCGTGGATTGACAGGGGGCCGGAAAATAAAATTCCTCTCATAGCTTCAACTCGATGTTCAAAAAAGAGTTTCAGCAATTATGAGATCGCAGGTGTATGATCAATTCTGGTAGCTGATTAGACTGCGGATCTTTATGCATTTATGAAGAAATTGGTTGGGCGAAATATGAAACAGTAAACGATTTAAAAAATTCAAGAATGTTGTAATGTTGCTGGTAAACATTTTTATTTTGCATAAAGATCCGCAATCTATTAATTATAAATGAATCAAATTTTTTAGACTTCGTTTAAATTCTTTATGACGAGTGTGGCTTGTTAAAATACGCAACGTGTTAATGTAACAAAGTCAAGTTATGTTATTCTTGCTTCCCACAATCAATGCAAAACATTTTGATTTTGCATGGAGATCCGCAGTAAACTGATGATATACTTACGTGCCGCTTTGGTGACGGCCTTGATTTCCGCTTCCAGAGGCCTGATGGCCTTGTCCGCGCATACGCCAGGTGCTGTAGTCTTCACAGCTCTGGCCAAAGCTTGACAAGCTGACCAGAGGATCTGTGCGTTCGAGGCTCCCCTCTCTTCCTCCATGCGAGCTGGAACACAAACGAAAATGCAAAACTATTAGTAAAATATCATAGTTTACTTGACAAAAAACAAAAAAATACCAAAAAGTGATAAATAACTTGAAATATATATTTGTCGTAAAACAAAATTGAGAAATTGCCATCCATTCTCGCGTTTCACAAATTTGTTAAGTACACGAAAGTCTGTGATTTAATTGCTGCGAATAATTGTGCGATATACCCGGTCGACATGATGGGATTTCAAAAGCAATTTCATTCGCAACGGTCACGGACAGCGTTGAACAGCTCCGAAGTTCCTCGAGTTTGAAAACGCTCGCAGGGCGTCTCGGCGCTGCCTTTTCCCCAGTCGCGGCGCAGTTCGCAAAATAGAATTTTACTTAAAAGCCCTTCAGCTCGATCGGTTCTATTGCATTATCCTCTTCTTACCTGCCCCGCCATTTCCAATGTGGTATTGAAGTATACCTACCGTAAAATAATGCCAGTTCAAAAGGTCACGTTCGTTGTGACACGTTTTGGCAAGTGGCGCCGGGAGGCAAAAATCGAAAAGACTTTATGGACTCTGCGTCGAGGACGGACGGACGAACGTGTGAAAATTGCGCCAGGAATCCAACGAGAGAAACGTTGAACGAAGGAAAATTTAATTCTGGGAATTGCAAAATTTCGGACCGACGGAAATTGTTGCTTTTCAGAAGAGTGCCCGAAGAGTTCCGAGTCGAAGAACGAAAATAGTAAATAAAGAAGCACTTTCGGTGTGTCGCTCTATCAGGATTTGTTTCAATCCAATTTCGATGATTTTTAATTTCACGAGAGTGCAGGAAAGCTTTATACTGCTGATTGTTCATTCGGTTCTACCCCTTCGAAGAATATTGATGCACTATCAGCCTCCATTGATCTATCAACATGGGAGGCAGAGCGCATCGATCGCCAGATAGCAAATAATCTCTTGGAAAATCCCCCACGAAGTCCAAAACTCAATCAGGTCGACATGTCATCCCCCATAACCCAGTTTTTCAATCTTGCCGAATCTCGAATTCGATTTGCTGTCCCTGTACCTTGACCAAGCCTGTGGGAGATATCTATTTCAGATAGTAAATGGAAAAATAAGCTTCCGGCGAACGGAAGGAACGTCCGAAACTCCTGTGTAATTTACAATTAGCAAGAAAATCGTTAAAAATTCATACTTCACAGAGGAAAATCAGAATTAAGTTTTAAGTCCCTCCAGGTTCGAGAATCAAGTAAAGTCTTTAAAAATTTTAAAGCTGCTTTAGGGAGGGGAGAGGAAAGCGATAATATGTTACAAATTAAATTATTCAGTGGTCAGATTGAATTTCTGGGACAGTTTTAAGCCCCTGCAAAACTTGAGGGGCAATATTCTGAAAAAGGGTCGGGAGTTGCTTCGCAGAAGAAAAGGAGCAGGAGTATGTTTAAAATTAAATGAACCTGTGGTTGAAGTAAATTTTAAGGTCCTTGCGGGACTGGAGGGTCGGGGGAGCAATTTAAAAGTTGCTTAAACAGGAAAATACAAAGACAAATGTACTTCAAATGAAATGAGAAGAACTAATGGCTCAGCATCGAGTATTGTAAAATATTAAATAAACGAAGTATCGCAAGTGTAATTTTTCTTGGACCTTCGCAGTGAATCTTCGTGCATTTTCGCGAGAAATATTTATAAGGGTGTCCTTGCCCGCGCGTTGAAAAATCGAGGGACATTATGCAGCAGTTTAATCCCGAGTAGGGATGAAATATGGCGGCCGCAAAACTGCGCAAAACGACGAGGAAGGAGTTATGATAATAACGATCGGTCACAAAACTCCGAGGGAAACGACACGGCCGTCGATTGAAGGACTCGTGGTCCTGACGTGCCGGTATTACGCGAAAAATAAGGAAACGCGGTCGGAAAAGGGCTGACCTATAAATCAGCCGGAGGCCCGGGCAAGAATCGAAGCGAAATAAATAAGAGGGCGACTTCGAGAGAGCACGCGAAACTTCGTGGCCCATAGCCCTCTTCTGTCTGCGATACAATGGCGATAGCACGTCGGAGGCTACGGACTTTGCACATTGACAAATGTCTCCGGAGAGACTCTCTCTCCTCTCTTTTTCGTTCGCTCCCGCTCACGCATTTCATAAGCTTCATCGTTTTCTCGTTCGACTCGCTCGTTCTCCATCGAGGCGAACTCGTTCTGGACGATGTTTCGTTATCGTTCTCGTAGCGACATCCACTCTAATGGACTTTCTTATTGTCCCTCTCGGTGCCCGCTGCGTCTTGATAATGAGTGGATCGTTGGACTCGTTCTCTTTACGCGACGCATCAATCAGCGTTCCACTGAACGTTTTTCTGATAAGAAGATGCACGAGAAACATAAATTTTAGATGTCCTGGAGTCCAGAGTGGGGATTATTAAAGCGGGAGATTTTTGTTTATCGTGAAGCGAGTTCGTAAGTTTTTCTGGTTTCATTTATGTTGACGGAGTACTGGAGTATTTATTTGCTGCACATTTTTTGCACTTTTGAAGTTATGTATTTCTATGCATCTTGAAAATTATTGAAATAAGTACATTGCTCTACGAAGTGTAGTATGAAGAAAGATATCGACAAGATACCAGGAAAATATTTATAACAGTCTGCGATTTTGAACGTAATATCTCCATAAACGTTCTGCGGATAAACACAAGCTAGTGGTGCAGTCCCGCATATGGTCAGACGCACAGCTTATAAACAGAACGGCAGACTCTGTAGCGTTAAGTAGTACGACCCTGCATGCAGTCAGCCACAAGTATCTATATCTGCTTAATATACTGGCGTAAATGAGAATCCCGAAATTTATTAAAACGTGAGATACAATTTTACTGTTCGCTTCTATCCATTTTTTGTGGCCTTTAATGTTCGTTATTAAACAGTCCGGTTTTTCTTAGCTGTAAGAAAATATTTTACTACACGTCGTAGTAAAATATTAATCAATAATACATGTCTATTACCATTACTTATTCCAGGGACATGCTTGAATGAATTGTTAAACATACACAAACGATGAGTTAAAGATCGCAGCTACTCGTAGTGTTCTACAGGGTCCGCAAGATCCTCAGCTTCCGGTTTCGCGTGCGTCGAATGATCGCGGGCCGATTAGGCGAACAGCAACCCCCGAGAGCGCCAGGGTGCAATTTGTAATTGATGAACTGCAAATCGACTAACCCGGGCAAGGTGTTCCCCGGTCAAGCCTGTCGTTAATGTCGCCCGCAAGAAAAACGAGATCTATCTGGATCAAGTGCTCTCGCCCCGGTGATTTATTATACACGTCAATCCGGATAACTTTCGCGAAGTAACCTCGTTCGCAAAGTGCCACCCCTCCCGTCGTTCCTCGCCTCCGCTCGCTGTGGCTCCTCGTGCTATGGAAGCTTTCCCGCGGTATTCAGAGACCGACGATCGAATCTCAGCTCTAGGCCAAAAAGGAATTCATCGATCTTGCGAGCGCCGTCGATCGGTTTCGCGACTGAATTCCGGGCGCGCGGAATTTTTTCCCGTGTTATTCCCTTTGATGTTGCCGTATGAAATTTATGGAAGCCGCCTTTACGCTTCGGCCCCGTTTAATTGGCGTAAAACATGATTTTTTTTCGGTCGTCGTTGATATTTAATACAATCAGAATTTGCGGATTCGAAGCCAGAATTTGTTGAAAATTTTCTAACTTAGGACCGACCCGATTTTTCGTAAAATATTTAAAAAAAACGAATCATGCATAATGTGAATTTTTATATATAAACAAATGATACTTACGATTTGATAGCACTTGAAAGCAATATTAACAAAGGAAATTAAGATTAATAAATGTTGCCTTTCTATTGATATATGACAAATTCTCAGTACATAAAAATGTTTGAAAAATTAAGTTCATTCGAAAGGGAAAATCTCTAGTAAGTAGAATATCCCAGTTACGATCAGACGCGATCATTATCGTATTTCTCTTGTCTCATAAAAATGTATATAATCTCTCCAAAATACGACGAATCCCATTTTCCGACGACTGATCGCAAATTTCCAGCGCGCCGAGTCGAAATTTGCCAAAGGGAAACGTTTGGAGCTGACCAGTGTTTATCCGAGACTGAAAAGGGGCGTTTTATCGGATGTTCCAGGGGCAGGGGATAAATCGTTTGGCCCCCTCAATAATATTCAATCGCAGGATCAACGTCGCCTCTAAACGAGGCCGATTAAAAGCGCGCGAAAACGTTCCGCGCCGTTGTTCCGACGCGACAGCGAATTCCCCGTGGAGTTCACGGATGATCGAAAAACTGCACGGGGTAAATTAAATTAGGCGGCCGAATTTCACAGATCGCTACGCGTCGCTTCCTTCCTATCCGCGGATCCGAGTAAAATGTTTATTTTCCTCCTTTTTTCAATTTCGTTTTTTTTCCGAAAGTGACACGGTAAAATCTCCGACGAACCGAGTTTTCCACGGTCGTGTTCGATTATCTAAACAACACGAGTCCTCGATCCAATATTTATCGAGCTGTACATTTTTAATCGTTCGTAAATCATTCGTTTCATGGCGGCCCGGGCGTTTGTAATTTTTAATGCAAATTACGCTATGCGCCTAATGCGCATCGTAATTAGTTAATTCTTTCTCTTTCAACTGGCCCGTTGTAAATGTAATTACTCGCATAATTGCGCGCTGGTTCTCCGGGATCCATTTAACGAGGAAAATCTGGCTTTTTAGCAGAGTTTTTGTGAAATTGAGACTACCTGTTCTCGTAGTTGACTCTTAAATTAATTGAATTTTCGTCGCTATTCCTTTGTGAATATTTTTATTATTTATTTTACACTCCATCTTATTGTATCTACTGAATTTATGGAATTGTTACTCGTTGATTGCGAGGGCCACGAATCTTTTTGTGCACTTGATACATTTTTTCTTTCAAATTATTTACAAAAATCGAGGACTAGCATAGAAATGGGCAATCCAATGAAACGTATCAAAAACATATAAAAAAATGCAATACGTCACGCGTGACAAAAATAAAAATGTACAATTGCGTTCCAGAATAAAAACAAATGGCCGAGCCATAACAAAGCAAAATCGTTCACGCAAACCATAACCAAGGACCATTAACCGTTGCAATTCACGAAAAAGGTCAGTCTTCATAAAAAGAGTAATGTCGAAACGTTTTCTGCGGTGGTAAAAACAAAATGATAGAAAACTGGAAAACCAACGACGCAAACAATTGAAATTTCTTTACGCCTCAACGGGATCCTTTACAATTCCCAATAGTAAGAACAAAAAGAAAGAGAATAAAAAATATGCTGAATAATCGAGGAAATAAATCGAGAAATAACTAAATAATAAATATGCAGAATATTGAAAAACTTTTCAACACGAAGGCGTTTGGTGATAATTCGGTGTTCTTTCAATTTCATTGAGGAGTATAGTTCGTTTGTGACGTAAACGTGCGGTGTTTACACTGGAACAGCGTTTGAACCGAAGAGTTTCCGTGGAGAAAGAGGCCACGCCTCGACACGGTATCACTCGGCAATCAAATAAATTATACAAGATCGATATATTTGCCGATGCAGCGGGGAGAGGCGTAGCAAAAGCGATCCGATTCGGTTCTCCGCGGATTTTCCGTAGACGGTAATCCCTGGGAACACAGTCGACGAATCGTGTGGACTTCCACCCACGCCGTCGTCCCGACCTCGGTGACGCTTTCATCGGATAAGCAAACTGCAGCTTATGAGAACAGGGAATCCGGGAAATACTGAAGAACCCTCGTGAACGTCGCGTTTATTCTTATTTACGTGTCCCGTCGCGATACCGGATGATTATAAGAGCTGGCGAGTCGGGGAAAATGAAGACACTCGAAAAAGGGTGAAGGGCCCTCGTTCGCTTTAAATCACCCGCCGCGGCAAAATAATTGCGAGCCAGGCCAAAGTGGATGGGTTGCCTCGAGTCCGTTCTCCGTTTCTTCAAATTCGACCCGAAGAAATCCATCCCGAATACATTAGAATCACATGGAAACACCGCACACGTTTCCTTGATTCAATTACACCGCCGCGCCGCGCTGTGTATATATTTTTTGGATAATATTCCACCGAACGAATGGGCAGAGACGAAAAAGAAACGGGAAAGGATGGAAACTGGTAGTCTCGAGAGAAATTTAGATCGGGTTTATTGAATTGTGTTCTATAAACTTTTTTGTCTATTATCCTATTATTTGAGAAAAATATTTGTCAGGAGAATTCCCATCGTTTTAACAACACAACATCGTTAATACAATAATTCGCTTGCTGGATTGGCAATTCGCAGCAGCGCTCCCCTAATTGTTTCCAGCAGTATCCTCTATCGTTATGTTTTCCCGTAATTGTCCTAATACAGGGATAGTTGCTCCAAAGGGAAGACGAGTATGCTGAAAGATATAGGAAGCCCGACGATTACGTTTAACAGGCGACTTTACAAGGGAATCTTAACGAAGCGCGAGACGGCCAGTTAAGTTCGGATTGCGAATTTAATCGGGACAGAATTTCGAGATAACGGAGCTGGGCACATTGAACGGTGACTCCCTGTGCTCGACTGTGCTAATCACTGCTAGGTTTTCCAACTGTTATGGTGTTCGAAACGGTCTGGAATAATCCTGCGGCTGATAAGGAACTTGCAAATGTAGCTCGAGAAAGAGAGGACGGTAACAATAACCTTCGCGAAATTAAACTCGAACGATTCAATTCTCTTTTGCGATTGAAACTCGCGGTGCTGATAATCGATTTCTGATTGAAAAAACATCGAGGAAGTATTTCCGTCGATTACATTGCATGCCATTTCCCGGCCCTGTGATTTGATATCGATTGACAGTGGCTCTTTAACAGTTGCACATTTCTAGTAGATATTTAGTTGTATATTATTTGAAAAAATATAAAAATTACCCAGAAATGAAAATCACAGGAATTATGTACTGGAATGTATTTATCCAATAATCTCCCACAAAACCGGACGCCCGATTTAAATAATAATGAAACGAGGAATAACGAATGGATATTCAAAACATGGTAATTCCAGTGACAATGAGACGTCGAAATGTCGTTTTACCTACGGTAGAAAATGAAATTGGTTCTCACAGTGTCGCAGGGATCGCAGCGATTTTTCGTACAGTGACTCAATGATTCGAAACCGATTCGATCAACGATTCCCGGCAGGATTTTCTTGGCCCCGTATTCATGGGGTGCGTTTGCATCCTGATTGGAACGCGTCCGTCAGCGTGACACAGCCGCTTAACAATAAAAGCCGCTGTCGTTGCAGGGGATACTGCTCATTGTTTATGAGCCTGGCACGCGCAAAACCGAGGTTAAATCAGTGTGGGATTAAGCTCGACGAGCTGCGGCCTGTCCCTCTGACGTTTCACGCTTCGGAAGCTCAACAAATTTTGACAGTTACCAGCATCTCCTTTGTTATTTTTAATCCTTTGTCCGGCCTGTTCGATTGTATCCCATTAGTTTCTTATTAATTGGATTTTTCAATTTTACTTATCGCACCTTTGATGAATGGTATCATATCGGTATTAATTGCAGATCTTTCAGCATTCCTAAAAATTGTGTTGGAGACCCTGCATGGAGAGTGCGGCTGGAAAATCAATTGCGATTCAACGGTGCGCCGAAAGATCGAACTTTCGGAGGGTGCATTGTACACTGTTTTTTTATAATTACTCTGCTCCGCGGTTCCCGCGGCAATTATCGAAAGCCGACATTTTATGATTGCTTTTATAATCCTATCGTCCGTCTATCGCTGATTCATCCCCCTTTTCCCCGGTTTCGTCCCCACCCAGCCCCGCGTCCTTTCTCTACATTATCTCTGCCTTTCATGTCGACTCCCTTTGTTGTTCCACTGTTTCACGTCTTCCTCTTCCATTAAGCTCTCCTCTTTCTCCGGTCTCCTCGCTAACTAACCCCCTTTTCACCTCCTTTCTCTATAATTATCCCTCTGGTTCGCATCTTCTTCCTCCCTTTCACGCCTCCTCTCGCGAATTAATCTCTACTGCCTCGTCTTTTCCCACCAATTAACCCTTCCACTGTGACCTCCAACCCCTCCCTGGGGTCGTGATTCTCTCCTTATGTTCCACCCCTTCGTTCACCTTTCCACCCCCGCAGCTCGTTTTTTTTTTATCTCCGCGATAACAATTCTTTTTTTCCTTCTTCGACTTTGTTTCGCAGACCTTTTCTCTCGAAGAGACTTTTTCCGAGCTTTTTCTCTCGCACGGACTTTCTCTCCATTCATCAAGCTCCTCGATCTTCCGCCCCCTCGTTGCGATTTTTTTTCACTGCTCAACCAACTCGTGCCCTTCCCCTCGAATTAACAATCTCAATCAAGTTTTTCCCCTTCGACCAACCCCCGTCCGCCAGCGACACTCCACGTCCCATATTTTCTTAGCTAATCCCATTTCCCTTTCAATCCCCAGATAACCACCAACTCCATCCTCGTCGTTTTCTTCGCTTTACTTCGTTTTTTTCACGGTCAATCTAATCGGCTTCCTGCTTTACAGTTTAAGTGATTTCGTCTTTATCGTTTTATTTATAATACTGTGTTTAGCATATTTCGTTTATCAATGATTTTAAAACATCGGAACGATAGTCTTGTTGGTCTAGATTTTTCATTTCGGAGAATCGAGGATGGTTTCGCCGTTTCTTATCAGCCGCATTCTGCTATCCGTTTCATATCGAATCGAAGTAACGATGCGGCTGACGCATGGTGAAAGGGGTCGAACAACGAGCAGCCGCGATTAAATCGATTTCCCGTCGACATACACCGACTCTTTTTCGAGTCGGCGAAATGGCAAATCCGCCGCGGAACGCGTAAACCCGACCGAGAACAGCTTCCCTATCCGACCGGCTGGTTTCAGCCAGCAACGGATTTCGGGTTTCGCTGTTGCCACCGGTTTGCACTGACACCCGCAACGCAGCAACCCTCTGTCACTGGGTCACAGGCAAATTAACACTGAAAATGCCAACTGGTGCGTTTCGCTTTTACCTTAATACCACTTCTCGTTCGTGCACGTTTAACATCCCCCTCGCTCCTCAGACATATCAAAACCGACAGACGTCGTGCACTTTGAATTCTCAATTTTTCAAAATCGACGAAACAAAATTTCAAAGTAAATTATTAATAATGTATGCAAATAATGTATTCGCAGATGATTAAGACTCCATTTTCCAGGATTGCAAGGGTTCGGGATAATACAAAACTGGTGTTTTTCAATAGTCAAAAACGCTACATAAAAGATCGATCTAGCGCGCTATCTCCCTCGAAAGTCCTATATTTTTGTTTACGAGGCGTAATTTGCATTACTCGGAAGCTTACAATTGCACATGTAGCTATTCTCATAGCTGTTTGTATTATCGAGAAATGAGAACGCGAATCCCGCACCCTTGCCATCCTAGAAAGGAGTCTACCGCCTTAATGGTCGGGGCATAAAATAACAATGTTCGGGGTGTGACTTGTATTAATTCTCAATATTTTCAAAACCCCTCGCGTTATTTTCTTCACAGCCGCAATCGTTAGAACCTGCTCAACCATTGTCTGGCAGAGAAATGACAAAATTTTCTAGCGCAAAAATCTAAGTAGATCCGATCTTTCTTGATCAGATCCGGACAAAAGGTTCGTCCCTCGATCGTCGTTATCACCGGGTCCAGCAGAATGGCAATCGTTAGCGGTCGTAAAAAGATCGCGTACGCGCGGCCGGGCTAATTAATTACTCGTCCGACTGCGATTCATCGGGCTCTATTGTCGGAGGCGTTAATTAATCGTAACGAGAAGAACCGTTTCTGTGGAGGGGGATGGAAGAGGAAGGGTGGTAGATAGATGATAACGCGAAACCGGTACATAGTAATAAATCTCCGTGTGGCCCGTCACACGTCGACGCGTTTTTGTTCGCGATACTTTTTCCGGAGGCCGTGTAATTATTTCGCATGGCGGGACGAAAAAAAGAATGAAGAGGGAGAACAGGATAGAAAAGGAAGCCGCTGGTCCGGTTAACACCCGGACGGTAGGGATCGTTAATGGTTTCTGGTTGGCCCCGTGTGCTACCCTCTCCCACACCCCCTGGTCAGTTTAATTACCCCTTTAATCGGGCCGCGTCGTTTCGCAGGGAATCTGTTCCCTGGGATATCACACGGTCTTGCTCTGGAAAGCGAACTCTCTTTGACCCGGGCTAAGTTTACTCGGCTCCAGCGTCGAAAAAAGCTGGGATTTCACACCACCGGCCAAAAAAGAAGAATGGACTGCCTTGGCTCGCCGCCGTCGGGTGCCTGTTTAAAATCGCGGTCCACCTGTGGTCGGAATTAAACCTTAGATAGGCTGCTTAGAAACGCGGAGAGCTGTCCGCTCGCGGTAGGGGATCATTCCTTTTACTTTTAACCTTTATATAGTCAACCAAAATATATAGATTATTTAAAACCTTTCTGTGTTTAACATGTTTGCAGAAATTCTCATTATAAGACCATAAACTAATATATTAGCGTTAGTAAAGAATGGACATTCAGAGAAATTTTGCAATATTTTTTAGAGGAACATTAACAAATTGTTGAAAGAAATACAGTAAATGTAACTACAAAGAATACAAAATAACCCCAGTTCAGAAAGAAAAATTGTAACAGTCGAAAGAAAATTCTACAAGATGTCAAAATAAACTATAAACGCATAGAGCAACAGATAGGTTCGGAAAAAGCTCGGAAAAAAAACAGAATGCAAGGACCGGCGAAACCCGCGATGGCGATCGCTATCCGCGGAATGATTGCGAAATGTCCGTGGTCCCTGCTCCGTCCGGAATAACGCCAATTCCTTCCAGCTCTTTTCCCCGCGTGGCACGCACCGCGGCGATTAATTACGCGAGTAATTAAGCGGACCGTACCCAGAAATTACGGGCGTTATTCGATTTGTCAATTAGCGCCGGCGGGGCGGACGGGCGGCTGCACTTGTGCGGCACGATGACACCTGGGAAAACCACACCGCCGTTTTTCGACACCATTTATCACCTAACGGCAGCACGCACACGCAAAAAGAGACCCGGCGATCTCTGCGGTTCCGGTGTGCTGCCATTCGCGGGAGAAAAAATCAGCTCAAAAACACGTCGCCCGTCGAGAATGGTACAGGTGCACGCCACTGATAACGGGGAATTCGAGCAATTTTCCCGGAATTTTACCGAATATTCAAATCGCATGATTTTTGCCCGGTAATTATGGCCGAGTTTTTCGGCACGTGAATTATTTCGTGCTGTGTGCGATATCTATTGATGAATATGTGTAGTCCGCTATCTTCATAACACATTATGTAAGAAAGTGTTTGTTTGACGCAAAAAAAGCTTCAAAAGCCCCGCGGAGTAGTCTGTATTTCCTATTGTTAATTTATTGGTTAATTAAAATTGTTGCGGAAGTCGCAGGAACCCGGCCTCCATTAAGTACTTCGGTACGTTTTAATACAACCTCGATTCCTTCCGCAGTAGAAATGACTGTTTGGGCAAATAAGATGCCGACACACCTCAGTTAGTGTTCGGTGCAACAGTGTCCGAAAACGAAATTTCTGATTCTCCAAAAATCGGGAAATAAACTGCGACACTCTCGTTAAACGATCTAGTAAAGAAATAAACTTAGTCTCATTTGAAATCTGAAGGTTTCTATTTTCAAACACCGTCAGGGTTCACACTATTCTCCCCGGTAAATATTCCGGCGGCCGAAGAAGCTTTCCGCGATTCATCCGTGCACGAAGAGACTTCCAAAGGGGTTGGGAAACAGTCGAGCACAGACATCATCCCCTTCGCCGGCCCCTGGTTGCAATCAATTTCTCGAATCCGAGCACTGACGTCAGAAGATTCCGCCGAAACAAAAAGGGTTCTCGCCGTCAGAGAAGCCCCGGTATTTTCCTCCTCGTCTTCCAATTTTCAAGTCGGCACGCAACGCTGGATTTACAGTCCGGGCGTAAAAAAAGAAAAGAAAGTTTGAAACGAACGAGCTGGCGCCGGTTAACTACTTCCCACGTCATATTTCTGGGGGATTTACGATTCGTTCAGGTAACGTCTTCTTCTTCTTCTTCTTCTTCTTCTAGAACCTCTATCTCGTCCTCGCTTATCCGCCTCTTCGTTTCTTTCGCGTTTGTTATACAAGACTTAAAGAGGATCGACGCAACCCTGACACGAAAATCAACGTTCACTGCGATCGCAGTAGGACACGGATTTTTATCCGCACCGTAAATTCCCTGCTCCTGTCGACTTTCGCGCTTGATACCAGAGACAGGCCTGAATCGCGGGTTACGGTGATTTAAACGATAGTATTGGATGATCGCTGAAGCTTGTACAAGATCATCGCAGACCACCGCTTCGAATATTATATTTTACATTATAATCTGAAATTCCTAAATGACGTAACTGGAGGTTTTTCAAACAGTTTAAACAGGTTCAGAACGTCGAGAGAGATTTTTATTTTGCTCGGTGCCAGAAAGAACTTTAATAAAACAAACGAGGCTGTGCTCGTCCGGAACTCGGTGAATTAGTCCATAAAAATGGATACGCACATCAACGTCGGCACGCTTCAATCTCCAAAATGGCCGACGGTTTGTTGCAGTATATTTGGACGGTATATGGGGACGGAGTAGAACGAGCGCGAAAATTTCATCGTGTTATTTCCACGGAGGACTTTCGCATTGTGGCGGGAAAAAAAAAATTTCGGAAGGTCAGGAAAATCGAAGAAAACGTGGCCGCCTGCCATTATTTATTTCGCGCGGGATCTTTTTTCATCCCCGGACCCATTCGACCCTCCACAATACGAGCGCCCGACACGAACCGAGAGGACCGGGGGGGACACTTTGAAACTCGTTACAAGATTTATGCGCCTCTAAAAGCGAACAGGTACCGAGAGGAGACTGAGGAGAAAAAGGAACGCGAGAAATGTCACACACACGGGCTCTTAAACTGATGCACGGGGGGGGAAAAAACCGGAAATTCTTTGGGCCGATGAAAAATTGAGAGGTGACGTTCACGTGCTCTGCTGGTGCTTTTGAGAATTTTTTCCTCGCCTCCATTGCCTTTGTTATTGAATTATAGCGGCACGTATATGGAAAATTTCAAATAAACGACACGCATACTGGAGGTAAGCACTTTTTACGAAGGTAAGCATTCTAGAACGAAGCGGAATTAAAATAAAAATCCACTTTCAATACTTTCGAGAAAATCATACCGGTATCTTCAGAGGATGAAGGGTTGAAACAAAATGAAGTCTGACTAAAATCCGAGCGCCAGAAGCGCAAACATAGAGGAACCTCGCGGAATAATGAACCAGCTTACTCCACTTCCCATGGGACGGTTGAAAAAAGATTCTTTAATAAATGAAACAAACTTCCGTTTGATTCAGATTTCCTAAAATACTTGACAAGGCTGGCGAACACGGTCCGCGCACCCCACGTCGCGTCGCTCTTGTGAAATTTTAATGTCCAGAAAAGGAGCACTGCAATGTTTTGTAGCATCAGAACTTCCACCGTTGCAGCTCGGTTTATTTCCCGTCCCGTCCGCTGCATACTGATGCGGGGAAAAAACAAGGATACAGAAGAGGATCAAACGGAATTCAGGCCAGCTGTTTATCTTCTTCGATTTTGGAACTGCCTTGAAATCCAAGAAAGATGATCTTGAAAATTCGGTTTCGAGATCTTTTAAGAAAAAAAATGAAAGTGGAGGCTTCGAACTTTACAATGAACGTAGATTCATTGCTATGTCTGTCTTTTTGTACGAAATTATAGCAGTTAGAACACGTCCAGAACTTTTCGAAAATCGGGATCTCGACGTGCCAACACTTTTTGCGGCCACCGTACGTCAAACCGAAAGGGTTAATCTCGGGAATTGTTCCTCTACTTGTTGAGCGGAACGGGGCTTTGTTAGCGCTGCCAAGTCGGTTTTTTTGCCACGGAGGAAAATGTCGGGAACTTTGGAACAACCGTCGTCCCGCAGGATGCATCGCTCGGTCTGAAGTTACAAGCGGTTTCCGCGGTTCATCTGCGGCAGACGGATAACGCGTGCCCGCGCGGAAAACCGGCCGACACGCTCGAAGAAGACAGCATTCCAACTTTCTGCGTTTTCGCACCAGTCGGCGCCGGAAACTTCGGAAAACTATGCCCCGGGCCGCTCGATAATGTCGGCCGATGCCGGCAGCTGAATAATTGAATTCGACTCGAACAAATTGGAAACCGAGTATCACACGAATTGTGGATAGACGCTGTCGACCGTTGTCGGTTTAATGGGAAATGTCGTCACGTCGATGGACCCTCCGTTTACCTTTCCATGGAATCATGGAAGTGCGGAATAACAATTTTGTCGTAAAACAATATGAACAGGAATTTCAAAAATGTATTCTTTAAATGTTATTCAATATACATTGTAAAAACTAATCCTTAATGGGCGTTCCTATATATGGGCGGTGCTACGTTCGCCGCAAACCAATCTCCCGGCCGCGTAACGCCCCTCTTCCCCATCTGCCAGTCCCGCGGCGTCCGCATAGGCCGTTCACGGTCACGTGACGCGTGATTCAAATATAGTAGGTGGTCCCACGGAGGCAGCGAAGGCGGATTCTAATCTTCGAAACGTGTACAGTAGGCCAAGATTTTCAAACGATCTCGGTTTGGATAGCTCTTCAGTATTTATGGCCCAGAATAGCGAATAAATTTTACTTCGCTTTCTTCTCGTAAGATTATGCGATTTTATTGATCGGATAGGCCCGAAGCGGCGTTCGATCGGTTCCGAGGCCGGCGGCCGCATTCTCCCGAATAATCGCCAGACTTTTATCGGTTTCGCCACCGCCTAACGATTATTTTTTTCTCCCCTCTTCGCTCTTCTCTTCCATTCGAATTTTCTCGTTTTTTTTGTCGTCGGTTTTCATTGCCTGGTCCCGGGCACGGGAGATCCGTGGAAATCGCGTCACGGAATTTTTACGGCCGCTTGGATAAATCCGCGCCGACGAGGATAATGGCCCGTCCGGCCGGGAACGATGGAAAATCAAAAAGCACGGAGGGACGCCGACGCCGACGCCGACGCCGACCCGCGACGCCGCCGCGATGACGAAATTGATTGGCGCAGACGGAGAGATTGTCGTTGCGGCTTTTTGATGGGCCATCGAGTGACGTTTATTGCTTGCAAAAATGTTTCCCGCCGTCTCGCAGCGTCGCCACGCCCCAGACACTGATTTCCAAGTCATCAGAGATTAACGAACAACAACGGATCGCTTCGAGTCGAGCACATTTCATTTCCGAAACAACGACGACGTCAATCTCGCTCGCGTCCTTCATCGACATCATTTTAATAATGTTTCAAATTTCAATTTATGCAAGTGGTTTTCGTTTTGGCCACAAGGAATCTTAGTGACCCGAAACGAATTTGTTCCATTTTTATCCGCCGAGCAATAAAAATACAGACATTTGCGAACAAGGGTTGCAAAGTCACGGCAGAGGAGAGCAACACGCGCGTTCAATTCCGGCGTGTGCAATGTTGCAGATTTATCCGCGAGGTAACCATTTTTGTCGGCCGTCATTTTTCGTCAGCTTTTTGCGAATTTCCATTTCCCCGATTACTCCAATATTTACAGGTGCGCGATACGATTTCGAAACATTTAATCAGAAGGCCAACCGTAGATTAATCGACGCGGCTCTCCTTGTCCTGGGAGGAATAATCTGTCACCGCAGAACAGACGATTCATTCCGCTACGGAGATAAATCACCTGAGATAACCTTTCAGGCAAATGGACACCGAGGCCAATAAAAATTGAAATCGTACGGGTTAAGGGTTACCTGGACTGTCCTTCCTGCTTGACCTTTGAGAAAATGCTTGGACAAAAAATGTGAGACATAATTTATAATTGTAAATTCATTTCCGGACCATCTCGTTGATTTTACAAAACGCAATAATCACAAATGATCCAATTGATTTTGATCCCACTGAAACTCCAAAGTGGAGAGAAAAAGTATTTCGTTCCAGTTTTGCTAAAATCGCCCATAAACATGCAAACGTTCATAAATATTCACAACCCAACCGTGCCACTCGCGATGTTTCAAATGTTTGCAAAAATTTGAACTAATAGTACATTAAACTTTTCGAAAAATTCCTTTCCTCCGCGATCATTTCAAGGTTTTAATCATACGAGCTTCTTTAAATGTTTATGTAACAATGTCGGGCAGTACAGAAACCCAAATTGCATTATAAAAACATTCAAACTTGCATAATATTAAAACCAGATCACCAAAAGAATATCCATGAAACAGAAGAAGACCGTTCACCAAAATGGCGTCCAAGCCCAAATAGTCAATTCTAATGAACCGAAGGATACCACCGGACTCATGCTAACGTTCGCATAACACTTCCAAGAAAATGTTCTTGCAGTTCGAGAGGAAATGATAGTCTCGATTTCCCAACGGTTCCGGGATAGATCGGATCTAGCTGGATAACGTAGCAATTTCGATTTCTTTCCATCTTCATGGGAATCCTTTCAAAATCCGGTTATCCGCGTGATGATCCGCATTTAATACTCGAACGCAAATCGGAATCGCGCCGCCATATCTCACGGGGAGCGCTGTTTCTTCGAGAACTGACTGTGCAAGTTTGCCTTCTTACAACGGTTGCTTCTCGCGAGAAATAGCCCGTTATAAAGTTTTACGGCCGCGTTTCCAGCCGAAGCGTGACTCTCCAGTTCGATTGGAATCGCCGTGGAGCCGACGGATGTTTTTCCCCGATCCAAGAAAAATACTCGACGAAACTGTCTACAAAATTCACGCCGAGCAGTCGAACCTCCATTATCCAAACTAATGGGTGAACTTCTGGCGAAAATCGGATTTACATTTTCCGCAGAAACCTGGGCAGAAGCATCGCGCTCTTTCAATTATCAATAAATCATTTTTGGCGAAGGTCGTTCGAGGACGAAGCTGCCGAACCATTTAATTTGCTGCATTTGATTTTTCGTTTTACAATGGTTAAAAAAAATTAACTCCTTGCCTTGCTTTTTTAGATGAAATAAAATTTAAGCATTGAAATCATTCTTTTCCCTCTTACGACATTTTTGGGGCTAGAGATGTTTTAATCACTGTAACTATAAAGAAAATGATACGGCAAAATAATGTAGTTTTCTAAACATGCAACAAAGTTTGCCTGGAACAGATCCGAGACTTCAATGTGAAAATGGCGGCCCCGAAGGTTAATGGTTCCTCGTGTTTCCAAGCAAACACAGCCAATGTCAAGGAGACGATTCCCTCGGAAAAGAAGCCGTGCCATAAATTGACTGTTCGGTGAAACAGTTGAAATGACTCGTCTCCGTGCAACAACAGTAGGATGGCCCTTAATGGCAGCCCCGAGGGACCAACGCCGGCAAGTTATAATTGCGACACATGCTGAATACGTTAGTTGGTTTTCTGGTCTCGTGAAACCGCGACACGCGAATCTATTTCTCTTTTTATCCCTTTATCATTTCCGAACTGTCCAGGCAACTATCCGTTTTCTCAAAAACTAACCCAGCGCCATTATACCGGCCCGCGCGGATTTATTGCCAATGTTTTTGTACATCGGCTCATTTGGAAACTTCGCCGACTGGTTAACACGGGGCCGTTCGCCATCTTCTTTATTTCCTATCCGGGAACTCTGGCGTTTGATGGATGGACCGTGGACGGAAACGATATTGAACCACTGTCCCGGTTATGCTGCGAGCGGTTCGGAGCTTTTATTGTGTGTGTGGCCGATGCTCGAAACTTTCGAGTATAATTTTATGGCTAGTAAAATATTGCTCGAGCACCGGTCTCAGTGAAAACGTTATCCGTTTGCTGTAGCAATGCTGTGCTTAATAGTTTCACTGCTACATCAGTCATTTATGGGTGACGCGATTTTAAGTGGGTATCTATATAAAATGTGTTATTTTCTGGAATTTTTTTCAGAATAACTTGCGAGTTAAAAATTCCGATTTTCTGCGGCGGTGTTAGCATAAACTTTATCCTCCATTTTTTTCAAGTAGAAATATTTTCAAATGGCAGAGTTATTCGCTGTTTTCGAAACGGTCATTGTTGGCAGAAATTGAAACGCGGTTTCAATTTAAATTAGAAGATAAAGTAAGATGAAGAAGGGATCTGCGAAGTCAGTGGAATTTAACAGTAAGAAATTCATCAACACGACGATAGTAGAAGACTTCGTCAGAGATAAAAAAAAGACTAGAAATTCTTCGAGAAATACCAGCACAGTATTGGAACAGTTTCTTAAGATAAGGCACTTTCCTCGCGTCCCTTTATAGTCGGCCGCGTTTTATGAAAAGTAATAAAGGGTGGCCTTTCCCTGTTTCTTATACAGGTCAGAAGATATGGACATTTTGAAAAGGGAACTCGTGTGTCTGTACGTTCCAGCCGGAAATAGCAGCAAAAACTCCATACCTCGGTATAGTAATTTTTCGGACGAAGTATCGTAGCCTGGTCCCGAAGTACTCTCGATAAAAACTCGCAAAATTTTTATAGCAATTTCACGTAACAATACCTCTTTAGAACTGTTTACCACAAAATACGTGATCCCGTTCGCAGCAATTTTCCGGAAAATACCAATATCTTCTGCTACCAATTTCCTGCCGCGAGAACCTATTCTATTTAACAGCGGGGCCCTTTCGCGTGGATCTTTGTTGCCATGATTTCCCAGGCAAAATGGGAACGAGCGATTAATGGCGGCGCGGCGCCATTAATTGCAACAAAAAAATTTCTATTACATTCAATGTTTCAATTCGCAGCACGTGATATTGTATTAACATGTCTGTATGCATTAAAGTCTGTATTATTATGCATCGTATATAGAATATGATTAAACGGCGGCCTCTATTATTCAGTAATGCGTACACGGTCGTAATAACCAACAGCACTGCATCATTTGGAAATAATGAATAACTGTAATATTTAGAATTGATTAATAGACTGCGGATCTCTATGCGAAATTGTTTGCATCGATAACGAGAAACAGGAGTCACATCAAAATTGATTTCTTCCCCGAATAATTGTAAAAGATTGTACAATAAAATATGAAGTGCAAGAGAATGGTATCGCCTCAAGAGAAATCGGTTTCTCGGTCTCGCAGAACCAGATCCGAAGCTCAGAAAAATAACGAAATTCGGTCAAGACATTTGCAACGCGATTCAATATCAATAAACCCCACCTACACCCCACGGGCGCAGCTTCAGTATCCATAAAGTTAATTAGCAAAAGCAGCAAGTCCATTTTACAAAGGCACGCTCTCGGGCAAAGTTACTTCTTTGTCCAACTCTCCAACGCAGCGGATTCAATTCCTTCGTCTTCCTTCTTCCTCTCTTCTATCTTTCTTTTTTTATCTATGTATATATAAATACCCGGGCCTGTGCTCCGATTCGAAGAGTATTTCGCCGTGATCCTCTCGATCCCCTAACCGAGCAGAATGTCGCGCCGTGACTACTCTCCTCTTAATAAAAGTTTGCAAAGCAAAGTTTGCCCCCTCGTTCGATCAATATTTTGCCGAGGCGTTGTTGACAGACTCGCTACCTAAGTTTCTGTCTTCCCTCTCTTTTATTTTAGGTCCAGACTTATCTCGAATCTCGCCGAGAACACAATTCTTTTCTTCGATTCTCTACGATTCATTTTTAGATTTTGTGCAAGTCCTTCCTAGCTTATGGACGGTGGTGCGAACCGATTAGAAACCGTCCCGAGGCCCACTCGCTAAATAATTCCGCTGCGTGTAACAAATCGCAGAGGGGCGAACTTTAATAGCAGGAACGTGGAGTTCCCAATACGTTGGCTACGGAAAATATTATATCATTTCCAATACGGGGCCTACGATGCCCGAATATTAATACGACCGACCCAGGAGTTCGGTCACGTAGAGCCACGCCAACATTTCCATGCTCTGTTTCTTTTTCCTCCGCGCCTTCCCTCCCCCACTATGTTCCCGTTTCTGCGGCGAAAGTTATGGCGGCAATAAGTAAAACAGATTTCCGAGAAACTGCTCCCCCGAGCCTCGCGAATGATAATTTAACTTCGTTAACGTTTATGTACTTTCGCGAGTTCCTCCCTGACCGTCTCACCGCAGAATCTTCATTTTTTCTTTTTAATCCCGGATCGTGAACAAACAACTGAGAAATTTCTTCCTCCCCTAATACTTTTAGGGCTAGATATTTCTGGACTGTTCTAATCTTTCCACCGTTTCAAATTGCACCTGCATGTTTAATCATTTTGCTAGTTAATCCGCCATGCTTAAAGGCACAGAATTTCGCTGGCAACTTCCCCGGCAACATCCTCAGCTACTCAAAGCCAATATTCACCGTAAATCTGCTGTCTTTCCTGCGTGAAACCGGTGACGGAGCTTCCGAGCTCGCACGAGATACACCGTCGTGTAATTCCACTTCCGAAGAGTGTACATTTCATACCACCCTTCTGATTTAATAAACAGAGTTCCGCGGGTCGTTCCGAAACTTCGCGAACTTCCTCAGGCCCTTTGAGGGTCTATCGGCAGCGGAGCAACCAAAAAGTGGTTGCAATTAAAACTTTATTTAAAAAAGTAATTTCCGGATGCTGCCTACTTTACTCCTGCCAGCAATCGCGAATTTATCATGCATCCAGTGGCGAACCTTCGTAATACAATGTTACTGTTAGTGTCGCTTCTTTAACAGCGTGCAAGCCTGTAGAAAAAAAATCAAAAATTTCCTGTATCAATCGCAGGAAATAGAATCCAAATAAAAAGTTCTTTCTTCTGCATTGAACTTAATCAATTGAAGACATATCGAAGTCTTAAACAGCGAAATATTTTTGCTACGAACAATGTCAGTCGAATTAAATCGAAGTGGTTGCGCAACGAGCTCATTCAAGATTCCGCAGACTTCTTGCCATCTTCTTGCAAGCAAACGTCCGCGAAGTCCTTTGTCCCCGGCGTAGCAACCAGATGCTTTTGTTGTTGCTCTGGGCTCCGCCCCAGCCATTATTTTCGTTCGGTGCCGCTTAATTACACAAGGCAAAAACGCGTGCCTTAAGTACTGGCGCAGTCCTGCGGTGTCCCGATTGGGGACGTTCTCCGGGACGTTCTCGGGGACGTCCGATCTCCGACCGGTCGTTTTTCTTTCGCTTTGTGCCGTCACGGTGCGCGAGGAAGTTAGATCGGATCGGATTAAGTCGAGTTTGCTGGCGGGACTCCCCGAGGAGGCCGATTCTCGCGAAATTAAGAGCCGCCTCCGGAAACGATTCCCTGATTAAATTTTTCTCCACCGAGCCTGGAACAACACCGGCATTGTGTTCGGTTTCGGATTACCGTAATCGGGACCGGTTGCGGACTGGTCCTTCATTTTTCCACAATCTCAGAAACGGAAGCTTCCGGACCCAAAGATATCGATGAAATGAATTTAACACGTTCTTTGAACTACTGGAATTCGTTTTAGAATTGGAAAAGCGTCTGAGAAAATTTATACAGAATTTTAGAAATGTGGACCACTTCAGGGTTTCTAAAATAATGCTATTTTTTACTAAAATAATGCGATTGTTGCTACGCTGCGTGAAGCTACTACAAAATAAAACAAGAATTCATCGACCAATTCCAAGATAATTATTTAGCGACTAGGCTTGCTGTTTAAATGGGAATCGACTGGCGCATCTGATCATGACTGACCAATTCTACTTAGTGCGAGTACTAGGACACATGAACCTAATTATTCTTGTACGTACTTTAAAAAAGCCTGCACGCGCGCGTTGTCTTTCTACTGTGCTACAAGCTGGAAAATTGACTGGAAACCGGATTTTTTTAGTAAACAGGTAAAGAAAACTCACTCTTGAGCGCCGACTCGAGGCCACGTAATCTGCCAACAATGGAGGCGAGCTGTGACTTGTACTTGAGACCGTCGGCCTCGGATTGTTCGTTGAGTGCACGGTTCAGAATTCTCCCAGCCTCTTGCGCCTTCGCTTGGAGTGCCTCTCGAAGATGATCGGTGTGCACCTGTTCCTGCAACCTCAGCTGCCGTCGCATCTCGTCCCCGAACTTCTTCTGCTCCTCCAGCAACTGCCGAAAAATCATCGAAACAACATCAGTGATCGTCGATCGTCATATAGTTCTTTATACACATTATTTTTATGGTCTGTTCAACATCTGAACACACTCGCAAATTCTCCGTGAAACACATATTTAAATTTAATCGACCAGAAGCAGGGAAAAAATGGCGAAATTTCGTGAAAGGGCGCGGAACACCGGGTTTAGTCTGGCAACGACGAGATTTTGCGATGAGCCTCGCCTCAGAGAGAGAAGGTGAGGGAATGATATGAAGATATTCCCGAGGAGGAAAGTGTTTCATAATATTCCGCGACTGAGCTTAATAATTCTGATCCCGTTGAAAGCATCCCCGCGACTCCGTCTTGCGTCTTATAAACTCGGGGAAATAAGGGTGCACTTGGCCCAATCTTGAACGCGAAACAACCTGAAACAAAGGGAGCGGAGCAAGCGACAACCTGAAAGAATACACATCTCTCTTCCTTTTCTCTACATTTTTGTCTTTTTTTGTTTCATTCGCCTCCTTTCTCTCTTCCTCTCCTTCTCTCGCGCTATCTCTCTAAAACGAGGGACTCGATGCATTTGTTTTGTGCGCCTGTGTGCACGCCCTCGTTGCCGAAAACCGTTTCTTGAAATATAAGGGGCGGTTTCGTTGACTACCTTCGGTCTTTGTCCTACATCGCTGTTCAATCTCACCTTCTTCCGAGCTCCTCAAACCTGATGAATTTTAACGCGTCCTTTGTCTGAAATATTCACGAGCTCTGGGACCCAACTAGTATTATAAATTGAATAACATTTTAATTCGCCGGGAACGCTTCAAATCGCCTGAGAATATATTTTCCGTATTTTATCCGCCCGGGACTAGAAGTTTCAAAATGCCAGAGATAAAATGAAAATTATTCTTGATTACTTTTATTACCGTCGCGTGTGCTACAAATACAGAAAATTGGTGATCTGGTCGCCACAGTTATATCGAAAGGAAATCAGTAGTCAAGATAAATTGATGATTAGCCATATTATGTTCGTTTCAGACAGGATCACCAAGAATCCCCTTAATCAGTGATGTCTAACATGAGATTCGGACCTTAGGGAACTCCAAATCACCCTATCATCATTCCTCCCCTACCGCCATTACTTGCTCCCCTGCTACTAAGATACAGATACTAACTAAATACTACATATAGAAGAACTATTGAAAATCGGAGAGTGTGCTAAGCGAAACATATTATAATTGTGCAAAATCTTGCCGAGCCGGTTCTCATAATTTCGGTAAGACACAATAAACCAATTACGTTTCGCGTACAGACGCCGAAGTGTGAAATTAGTTCGGAGAACTCGCATTTGCATAACAATCGCGGGACTGCGCGGTGGAACAGTGGCGATCAGATGTTAAAAGTAGCACAGGAGCAAGCTGAGGCAAGTCTTTTCGACGGTAAATTCATGTCGCCCCTCCCCATAATTGCAAACTTCCTTCCACAAGCCAAAGTAAGTTTCTATCTAACACCCCGATCGTTAGACCACTGTTCGCGAACAACAAGCGAAAAAAAGTCACGAAACGTAGGCAGGCTACATAGACCGAAATTACCCGCAGTCCTCGCCGCGCCACGCCGCGCTACGAACTTATCCAATTTTACAACGGTAGGTCACGTCGGAAATTAATTTTCTAGATGCAGAATGAAAGTTGCGCGCCGTGTTCGACCTCGCGGCTTTTTTTCGTGTCACCGGCATTACTACATGACGCGAGCCTGTACAACTATTCATTTACGCTACCATTACTGTCTTGATAACATCTTTCCCGACAAGTTGCCTGTGTTGTTTGTCGACTTTAATTAAATACCGCTGTACGGCAATATTATCGATAACGTACTCTTGTTTAAATTCGTCTACTAGATCCATCCAAAAATTACTATGTACATACAATGTATTCACTTTAAAATAAACAACCCGTTTACGAGAAAGGTCCATTCGTTTCTCCAGGAAAAATTCCTAGATTCTCGCGTTCTTTTTATATCGTTTATATGACTCCTTAAAACGACACAATTAATAAATTCAATGCTAAATAACACCGTTTCCTTTCGCGTATCCTGCATCGTTATAAACTGAAATGTTTACGTTGTTCCATCAAAATCGTTCAATTATATTTTCTATTTTATTTGACGTCGTAATGTCCACGCATGATAATCCCAGTCATCCATTGATAAAGAGCGTTCCATCGGAAACTCGATGATCCGGGAAACACGTCTCGAGACGCGACGGAATGGATGCGAGCATAATCAGACTTTTAATTATCCGCGGTTGAAGATTTCGCGCGGGTTGGCCTGATTGGCAAGTGACCCAAACCCCTCTGATCTGTTCTTTCCTCGTCTCGTGCTCTGTCGTCGTATTCGACTGTCCTTCTCTCTCGCAGAATATCGTGTGTTTCGGCTCGCTTTCTGCCTGACGTACTTTATACGCGATACGCCCACGGATCCTTGTTCCTCGAACGATTCAGGAACAGTGCCGGGACGTGCCTCTATGTACAGAAACGCCGTGTCAATAATTAACGCCCGGCCGAGCCGACAACCACCAGAGCTTGCACACCGTCATCCGATGAAGAGAGATCATCGACAGGTCTGCGAACACCGGCAGTCCTGGTACGGCCGCAGCAAATCCTTCGATTGGCTCGGATGATGATCCCGATGATCTTTGCGAGAGGTCCCGGACCAGCCCTGGTTATCCTGGACTCTCCATCAACAAGCCGCCTAATACCGGATGTCCTGGCATTTTCCGAGCTTTGAACTAGCCGTCGTTCGTCCTGCGTCGACCTTGTTGGCTCACATTGTTATTTTGCCGGAAAGTAGCTAGTCTTTAGGCTGAACAGGATCGATCCGCACATATCAGGATTATAGCTAGCTGTACTATTATAATTAGTTGGTGACCCTCTTAGTGACGATGTTCTCTTACCAAACAAATATCTGTTTGCCAATTCCTATTCTCGAAAATTTGAAACTCGTTAACTCTATCTGGAACACCAAAATGGAAGTCGCTTATCAAACACGCTTCCTGCATGAAACAGAGCGAGAGAAATTTGCAAACAAATCGTTCGGAAGGACTATCTTCCCATTGGTTCTTCTATTCATTCAAGACATCTTTTTCTCTCTCTCTCTTATTGAGTCAAAAAGGAATTCGATAGCGGTCGGTTCGAGGGGGACACGCCGTTGAATATTAAAATATCAAGTGACATCGAGGATTCGAAATCGCAGCCATCGACACCGGGCGGACTCTCCGAGCTGAAACTATTCTAGCCGGATGTCTTTTCAACCGGCGTTGATCGGAAATGGACGTATCGATCGTCGACCATCAGTTTCGTGTTATTAAACTCGATCCTTCCAAGCGATCCAGCTAAGGAAGCCTCTCTCTCTCTCTCTCTCAGGCGTTGAAAGGCATGATTACCGTCTTAGAGACGAGTTCGACGAAGTTCCCTGCTCTACGAAATCCGAAAGTTACTCCGTGAAGATTGAGGAATATAAGCCGATTGCCCGAATCCTCTCCTATGTCGAATAAATTACTCTTAGAACTTTTAATCGGAACCGTCGACGAACATCTGTTTGATCGTTCAACGGGATTGTCGCTTTCCCTTGGCGATTAGGCTACTGGAAAATCCTACGCGAACGAAAATATTCACACCGGAATGTCCCTTTGTAATATAAGTATAATAAAAATCACTTGTGTGGTTCTTTATGGACGATAGAAATGTTTTAAACAGAAGGAAACGTGTACATCGACAAAAGTTAATGATTTTCATTGGACCCGTGTGTGTTTCGTTTGCTAATCAAGCACAGAAGTCCAGGATCCGGATCGAGTTTATTTACGTGTAAAGCGGAACACACAACTGCGGAAGGAAAGTATTCGGAAATCCCGTCGGTGACAAAGCGCACAGTCGATCGGGTAACCTAAACCAAACCGATCTATTTCCATTCGATTTAGACGGTCCGGCGCCGCGTTCCCCAGCGATCAGAGCAGCTGGTCGCTGACAGCGGCCGAGGCAATTTTTGATTTTCGAAAAACGGATTAGAGAACGATGCACCGGATTACCCGGCGTACGGTGGCGGATCGTTCCGTTCGCGGGATGAAAACAGGCTTTGCCCAATATTTTTTCCTTCGCTACCGTACATGGCCAGCCGTCCGATTAATTTAATTTTCCCGGCGTGGGAAACACCGGCCCGGTGTCAGCTATCATACTCTTGATTTTTTTCTATCCCTCCCTTCGATCCTCTCCCACAGTTTTTCTATTTCTCCATGAAAATTCAACGACGCGGCCGTTTCCATACCAAACGTATTCTACTGTATATCGTACATAATACATATCATCCATAGATTCATAGATTGAAACAAGTTGATTTTCCATTATTCGTTGTTTGATTAGACGATTAGAGCTGCACTCGTTGAAAAATTCGACCGACAAGTACACAGCGGTATCAAGACGCGTCGCAAAACTGTTTTGCAACTTCCGGCGGATTTCAGGCTACCAATCTCTATCGGGACGAATCAACGGCGCGCGGTATCGAAGAGCAATTTTCCCGGAATCGTGGACTAACTACGAATTGACGTGGGGGGCAGTGCGGGGATGGACGTGGTGGATGGAAGGATTTGAGGCTATTAGCGAGTCGGTCGAATCACGATTTCCATGAAAGTTTCTGACGGGAAAACTCTCCCTGTCCCCGCCTCTATCGTGGAAACGATTCGTTCTTATGCCCGACAATAGCTCCGCACGAAACAGCCGGCAAAACAAAGCAGCTACAATTTCCAGGCAAGCATCTCCAGATCTCGAGATCGAGTTACGAGATATCTCTTTCTTGTTCCACCGACCGACGATTATCGAGGCCTCGCTAATTCTCCGTGGGAGACGCGAAATGTCGCGCAAATGTAAAACATGTGGCTGCGAGAGCAGCGTTCGATCACTGGATCTCCAATTTTTGGTGAAGAAATGCCTGTAGTTCATTCAAATTTTTCGAAATTGTCATGGATTTGAAGATCAATGTCCTTTTTACAACAAAAATTTTAAACTCGATATACGATATTCTTTTTGGTCGTGTTACCGAACAGAAGTGAAAAAAAATTGATTTTGCATAAAAATCCGACATTTCGTATGCAGCAGACTAATAATTCATCGGACGCGTCCAAGTTCTTCTTTCGCGAAGATAGCAACGCGACACCCTAAATCCAGGTATCCCGCGATATTTCCCAGGGCCACGGGCTAAACGGGGAACTAAACAAAAGCCGAGAATAATATTTCGAGGGTGACGACAAAGCAGTGTCCGATAACAGGATAATTCGTTTCCGCTGGTTGGCCGTTCGGGGATATTTTCGGTATTTCAGCGCAACGGTGTGTCCCAAAAGATTCGAGGGAATCCTTAACACCGGAGGGCCAGGCGAGGGTAAGGGCGACGCGGGTCGTATATCCGGTTTTACGGGCGGGAACCGCCGACTTTGGAAAACATATTGCCCGAAGAAGAAGCGTTGTCGCGAAATGCGGCCGTTCGTAAATCGAGGAATTCCCACGCTCGAGGCAGATGTAATCGGACGTTCCCGATCTTTCCCTTTTTTTGCACCGTCGCGCCGTCAACAGAAATCGATTCCTGCCGGCCAGTGCCTTTTGGTCCAAGATGGCCTCTCGGACCTTATGGCTGCTGTGAGGAATAACTCAGGAGAACGACTGGAATTAGCCTCTACGACGCCATAAAAACCGTGTACACGAGCTACAATTCGAGTTCGGTCTGGGTTCTATCCCTATCTTTCTACTCCTCGATTTATCAAGGTATGTTCGAGTACCAGAGCGAAATGATTTTTTCTCGTTTTTCAGCTTAATTGAATTTTTATAGTCTAACAATACAGGTATATAAAAGTACTAACCCAAGATCATCGAAATGTCAATACTTCACGCGATATCTGTGTCAGAAACGTTTTTTTACAAGAACACAAAATATTGATATTTCGATCACCTTGGGTTAGTACTTTTATAGGTAGAACGTAGGATAATAAAAGGGATCGATTGGTTTAACAGTTTAACAAAAACAAATTGGGTTCCATTAAAGAATAAAGTGCAATTACACTTGGCGGATGCAACGGAGCATCCACACAACAAATAAGATCATAGGAAGTTAGGACGTATTATGACATATGATTTTTCTCTATTTCTACTGAAAAAAAGAGCAGTGAACTTGTCCCAGTTAGTTTTAAATGTTAGTAACGAGTAGCGAGATTTGAAATCTGTCCCGTGTCTGCTTTTAAAACACGCAGAAAAATGAACGCGCCTGTATCGAACTTCGCACCTGTGAACTTAAGATCCGCGGACGATTAATTCGAAATTGTGGGGAGGTAGACGAAGCGAATGAAATTTTCATTATCCGGTCGGGGAACAATGGGCGAGTCCGATTACGAATTGAAAACGATGGAGGAAAGATCAGTGGCACTGTTTGTCGAAGAAGCATTACATGTTCCCGAGTCATTTCACGTCGGACCGAATCGCACAACGGCCGATGAATAATTAAAAACCGACCAGGATCATGGAATCCGTTCCCGTTCCAATAAGAGACGGCACCAATGTTTAATCCGCCATTACAACCGGGTTCTAACGTTAAACCGAATCCCCGCGATTCAATGCCGGCCGATTAAACGAATATATTTGAAATGATGATTGGAGGGAAACACGAGAGAACCGCATGTTTAATCTCGGCCCGGGGAAACGAAATTTCGTGGAAACTAGAACGGGTAAAACGATCGATCAAATTTTCATTCGGACCCATTCTCGCCGAAAATCATGATCCGATCGACGACTGTAAGTTACTCGAACGGTTCGCCGCGCCGATTTAAGAATTTTATGCGACCGACCGATGCAAAAGTCGTAAAACCATGGCAGATCGTAAAGCCGAAGGTAAAGATCGTCGAGAAAGTTCGAATAGTTTCGAATCCCGTTTCGGTAAGATTATCTGTCGCGCTTTGCTACTTAATAAAATTGCTAATTAATCGCTAAATTACGACGGTCCTCTTTTACGGTTTCCAAAATGCTGAGAATAAAACAGCGATCATCGCATATCTAGAATGAAATTCTTATGGCGCCGTCCACGTCCGTTCACTCGTTAATTGCTTTTGTTGCGACGAGTTGTTAGTGGACACAGGGTTTTATGCGTTTCTGGCAGAAATGGGCAGGAAAACACGAGAAAATATTACAAGAATTAACTATTAACATTGTTAACAGAAAAACACTTCTTTACCATTTTAATTAATTAAAAGAATCGACGATGAACTTGTTACTTCTGTAGGATTACTCGTGACGTATTAAAATTGTTAGGAGGAAAAATACATTTCTACGTGGCTCCCCCCGTTTTGCAATTAATTCAGTTGCAATTTCTATGCTGCATAGAAATCGATGACCCAGTTGTTATGTTTAAATCAGCATGAATATAACAATCCAATCTGCCGGAATCGATTTCATCAGAACCTTGTGTAGAACGAGGCTTTCAAGTTAAACTGGCAACAACGTTCCTATCATAAAAATAACGAAGAGAGTGCTTCGCGAGGTTTATGATTAGCGTTGCTCGTAATCCTCCCACACCACAAACAGCTCGGTAACAAAGCAGACGGTAAAACAGTCCACCATTTACGAAAGTAAGTTAAAAAATTATCCTGAAGAATATCCCTCGGTTAAGAGTAAACTCGAACACGGTATTAAAAAAATGTAGAAATGTTTTTAACGATGATGTTACGATTTTTCATAAAAAGTGGATTTCCTATCTACGGGAACAAAAACTGCTTTTTATAACCCTTCCAATCATTTTATTCGTCCGACGTCAAAGTATAAAAAGTAATGGTCATCCTAGGGGTGAATCTACAGCTGTGAAATAATTGCAAATTAATGAAGGCTTCGAGGGCAGTTTCCCACGATGAAAATCGATGCTTTCCCTTTTGTCGGGGCTGCCCTAAATACCAGGAAGCAGTTATAATCCCGTTACACCGGAGAAAATTGAAAGCAGGAGAAGGGCCCCGACAACTATGACGACAGCGCGTCATCATAGTGGTCTTCCCCCGCGATGTCTTGGTGTGACTAGCGGCGTACGCGCCGAATATTCCGTCGGGGGCTAGTCTAAAGAGATAATATTGCCTCCCACTAGCGAAATATTGGCAACGAGCCAAATGGAAATAGATAAAAAGCCCGAAGGGTGGCAGGAACCCCTCGTCCACCCCCCTTTTCTCCTCGCCCGATGCCAAAACGACGGATATATGAAGGTACATGCACGATTGCAGGATATGGAATATGCCACATCCCATGTGTATACATACATAATGCCTGTGTGACAGTGTACGGCCCGGCCTTTCCAATGCCAAATTCTTTCTGTACCATAAAACGCTTCTGTATACCAGAATGCCTAAAACGTAACGACCGAACTTCCAAGGCAACATTGAATATTGATCCTCCTTTCGATTCTGTGCAACGTCGAATTGTCTCCATCTGCTACTAATAAAACAACCGAATCTGTAACTCCGAACCCGTGGAACATCGACTGGTATACTCTGTACAGACGTTCCAATGAAACCTGTAGATATCGTTCATTTCCATCGAATATCCACTTCTTCGACAGTCCCTGATTCATTGGAAACGTTCACAGCTTTCTCAAACAGCTCCGAGATTTATAGAACCTCTCAATTTCAGTCTATCGTCGTTAACACTAATTTTTATTTCCCTCGTAACAGTCTCAAGTATATGTGCTATGTGTTTTTGTGTCTTTAATACAGTGTTAAAGCTGCCCAATTTACCATCGTTATTATATGTATATTGACAATATATATATTGATAATATACAAGTTCGAAAATTCTTCGAAATTGATGACACAGTAATGGGAGCGGAGCGAACAGCTATTGTAACTCTCGAGCTCGAAAATTTGATGCTCGAACTGTCTACATAAAATCTATATCGATATAGTAATTAATCTATCTGATTATAATGATCCAAAGTAAATGTGTATCGGTAAAGCCAAAAGTATCTTCGATAATATCAAGTAACTGCATTTTGGACACTCTGTATATAAGTTATAACAAACTTGCATAACCAAGTTTGCCAGGTAAAGTTATACCCTACATAATTTATTGCAGTCGTTTCTAATTTGATTGTGTGCCACACTCTGCGAAACATCACGTATAAATAGTAAAAAGAAACCTTCCTAGCAAATTTTTACCAGAATAATACATATAAAGCCATTCTAAATTCCAAACGGATTAGACTTTTTATTTTCAAGAGGTTTCTAAATGCTCCCGCGACTACAATAATTTTAAAATAAACGCAGACAACCATAAATTCAAACTTTCGCGGTATCGCGTATGAATTATCACTGAGCAATGCGGGACGCTGAATCTTTCTCGGCTTCGTCGAAAAGTTCAGCTTTATTTCATTTAGATATACGACCGCGACTATATAGAAACTGCAAATGTGTTACGTGATTCGCGAAAGTTGGTCATTCCGAACATAATGTCGCACAAATTACAGTTAATTATCCTACCTTCAAGTTGAGCTGTTCCTCGAGGATCGACTTCTCCTTGTCTAATTCTAGGCACACCAGTTCGTCCAGTTGTTCTTTGGTAGCCGCGTCGCCGGACGCTTTCAACGCTGCCTTCAATTTGGTCTCGTTCACTGTCTGTAATGCGACAATTAACATGTACAAATACCATCGAATGTCTTTCCATCGCACGCAGAATCAAGAAAAACATTTACCCTCAGTTTCGCCAGTTCCTTTTGCAAATTGTTCACTTTATTGCGCATATGGAGAACGAACAAGTCGAACGAGTCTTCGTCGAGAGCCAATTCCTTTTCGTTGATGTTGATTCCGGAGAATAGGATCTGCAGCTCCTGGTTCAGACTTTCGCGAGCTGCTCTAACCTCCTTCCAGTAACGTTCCGTTATATTGCCGTGCTGTAATTCTGTCTCGTAGTTGTTCTTAGCGTCATCGACGTCGGACAAGATTTTCTTTATGTTCCTCCGAGCAGCTGTCTTCATGTGCGACGGTGCGTCCAGTTTAGGATCGTCGATTAGATGCAACATTTTTCTGAGGGACTCTGACGCCTCGGTCTTGTGTACTTCCGCCTTCTGAATTCCTTTCCTTCTCTTCTCCGTTGCTTCTTCCAGTCTGTAATGTAAAAATGCTTTGCTGTACCTGCGAGACCGTAAAAGTAATATAGATCACACCAGAAGTTAAATACCTGTTCCAAACAGCACTACCAGCACCGTCGGTGCTTTCCAATACTTTGATCACATCTTTATTGTAATCCTGAATGGCACATGTTGCTTCCTTGTAAGCTTGGATCACCTTGGACGCTGTTTGGCCGCATAAAGTTTCCAGCTCCACCAGGCTTTCCGGGACCAGTTCTTTGGGTACATCTTTAACAGGAGGAGCAGGCTTCTCTGCAACTAAAAATGTGTGCACAGGTTAGTTTATTTGTTGATACGACGAACGAATGAATGTACTAAGTAAAAAACGTACCGATTTCTACCTTCTCCCCTTTACTCAATCTTATTTCAGTATAAGGTTCATTATTTGGTGGTTCCTTCTTATCAACCAGTGGTACAAACGCTGGCTTTGGCGCTACAGCACACATGTTATTGCAAAATGTTAGTGAGCAACTAATCGCAGCATGAAACAAAATTATAGGTGTGCGAGGATCCGATACTCTCCTGACCCATCCTGATCATCGGATCCTCGCATACCACTCGCAAACAAAACATTTTATTAATAAATTTATTATTAAAAGGATAAAAGGAGTTTAGAGGTAAGAAGGATTTGGGACTCAATGGTAAGGGCTCACGTATATAATCTTCAAGTTTCGTGCAATCTATTGTTTTCTGACCTTCCGATTTCGAGCTCTCTCCAAAAACGGCAGATATGATCCTACAATAACAATTTATGTTTTATTAATAAAATACTCCACGGTTATTCTAAAACAGCAGTATTTTACACTATTTGTACTAACGATTGCTTGAGCGATTCAAAGAATGAACGTATAAACTCGAAATAGGTTGACTGCTCCTGAAAGATGATTTGAATCGTTTTGTCCGTGCCTGGTACCCATCCTTCAAGAGTTGCACGGAATTCTGGATTATTTTTCGCATAGAATAAGATTCCTGTAGCTCCGATTGCAACTGCCGTCAAGGTTATCAGTGCTCCTCCGCCTCGACTCTTCTCGCTTGAACTAAAAGATATATGTTTAAACATAATACTAATAGTATAATTTCACAAATAATGATAAAGCATAGAGTTGAACAATTTATAATCGAAATGTTATAAAAAAAAAGCATTGTATATCGCCAGTACTTAAACCTCCTGCAATAAAGTCAACGGCCAATGCAAAATTAGCGCATGCATGCAACATTGTTATGTAACGAGCACAATATAATGCAACTAGGTTTAAATTCTGTATACCTCTTGGACGAGTCAGTTGAATACCTATGTCCAGATATTCTGGACGTAAGTTTAACATCCTTGAAAAACCTAAAACATACAACTGAATTTACATAAAATATTCTCATCCACCTTATTCTATGTAACATTCAAGATGTGTGCAATGAAATACATAATGTTTATTTTTGGTACGGTAATAACCGGATAAATATAAATATTATAAAAACATTCTTTTATAATCACATATCTTTGATAATCAATGTAGAATATTTTGAACAATCAGAGGACATAGAAAAAGATATAACGGGCTTTAGAAAAACAGAATGGTAATTCCATCAAGATATTTGTGCCAAATATAACCTAAAACTAAACCTAACCCAAAGATGACTTAGGAAATCTAAGAAACGTATAATTCTCTATTGGTGTAGACTTTCGGAGAGGTAGAGAAACGCGAGAAGAGGGAGTTTTGTCGGTTTGCACGTAATGACAAGTTTGACAATTGTAAAAATCTGCGAACAAACAAACAGAAAGTTCGTTCACTTACCTCCACTCCGATTCGCATTTGACTCGTGTACGTGGTTCGTAGCATTTGGTTGACAAGTAGGGTCTGGAGGAGGATCCGTGTTTTTTGATCTGAAAGGACAACGGTGTCAATGAGATCGTCTGGAATTATGTAAGCTCCTAAATTTAAGCCATCTTGTCACACGAGGCTCGCAACCTTGGTCTTGTCGACGAGAATATTCACTGACAACTCGCGGAAACCCGTTCGACGCGGCACGATCACGAATTCCAGCAGTTGTCACACACTTTTTCTCTCAAAGATCGCGAGAAACAACGACGGCAAACGAAATATTATTAGGTGAAACGTCGCGACAATAGTCGGACAGTTGCGTGGCGAGGTGCGCTTTTTACCCACATTCCCTTCGTAATTTCTCGGTGACTCGCCTGTCGTCAGAACAACGAACTCGCGCGAACACGTACATTTCTTTTGTACTTACTTTACATACCCTATTTACACCGTTGCACGGAAATTTTAATCCAATTCGGAACATCTTTCGGGTGGCCGGTCAGGCAGCCAAAGGAAAAAGGGAACGACGGCACAAAACAGCTGGTCACTGACTGACTGCACGAAAAGAAGAATGTTGCGTATTGTTAGTACCGCGGTTCGAGGTGCGTACTTTCCGTTTCTCTGTCACTTTACCACCACTAGCTCTCGCTGACCAAAGAATAGTTCGTTGGCTTCATTTTAAGCCATTATTCGATCAAATTCGATAAATCGTTGCGCGTTAATCGCTCGAAGTTCGTGTCTTCTAGGTTATGTTCGGTTCCACCGCGAAGGCATTTCGGTTAACAGTGAGAAACGCCGGAATTGGGCCGAGGGCGCGCTTATTCAAACCTCGCGTTCAAACTAGCACCGAATTAACCCCTTGCCGTATTGTAACGTATCAACAAATATGAATGTTACGCCTTTCTTTTTAGACGAAGTAAAATCTGATTCGTTTGTAATCAATATTTAAATAAAAATACAAATTTTCTTTTCTCTTCTACGACATTTTTCAAGATAAAGACGTCTTAATCACTGTAACTGTAATGAAGAATTGTAACATGTAACTGTAAAGAAAATGATACGGCAAGGGGTTATCGAGTTCAGTTATCGAGTTAAAAGTACAGGTACCTGTATATTTAGTATTACATGGATCAAGATCTGGATTCATTTATTACACGTGATTTATTACACTCTAGTTACTAGAAATGATAATGATCTTTGTTTTTCTTTATATGTTCTAGGAATTGTTGCTCGTGCCAATGTCGCTGCTATCACAATCTCCTTGAAGCAACATCCTCTAACATTGCATGCACAGAACAGATATTTCGGAGCACTTTCTCCGATCACCAACAGATGGAACAGCATCGGCAGCATTGATCCGAAAGCAATGGCACGGTATGATTATTTAAATTGTAACTTACCATGCAAGAATGTAGTTAATAATTTAATGAAATTTACAGTCAGGAATATATAGGAAGTGTTCTTTCTTCAACAATTTCTCCTAGTCTAACACTGGTGAGAACAATTACAAAGTTCTCCAGGAAAAAAGGGAAAAGGAAAACTTGCAAAGCTGTACTCAAACGATTCTACAGATTAAACTGGTAAGGAATAACAGAAACGACGATGTATGATACTTAAGATCCCTGTTAACACGCTTCGTTCAATCGCAGGGGCATATGGATTAGAACTCGTGTCGGTCGCCACTCGAAACTGTGGAAGAAGAAGGAGACCCGGAAACGCAGGCTGAGACAACACGTGTTTACAAATGCAACGCAATCGTTTCTATTGGACAAGATGGTGACAAAATATTGGAGAAGGCCTCACTATTACCCAGAGGATCCATACAATCCATACCACACGCGCGAAGAATTTCCTTACTCGAGAAAGAAGCCAATACCCTAAATGTCTCCGCTGTATAGATATAGAATTTCATTTATAAATGCATATCGCAGTACAATTCATTCTAACATGTGCGTTTACCATCAATAATAATTCATCAAAAACTTGACAGAGTTACAAAGTAGCAATTTCATCTAATGTTGATTTAATTCCGGAAGTTTGAACCGAACCGGAAGGACATGGACACCGGTACCGGACTAGTATCAAGCTCATGTTTGTCCAATCAGTTATCGATTAATCCGTCTTCTGGATAGAATCGATATGTTGGCAAATATGATCGAAAGTCACGTCGTGGATTGTTTATTTTCGTAGATAATCATGATAGGATCGATCATCGGTGACTTTCGAAGCCGAAGAAACTTTTTTGCCGACATCACGTGGCTCGCCCCACCATGGTTCGAGGAACGCTAGAGTGGCGTAACGTATTCAGTCGTAGTTCGTCCTTCGCGGCGAATGCTTTGTCTCTATTAGTTCACCGGCGACTGTCTTTTTCTGATCAACGAGAACAGAGATATATATTATCGACAGCACAGAATTTTTATCTCACCTAGAAGCAGCTCAATCGCATCTAGCAGAATGCCTTATCGCGTGAAATTACTTAGCAGAGCCTGCTTTGCGATCAAAAACTCGTGCGCCGACAAGAGCAACACGCATTTCATTAGCAGCGTTCTCGTAAGGAATTTCTCTGTGAGCGGAACACTCGATATGAGGTGAGTCGGAAAGTAAAGGATTTCGAACCGATAACGGTGTACTTATCTATACGCGCCTAACAAAATAAACGAAGCCGGTGCTGGTACACTGAGATGATCGAATTTCGCGCGGAATTTTTTATCGCGTTTCTCTCCTCGAAATCACCACACGATTTCTCGTTTGCTATCCTGTATGCTGTGGTGGTGATTAGACATCGATTCGCTCGGATAAAATGGCTTTTATTGTTAATAAATACGACTGCGTTTGCGAACGCAATTTCTGACGGTACGAAAGTAACGTGGGCTGGTTCGCCGATGTATGTATTCGGTGAGGTCATGCTGTGCCGAATACACTAATACAAATTTACAAAACATCGATAGCCACCGGCGACTGTACATGTACTGCTCTATAAGATTAATTCGAGGCAGGTTCTCTTAACGCTCTTCGAGGCTCTTCCACCTGATCAATAGTCGGTCTACCGGTGTTACTGACTCAGTTGAAAATACACGAATTACAGGAATCGATTCAACGAGATTCGAGGATGTGTTCAGCGCGAAAATTCATTAGCCAAATTAATTCAAACACCCGCATTCGTTCGATCAAACGTAATTATATCATCGACTGCGAAAGCCCCTGAATTTGCACGTTCACTGAGAGAGCACGCTGAACTTGGCGGCGAATCAGACATGCTGTCGAACAGCTAACGTGTATTTAGGACGGAGCTGAAAAATGACTCGAACAGCATAATCATTTCGTATCTCAAGGCGAAACGAATTCACTGGAGTCGATGAAATATTAACAAAAATGAAATTGGCGCTGATCGGATTAGTAAAAGGCGTCCATGTTCGTTGCAAGTTAAAAATCTAACTGGAAAATCAAGTTTTTGAGTTATACTAATAAGACAAGCTGTAGGTCTTACAACGTCTTACAATGCATTAGGATGAAATAATTTGTTCAAATGCAAAATATTGTAGTAACGATAATTTTGACACTGATTAAAGCCGTTGGGATCATTTTATGCACAGTGGGTGTAGATTGTAGATGATCAGATAAAAAGAAATTGCTTTGACCGACTAATCCAGACGTCCGATTAGGTTTCGCGGATAACGGTCACATTAATTTTTCCTTATCGGCCCCCGTAAATTACTCACATAATTTTTCACATATGCCAGCATTAATGTTGACCGAGCACGCGTTCGAAGCGATATAGGTGGCAGCACAGTTCCTGATAAAATTATCCAGGATGTTTGCGAATGTTTTCATTCGTGAGACTGATTTTTCTCGCAAAAATTACGCAACGATAGGTAACCCTGAACAATTTCATTGATTTCTGAATAAAATTTTTCTGTAAAACTAATGAATTTGTTTTTTATTTGTGTGTTAAACTGTTGACTAACGTTGATAGGCGTGTATAAGCTAATAAATAAATCCATGTATTATCGTTGTACAAGCGCATGTAATTGTGTAAATATAAGCGGCTCGCAGATATTGATGGAAAATATTTATAAATACACAATATATTTTTATTTACAATCGTTTAGAGTTTAGATTATATAGAATGGACGAATGAAAAAACCTGTATAATTAAAAACAAATATTTGGGCAGCGCTTTGAAATATCTAAGTATACATTTAGAATTCAAGCCATGCGAATTACAACGACAAGCTTTGTTGTTTTATTTTTCTCTTCATATGAGACAAGTGCACGGCGAAGACGAATTTGTTTTCGCTTTCTCGGGAATCTGTTTAATGCGAGAAATGGATTCGTGTCGCGAATGTCAAGAATGTATTACACAACACGAGCAGGAGAGGTATATAACGAGAAATTGAAATCGAACCGATAAACGTGAATTCGCATGGTTTTCAAATTGTAATCAAAAAGAAAAATTCAATCTTACTTTAGAATAATGTAATCGAAACCCTGAAATCGTTTTGCCATAAACAAAATCTCGATTTTTAATTTTCTACTGAACCACATATTCTTCTATTAACTTTCGGAATATATATATGTGTCTCTATGTTCCAATGTTATCTTAATATGTCCACATATGCAGAAGGTCAGAATTATCATAAACCTTTAGATACCGAGCTATCATTTCATTAGGAATATTTGCCGCCTGAAATTATTCCTGAGCTCGCATGTTTATATTCTCCAGGTCAAGCACGACTTTTGATTAGTAGATTATGTCTGTTAATTAGTATTTTATTTGTAAGATATACAACGGAACTTGATCTAAAACACGTTGACAATATATTGCAAGTTAGCGGAGTATGCAGTAGTTCAACATAGTCGAACGAATACAACAATTAGTATTAAGAGGATTGATTAATGTTTAGAGGTATCCACTTAGAGAAGTATTTTGCGATTGTTTCTGCAGGTTTGTGCAGTTCGTCGGCAAGAATGGCGGACCCCAGCACTTGGGGGTGCAGCTCAAGCAGGGTGGCGATATAATCGCTGTGTCGGCTGTGGACTCAAGGATTCCGAACTCGTTGAAGAAGTTCCTGGAAGGTGGCGATGACCTCTTGAAGAAAGCTAAAAGGTAGGCGTGGCTGGATGCCTGAACAATGGGGTAAATTCGCGATAAGCGACTCCTTATCGCCATCCGCCGTGTTGGCCCATTGATTGATAACGAAATGACATAAATACTTTACGAAATTTTGCGTAAACAAGAAAATCGTTCACCACTAGTGGAGATAGCCTCGGAAAAAACTTAATTAATTAGCACCGTATGGGCATGGCAAGCTTGCATACAGGGTGGTTCGTTATTACCGAAAATAACTTCGCATTAACGATTTTTAACGCATTTTTCACCATGAACCGTTTCTTTTTATCAGAGAAGACGAAGTCGACCTGTTGGACATGATAGAGAGGTTGGTTCCATCAGAAGTGTGAACATGATATATGTATGATATATGTGTCTGTGAACATTCAATTGTGAAATTCTCCTTTTGTTTATACACAGAAGACGCACGTAACCTTTTATCGAACACCCAAGTTGACCCGCTTCCTCAAGAAAACAGGTCATCCGCTATTTTGATGATGCTTCCTGCTTGAACCCTAACTTGTTTAGTATGATGCATAGAATTGGATCTGGACCAGAGTGGGCACCTTAATTTATAACCAATTAACACGCCGATTCTCGTGACATTCGTATTGCGATTAATTAAAATTGCCTGGTTTTATTGAGATAACATCGATAACGAGGCTGCTATTTAAGCCTACCACCTAAGATAAAAGTATGGTACACGTGAGAGAACGGCATTCGTGTTCTGATAATTTTTTACGACGATCGATTTTGATCAATTCAGAATACCACTTGTGTCAATCGGTTTCTTTCTTCACAGTTATCGTTTACTCGATCACATCCGGTTACGACATTATCGCGTGCTTGTACTGCTTGTTTCTTCAATTAGGTTGTTCTCAATGAGGAATACCTTCAATCATTTTTTATTTATAAACAATGGTTATTGATATGGTGAACATATGTTTGAGTCCTCGAGTGACTCGCAGGTGGAATGGAAACCGAACACATTGTTTCAAGTAAACAAAAAGTTCTAGTTTCTAATGATTCAGGCTTCTACTTGGAAGGAATGTATTTGTCGATACAAAGCACAGCTGGTGTCCTGGTCAAGCTCATTGGTATAATAGTTCCAGAATTGTTCCAGAAGGAGGATTAATACAAGAAGGGATGGTTTTATCTCGAAAATGAGAGCCGTCATAATGGCGTTCTGTTCGATCCTCTTTCATTAACGATAGTGGTCCTCAATGGACCATTCAAGTACGCCTGCTGTGATAATTGCTGAAACAATCAGCAGGCGGCCTTGGATTAATCCTCATTCCCATTTTAACTTTTAATATAATATTATAAAGACAGTATTGCATCGAATTAATTTTTTATTATACTTATTCGATCATAAGAATTTTATTTCGAGTGGTACGACACACTTCATTGGAATCAACAAATCAAGTGTTGGTTGTTTACAAGGAAATAAGCTGAAGTGCCTCCGGTTCGAGCGCTAATTATTTTAAAAACAAAGTGCTTATGATATTTATGATACGTCATACTATTTCGTCAATCCTCCATCCTCCAAACTTTCCGGAGTCCCGAGATAATGACCCGAAGTGATAAGATTTATTCGGGGATTCCGATTTTATCTCTTTATATCACTCAGCAATATGTTCTGTGTGGTCACGAAAACAGACTGTATTGCAAACTTACTTACAAACACATGCATGGTTTTCATATTGAAAAGCATCTAACCACAGTGAGAATAAAGAGATTAAAACTAATAAATTAACCCTTAAACGATGACTATAATATTGTAGGTACTGCTTTGCCTGGAAGTTAGTTGAAAGTTTTAATGAAACGCGCTAAATCAGAGGCAGTTAATGCTATGCTTAGAATTAGTTTTCCCTTGATAATGATGACGAATTAATCGAGCACTAATTCGAAGCTTGCACTGTACTAGTCCATAAATAAAAAATATTTAATACTAAACCTACCAAGCAACTAAAAGTAGCATGCGCGCAAAACGTTTCGCCTTCGAACGTGTTACCTTGACATAATTGAATTTGCTGAGACTCCGCATAATTTCTATTCCAAAACGTGTTTGAATGAAAAAGTTTATTCAGTCATCTTCCTTGGAAATATTTTTATGAGATGGTAGGTTTAGTGTGAAATTAATGAGCAATTGACCGAAGAGATTACAATTTGCAGGATCGTGGCCGAGGGACGCAGCGTCATACCGGAAGATGAGGTGAATTTGTTGGCGCCGGTGACCAAGATGGACAAGCTGGCATGCATCGGCCTGAATTATAGCGGTCATTGCAAAGAACAAGGTGTACCGACGCCAGAAAGTCCGGTAGTTTTCTGCAAATTTCCCAGCACAATCATCGGGTCACGCGACAACATCATGTTACCCTCGATCTCGGAAGTAAGTTCAAGAGCGATCACGGGATCTGAATCTGCAATGGCGCCGGTCGCTCATTCTATGTTTTAGCAGCGACCGTTTATATTTAGTTGCATCGATTATGTAACGTGTTAACGGACTTTCGCGAACTATTAATAGGAGCCTCTCTACCGTGGAGAGAGGAAGAGAGGATCGACTCGTTTCGCGACTTTTCAATTTAGTCTACAGACTAAACATTCTGTTTTATCGGCAGAGGCTGCGGGGAGAGTTCATTGCTCTCTCGAAATATTTTTTAAGTAAACTGCCATCCGTGCGAATATCTCGTTTATTGATCGTTCTGTTGTCATTCTTCCGGCAGAAAGTCGACTGGGAGGCCGAGCTCGCGATAGTAATCGGCAAAAAGTGTAAAGCACTGAACAATGACGAAGGCGAGGATTATATTTTCGGTTATACAGTGGCGCAAGACATCACAGCGCGGGATTGGCAAAAGAGAAACGGCGGCCAGTTTCTTCTGGGCAAAGCCATGGACACGTTCTGCCCCCTTGGGCCGGCTGTGGTCACCAAGGAGTCGATAGGCGACATCAACAATTTGACCGTGAAAACCTGGGTGAACGGCAACATTAAACAAGATGCCAACACCAACGAACTGATCTTTAAACCCCATGAAATCGTTGCCTACATTTCACAGTAAGTAGCCTGTCCGAGCAAGTCCCATTTCACAGTTAAACTCTGCCACACCTTCACACTTTACTTCGTTTTACTGCTATTGGTTTGCAACTGCCTGAAAGTGCAATTATGTTTCTAGGTTCATGACTCTGTTACCGGGAGACGTGATTCTAACTGGTACACCGGCTGGAGTAGGCTTCACACGTAAACCACCTGAGTATTTAAAGGTACCTTGAACTCCTTTTTAACGATAATCTGAAAAGGAAATATAATAATTCAGAATGAAATTAATTAATGCATGCTTGCTTTCAGCGTGGAGACGTGTTGGAGACGGAAATAGAGAGCCTTGGACGCATGAGGAATAAAGTTCTCTGATCTAATGCTCAGAGAAGAATAGGAGCGGTTCGCCCTGAAATCCTTCAGGATTGGAATCATCCTCGGAACGCCGTGGACAAATCGCGCAATGTTCTGAATCGATTCCATACACGACTATGAGAGGAGAAGGAAAAGGATTCGAGACGATTCGTAAAATAAAAATCGGAACGCTAACGGCCGTTCTTCCTGAAAGACAAAAAAACTACAAAACTGAAACCTAAACGATATCACGCGTCTTGAACAGTGCTGTCGCCATACCATATACATCTTCATATGCATCATGGATTTTCTGTATTTTTACAATTATTGCGAGACTGTTTTTAAAAAGATATCAATTTACTGTATGCGTCTTTTTTATCGCGATTGTTTTTTTTACCAACCTCTGCGGACTTCTATTAAAATATTTTTAGAGGAATCCTGGTGATTGATTTCGCTCTGACCTGTCCATTATATTGACGCGACTGCGGTCGCAGGACTCGGTGGCTGAAATGGTTCTTCTCTCGGCTAGAAAATTAGGAACATATGATTTGTACAATATACTGCACTGATTTTCTGTATTTTTTAAAATACATTATAATCCTCTGTTCTACTCGGATATCTCACTAATCAAAATTTATTTGTATATATACATTCATTTCAATATTCAATCAACTTATAAAAAGATGTGTACCGAAGTACGTTTACTGACTGTAAGCAATGTACAGCGTCTTTCCATAGAAACGCGACTGAAAGATATCCTATCGCAGCGCATATACAAAATAGTACCACAACTATTCCTTACTACATAGTATGAAAAAATACCTACAATAAATATAATACAACCACGTTGAGCAAAGAACATGTTACGTTTTCGACGCACAATTCACTCACTCCTTTCCCCGGAATCTTTATATAAATACTTCAAACACAATCCTCAAGAATATTTCACGAGTCTGATAAAATGCACTCGCACAATTCACTTGCTATTTTAGTTCACTATATGTATGGGACTATTTCTCTGAAACTGGATTCCAGACGGTATCAATTTATTTTGTTCCTCTTATGTACACGGTTCTATCCTTTTTTAAATTTAATCAACAGTATCGAAAGCGTCATGAAAACGCATATCCAGATTAACGTGGAGATGAAGCCATTGTAGACAGAGGGGTTGCTTATGGGCCACCCTCTAGCTAGCATGGACCTCATGGACTCTGTGCTTTTCGTCAGAGGCAGAACGTAGCTGATGTACCTCAAAATAACATGCATTCCTTCGATAGGCCAAATGATGCCGCACAACATGACAATGGGCAAGAAAGAACCCATTGCCATGTAGGTAGCGCTTGTTTCGTTTTCACAGACACAGGCAACGACGAATCCTGTAATAATTAAAAGATGAAATTTGCCACGAAAAAAAGGATAAAAGGACAATGATAAATTGTCTTTACCGAAGCACATGCCACACAATCCAGTAAGAATCGTCAGCACACTGATCCAACCAATGTCTCCTTCGCAAGTGATCTTGAAGCATGCAAAGGAAACTATTAAAACCATAACTGTCTGTCCTATCATCACCACGAACTGCGTTATGACCTGGCCGAAGAGAATTTCTGTTCCTGTGAGACCTGTCGATCGAATCAAAATGACTACACTGTGTTGAACACTATCATATTATTATGTTTGACCAATTCGTTTCTTTACCAGATACTAGAGATCGCTCCAGAAGACCTTCGTTCCTTTCTAGCAACATGGCGCCGGAAGTTAGAGCGACGGACAGGAAGAAGATGATTCTGAAACATTATGTTCGTTAGCTTAGACTATTCTGAATGGTTTAGAATTGTATAATGTTAGTTTTTACGTTAAAATGATTCCCGGTGCTGCGAAATCCGTGAAGTTCGGCTCCAATGGACCGTAGATGGGTGTCTTGAACTAGACACAGCGAAATATTTGTTAATTAATTAAATTATTAATTCAATTATTATTTTCTGTATAGCGTGACTTACGTCCACAGGAATGCTTGCCAATTTACTACTGTAATTGCAAGCTACAGCCAGTTCTTTAGCGAAGTCCCGATAGGAGCTGTATAAGTCTCTTTGGAGCAGCAGGCCAATTTGCTGATCTAAACAAACACATAAACAAACACATAAAACATACATATATATAAATGATCTATTACAACAGATATTTATACAAACGAATTCTTAGAACTTCCTTATCGCAGAACCAGAACTGAAAATTATTCGATAGATTCGTTAATGAGGCGCATTACAGCAAAAACTGAAACTAAATCTCAAAGCTTATATAAGACCAGCTTATATGTATATTGAAACCAGCATTCAGAATCATTCACTCACTGGACATATCCATAGTGATTAGCATATTAGAGTACGCAATGCTCCACTCGTCAGCATCTTTGCCTTCCTCGATTCTCGCAGAAAGCGCTTCGCTATAGTTCGCAGGAAAAATTATGGCAGCCCAGGCCCAGCCTCGTTCGACAGCGTTCCTCGCATCAGCTTCGTTATCGTACGGTTGAAACTCTAACGATCTTTCCTTGAGATGATTAAGAAACCGACAGCTCATTCTGTGCCAGTCACAGCCTTCCGTTGGTATACAGGGTTCCATACTGTTGTTCAATTCGTGGTTAACTATCGCTATGTTTAGGCCAGTTGGATCTTTGCCGATCGAGAGACAGAACAGGGTGATCTGGACCACCGGAAGACCTATGATGAACAGCATTATCCTGGAAGAAACAATGAAATTCGTTTAGACAAGATATTAGATAGATTGTTTTTCGGAGCACGTATATTTCTTATTTAAACCTGACCTACCCTACGTTACGCCACATCCACAGGAAGTTCTTCCACACGAGAGCCTTCATGTGCTTTGGATCGATCATCTTGAACTTAGAAGTGCCTTTTTCTTCCGGCGGTAGCTCCGGCATCTGTTCAACGAAGACTATTAAAACAACTAAAATTCTACGAAGGATTTCATAATTAAATGCCTCCTAGTATATTGTCATAGGAAAGCTATAAATTCTTAAACAACGGCGCGAATCAAAGGATATTCACGAGAAGGCCGTATCCGATATCGCAACGATGCAAATTAATTAGATTGTAACTCCACAAGAAGGAAGATTTTAATTACGTTTCCATCGTTCACAGCTATACTCCTTCTTCTGCTGGAGACGCTGACGTTATCACCAAACTCTCCGCTCATCTCGTCATCGGCATCCTACGAATCGGGAAACGCTATAAATAAATAAACACGCAGCAGTCCAACGACAATGCATCGACAATAACATACGACTTCCGGAGGAACGCCGGTGACACTGCTGAGAATGCTGCTCCTCCTTCTCAGACCCATGTTCTGTCGTTTGCTCAGCTTCAGGAACACATCCTCCAAAGTGTCCAAGTTGTGCATTTCCATTAGTCTGGTCGGCGACTCCTCTGCTAAAAATTTCCCACCCCTCATCAACCCGATGGTGGTTGCTTGTCTCGTTTCCTCGATGTAGTGAGTGGTGATTATGATCGTCTTGTTGTCGTCCTTTGTCACGTGCACTAAATGATCCCAGATGCTCTGACGAAGAACAGGATCTAAGCCCACGGTCGGCTCGTCCAAGATTAATAATTCCGGGTCAGCGAGCAAGGCTGCTGCGAAGGACACCCTCCTTTGCTGACCACCGGATAGGTTCTTCACGAACCGATTCTCCGATGGCAACTGCAACAGCTGCGAAAGAAGACTCGTTCACATATGCATCTGGGCCTGGTGATATTTATGGTAGTTGCAATTTGTAACAGTTCATTTAATTAGCTTGTGCTTGATCTGTTTTGTTAGACTAAAGTACGTTGAACTGACGATTGGATTTGCGGATCTGAAGATGCAGTTTTCAGACAGATGCCAGCTATGGCTGATTTGAAATCGTTGAACGTGTCTACCTCGTGCAGACTGATATTAGGGTAAGACCTTACCTTAACGAGGAATTCCAGCTTGTCATCCACTTGCTTTGTCGTCATTCCAGCACACCAACCGAAATAAATGAAAGTTTCTCGTATAGAGAATTCTCCGTACAATGCTATTTCCTGGGGCATGTAGCCTACTCTTGGACCAGGAACACCAGACCCTTTGGAACCAGGTTTACCACCCAGAACCCAGATCTCGCCCGCATTCAAGCGTCTCCGACCAACGATGCATGATAGCAACGTTGTCTTTCCGCAACCACTCGCACCAAGTAGACCATATCTGCACAGAAATATATTTGCATCGATGGATCGAATATCTTAACGTAATTCGATATGGTTTAATCTCAAAATCTCAATATTTTAATAACGATTCAACATTTATGTGTAGTAGTAATCGTTCTAACGTCTCAAAAAAATACTCAAGCTATTGGGTCCAAGTTTTTAAAAGTTATTCGTTTCTAAAAAGTGTACGAATACTTTGTACGCCCACTGTATGTTTAAATTGGATGTAGTAGATCCACAGAGCTGGATCAGTAATGCATCCAACATACTTTTTTATCGGACAAAATTATCGATTCTGAGATAATGAATTACGTTTGACATTTACTGCGTAAATCTGTAATTGTCCAGAGAAGTGCAAAAATAGATAACAAAATTGTATGTATTTGGTCGCGTCATAGCAAATATTTTCACGCATGAACTTTGCCTTCGAAGCATAGCTCGAGGTTGAAAATTAATTATACAGAGCGGGACAACGCTAAACGGTCGACTAAGCCAGCAAAAATGAAGGCGCGACGATGAATAACGAGTTTCTGTGAATACATGTCGCGCGCGGACTTTGCCCATTTTAAAAACCGGCCTTTCAAAATTTTATGGCCTCTTTGTCCTATTCTCGAAACGGTATTAACACCTTTAACCATGCTAGATTCAAATCTTGTGATGTCATTGCACATCGGAGAATACTAACTTTATTTTTATCCAGTGATAGAGTAAAAAACCATGAAAAAAGAGGAACATCAATTTGTAGTACACAGAAGAACAAAAACGAGCCGACACAAAAAATATAATTCACGTTGTTCGTTACGTAAGAAAGAATTGATGTCATAGAGACTTCAACGTCAAAGACAAACACCATTTTCTACAGAAAAAATCGTATCGTTCAAATCGTAAGCTTCAAAATATTTGACGATCTGGTCTTCTTTGGACTTTTTTTTGGACTTTTCTTGGACTTTTTCGCAGGACTTGATTTCTTTGGATGACGTGCAATTTTATTGGTGCAAACTTACATAGAGCCTTTCGGCACAGTCATGTTCAACCCATCTAGGATGATATTAGGGTTACTTTTAGTCCCATATTTCTTGTAGGCTCTTCGCACGCATACCGCGTGCCTTCTTCTTGTGTCCAAAGTCGAAGCCTGCGTTTGAAACTGCGCTCTCCTTGTTTTCAGCTCCAAGGAGGTGGTGGCTATTGTTGACGGAGGATTTGCGGTCTCCATTTCTGCAACGATAACAAATTATTATACAAATGTGCCATAAACAAGACCACGATTGTCTGAAAATTGTTCGTTTCGTTTTCAGTAGATCATTTCTTAACTGATTTTCCTCGTGCTTTGAAATTTGTTCATGACGCCGCGCTGCGCCGTCGCGTCGTGTCGGTTTCTCAAGAATCTAGCCAGTCGCAAATTCGATGTTTAAATCTCAGACAAACGTCTTAGACACTTCCTAATATGAATAACAGGTGAGTAAGAGGCACCGGCAGGTAAAAGTGATCTCGACTATGGCTACACCTGACTTCATCTGTCTCCACGTGCACTCTCACAAACGTCCACACAGAGAATGCTAGTCGTTTCAAGTAAACGTCTCAACTATTTCGCGAATTGTTATCGCCGGTGAACGATGCATACTACTGATAATATCTACAATGAATGTACAAAGTATTCGTACACTTTTTAGGAACGAATAACTTTTTCAATATTGAACCCAACAGCTTGTTGTTGAAGGCATAACTTTTTTTTTAAATTCTTATTGGTCGCAATTGATTTTTTAACGTTTTTATCTGTGCCTGTAATGAAAATTTCAAACATATATTGTATTTTGTAAATCTAAGTAAGTAAGTGAGATGTAAAAATCTTTGAATTTTGGGCTCGCGATTCATTTAAATCGCGGATTCTTACAATTTTTGCTATTTACTTGTTAAATTACTGCTTCACAAATTATATTTAGTCAAGAAAAATTTCTCGGTTTACGAAAATCATGGTAAGTCCACAAAATCTTTCAGAGAATCCCGAAGGACCTCGAGTTTGTTCCAACGGTTAAAAACAAATTTCTTAAGACTCTCCAACATGATGAAAGCTCCCCAAAAAATGATCCTCATTTGAAATTCTCGATCAGAGCAACTTCAAAGTAACGTTACAAGTAAGTTGTACAGTAAGTACATCTAAGTAGTTACATCTCGTTTACAAAAGGGCAACGTCCATCACAGTGATCGAGGTGATCCACAAGACGGCTTGGTCAGCCCGAAAAAATTCCATAATCATGAAGGACGAGGTAATCGTCACCGGTTTCTACGTAATAATCGCTGTCTTGTAATTCGTCTGTGACGTAATGTCGTAACAAACTCTCACCTATGGCCAGCTGGTCCAGCCAGCTGGAGAAGCGGTTTAGAACACGCGCAATCACTCCCTCTCCGAGATTATCTCACGTTATTCGATCCCTGGCTAGACTAGCATCGTTCCGAGAGAACCTACGCCCTTTTCACTTCCACTTTCGTTTTCGAAAAACTGATCGACCTTGTTACGCAACCGGGAATCAGGCTCCGATCGCCGATACAAATTGGACTTGCTATAGTCGTGCACGTTTGTTTGGATTTAACCGGTGACCCAGTTTACAGCCGCTTCGTTTATTGGTCATTTATACCCAGTCGGCGAAAAAAGAGTCACACAATTCGTGAAAATAATTTATTCATACACCATCCACCGTCTAGTTCACTTTACTCATTGTTAAATAACCTGATACATTCCTGGACTTCTAAGTGCTCGTTTTACTTCGTACGCGGTGTAGCGCACTTTCGAATAATTTGTTCACTTAATCGAATGTATTTATTTGACAAATTTTCTTCGTTGAAGAAATGTCTTTCTCTAATGAGTTTGACGACTCCAACGATTTATCTTACTGGTTTTATTTAATGAATTACATTGAAATTTAATGAATTTAATGAATTACATTGAATTACAAAAGATTCGAATACAATATACAGCTCTGCATTGACCGTGTCTTCATTATGCAGTTGGGGGTTGTGCAACGGCATTGAAAACGATGAATCATCGTTTTTCCTTTTGTAGATTTCTTTTCGAATTCAACGAACCGTCGCGCATCGAGACAGTGTGAAACACGATCATCGTGAAATTTGTTAATTACAAGGTAGTCGAGTCATCAGTTGCTTCTCGCTTCCATAATCATGATGTAACCGTGTTTGCGACTTTGTAACATTTCTCTGGCCAGACAACGTACACGTGAGAACTTGACCCCGACATTTTTCGTTTGAGTAAACAAATAAATGTTTCACGGGTTCGAACGAATAAAATATTTCATTGGCGACTGATCGTGCATAGATAAACCTAATAGGAAAAAAGAATTCGGAATGATTTAGAGACGTGAATTTTTTTCAAGTTGAGAGGAAGATTTGTAGCATTTATATTCGTGTTGCGTAATGTAGATAGAATTTCTGTGACTTCGTGTTTTAGTGTTATATTATTCTCCCCGTCTTCGAGCGTTAGGTTCAAGTAAATATTCAGAGGAGTTGAAATGTCAAGTTCCACTGTTTCGGATGTTTCTCGTAATTTATTATCTTCTATTTGTTTATCTAACATTTCACGTTCGTAGTTCACTGTCTTCGTATTATAGAATTTTTTCGAATACCTAACGAGTGGAACGCGCTTGTGCTATTTTATTATTGCGAATACAAATGAAGTAGACGTGAAATATTTTAGACACTCGTATTAGCCAAAGTTACGTTTGCATAAAAAATTCTAGCGATTGCAATCGAACGTTGCACAAGCTTCGCCAACATTCGAGGCGATCAGCGGTCGGGCATGAGCCTAATTAATTCAAAACTGTGATATCTAAACCTTTCGAACGGAATTACCTTCGGTTAACTTGGTATTAACGTGAATTTAAATATGCACATTTTAATCGGCACGATTTTATTTATAGGTTTCAGAAGAAACCGTCGTAATCGCGACATACATTAAATAGTTTATAAAAACGGAATCGAACTCCAACGAGGAAAATATATGTAGAGTCATTAAGTGACTACTGACTGCGAGTAATTTATAAATACTATTCCTTTTAAAAGCAATGTGTAGCGTTTTTAAAATTGTTCGCTTCACCGTCGTCCAAAGTCTAAGAACTTTATGAATTTTTTATTCTCAACATTGTTTACCTCGCTCTAATCTGAATCTTGATAACTTGAATAATAATGAAATGAACAATATGTCGCAATTATAACATGTCCAATGGTTTTCTCGTAAATTTGCAAACGCAACAACGATCCTGTCAACAAATATATCACAGCGGCGTGGAGCCAGCAATAAGCGTTCTAATGAATAATCATAAGAAACTAAGAGATCGTGTTTACTCGGTTGCAGAATTGTAAGAAGTTGCGACCTCGCTGGTCAACGCGGGTTAACAAATATCCTCGATCTCCTTGCTTATGGAGGCCGGCGCGGCGTGCAAGTTCATTGGAAAAGAAACATAGCCTAACTCACAACAGTCCTTGTCTACGCGAAAGTTCAAAGAAATGGAAAGCGATCAAAGGTGACCATAAACAGGTGAATCTTTTTGGTGAATTTACAGGTGAATTTCCTGAGCTTCGGTATTCAACAATTTAAGAAATAATCCCGTCCTCCCATACTCGTCAGACTGCGGATGTTTATGCAAAATAAAAGTTGAACCAGTTGCAGCACACAGGAGGACATCATTGAAACTCCAGAAAAATATAAAAATGATTTTTGCACCGCACCGGTGTGTCGATACCGTTTAAATTGCAAAATATTTTTTATACCATCGAAATTGAAAGAACCTGTTCAGGTGGACTAACGTCAATTTATTTTCCTCGTATTTCAAAAAATTGATGTATACTAGAAACATTAGAACTATTTATTTTTAAATAATTAAAGTGCAACAGCAAGTTAGGCATTGTTTGCGCGCCTCATAGATTGTTATACACAATTCTACGAAAAAAGGGTCCCGAGCAGTTCGTTACGTAAGGAAAATCCCGGAAACTGCATTATGTCAATAAAGATCTAGTTCCCCGGGCTGTTTTTTGATTGCATTTCTTATTGTCATTGCGACCGGTTGCATCGTCAGACGTTCAAGGAATGCGCGACGACGCTCATTAGAATTTGCGTCGAGGCAGAGAGCTGTCGAGGCTTCCTGAACGCTGTCATAAAATTCGCTGAAACAAGGAAACTACAGATCTTGTAGTCGGTAGGTGGAGGATCGAAATCGAGGCGAACAGACATTTACATGAGCGATTTTATTAACAGGTCACGCGTCATTGAATCAAATCACGGGAAATGGAAAAAAAGCAACCACCAATCAACCGCTGAGGTAGTTTGTTGACGGAAACAACCTTTTTTTGTTGTAATAATTCTATGCTTTATTGGTCACTTACTTTTTATCTCGGTGTATTTTAAAACACTTTCATTGAAAACTTCCTCTCCGTTTTCAATCGATTATCCTTTTAATTTTTAATCCATTTAAATTAGAGAAACAGAATCTTCTTTTGCGGAACATTGAGAAGAACATTGTCCACATAAAAATTAAAAAAAATGTCTATTAACGACAAACAGAAAAAATATAAAGACTCGTCTTTTTAGTATAATCAGCATTAAAAAAACATCGACGAATAAAATTACGTTGGAACGTTATAAAAAGCTGCATAAATCTGTCTCCGAAATTTTTCCGAATCAACGCGAAGCGTTTTAAACGAAGGCTTCCCTGTGACATCGTAGTCACTGAGAATGCAAATTTATGATCTGCGATCGATCATAGATTCCTATTAGCATAATCGTTTCCCCCTTAGCGATCCACGTGTACCCCTTGCGTAATTCGCAGAACATTTTTTTCAGTGTGACCGGTAAAGGTCGCGTGAATTAAAAAACACACTATCTCATTGTACGATTCACGGATATCAGAGACGATTAGACTAATTCTCACCTGCGGCTAGCGACAGCTTTTTTGGTTGATTATACAAGAACCTAGATACGATTATGATGATGTTTCATTTGTATAAACCGCGATACTGTCTTTTACCGTGGAATCGTCACTTTATTGCAAGTCGAGAAATCGTTGTGAACAAAAGTTGATATATTTTGTGATCAACAATTTTTGATCAGCAAATATCTAAATGCCAAATTTACATAACAAAATGTTGCTTGTTATGTCCGCTATCGCGAGTTTTTCTCGTGTCCCAGTTTTTTCCTTGTCTGATCGCGTGATTGCATGTCCGACAGTGATCGAGATCGCGAATAAAAGAATCGAATTCAATTTAATCGGAATTCTGTCGGCGATGCTCATTGGTAGACAGCGGATCTTTATGCAAAATAAAAATTGTCTACCTGAATTGCAACAAATTGGAGTGAAATAGAAATTTCTTTGAAATAGTGACTAGAAATAGTATCTTGAAATTCTTCTAATATTGTCACTGTTTTAAATTACACGTACTCATTTTTGTCATAAATGCATAAAATCCGCTCTCTAAAGACGATGTTCACTTATTTCTATTTGTGCAGTCATCTGATTTCGTAAATGAAAATCGTTTTTCAACATGCACCGAGGGTCAGCGAATACAATTCAATGTCAAGAAGTTGTTACATACTAAGACGCGACGAGTTAAATCACTCAACGAGGAACTTGGAAATCGTCGTTTACAATTCTATGGGGTTTTCAACGTACCTGCGTGTTTGTGAGATTGAAAAACTGTGTTAACAATCAAGGAAAAACAGTCCGTAAGTTTGACTCAGCTTTTCAGATGAAATAAGACCCTTTCATTTTATTTTGTAAAACATACAATATAAAATGCAACAGAAGAATTTTAAGACACTGTCCTTTCATTTTGAATTTATTAAAATTTTGAAGGAAAGGTGAACATCTTCGTCTTCCAGCGACCTTTTTTCAGTGCTTGATTAATTTGGGATTCAACGAGTAAGCGCAATACCCACACGTATTCCCGCCATTTCATTCCCACGTGAATAGGTCAACTCTCCTTTCCCCTTCGATCCACTCGATTTCGATGCACACTAACCTGCAACACGTTCCAACGACGGTGGACCTCGTTCCTCAACTTCCTAGACGATCCTAGACAACAACAAATCCTCAAGCTAGTCACCTCGAATCAATTTCATCGCACGAACCCGCTGGCTCACTATAAACAACCCGACAGATTCATCATCCACAATATCTGGACCTCCACTTCTGGAAGATTCCACTTGAACCACTTCGCCGCAATCCCCTTGATTATCACAATCGAGCATCCAAAGTGACCAGACTGCCCACACAGACCAGTTTAGGTGTTTCGCAGCGAAACCGATAGTGCCTCTTCGAACAGCTTCCGTATCTTGCAGATCGATTGATTACAGTGAGCAATGATCCCCTTTCTTCTCGAACCAATACGCTTTGACAAGTGGACTAGCAACCTCCCAAAGTAGTTACTGAAACTTTATTGATCACTGATTGGGAGGAATTTAGAAAGTGTAGATGATGAGGTGTGAATGTCCTCTTTCAATAGATCTTCGCTCCAACAGACCCCAAGATGAACCTTGTCAAAGGATCTTTCTCTTCGACTGCTCTATGAGGTTTAATTCAAGACACTTCTCTTCGGAAGAAAGAATCGAAAACCTCGAAGTGTCTTCCTCAACTTCACAAAGTTCAGACTGGTTCAGACTGGTTCAGTTCTGGCTTCACCAGAATCTTCTTCAACATACTTCAACATACAAATACTGTCTTTATTATCTACTTTGTTCTTGAGGATCCCTTCGACAGAGTTCCAGCTAAACAAAGAGCTAACTAGAGCTAAGTGGAGCCGAGTGAAGCTCTATCGTCCCACTGATTCGATCGAAGGTGATGAACGGGTCAGGACACCGATCCAGCGAAAGAACAACCCTGAAGACGTCCGGATGTCGACGATCGATGACAAGGAAGCCGACGTCGCGGTGCCATAAGCGGCGTAGTCGCGGTGCCACTGTGAACTGACTCGGTTGGCTGCAGGATGGAGAATCCAATGCTTGTGCAACCCGTCGAAGCTGTCCCGGGGCACAGTCGTTAGAATGGCCAGATCGCAAGTGGGGGCAGATGCTGACCGGCTTATTCTAAATAGCTGTAAGTATTCGTTGTCTGACTGTGAAGATTTTTCCGGGGACCGAGGCGCCATCGCAGACTCTTCGGGTCGCCCTTTCTTCTCGAGGTCTGCGGTCTGATTCGCCTTTTTTCCGAACCTTGGGAATTCCCCGAGCCTAAACTACCAGCACGACGGTACACGACGCTGGCTCATAGTGTCATAATCTGCTGTCACTGTGGATACAACAGAATGCTTTTTGGGTAAGGCAACGTTTAGGGGAGTGGTCCCCGAGAACGAATTTTTTTTTCAATTTGAGTAGTGACTCTGTGGCGCCAGTAAAAATTGCTGTACTATTATTCAAAATATTGTTTACATTATTAAATATGTTGGGATCTGATCAATTACTAAACATTTACTATATCAATTTCATAACCGTGAAAGAATCGTAGAGAATGGAAATATTCTAGGTCGAACAAATGTTTCATTTTCGAGTTAAAATAGCTCCGAGTGCAGAGGGTTAATATTGTTGCAAGTAAACGTAATTTGTATGACAATAACATTGTGATAATTGTCGAAAACTGATGAATTCTGTGTCAAAATCAAAGAACTTTCGATAGGGATGAGATAGAGCGATGATTTCTTTTTTTAATTAAAGCAGAAACATTGCAGAATATGGGAAAATAGCGGGAGACAGTTTAAAATAACTAACAAACTGCTCACTTTCATGATCATGGACAGATATTACAATCTTTTTAGATGTTTCCAAAGATAAAATTTATCAGGAAACTGTAAGAGACAACAGAAAGCTGAACAAAGAAAAAATGCCGGTTAATTGCGGGACTGATAATTGCGGTAGATGTTGAAATGCAACACTTTCATTCGTTAGACATAATGTTCACGCTAACAAGGGACATCAGATAAAGGTTAATTTCTTCACGCATCATAAACCCATTAGGAAGACTATCTCGCCGGTTAACTACTTTTTCCATGAACATTGTGCAGAGCGATTATGTAAAATCGCACGGTTCGAACTCTTCCGCCCAGCATTGAAGTCACCGGCCGGTTCTCGAGCGAATTTTCGCACAGCACACCGCGCTGCGCCGCGCAGGACCGAGTCGGGCCAGGCTGGTCGCCAATTACTTTTGCTTGGTCAACGTAAATCAGTTTAGCGCAGAAAAAGCCGGTACGATGCATGAAACTACACGCGAGTGTTCCTCTGTACTAAACGGAGAGAAATTGGACTAGAAATCGGGTCAGCGGTTTGCCAACGATTATATTACCAAACTGCATTTTTCCGCGGGCGCAACGTCTTTGTTTTCACTTACATGAACTCGCGACGCAACTGCGCAATCGGATCCAAATTCCGTTCACGTTCTGCTTCCGAAATTCATATTTCGTTTTCTATTTCTTTCCAAACCTAACAGATTGTACGAACATCGCATTAATAGTTTACTTAAAAATCTTCCTTTGGTCCTCGCACTAAAATAATACTTTACAGTTTAAATTGATAAATTGTGCTCACATTTCAAAGAAACACGTATCAAAAATGTTACTAATACTTTAAAGTTTAAATTGATAAATTGTGTTCACATTTCAAACAAGAAGATTTGACTACACAGACAGACGACAGACATTTCAAAAATTGATTGAGATACGCTGATGTCAAAAAACAAATTTTTGCAAGCTACCGGATAATCGCCAGCAAAAGAAATAGGGGAAGAAATATTCTAACGAGTTGGCAAAATAAAAATGAGAGTTTACGACGCAAGGCTTGTCAGTACAAGTTTTGCTTTCACTGTTTTACATTTGGTGTTCCCGTGAATCGCGAAACGTTGAGTCACTCGATACGGATATTCAAGAGTACCGTGAAATACATATGTCTGCGATGCAAAAGGCGAGATATCGCTGTGGCAAGTTTTACGCAATTATAACTGGCGATTATTCTGATTGCTTTGTTGACAGACTCTGAACGAAGAAAAGTCTCCGGATGACATTGGATGCGCTTGAAAAGACAACTCGAGGATAATGATAAATTCGTTGCCGGAGAGAAGAAAAAGGAAAAACGCATTGAATAATGCGTGTTCATTTACCAGCTTGGAAATCAGTCTTTTTACAATTGAAAATCTACTTGACACGTTGTTACATGATTCGTCGAGTTTATTAAGTATTTCATGAAAAAAATAGTCTTTCATTAGTTCCCGGAATCCCTCTTAGAAAGCGCAACTTTTGTTTCCGGTTTGCAAATATTGTGCGAAACATTGAATTGCTAATTGAGCCTCCCAGGTTCATTGACAATTACCGAGGGATCATTGATGGTTCTGTTTTAGCTGGGATTTTTCATTTTAATGGTAATGACGGCGACCAGACTGTGGACCTTTATGCAAGCGTTTTGTGTTCATAGATTATTTTGTTATTTCAATCGTTGCTCGTAAATGCTACCGTTTCTTACATTTTGTTCGAATATAATTGTTTCTGTGGCATTATGTAAATGTTACTTATTATTATTTCCACGCGAACAAATGCATCGATCATCGTCGTTGTTAATTATTCAGGTTCGAACTTATTGCTTCCGGCAGATCGACATAGGATAAGCGTCTCGTTTCGGGATTGCAATTATGCTAATGTTTTTCGCATATCGATAGTAATTATCGCTGTCCGTAATTATCGTCTGCGCCTCCGAGAAGCTGAGTGTCAATATAGGTGACACTTTGAACCCAACTCAAGGCGACCAATCCTCCTCCACGGTTATTTAACGTGATGCATTAGATAGTATACCAGTGACGACTGCAGCTCTGCAAAATGGCTTCGATGTCATCTTGAACATGAAAGAAAAACAAGTTGGTGACGGACTTAGCTCCCTGCCGTAACATTTTCTTTAGAGAGAAGAAAATTTATCAGCAGCGTTTCGATGGCAGCGAAATTGATTACGCACATGCTCGATTTTCAATGGAGACCTAAATCGCCACGAAACGTGGCTGATAAGTAGACAGCGGACTTTTATGCAATATAAAAATTTTCTATCCGATTTGCAACCATCTCGAGTGAAATAGAAATTTATTTTCTTTCTTAATACGTTTAACAGGGCGAAAATATTAGATCTCTTAATGACTTTCTCGACGACGCACTGAACTGTGAAACCGAGGATACGGATGCGCACTGTTTTCGAGATGTTGACATCGTGCCAGTGAAGTAACTATTGCTACAATGTTTGAAACGCTGCCGGAACGAAACAAACATTCGAACATCCGAAAGTGTTCGAACTGTTACGTACATTACGTACAGAAAATGATCAAACTTGCGATCCGTAAAATTTTGTTTCTAACATATTTCTATATAAAAATTCAATGAACACACCAATAGAAAATTGATTCTGCTACTAATCATCCTAATCATATACTAATCAGCCTATCATACTAATTATTTCTATGTATTCTGCATTCGCGGAAGTATGCACTGTGCAAGCACGCGCTGCTTCCTCGTCAGTGACGCGTGCAAAAATCGTTCGGGGAAAAAACTGCTTAAATATTCATACAAATTATAACACTTATGCGCTCGATAAAAAGTTCCCGTAGTCGTTAATGACTGTATCTCCGTCAATTTAATCTCGTACATTAAGCATCCGGTTGAAAAAGATTGTTGATAAAATTGAATATTCCCTCTGAAATTCAATCAGTAATGACTTAAATTGGAAATAAACAATTTTTAATCCATCAAAATAGTGAAAATGGTCGTTAAACGCGAAAACTGTAAATTTAACTACACGATGGTAAATCCAAATGTCGCGGTCCCGAAATTATGGCAGCCAGGCTACAGTAGAGAACCGCCGCGCCGTTATTCGAAAAAATTCCGAGATTTAGTCACGGGTCCATTCAAAGCGACGCTCTAGAACGAACTGCGCGAAAGCACTTTCAAAATCGTTGTGTTCGCACAGTTACGTGAACGCATTGGATAACATTTCGCGATTAGGTCTCGCAGCCGTCATCCTGCGCATCAATGCAGCGCGGTGCCTGTTTGCGATAATAATTAATGAACGACAGACCGTTGACTGATGCCGGAACGACCAGCGGCACTGATTTACGATCGTTCGCGATTTTGCGTTCGATCGCCATCGAAGAAGAAAGATCATCGTCGCTCGTCCGAGCCCGATCGAACCCGGGAGACAAGAAACGGTTATGAAAGCCGCGTAATGGAGGGATCGATCGAGTTCAGGAAACCGCGGATATGTCTGTTCGTTTCTCACAGCGAAAATTACGCAATGCCTATTACTTTCTTAACGATTAGAGGCGCACAAACAGCCGAATCGCCTCGAATTAGGGACACTTTCAATTTCGCCGCGCCGGGAAACGAGCGTAATCCACTCTACTCTACGTTAAAAGAAATCTGACAATGCGATCGCAGCGCCGCACGCTGGGACAAAGTGATGAAGTTTCTGTCAAAATCAAAGAACTTTCGATAGAAATCAGATAGAGCAATGATTTTTCATATATGTATCACAATTTTCTTGTAGTCTCAAAGTTAAAATACGTTCGTAATCTCTCTATTTTCCCATGTTCTGGGCCTCACTAGCAACGAAGTCGCAGACAAAACTGCAAAAGTAGCTTGCAATCTACCAATCTAGGACGACAACTGTAAAATCAGTCTTCTGGACGCAAAATCTTCTGTTATAAATGCCATCATAGATTTTTGGAGTACAAATTGATCACCGACCACATAATAATAATAACTTCAACAATAATAACAATAATAACTTCAATGTACAATCTATGACTTTCTTCTGCTAGTGTTTGAATACTTCGTGGAGGGGGTACGTTTTAACAGCACGACCATATTGGCATAGCTGGACTTTTGCGTAGACTTGTTGCGTCCTTTTTTGACGCAATACATGATGGGTTCTGAGATAATCGGCAAGGGTCGAGGAAAATTGACATAGTCGGACGCTGATAGCATAAATCAGCATCAGAAAACAAGTCGCTCGCCTAGTCTAACAATGGCAGTGACACATTTCGCGAAGAAAGACAAGGTCAGCCGACACGACGACGCACGGTAAACCAGTTTTCGTTTTTAGTCGAACATAGCCGACACCATAAACATGATACTTATTTTTCTGCTGAGTAAGACGCTTCACGCCCCAGCTAATTAATTGATGTCATTACAACTCGATCCCAACAGTCTTGACGTCACGCCAAGGTCTTCTGAAGACCTTGATCCCTACGCGAAGCCAGAAATTAGTTGTATCGGCATTCTTACTTTAACGACGCTCTTTCATAGGTTCTTTTAAAACTTCGAAATTGTCGACGAAGAAACAGGCAACGTCTATGTAAATTGATTTTTACAAGTCCAGTTTTTATAATATCGTTCTTACCACTTTTTTTGTTTTTGCGAAATCAGTCCTTGGAAGTGTACGAAAGCGTTATAGGATTTACATTTCGAAATTCTTGAACGCGAAATTCGCGTTCGAAAGCTCCCTTGTCCAAGAAATTTAAAAAAAAGAACATCGAAAAATAACTGTTTACCTTTTCATTTCATTGATTTTTTACACTTGTGTCAGTTTGACACCGAGGGACAGATTCAGATCGCGAAATCAGGAACGGATATGAGGGTTAAACAATTTATGCAGAACTGACGCGATAGAATTGATTATATGGGCTGGTTAGATAAATGTTTCTTTTCCCGCAACGTCTTTCGAGTTTTTTTTATGACAGTCGGCTTTTCGATCTGTCCAAACCTGCCGGTTTTAGTGACTCATCGATTGACTATTGACCGTGGACAAATAAGCGGAAATTACATATTTGCACACATATATGTATGTATACATACACGTGCTTCAGGAATTAGCGTGTCACATATGGACCAATGCTCGTACGCTTCAGATATGTTCGGCATAAACATATTTTGGAAGCATGTAAAAATAGCAATAGAAACGTTTGTCGCTTGCGTGCAAATGTTCATTAAAAGTTATTCCGTATCTCGAGTACTATTAGCCACTTTTACTAAAACAGGTGGTCAGATAGCCAAGGGAATATAAAATGGAATTGTTATAAACATTAATCAGCTAGACATAATAAATTTATCAATAATTGTTGTTACGGCGAATAATTTTAGGAAAATCAACAATTCCGACTTTAAATTTTATATGAGATACCTCAATTTGTAATTCCAAAATATTTCATAAACGAGAATTATATTATATATTACTTTTTCATACATAAATGTTCAAAGAATCAATCTGTGGGAACCGAAATATGTTGAAAAACACAGTAAGATTAAGAGTTAGATCAAGACTTTACTGCAAAAAATTAGATGGCAAGGTGGTCAAGGGAGTGCTTGTCGACATCGTTGGCAAAAGGAATTTTTATAAATATTGAACAGCCAGAGATAATAAATTTATCTGTGAATTGTATTGAGTAAATTAATGCGTGCGAATACCACATCGCTAAAAGTTCCACCACCGACGAGAATAGTATCAAAATAGTGCCAAAACATCATCTGAAATATGGCGGAGAATGTAACATTTAATAATAATCGATATGGTTTCGTGATGATTCGCCTTCTCACCGATGCGTCGCGACGAGAATCTCCTCAGTGGTCTTCTGCACTGACGAAATGCCGTCGGTAGCCTTCTGTTTCTCTGGCTGCCAGCCAGAAGGCGTAAGAGAACACTGAAACACCGACGAGATACTATTGGAACTTTTAGTGATGTTGGTATTTCAGATCACTGTTAGTTCCACGTTATCCCCGTGTCCACCTGTGCCCATTTGCCTGTATATGTCGCTGAATGGCACAGAGGCTGGCAGTCTTTAATAGTATCTCGTCGGTGCTGGCAGTCTTTAATAATTAATAGTATCAGAAAGTATAGTATCTTGTCTGTAGTTCTCCACTCCACCACCGATGAGACATTATTATCGTCGGTGACTCCACATCCCTTAATTGAGCTTATCAATTTGGCCACAAGTTGACGCCACTGTCACATTCTGCTTTGTCGGTAACATTCGGTTAACAGTTTGAGCGTTCTGCCGCTGCATGAATTGGCGCTGTACGGACGTTTAGGAACAGCAAGTAATTCGTGCCGGAATTACCATTGCGTCTTATGGGAAAAGCGGCACGAATCATTCGCTGCTGTAATAAATATTCGATACTTTTACAGGGAACAAATAATAACCAATTAATTGCTGGCTGAATCTACTGAAAATTCTTACTGGAATGTTGTTAAGGATTTTCACTGTTGTTAACAATTTTCTGCTATTTTTTAAATAGAAATAGAAAAAAGTGATACAGGACAAAATCATATGTCATAATACGTCCTAACTTCCTATGGCCTTATTTTTTATTTGGATGCACCGATTGTGGATGTCCGAAGAACATATTTCGATTTAATTCTCGAATGTGTTCTTGTGGAAAATTTTCAAATTTTCAGGGAGATGGCACATTATGACAAGTCTGTTTATAACGTTATAAATATGATAACGTTCGCCCATGAAAATTGCAAACAGAAATGTTATTCCCTCTTCTCGCGCGTTAAGGATCCTCTAATTATACACGCGAACGAATGCAAATTTTATGATAGCGGGATAGGAAAATCGTCTGAAAATATTAAAAGCAGATCACGATCGAAAACGATCGTTCGATTAGCGTGCAAAAACGAAGCGTAATCTACGATTACAGCCAGACGTTGAAACGCGCGTGTGGCTAATTAACGTAGATAAAAAAGTGGTTTATGTAATTGCGTCTGGTAATTACAGGCTGATAGCAAGCGGATGATTCGATAACCTCATCGGCCGGTTTTAGCAATGTTAAGAATTTTTGTCCGGTCGAATTGCGGTTGAAATCGGAGCGGTTCGCATTCCATGATGGTTTCAGTGGAACACCGATGTGCGACCAGTGATATTAGCGATAATAAGAAGAGGAGCAGGAAACGAAAAAAGAAGCGAGCAGATATTTTATTCGCGGCTCTTAAAAGGGAGCGAGATCAAGGACCGAAGACATACACCTTCCGGCTGTTGATTGACACCGATTTATTTTGTTAAGGTTTCCAGTCGTGTTTCTGGAAACATGAGAAACCGGAGAAATCGCGTAAAGAGATCATTTCGAGTGTTCAACGATATCTCGCACTAATTCTTACGGAGAACCATGAAAATCCACTGCATCCAATTTTCATGGTAGAATAAACTTTTCGCTTAGAACAATTCACTTTCGTTAATAATAGATAGTAGCAGCTAATTCTTACACTTTTCGCAACCCCTCATCATTAAAAGATCGAATCGAAGTTTATCAGATATTGTATGAATTTCAACAATGTTTTAAACGTTCCTTAAATCATACAGCGGATCTTTCTGCAAAATAAAAATTTTCTACTCGAATTGCAACAAACTGGAATGAAATAGGAATTTATTTTCGTTCCTAATATGTTTATTCGACTGAAAATTGTGTAACAGTATTTTTAAATTCTTCTAATGTTCTACTGTTTCAGATTACATCTACTCATTGTTAAAAGGATAAATAAGACTCGAAAGACTCAAAATTCGTCGACGAAGGGTTGACAAAGACCTAGTGGAGCGGACAGTAGAAAATTCGAGGGTTAAAAATGTTGGCAGACGTCCAAGAAAATAGGCGTTTCGTTTGACTGTGAGGGCAAACACCGACCCGATGTTTCGTCGGGACGACGGCTGCAACAACACACAGTGTCGGGCTAAAAGTACGAAGAGAGTGTGGCGCCAAAGAGTACCCGAGGGCTCGGTAGGGTTAGCGACCTTGGCGTACATGGATAAAGGACAGACCACGCCGAGGGGCGCCCCTCGTGCATCCATCATTGCTATCCGGCAATCAGTGCCAAGCAACATTATCGGTCAATTTACCGCCACCGTGACCGGTCTCGCCACGTGAAAAAGCAAATCTCGTTACCATCGCCCGTGAAAAACGTTCGTCGATATTCAATCGGTGCGGCGTTTTACAACGCGAGATCTGGCGTCCCGGTGTTTCTTTCCATTATCGTTGCGCCAGTGATGACGGTAATTATCCCGGGACCACAGGCTAACACTGGAATAACACTGTTGACTCTGCTGTTCCCCACGGAATTCCAATTGCTCGCTGGTCAACATTGTGCTCGACAAATGAACCCCACTTTTCAATCCTACCGAATCCAACAATTCTTCAATAAGTCTCTGAAACAATAATTCATCCAGACAATTCAGATCAAGTTCCCTGTCAATTAGTTTACACAATAATAATAATATATAACACAAAAATATATTTGGTTTTCAATCAATAATGCATCCAGACAATTGGTAAAAACGACACCGTTCAAGTCAATTCGAATAATTGTTCGAACATCTCATTGAAAAATATATATGATGTTTCCAATTTTATCGGGGTGCAGTCCCATCGAATTTTAAACAAACAATTATTTAAACCACGTCGATGCACCAGAGTGATGTTGAACTCAACAGAGAGTACAATCGTCCTTTCGATTTGATAATTCAGTAGCGATCAGCATTAAATCAGCATTAAATAAATTAATTAAGCCGGCGTTCTCTCGGGCACGTCCATCGGGAGGGTTGAATAATTTATTTTCGCATGCCCGTGGTGAATAAATTGCGCAAGGTTATTTTTGTCGTGCATGCCAAATCAGGCGGGTATCCATCGACGAAGACCAACGTCGATGAAGAGAGGAGAGGACCTTCGAGGTTTTGTCAGCTGAAAATGAATCTAGTATTAAATAATGCCGTTTGTTGGCTCGCCGAGGCACTTTATGACATCGGCAGTCGTAACATATAAATTACATGCATCGCGTTTATAACTTATACGGCTGGGATATAAGTTATAAAGGCGTCGTACCACTCTCTATGAGTTATAACTGCCGTGATGGTAATTTATAAGTAACAACTGCCGAAGTTATAACGCCCGCGGCTTCTACCGACACTCTTATATCGGCTCGCGAGAGTCGCGAGACGTTTCGCGAACCGAACGTAAATTTTGTGCTTCGGGGCGTACGGAATTTTTCAATTCCGATTGCATTTAGACAAGGAATCGTTTATCAGTCGATGCCGATTTAATTCGTTCTTCTGAGATAATGCGCCGCCATTTTGAACCGCGGTAGGCTGCAGCGCGGCCTACGTAAAGATGCAATTAGGATGCTTCGGCAAAACTCTTTGAAGATTGAAGCTTCCTCTTTACAACGAGGAATGAATACCTAACTAAATTGTTGAACATATACCTAACGATGCGCTATATACATATTGCTGTGAAGTAGAGCGACCAAAAAGTGGCACATCAAAATTCAAGAGGTTTTTGTAAAAAGTGATTGCACGCTCCTACATTTCGAGAAAAACACGTCATCACAGTTAAAAGATTAAAGTTGGGCATTTTAAACAAATGCCTCATTATTTCCCGGCACACAATGTTTATGTCAGTACAACTTCATACGATTCGAAGACTTCGAAACTTCGGATACTTCGAAGAGTCGAAGCTTCGGAAAAGTAACAGCCGTACTTGGTAGTAGAACGCGTTAGAAAATGTCGGTGACTAAGAACCATTTCGAAGAGGAGTGTGAACGACGTCTAAGTGGAAGGCTCGCTAAATACGGCCGAATTCTTATGACAAAGAAGGTTGTGGGTAAAAAGTGCGGGGTTCGCGCGGTCGACTTTTGCACGGCGCGCGGCGTGCGGCGCGGCGCGGACCTGCGCCCGTGCATAAATCTCTTGGTGGCTCCGGTGCATTCCTCTGGGGGCAGGGGGGCAGGCGCACGTGCGTTCGCACGCGTGTACGCGAGATGCAACCTTCGTAGACAGAGGAGCAGCGCGTTGGAGCCAGGAGAAGCAGGGAATCCTGAGGAAGATGGGCACAGAGGAAGGACGTGGACGTGGGTATACACGGAGGAGGAAGGTGGGGAATCCACGTGGAATATCCAGTGCAGCATGTAAAAGCCCGTTATGCTCGGGACGCGATGTTAGCGTGGTGCATAGGCGCATATGCATTAGTATGGCGTACGCTATAAATAGATGTAGCAGACCGCAGAGAGGATCCACCCCGCCTCCTCTCGCGTATCAGAATGCACATGGTAGCGTCGTCGCATCCGCGGGGAGCTTGCGTCGTTTCTACGAAAGAAATTTCTCGTTGCGAATTTTTCGCGGTAGTCGGGATATGCAGTTCGATGGGTCTGCTTGGTGCTAATCGATATGCAACGCAATCGGTGATGCATTTTTTCGGAAGAACCACTGCAGAACATTTCTAAGTATAGCCATTATTACCAAGTAATACTTGACAGTTTTTAAAACGTATCTATATTATCATGTCTATTAACAAAATAAAAATAAAAATAAAAATTGTTGAAAAAATGCCAAAATATAAAATTTCACAGAGTTTAATAACATCTTTATCTATCTCGGATCTACAAAGGCTGTGCTACCACTGAAAATAAGATTTCATTCGTCCCCACTTTCTTAAAATTTGCCTAGAAAAATGAAAAATTGATGAAAACTCAGCAAAAGTACTTTCGGAATGATTCAATAATCGGGAATCGTTTAGGTATTGTAATTGGTCCTGGTATCGATCGTCGACCCGATACAACAAAGGTTGAACGGTAGTTGCTTACGCGGCGTCGCGCGTCGTCGTCGTGTGTGGAGCCGGTCCGTTCGAAAAGAATCAAAGGAAAATGAACAAATAAAGATGAAGAAAAAAGAGGAAGTAACCGGGACCTCGGCAGGCTCTCCCCGCAACACCTGCTGGCCGTGTCGTAACTTGTCTGACATCCTCATTGCCGAAAACAGAAGCTGCTTGTGCCCGGATCAGGCCCAGTATACCGGTATCTCATAACGGCCTGCGTCCGCGAAAATGGTCTTTTAAATTGCATGCTCGCGTTATATCGACGCCTCATTAACACTACTGCGATAGCCCCGCCCGTTCGAGGACGCCGAATTTTATTGAAACGACTGCCGTTCATCTAATAGATTTACCTCCCAACGAACACGCTTTCGTGCGTTTTCATCCACAGTTGCAAATGCTCCAAATAAGTTCGAATTTTCGGTGATTATTTATAAAATGGAGCAGGCGATGACCTTGGCACATGATGTGAAGAACGCTCTCCTGAGAAATGGAAATAATTACTATATTTCTATCATTTTATATTTCTATCATTGAAATCGTTAAAGGTCAAAGTAATCGAAGGTCAAAATTATTGAAAAGGTTAAAAGGAAATGCAGACAATAAGAAATATCCATCAGCCACCGTATCCTGTATTCATCGAATACAGATAAAGCCAACAGACTCGAGATCTCGTTGTAATCGTGCTCGGCGCCGGCCGGTTATTGAAACAAATCGGCATAACGCCTCGTTCGGGGCAAACTTTATTTAGGTTTCCTCGTATAATACGATCTTAGCAGGCACGACGCCGCTCCCGGGGATTAAGCCGACTCGGCCCCGACGGCCTAAGCCCCGTGGAATTCGGTATTTATGCCGTTCCGTCAATAGCCCCGGGAATTTCGCCATATTGTCGCGGCCGGCTCGCTGCCTACACGCTGTGTCAAAGGGAAAACAAGCTAATTTAACCCCCTCCCCCACACTGCGCATGATTTTTGTCTCGCCCAAGCAATTTTAGTCGACAGCGAAACTACGTGTTAACGCGTCGACTGCCGTGCCAGCGACCTCAAAAATTCCTTCAATGAAATTAGAGAGTACCGAGTATCTGAAAAGAGATCCTAAGCGAGATGTTTGGTTAAAAAATTATTTTAATAACACGTATTCTCAAGGTCAAGGGCATCGGTTGCCGGTTATTTTCAATAATTACCGAATATTACAATCTAGTCGCAAAGTATTTAGATTTGTCAGAAAGTGTTCTGCAGGTTCTGGAACCATAATTAATTGAATTGAAATCAGAAAAAAATGTTCAAATTATAAAACAAAATTTTCATTTGTAGAACTTTGAAAATATCCTAGGTTGCTCCTCAAGTCATTACAAAGGTATCCTGCAACGGGAAAAGTTCGTTAAGCCTCTACGCTTGTAGGTCGAATAGTTAGTATCATTGCAAACATCAAAATTTTGATTACACCCATAGGCCTGGAAAACTTGCGGGATTTCGCATCACCTGTTTAAGAAATGTGGGATCGAGAAATGACGCGTGATTGCGAGATTGCAAGCCCTAGCAGGAGGCCAGGGTCGGTTCGGGACCCCGAAGTCGATCCGTGATGCACCGAGGCGATGGCGCAAGGCCGCGGGAAGAAGCTGGCCGAGGTGGATGGTGTGTTCCCGAGGGTCTCAAGGTCAACGATAGTATCGAGAGCCAACGGCGGAGAACCGGCGGGGTCTGGCTCGGCTGTTCGTTGCATAATTGCGTCACGTTGTCCGGGAATCAGTGCTCTGGACGTGCACACCGACGGTTTTGCAAAAACTCACCGGCAAACTGGATTCCATCGCGAGACACGAGAGGCGTACGCGAGAACGCGCGAGCGAGGAGAGCAGAGCAGAGCAGAACAGAGTAAAGAACGTGTGTAGGGCGGAGGGCGGAGGGCGAAACTGCACGCGCGCCACTCTACGCTTATTTATACGCTCTCGAGAGACCACGCGCGTTTATTTCGCGCGTGCATATCCACGGTTTCTGCGGTCGTCCTTGCGTACGGTTTGAAAACTCTGTCCCTTCCTCTCATTTTTCCCTTTGTCTTTTTCGCTTGTAACGCGTTCTACCGACCCGTACCCTATGCTATTCCCCCTTTCGGATTCAATCCTCTTCTCTTTGTATTTACTAGAGAGGAAAGGAAGGGAGTTGTTCGTATCGCGTGTCGTTGAAATTGTACAGGACGGCGCACGTTTCAACCCCTGCTGGATTCTGGTGCTTAGTATTTCATAAATCTTATTTATTCCCCATCTTTAGCTCATTCCCAACAAAATATCGGGAATCTGATCTACGAGGTAGTGGGGATTTGGAAAGATTCAGAAATTTGCGGATGCTGCTAGGGGTTGACGAGTAAGAGGTTCAAGAAGGTCAAGATCTTGGTTCGGGACTGAAGACAGTAAGGAATTTTGGGACCATCTTCAACTAAATCCTAAACATAGTGTGCCAACATAGTTGCGCATACAATTATTCTCACAATATTTCCGTCACACTTTTATCAGCGAAGAAATGATCTTACGAAAGTTGTTCGAAGTTCTTTCGCGAATGTTCAAACGAGTCGACGGAAACGGACAGTCCAACTGAAACGAAGCAGAGAACGTACGCTGTCTTGGAACAATACATCGACAGAAGACACATGTAAAGTTGGTGAGCGAGCAGATTGAACATTGTAGAACGATGCGCGCGAACCCACTATTTCCGTTTTGCTCCAGTTTCGACCGTAAACGTACGCGTAAACGAAACGGTCTTTGGTGCTTTCCGGCATATAAATTTAGATAAACCCAGCAGGAAATCTTCCGGCGATATAGACAGAGCGAGATATGCAACAATGTTAGATCATTGCCGCTGTCTTGTTGAATCTGGGCATTTCCCCGTCTATTTAAGAAACCGTCTTGTGGTCTCCACGAAGCTGTACAATATCAGAACAGATGTAGATCACCGTAGATAATGACTGCAACCGTAGAGCATCACATTTGCATGGTACTGTAGTACTTTGCTTATACACGGATAGTTGCTCCCCTTGTCCCGTTTATATGCTTTTCTGGCCATAAATTTAGGTAGAGACATGAAACCTTCCACTTTATAGCGGAAGTGGCTATAACGAAGTAGAAGACAGGCTAATTAATGACAATGTTGCAGAAGCCTACTCTCGCTGACCACGTATACTCCCGTAACGCGCCCCGTACCAACCGTCTCCATAAAATTTTCTTCTATGTAAATTCGCTGACGTGTAGGCATCCAGCCACAAAAACTTCCCCATTACCGAGCGCAGAAATGCGCAACACAGTCGAACCAGATATACATTTATCCCACGTGTCACTGATTCTGAGTGCTGCTGTAGAGCTTTCTTCACCGGGGATGGTCACCGATTTTATTTTTCATCTTCTTCATCTTTCAAATGTGCACAGTCAGAAGCTTTATTAAAATACAAGTAAACCAAAAATTTTCAAGAACTTATATGTGTATTGTATGTTTCGAGACTTACTGTCGAATGCGCCCCGAATAGCTTCAGAATAAAAATATCAATAGAAAACGCAATTATCACGGGAACCAACACTTTTGCATTACCGTAAGTACAATACAAAAATTGTTCTTCTCACCGTTATCTTTGTGTATCTTCATTCGTTTATTACCATAATTGGTACGCAAGGTCCAGACTCGTTGAAAAATCTGCTAATTCTTTTGTTCATTATTTTTGGAACGTCCTGTTGCTTCAGAAAAATCTTTATCCTTTTAACAGGAAACAAGGATAACTTTATAGAATAACAAGGATATCCTTTTAACAAGAAACAAGGACCATCAAGTTTGCATCGCCCGGTACAAAAATTGTTTCACCATTATCTTTGTGTACGTTCATCCATTTGTTACCATAATTGGTACGCAAGGTTCAGTTTCATTGAAAAATCTGCCAAGTCTGTTGTTCATTATTTTTGAAACGTCCTGTAGCACACCACTGCCACAGCCGTCCAAAGTACTTCTCGTCACGCGTGTGTGCTTTTCCGCACGCAAACACACCGACCACCTCTCGAATGCGTTTTTCCCGGTAATTAGCGGAAGAGGAGCCGACAACAAAGTAACAACAACGTTAAGTGCGAGACAACATTTTTGCGGGACGCCGCGCCGCGCTATTCGCGAGAGAGTCCGTCCAAGTGCCGACACAAGAGCATTGAAATAACGGACGTCTCTGCCATAACATCTTCGAAAAGACCGGTCTCTTTGTATTTTCTTACTAGCTCCTGCTTGAAAAATCCTCGAGTACAACAGACCCATCTGAGAAATTGACAATAATTCTAGTCTTAGCCAACTTTAAACATTTTCTTTCCCGAGAGGAGACAGCTTTTTAGGAAACCAATCTCAAGATGTCTGAAACTTTGCAAATCTAGGTTCTAAACTGATAAGTGAATGGTTTTGGAATCCCAAGAGCTGTGGTGTACTTTCTAGTAACCAGTTAAAGTTATTAAAAAATCAATTCTGATCTCTAAAAAGTAGGTTCGAAAATATGTTAAAAAAAGGTAGATACATTAGTATTTGAATAGATATGGCGATGGCTGCGAATCGCTGGTTTATGGCAGATCTTTGGATGTTTTCATTTAATGAAAAACAAAAAACTTAGTATCTTGAATGGAGTTGGTACAGAGTATACTGACACAGTATTAGAGTATCAATTGGAAAAAGCTTGAATGGGAACTATTGCATTGCCATTTCGGTTCCAGGCGATCACGATTCCGTTTCTACGAGGCCTACTTATCCTAGTTTCTGGGATCATGGTCGCCGGTAAAGCAACGATCGATTTTTCAGAGACGATCCAGGGTTTGATCGGGTCGACCGGCTAGGCGAGCAAGTTTATGTGGAGCATCGGACGGAATCGAAGCGTGATTTTATTGGCGACCGCGTCGCGTGACATCGTCCGAACTCGATTTGCGCTCTTTCCAGAGGATACGGATGTTTTGTTCGGTAATTTAATTACCGAGATTTCTTCTCGGCGAACCGGCTCCCGCGGACACTCGCAAAAAATATGGTAATTACTGTTGACGATTCTGCGGCTACGAATCGCATACACTAACCGCCATAAGTTATTTGAACGCTCACGCCTTTGCGTTTCCGATCGAGCCTCCCTCCTTCATCAAACTACGGTGCGAAAAATGTTGAAAACGTTTCTTGTCAAAATTCGCGGATTTAAATTCAAATATAATGATTGAAAATTGAGTTTGAATTTAGATTTAAATATGTGCCCATAATTCACTCCGGAGCGTGAGGGATCAGACTCATTCGCTGTCCAGCAATTGTATGCGGTGCGTCTAAAGAAGTTGTCACTTCAAAAATTACAACACAATTCTTCTGTGATAAGTTTGCAGTATATTATAGTATATGACGATGACGTTCGGCGCGAAGCATCGAAATACTTCTGGACGGTAGTGTACGGCCGGCGTGCACTCCTTTACGTTCATCCACCTTTCTTTCGGGTTAACGATTGATTTTATTGTTCATCGGGCCGATTTAACGAACGCCTGAAATTGGACCGAGCGTAATTGACTCATGCCCTCCTTCTCGTTTTTCTGATTCGGTTTCGTGATTCATGCGAAAGCTTCGCGTAATATCCTTGTTACGGGCGGGCGACGATAAATCAATCGTCCTGCGTAAATTCTTAACGCTCCGCCGCTGCCTCTCTCTCTCGGCTGGTTCCACATCGACACCGGTCTTTTAATTACCACCTGTCTTTTTATTGAGTCGCGTTTACGATTTTAATGTAGCCTCTTTAATGCGTAAGATATTGAATAATATCGGGTCGCTTGCTAAGTGGACCAGCGACGAGCTGTCATTCGCATTCAGCGTTCGGCACGGTGATCAATCTCTTTGCAAATTTTCTAAGAGCATTTCATCATTTTGATTAAATGCTTAACAATAGTGCCATTCCAGCAACCTAAACAATTTCATCAAACCATTATCTACGTTCAATTTAATGAAATAAAACATAGAAATTAACTTTGTGTCTCCTGACAATTTTAGTAACCTGTAAAATAGGCAATAAAATTACAGGCATTGCAGGCACAGATAAAAAAATTTCATCCTCTACTTTACGTTATTCTGCGCAATTACGACCAATAAAAATTTGAAACAAAAATGATTTACAAATTAGCTAGCAAACTAATCCTTCGAATCTCTCGCAAAAGCTCAAGTTGTCGGGTCGAATTTCGATAAAGTTATTCGTTTTTAAAAGGTGTTCGAATATTTTATTAATTCTTCTAAATGCATGAAATTCGCACGGTTACTTCTCAAGCACCCTGTAAGCCTGCAACCCAATTACCAGCGCGGCAATCCGTTTCGTTTTTCGTTGCAGAGTAGGTGTTCGAAATGAATAATCGCGAGACAATTCATCACGGGTATCGCAAGGATATTTAACGATTGCGTCCGAGGGAGTAAAAAGGATCGTCCAAAACCGTCGGACGAGATAATGGTTAATTTAGGGGGACATTGTTCGGCGAGATTGCCGGTTACAGTTCGCGTCTGAAAGGATAGGCATTAAGGCGCAATCATCGGCGACGACACGCGGCGCAAGAATTTTAACGGAACCGCATGCATACATATGTACATACGTACAAGAGGAAGAGAGAGAGGAAGAGAGAGAGGAAGAGAGAGAGAGAGAGAGTGAGAGAGAGAGAACTCATCTTGCTCCTGTTACCATTGCTCTTGCCACTCAACGAGTGGTATGTCTTTTCTAACAACGTAAGTACAAGGTATACGTGGACACATCGTATCCACCAGCACCAGCGGCACACGATCTCGCGACGATGGAAAATACGAGCGGCCCCATTGGCGTAGCCATCTCCGCAGATGGGATAAACACGGATCGCTGCCTAACTTAGCCTTGGGCACTTTCATAATGACCAGCATCCCTAGCTTCAGCCTCCTCCATTATCTCATTGTTTTCTTTTTTTCTCTTTGGTTCTCTTTGGAATCTGGTTCCGTACACGCAGAATTGTTCGATTATTATCCAGAAAATATTTATCTCGACAACTCCCTTGAATATGAAAATTCATATTTTAATACTAAACCTACCGCCGCCGGTCAAACGACTGGTTCCAGATTTTTTCTCTTGACAATTATTGAAATTATAAAGATGCATGAAAATCATTCAAATCAATTGAATCTTGTTATTTTCATAAGACAACTGTACTTTTAAAGCTCGGTAGGTTAAGTGTTGAGGCTTATTATTGAGGTGTTATCACGAAGATGTATTTACGGAGAAAATTTCTTCGGGAATATAATAAAGATCGTTGGAGATCTCAACGAATATGGAAGGAAGATGAAGTTCGAAGTGTTTCCTGGTGCCCGCGACCGTATACTAAAGTATAGTTGTGTCCGTCGATCGTACGTTCGAGCGATTAAACGATAGAAGCGATTAGGAGGCCGCGCGCGCATGCCTTCGCAACGGCTACCATGAAATTATTAGCACTGGCGCCAGTTATCTCGCCTCTCTCTTTCTCCCTCTCCTTATCTATCCATCGGATCATCTATCCCTTTTACCGTTTCTTTTTATTCTCTCAATATTCCCCTCGCGTCGTGGAAACGCCACGCTACCGCCATCGCAACGTACCTCACCCACGTTTCTTCTCGCAACTCGAGTAATCTCGCTTCCACGTCTCTTATGGCTTTTCCCAAGTGGAATAGACTGCACATTTCATAAAGTTTCTATTTGGTTTGTGTTGTTGAAATGTTTATATTTCGCATAAAGATTCGTATATTTGCATAACGTTCCTCAGCGAGGTCTGCGGCCATTTTGTCGCGCGGAACATTGTCTCGCATTTTTACGAGCGGTTTCTCGAGTGATGCGTCAGCCGGTTTTCGCAGAGCCTCAAGAATCCGCAGTTCAATTTACACGGTTCGCACTCGATTCCCCTAAATTTCCATAGCGGCGCGTTCGTGTCCGGTGTCCGCGTTAGGAATGCTGCGTTACGTCGCCGGAGAGCTCGCAAATTACGCTAATGGAACGGTAATGGAACGTGAACCGTGATTTTCGGCGTTTTGGCATGCGAGCCGATGTTGGCCCCGAGCCAGTCGATGTCTCCAAATGAGATGCAACGCGCCGTTGCGTGCGAACGGTTTCTGTTTACGTTGTTGCCTCCTTCGTTCTCTCGTCAAATAGATTTAGATAATCGCGGACTAGCATAATAGAAATAATTTGTAGCGGTAATAACCCCTTTCTCCTCTATTTGCACGGTGATTTAGCTGTAATAGTTGCGTGCCTCTCTTCGCGCCTCGCCGCGCCGCGCCGCGTTCGCACGATCTCTTATATAATATAAACTCGGGTATTTATTAGCGTAATCTGTATACGCTCGTGACGTCTAATGAAAACTGCGTTATTGTTATTATTGGACTGCTACTCGAGCTCCAAAGTCACTCTTTACCCTGCTCCTTCGTTGGTTCCGCAGGTGGTTGTTTTTAATAACAATATTTTTAAGGCAGTTACGGAGGATATTTAAGGATCAGAGTCGGAGGAAAATGTTTTCTATCTCATACTGATTCTGTTCAATTTAGGAGAAAAAAATAAACAAAATGATACTGTTCGTTAAAAAGCTACACCTCTGCGAATTAACACCACGAACACTTCAAATGTTTTAGCTTGTACAAACGGCAAGGCTCTTTATTAAGGCTAATTATTTAGATTTTGCGACGTGTAAGCAACACGTATTCAACTAGAGATTCTTGTTTTTAAATACACTATATTAATCAATTAATAGTCCAATCTTCCTTAGAAACAATTGAGTCGTCAAGTTTCCAGGGAAAATTTCCATTTCTTCGTCACTTTCCCTCGAATTTATATTTTCTCGCAAACACGATTAGACACTCGGAATGCATTTCAGATTTTCTCGAAAATAATAAAAAATCACGGTAGGAAACGAGTTAATTTTTCGAGAGATGTCCTTTGAAATGAGAACAAGTTTGATAAAGTGGTTGAAACGCGCACCATCAATTAGACGGAGGCTGTCACGTCCGCCATTATGGTCCGCGAATAAAAACCGTAACGAGCTCTTTCCTCGAGCAAATTAAATAATTAAGGTGAAGAATCTTAATTCCCCTCTGAAGAATCTTAATTCACCGCGACGCGGTGAAAGTAATTACAGGAAACACAATGCTGTCGCAATTAACGAAATCGCTGATCGATTAATCGCGTCGGCTGAGAGGATGAACGGTTTTCTCTTTCTACGCCGAGCCATCAAGGGTTTATTATCCTCGGTGACGAACCGACTCCGGACTGAATAGGACCATTCATCGCCGCGAAACCTTATAAACAAAGAATCGGAGGACTGGCTCCTTGTTTTTTCTTTTGGACACATTCGCGAACGATAACTTTCTCTATTAATCGAACAACCACGCCGCTGTCTCGGCGACGCCCGAAAATTAATGGCGGACGGGAAACAACGATGAATTCGCAATTCGCGCGAGCTCGATTAGCGAAATCGACGGCCTCGATGACGGTGCTATGTGGATATACTGATGAAATCAGCCGTTCAGACAAATCGATTAACCACTTTTCGAATTTTCTTCGTTGGACGCACACCTTTCGTGTAAACCTTAATAAAACGACTAAGAAAAATTGTACATCAAGCTTTTTTATGTTCAAATCTACGGAAGATTTTTTCACGAATAGAATTTTTCAATATTTTTACAGACCCTTCAATTGGTAGCATTTTCGAGAGAAAACATGTCTTCAGTCTACCATCCGTCACGTCATGCGACATCGTCTTAGACGAAAATGAACGATGCGTGATAAAAGTAGAAATCCGAAGCTTTAAAATGAGACAAGAATCATTATTGTACAGTTTATTTCAACGAAGTCATCGCTATTCAAACATCGAGAAATACTTCGGAACTCTTTTCCGTGCAAAAGAAAAGAACAAGAAAAATAACATTTTGCCAAGCTTTTTCAGACGAGCATCCCACGGATCGTTTCCTGGCGAGTCTTCGGGAGAAGCGAAAGGGAAACTTTGAGTTCGCCTCTCGGTTTCGTTCGCGCTTGCACAACGGCCGCGGCCGCCCGGTGCCCCGTCGCGGAACCTGTATTCCCGTAACGTTCGATCGCGGCACGCTATTTTAATTAACAATTACCGCAACCCGTAATTACCGCGGACACGCGTATATCTGTTCTCTCTACCCCCCACCCCCCACCGTGTGGTCGCACGCCTCCTATATATGCATATATCGAACGCGAGCGTATTAAACGGTCGGCTGCACCCGACGAAAGGAGAAGGAATTGTTCCTATCGATTAGAGGTCCTCTTCTCGAACTATTGGGCTGGCAAGAAAGTAATTTCGGTATTTTAAGGTGGAACAGAACCTAATTTTTTTTTATCAATAAAATATTTTCCATTTTGTTCGATGATCTTTTGCTATCTATCGCCTATATTGTATTATGAAATTGAAGTCCACGCAATTCAGGGATTTCGGACCAGTGCCACCTGTGGAACGACGGGACGGATCGAAACATGATCGGCCCACTCGTGGATCATCGATCATTTCCGATCGATTAAACCGTTCTAACCGAAAATCAGAGGACAAGGAAATCGAATCGCTCGATATCTCAATGCGTCCCGATGCAAAATGTCGTTCTTTAACGCACCGCTGGAGCGAAAAGACGTCCCAAACCCCGAAACGACTGCTTATCACGAGTTTGTGAGGCTCTTTCGGCTCACCCTGTCTTCACCTCCCCTCCCGCCCCTTACGGTGCCTGTTCACCATGGAATTTCTGCGGGAAAAGATCCACTCCCCGGGGGGGGGGGGGGGATGAAGAGTAAAAGGAGAGCACGCGGATCGTTTCTCTTCACGGCTGTGCCTCGGAAACACGGTGTACAGTGTGACTTTTTGATGGGTGATCAGTGAAAGTTTATAATTGATCGAGCTGCGCGGTCCGGGTGGATTTTTTTTTTCGCAGAAAGAGAGAATCGTTTAACCGAGCCTCCCGCCATACGCTCGCGCCGCGTGAAATAAGGGAAATGAGGACGGAACCGTTGTGTTTTCGGACGTTTCTTGTTAGAGAACGTTCCGTTCGCGTTCGCAAGTCGGATTGATTGACAATCCCCGCTTGAAAACGGCGGTGTACTTGTTCGATCGCCGGAGTTTCACTGGAATCGTGTTTATTCGCCGCGTTAATGGCGAGCTGTTACTTTTTATCGAAGTTAATATGCACCTTTCCTGGTGTACTTTGACAATCGACTTCACTCGCCAGCGACACGAGACGCGGCAAGACCAATGTAAAATGTAGTTTGTGTCAATTAATTTCATTCTTACACTCGCAGTACTCTCATGCTGAGAATTGCTAAAGAAATCATATAAAATAGTAAATGTATATGGTATTTCATGTACATTTCATATAATTTTTATGTAATTTTACATTCAACTCAAAATACTTTTCTCTCGTTACATATCGTCTGAATGGATAATTCCAGACCACTACATCTATGAGAGAAAGAAAACAAAAAAAGGTAGTCAAACGACTATCACTGTTTCCCACCGACCTAAAATTACCTTGTATATTAATTATCAAAAGATCACACTCCCATGGCGCGTTGCATATGACATGTTTGCAACATGCGGCGTCTGATCTGAATGCATCGCGCAGTCGCCGCCGCCGTCGCCTGAATGACTGGAAAAAATGATCTGGGGAAAAAGTGGGCGTCGATGTTACGAAAGCGCGGATTTGTTGTTCGCAGCAGCGGCCGCCTTTGATGACGAGTGTAACGCAATCCGTACCCCGTGCGGTTACTAATTATGCGTCTTTGATGCGAATTGATCGCGACCTCGTGGACTTGTTCTATCGCGCGTGTCTTTCGAAACTACGAGGGAAAATGGTTTAGACGGGAATCGAGTATCGGTTGTTCATGTGCGAGCTTGTTGCGTCATTAGGGATGTATGTTTAATGAAGTAATTTAATTAATTCTAGCTTCTGGCCTCTTGTCCGCGTGAAACTCAATCGCCTGGAGGGTTGGGTATCGGCAGGTATGCTTGTTGCACGTGGTACAGTCACGTCCATTCTGATCTAATCATAAATATAATAATGTCCATGAATTGACCATCAGCATATGTTAACATTTTGAGAATAACTTCCCCAGCAGCTGTCGTGCAGCTATCGTGTAATTAATACAAATAATTTTCATTTCGTATGAAAATCATTAGTAGACGCGCGACGCGAGTAGGTGAATCAGAAGTTTTTCAGCGATGGGATTCGGTGTTCGGTTGCCGGCGTAATCCTTTAATTTGCATTTACCCCGGGGAGGCTCATTCCGGGGTTCCAGCATGCGCCGGTAATTGTTAATTGCGCAACGCATCGTCTATCATCGGCTAATGATACATCCAGTGGCACGCCGGGGCATCGTTATTACATTTCGGATGGGCTAATCGCTAATAAGAATTTATGGGCTTCGTGCGCGGCACTGGCAGAATGTGAAAGTCCACGGTTCGAGCTAGTGTTCGCGACAAGGGTGCATGTAGTACTCGCAACGCTCAAATAAATCGTGATAGAGGGAGGGGACAGCTTTCCTCCTCCACCTTCTTCGATTCTGTGTACGTTCCTTGTAACCTCGCGTGTTTTCGATGACGCAAGGATTCGCGACGATTAATCGCTCTGATCGATGGAAATCTTTTCAGACAGGGTGTCCTCCCCTGGAACTCCCTCAAAATATTTTAACACATTGTTCACCGGCAATTTTACACAGAGGCTATCTCATGTCACCGGCTATTGTATTATTCTATTATTATTCTATTCTATTATTATTATTGTATTATTATTTGAATTATTTGAATTATTTGAATTATTTGAATTATTTGAATTATTTGAATTATATATTTATTTGAATTAATAACTTTTAATATTTTTTTTTTAGTATGATACACTGTATAGCAATCACCGAATGAACAAAGGTTTTGAAAGGGTTATGAAAAGATTTCATAAATTGAAATTGATAATGCAAGTGCAAACACGAACTAACTCGTGATCGGTCAACAACGTTTGGGCATGAAAACACAAGTTAACTCGTGACCGGTCAAAAATGTGTTAATTTCCAAGGAACTTGTCAACACCTTGCTTCGTAATATTGCGACGATGGCTTTCTATTATAGAATTTATTAACGCTCAGCACTCGAGTGGTGACTCAGAGTTTACATTATTAAATATGTCGGTATCTAATCAATTGTTAAACAGTTAAGTATTGTATGAGGTATTATAGAACCGTAAGTCTGGACGAATCCGAGCAGTGCAGTGGCGAAATTGATAAAAACTCGAATACTTCTCGATTACCGCGAAGCACGTGGAATTATTAATGAATCCACTTGTCTCATCTGCCATCTGGAATCGACACGCTTCGATTGACCATTTTCTTCTCTCGAGTCGAACGGTCTGACAATCTCGAATTAATATATTCAACCTGTCGATCCTCCTATCTCGTCGCTTCGAAGGATCGTAGAATTTCGGTCCTCGTGTTAGGCGATAAGCTTCTGCGGCTGCTTTTTCGCTACTTTTTTTTCTTCTCGTAGCGACGGTCAGTGATAGGTGGTAATGTCTTGAGAGAGACATCTTTTTGTTCGGGTCTCGATGATGGATTGAGATGTATACTTATGGAGAAATAATGGGACATTTTTCGTTTTGCTTCCGATGATGAATATGCATCGATGTCGAATCGTACTATGTTAAGCTTTAATTATCCAGAAAAAAATTATCTCGACGATTGAAACAGTTGGAGGATATTGAAACTATTGAATTTTTGTCAATTCTAGGAAATATAGCTAAATGAAAAACAAATATAGAAAGACTAGATACCGAGACGATTGAATGATTATATGTATAATACAATTATAAATAATGAAACCAATGAGATAAAGATCTATAATTCAGCTTTGAATAATGAAATAATACAACTAGAAATAATGAAACACAATCAATCATTGGCAATAGCATTTGTAGATCCAAAATAAATAAAAATCGTACTAAATCCTGTCCAACGTGATACTCTAGTATTTTTTGAAAATTTTTACAAATCACAAATGCACAAAGACCCGCGGTAAAGTAATAGAAATAAGGAGATTTCCATGTGACTGGGATCGCAACGAGAACCTCGTACGCTTATCTGTCCAGATGTTCCCCCTCCCACCTCCCATCCCCCGACGCGGCCACTCGCGTCGCATTCGATCATCGATCTCTCGAATTGCTTACGGTCGAGTCGCATCGACGGAACGGGGTTGAAACCGGTGCGCGCCGCATTTATAAAACGCGACCACGACCTCGAAAGGAGAACAGGATTTTTATCGGGCAGCTTCGAAGAGAATTCCTTTCGCGGCCGATTGTAACGTGTTATCACCGAACGTCGGCCGTCTGCTCTGCCAGCTTGACAAACGCCGTAGATTCACTATGGCCGCTGTCTCGACGTGAACTCGGTTTTGGTCCTCTTCCGGGTGCGGGTTCATTACCGTGAAAGTGCCAATTTATGGTGGCTGTCAAGCAACAGCCAAAAAGCATCCCGAGCGCCAGGGCAAATCTTACCGTGCCCCGTTGGTAGACCAACGCTGCGTAATCTCCTCTTAAGAGCATCGCTTCTTGCCCGGCTAATCTCTATTTACGGTTTCCCGGAACACTGACGATGGGATTTCTCTCGAAACTTTCCACGCGATGGTGTACCTTCGATATAACCAATCACGTCGATCGGACCCGGATTTTTCGACGAAATTTCTTGTAAATTAAATCATCATACAATGGATTAAGTGAGTGCATTTAAAACAGAACAACTTTTCTCAAATTCGAACAATTGTCCTGAATTTTGTCGAAGAAATTAGGATTAACCTACTAGATTACTAGATGATACATTTTCTTCTTCTGGCTAGCAAGAAGTCTGACTATAGTAAGCACGCGGAGACTTCGATGCATGGTGAGGACGCACGTTTCCTAGGTTTCATGCGATCGTTACAGATTTTGTGCCTGGAGAAGCATTATAATGTGATCTTAGTTTTCTGATATCGTATATTTTCAATTGAACACAAATAAACTACAGATATGCATTTTATAGTATATGATACTTAAAAAGAAAATGACGGGAGTGCATTTATTTAGAATGCAGGTTTACGTCCTCGATAATCTTGATTTAAATAATTCAGGAGTCTAGAAAATAACGAAAGGCATAAAATAAATATACATTGATTCATTTGCATCGACTAACAAACTTTCTATCTGCGCTGCAACTTAATAAACCTCTTAATTGGCGGGTGGTTTTTTTCCGTTGACACTGGTTTTCGTAAAAGAACCTATGAAAATGAGAGTTTACATAAACGTCGTAGTCTAGCATCTCGAGCGATAATATAATTACAATTCTCACATTTCGTGGCGGTAACAGTCGACGTAGGGAAAAATCTCGGTAACTATGTAATTTTTAGCCGGGTTCTAATTGGCCATCATTGGTACGGCTAAGAGTCCGGCTCGGTTTTTACCACGGTTTCCGTCCGCGAACGGTTTCGAGCGGTTAGGCGCCGGGTGCCTGGGACCTCCACTGCTCGGCTCCTAATTCCGCAACGCTAAGGCGCTCCTCAATTAACGTCACGGCGCTAACTTTCACCGCAAGGCACAGCCGCTTCGGTTACGCCCCATTATCTCGTTGCTCGTGTTGCACGCGTGTCTAACTGCCGACCGATATGCTTTGTGCGTGCGTGCGTGCGTTAGTGCGTGCGCTCGCGCGCGTGAAAAGGCGCCTCGAGGCGCTACCGATCGGCTTCCGATCTATCGTGGAAATATCGTGTTGTGGAAACCGGCTGAACTTGGAATTGTCAATGTTTAACGAACCATATATTTAACAAAACATATCAGATGTTATACAAACGATAATCAATAAACAACTGACCCAACAAAACGCTCGTTACGTGTTTCTTTCTCATTCTCACCACATATATCCACACGAAATGTTCAACACTTTTTCACAGAAAATCAGGCAGCGATCAGAAATGTTGATGAGGAATACATTTGTTACTGGAAATTAGAAGTAAGTAGAAAGTAAGAAATTGAATATAATTGAATGAGCAAGCAGAATTTAGTAGAGAATCACACAGAAATTTGATTGATCGAGTAGCGTGCACAGTAATTGATTCCCTCGACTTCGATTTCACTGTAACCGAGGATTAGAAATATCCCAAACAAGAACGATATACACTGCATTGTATGTAAGAATCGATTTCTCTGTAAACCGCAATTGGAACAGTAGTAAATGAAGTCACACCTGCCTTCAAGAAAGACAGTACTAGGTTAACGTGTCATGTAGAAGTCTTTCTACAAAGTTTCTAAATCGATTTTCCTAAAGTCACGATTCATCATGAAAAATAGCAAGCTGATATTTGAAAATTATATTTATACACACGACGAACGTGGGAACAGTCTAAGGGGATGAAAATTACTGAACCTTTATGTACACGTGATGCATACCTCGCCTAAGGCGGTTTGCGTGGTACGAGCGCATCATTTTGTCTGACACTTTTCTCTAAAGGGGAAGCTACCCCTAACGCGTGATTAATCTGTTACCTAAATTCTAAATATTGAAATTATTCAACAGTTGATTTTAATGGTGCTTACTTGAATCGTTTTATGTCTAAACCAAAGTGAATGTTTTGAATGTTTCGACAAGATCAACTCTTTCGAGGACTATCGCAGCCCACATGATGAAAGCTGAAAGACTATGATCGGATAGTGGGGCATCCGGGCAACAATGGCGGTCGCGCATTAAATGGCCGGCGGGCGAGCACTTGATTTGGTCGAAACTCTGGGAAAGTCTCGATTATTTTCCTCGGTGATTACACAACATAAAAGTAAGGGAACACAATGCTCGGTAAAAGGGGAACGGCCGTCGGCGAAACGAATCAAGTTTCATCGACGTGATATCCGGCAGGGATATATCCGGATATCCGGATACCGTTCACACGAGGCCCGCGTTCCTTAAGCCCCGTTTCACACTTGAGCGGATCGACCGCGCTCCGCGCGCGGAGCAAATTACCTACATTCTTATGGGAGCTTTCACAGTTCTGCGGATGGTCCGGAATGTAATTTGCTCCGCGCGCGGAGCGCGGACGCGGACGGTCCGCTCAAGTGTGAAACGGAGCTAAATGTCCTCGAGGTAATCCGAAACTTCGTGATTAGCTTAGCCAAGGATGTCTAATCTTTCGGTGTAACCGAAGCATCGGTACTTTCACCGTTTCCTCGCCTTTCTTCGTTTCTTTCCAGCGACCATGAAATTGCCTCCCTTCGATAGACAGTACTTCGATCGTTACACCTGCGGAAACGAACGGTTGACGATATTCTGCATGTAACATCGACCACGGCGCGGCGCGGCGCGGCGCGGCGCACACGCACCAAGGGGAATGATCGACGCGGGAAATCGAATCTTGTCGGTGATCTCGAACGAGAGTCGATCGGTTCCGACAGTGACTTTTCAATGAACGGGCCGCGGCACGTTTTAACCCCTCCGAGCGGAACGAAAATCGAGTAATTAAAACGACTGCGCCGAACGCGTTTGCACCGAGCGAACGTAACCTGATCATTTCGAATGTCTCGCTTGTCTCTTCGAATAGGAAAAATCTTCGCTCTCGGATCGCCGCTTTGTACTGTATGAAAACTGTGTTATTAAAAAATTAATCAATTTTTTAAATAAAAGTATTTATTGAAGCGTATTGAGTATTCAGTCTTGTAATATCAACTTTGAATAGATCTAACATTACGACACAGATCTCCTTAGATTGAATCAGTTTTTGCGAGTGGCGGAGCACAAAGAAGATGTAGAACGAGAGGGACGAAGTTAGAACCATCCTAGACGAGGATCGTTTCTTTCCGGGCGTCCATTGCGCGAACATGTTCGTTGTTTATTGCCACGATTCGTGAGATAGTATCAATTGAATGTACCGCTTCTAGAAAGAGATTAATGCAGTCTCAGCGGGCATCGCGCCGTACCATCGTCAACGAATAATTCTCTGCTCGTGCCTATAGCTCCGACGCCACTAATTGTTTTCCTAATTCGGGCTGAGGCTGCGCGGAATAGGATTATGCGGACATCTAATTAGAATGATGCATAGCCAGACGCCATTCCTTTGCCACCTCCCCTCCTCATCGAATACCAGGAGGCCCTTCAACTTTTCTCGTTTCGTCGGCGCGGCGCGGCGGAGCGATTATAATCTCCTCCGGATGGGGATTAAATCGAGAATCCTGTCGGGGAAAGTTCAGATTTCGTGGATTCCGATGGCTTTTCGTAGGTTTGTTCGATTCGACGCTTTGAAAACTTTTAATCAGTCTTTGAACCTTTTCCGTGCCCTTTGAACAACGTGCCCTTTCATTATCAGGTAAAATGCTGCGACATCTTTTAATTCTAGATTCATGAGAATGCTTAAAAGTCATGTTGCAGACTTTCATGTATTTTGTAAATCTAAGTAAGTTGTACATATGTAGGTATACATACATGTACAAAGTTTCATTGAAATCGGTTGACGAATAAATAAGCTATGGGCAATTGTATGATGTAAAATTCTTTGAATTTAGGGTTTGCATACAATCTTTGCTATTTTCAATCAATTATATTTCATAACAACATTGATCGATTTCGAAGAAACTTTATGATTTTAAAGGGTGTACGGTGACGTTTTGCAACGTGTGCAAATTTGAGGAAGTGTTTGATTCAGACATTCTACACATAGTATTCTGGAAATGAAAGATCATTTTGTCCAGGAGTGTAGCCACCCCGAGACGTAAATAGCGTGCGACAGACATAATTCGAAAGATATCAATAGCTTGCTCCATACCTGCATTACCGATCATTTATCCGGCAAGATTATCAGGCATCTAGCGTGTCCTAACTTCCCCGGTGTTGTGCCCGTTCCACGAACTTTGTCATTAAAAGCGGCGGTGCTCGTTCTCGCCCCTATATAATTTATAGGCACGTACCTACGCATAGTCAAAACCGCGATACGATCAGCCCGTCGTATTAATACAACCTCTGGGCTCTCGGTCTCGCCACCTACGCCCTATCTCGGAGCCACGAGATTAAATCTCGCTCGAAAAGTTCAGCTCGGAAAGTGTATCCCCCGCGGTATCGTGTCATCGTCACTCACCCGTTGCCACGAGTAGTCATCGGCCACGGGGCTAAATGTCATCGTGCGTCGGATCGACACTTATTAAACACCGTTTCGGCCCCTCGTTCCACCACACTGACAGATTCCAGACGTGCGATTGAAATCGGTCATTTTTATAGTAGGTTTTTCCTTTAAGACCAGTGCGGTCATTTTTATCTGGCATATTTTTTATTTGTCTCATTGACATGTGAAAATATTTTTCACATGTCCATTGCTTGAAATTGTACGTACCCATTTCTGTCATAAATGCATAAAATCTGCGGTCTAGTAATAAATGTTTAGTAATTGATTAGATACCGACATATTTAATCATGTACACCATATTTTCAATAATAGTACAGCAATTTTTAGTGGCGCCTCAGCGTCACCATTCAGTAAATGAAGTTACGAGGCATCGCAATGTAAGAAGTGACAATTTCAATCATCATTCTCCCGGATGAAACAGTCTCGAACGAGTTAATATTTTTATCTCGTGCCGCGATACACCGATAAGATAATCGTGCGCAATGGCGATTACTCGCTCGGCGTTGGTAACGGCGCGGCGCGGCCGAGGCGAAAGCGGAGGCACTGCTTGACCGTGTTGAAAATTAATTAGCGGTTTTGAAAGAGCGTTTACCGGGCCCGGAATCTAGATTGCCATAATTTTCGCCGACGAGTATTCGTTTCGCGGGCTTGACAGATCTTTACACAAATCTAGACCGCTAACTGTGAAACCCGATCCGAGGATCCGGTGCGTCGCGTCGTTTCTCTCCCGAGGGAACGACGGTGGTGACGTTAACGTTCTCGCGTTTCTAATTTTTACTATCGGCCGGTGAAGATTGCTTCGATTTGCTGTGTTACATCAATTCATGCCAGTTCAGAGTTATGACTCTATTCGAGGCATCTAACGTTACGTGTTCGACCAGCGAACACGAATACCACGCTAATTTCTCCGAGCGCGGGCGCCTGGCGCACGCCTCTAGAAATTAATTAATCTTCCTTCAAACAGCGAATTAGGAGCTCGCGAAACGTATATGTTCATAGAAAATATTGGAGTAATTCTAATAACTATATACAATTTTTTGAGAGCCTTTCAAACTGCTATATAAAACATTTAACAAGAAATCTTCAGCTATGAATTTATAGATTTTGAGAGACTGTAAATGCACTGATAATAATCGGATTGTCGATTTTTATGTAATAGAGATATTTTCTGCATCAATTCCAAAGCACTGGAACAAAAATACATAAATATTTATTTCTTCTTTTAAAAATGGTAATATACCAACTGTGGTAAATGTATAAAATTCAATCGATAAGCAGAGTTGACAAAGAGGTGATATTTTTTACTGTCATGGCAGACAGCGTCAAAAGACTGGCGGGTAACTCCGAGTGGTTAGCAATGGAGGGGCAGAGACTATTAAAGGAAAAACTTTATTCACGGCTGCTCGGCTCGTCGACTTTCTCATTGAAAGACGAGCATCTGCGAGTAAAATGTAGGTTATGTCTATAAAACGCGCGGAGGGTGCCATCGTGAGAACATGTAGAACCACTTTTCTTCGTGGTCTGGAAATGGCGGTAAGGTCAGCCGCGGGACGGTGGATGATTTCACCTCGGCCATATTTATTATCCTAATCTTGGTACGGTGTGCCTGGCCTACATTCGCCTGCAAATTGCCACGACGACTTACTGCCGGCTGTTTTTCATATCTCGAACGTAAATCAGAGGAAATTCAATGGTATCCTCCTCCCAACCCCCTCCCCTCCCCACTCTATTAGACTGCAGTTCTTTTTCTTCGATTTTTCGCGATGACTCTCATTGCGTGTAAACACGTGCTTAATCAAACGTAACTGTTATTGCCAGAGGATTATCTCCCCTTTTTAATATTGATAATGGAGACCGGGGGTACTGGACCGAAATTATTGTCGCGCATTCTAATTCAAATGAAGGGGACTTCTCCTCGCTCGCATATTTCTTCCGAAAGAATACGCCAAATGGACGCGTCCCGTTATGCTATCAACGTACGGTGTTGGCTGATGCAATTGATTTAATATAATGCAGTGGAATGTTTATAACACCTTCTCTCGCGATTGATTCGTTTCCAGTAGTCGTATGACTCCAAAATTATTATTTTTATAAAAATGGTACAATTTAAAACTCTGAGCGACTCAGAGTCACCACTAAAAATTGCCACCACTAAAAATGTTGGGATCTAACCAATTACTAAACATTTAAATATTGAATAGGGAATCTATATTGAATCTATATTGAATATTGAATATTATATTAAATAATTTCATATCCATAAAATGAAAAAAATCATATACAATGGAATTATTCTGGTTCGGAAGAAGTGTTTAATTTTTTAGATAAAACAGCTCCGAGTGCAAAGGATTAAGAATGTCGAAGGAAAGACCAAAAAAAGTTGAAAATGATAATATCTAGAAAATGCACATCGTTAAGTGAGATCGTCTCGTTAATTAAGCAATCGCGTAAAATTTATTCTCCGAGTATTTCTCATCGGCTTTCCCCGTCGGCCATCTTATTTACCGTTCGGCTTAACTTTTCACGAGCCCGCTGGAACGATCTAATCCAGTCCGGATGATTTACAGCCGGGAATCACAAGATTTCGACCTGGGGTTCTCGACATAGGGGGACTGTTTCGGTTGATTCAGGAATCCGCGATTCTCCGCGAGAAATTAAGTTAGAGACGCAAATTGAGGGAGCCCCTCGGGGCCAAAGAAGAGCGTTAGCTTGCTAAATTCTTGGCAGACGCCGCGGCAGAGACGCATGATGCCGATGATTCATGGAAATGGGTTAAAAGTTAATGGTTCAGCACGGCCGGGACACGACTCTGCGGAATCCGAGTGATATAACACACGTGCTCGACAATCGGAGGCCCTGCTCTCGTGTTTAAATTTAATCCCCAGTTTGCCAGCCTTCGAACTTCCATCCGTCTGGAACCGTGGCGATTAGTTCCTGGCCCAGTGATTTATCACGTGAGACGTCTGTTTAAGCAGCCGTACACTTGTCGGAAAAAGATTTGATATTTCACTGGCCGGGAAGATATATTATTTCCCGATGAAATATTCACTCCCACTCGCGCCACAGGAAATTTATCGACTGGGAAAAGTCTGCCGAATTTCGTGCAATTCGAGCTACCGTGGAGATCATGAAGGATTTTCTTGTTGTATATATTTTAAGCTTTAATGGTAATTAAAGGATACAAGCTTCCATCTTGATTATATTGTTTTGTTTTGATTAGATTTTTGTAGAGAGATTCTTGTAGAGAAATTTTAAGAAAGTGGAATCATGTAAAATCTTATTTTCGATGGTAGTAGTCTTCGTACTTCTGAGATAAATAAAAATCGTACTGAATTCTGTGGAATTTTGTTTCAACAATTTTTGAAAATTTTTAGAAGCCATAGACGCATAAAGATTAAATATATCAATATATTGAAACATTATACATTTTATTATGTTGCAAAAATAAAATGTTCCAACTTGGCTCAAACTGAATTTCATCAATTAAAATAAAATCAACAAATCTTTCTAAATATATATTTTGATAAACAAGCTTTAAAATAAAACATAACAAGCCATACAAGCGACAAGATTTATGAAAAAATTGATTCACCAATAAACATCGGGCCAATATAAGAAGACGAACGGTTCCGCTGACAGAACCGTTTCCTGATAGTGGCACTTAAATGTTGACTAATGTTGGCGACGGTAAATTAGAGGCCTAATCTCACGAGTCGCAGCACGAGAACAGCAACAAAAGCGCATGATCTATAAGACGCGGAAACGGGGCGGTAGGCACTTTAATCTCGCACGATCTAGGTATCCGCGAGGATCGTCGAGTAATCCAACTGGATCATCCGCGGACACTGTCAAAGCTCTGTGTGTCGGTTTTCTGCAATTAACGGACCGTGTCTAATGGCGTTGCTGTACCGACTGACTAATGACACGATTTTCACCCACGCATGAAGCAGGATATCTCGATATCTCGGGCGTAATTATGTCCGCGCGCGACATTAGCGTACAATGTTCCATTGTTGGCGTGGTCATGTTCCGGCGGATTTCTAAACGATTGCCTACCGTGAACGCCTTCCTCTCCGGATCGAATTTTCTTTTCATCGATCCCGATCCTCACGCACGATCGTGTCCCTAATTCGAGAGATTACCGCTGTTTCCAGACGCCATTTCCATGGTAATGTTAGCGAATTATCTATTACTAGACAGAAAAGAAAGAAAGAAAGAAATTGAATTTTTTCAATTCAAACCACGTCCATCGCCACTGAAACAGTGAATAACTCTGCCATGTTTGAACATTCTATTCTGAAATAAAACGGAGAATAAAGTGAATTTTTCACTTTAAAAAACTCCCGAGCACAAACTATATATTTGGATAGTTGAGCCACCCCCGTAAATATTCTTCTTCGATTTGGTAAAACTTGTCAGGGTGCTTGGGATTTTGAACGTGTTGAAGAAGTCCTTGAAAGAGTGAGCTCGACTGGTTGGAACGAGTTCCCTTTCGGCGGTGGTGCAATCATCAGCACGATGATGGCGTGAAGCCACCGTGTCGCAGATCAACCCTCGTCGAAGCCCCACGAGCACGGACCAGAATGGAACTGCCAAGTTTGCGAGCCGCCGGTTAACTATCAGACCAGACACATTCCCGTTGGCAAGATGTATCCCCGCGATGACCTTTCCTCGTTCAAGGGGCTCGGCTGCAATACAAGCCGGTACGGTTTTACAACCGCCCAAGCGAAATTAAACTGCCACCCTCAAAGTCGCCGATACGTCTACCGGTCTGCGTTAGCCGGGGAATAATCTTTTGTCGGCCAGACGAAATTCCTGTCTTCTCGGAACCAACCTCTCCTCGATGTTTTCGTGAAGATGTCGCGGAGAACTTCACTGGAAGGGAAAGCGAAAGTGCGGACGCTCAAACGATTCGCGAAAAATAAATGAATAAAACTTTTAACCCTTTGGACTCGAAGCAATTTGAATTCCGAAATCAAGAACTATCTTTGAATCTAGAAGATTTTTATTCTATGTAATCTTTCTTACACTATTCACATGAAATTGAACCTGTTTTTCTGATGCGTTTGGATTTTTAGCAATTTCTAGAATACAGAACAGTTTAAGAATTTAAAAACTGTTTAATTGGTAATTGATAATTGCAGCTACATATGAACACCAAGAAGTTCTAGATATGAACACCAAGAATGGGCCTATAAGCTCCACCAACTTTCTCGCGGTCGGTCAACAATGCGTTAATAGGGGGTAGCCGCTTAATCATAATCCTTCATCCGCCTAGAACGTCCACATTGACTAATGTAACTTCGAAAGTTCGAAACCACTCGTAGCTACCAGGGTCGGTTCAATCCTAAACGTGTAACACACTGCCAGGGGATCGTGTCCAGACTATACAGGTTACTTAATAATACGTGGAATACTTTGTAAGGAACCTATTTTGTACCGTCAGGTGTCGGAAAAATGTTCTGCACTATAAAATGATTTTTCAATAATACAAATCTCTTAATGCGTTTAAATGAAATATAGAAGTCTAAAATATCACCAATAAACTAGACTTATTCTGAAGCATCGTATAAATCAAATTTGCTTCGCTCGATGTATATGTATATCATTTTTATTTTCGAACAAACATATCGCGTTGGCTATAAAAATCGATTGTAGAAATTATGGAACAGTCTGTAGAGTCGAAACGGTCAAGGATACAAAAATTAATTTTTATCTGGCGGCAGAAATTTTTTCTCCGCTTCGGGCATAAAGATCTGCAGCAGAAATTATGAAACATTCTGCGTGCAACAAAGCCGACGCTAAACCGAGCTAGTCTTTTGCCCAGGCACATTAATAACGAAATTTCTTTGACCGGACGCGCCGGCATAAAAATGGATTTTTATCCCGTCCGGAGAAAAAATCGACGGCACAAATTATGAACCGGCCTGTACAATAAAGAATCGGACAATGTGTGAGTTACGGACCGGTGCGGTGCCAGGCGAGCTTGGAAACAGAGTCTCGGGTCTCGGCGGAACAACGCGAAACGTAACGAGCTACCCGTCTCGTTCCCGAGAAAAAGTCATTCCGCTCGAAGCGTATGGTAATAACGGCCGAAGAATAAGGCACGGGGGAATAGAGATATCAGTGAAAGCCGATCGGTCGCCGATCCGTGCCCGTTGCGACCGATTATTGTTCTCCCGGCACCGATGTGTCCGGACAGTCATTGTTTTCGCAACGTGTAATCGCGGAGGCGCAAAAATCCTCGGCGATCTTTTCGCGCGGCGCGGCACGCTCGACCGACTTCGCATTGGGAAACTCCCGTCGCGTCGATCGTTAGGGGATTATCGAAAGGGGATATATCCAGCTGAGAACAGGCAAGCCAGCCTGTGCCAGCAAAAGCGATTCCACTACGCGAGCCTGCTCGCAAGCCGAAACTGACATAATTCACTTTCGGCCGACAGTAATCTCGAGAAATCTCGAGCAGCCTTGGAAAAGTGAGATGAGGAGTTGATTCGCGCGGGTCGTTGAACGACTTTTTGCCAGATCAACGAAGGCTCAGGATTGTTTGACATTATGGTTGCAGACAGTCAGGTAGGATTAGGTGCTAGCCTGCGCTTCTTTATGTATACAATCTTCTGCGTTCACTCTGAGAAACAACAGCCAATTCAGATTTCCTTCCCTTCTCTAACAATTTCAATCAGATGAGACTGATACATTGATTTCTTAAATTGTTTGCTAACTCACCATGGAGAAGGTTTATCATATATATCACAAATGAGACATATAGAGACAAATGAGAAATAAAATATTTTTCTCTTGGCTAATAGATCATGAATAGTCCACAGTGAATAGTTTTAATAAAAATGCAGATACCTTGCACTCGCAGATTCGCGTAGAAATGCTATAAAATAAAGTAATCATTACCATTTTGATGCAATTAGGTGGCTGATTCATTCTCCAGAATAACTGCGCTTTGATCACCGCTCCAGCTACTGCATCATCCCTAAATCTTTACCCTTCCACCAACCCACCAATTCTACGTGTCGCTTCGGTTAACCCGTTCGATTAACCTCGTCAGATTCCGCGAAGGAAAGGCTGCGTTTAATATCTCACTACGGCGATCAATTCTTTTTCGCCTCGCCTAAAGTTGCATTGACCTTTGTCCGTAAATAAGTCGAACGCCTAAAAATAGCCTTGGCGAAACCCGAGGAAGCTGAACGGACAAGAGATAGAGAGAGAGAGAGAGAGAAAGAGAGAGAGAGAGAGAGAGAGAGAGGTGGGCAAAGCAGGATCGTCTGGGCCGAATTCCCTTTACCTTTTAAAACTGACAAATGCGCGAAATGCCCGGCCGGTTTGCGTGTCGCAGACGGCGGAGACAACATTGTTCGACTCGCGGGCACGCACCTCGTGAAATCGATTCGTCACGGCAGCAAAGCGAACGGCCGAGAAAACGACCGCGACGGGACGCCGCGCCGCGCCGCGCCGCCGACACCATCGTTCGCGAAGGACAGCTGTAAAATTGCGCCGGAATGGCAGACATCCCGACGCGTCGTGATACCGATCGTTCCACGACGATCCGGACGGTCCAGGACACGTTACCGATCGTCTCGCGCTGATCCCGTGGATCTGTCTTTTTCTTCTCAAGCGTAATTTAGTAGACTCTGCTCGAAATCTTCGTTACCAGTCTAACTCGATGTCGATTGCATAGGAAATTTCTTTTCTTTCGTGAAACATATCAATTTTTTCGATCAGCAGCCTCTCTTGTTCGTGTCTGACCAAAACTCGGTTATTTCACTTGTCACGGAAAAATAAAGAAATGTTAGTTTCACTTACCAGAATGTACAGAATTACTGCGAGAAAATCTGTTGCGACTCGAAGAAGATCTTTCGGTAACAGGAAGGATATGTACGACGGGAATTTTCTTATAGTAAGCCAGTTTCCTGAAGGGGGCACACACTTCATCACCGTCGTCCCGTGCACAGTTAAATCAACACCGATGCCAGAGACACTTGCCGATCGTACCAGCACATTCCGATAAATAAATCTCCGTTCTTCAAAAGTTCCCAGCCGTCCGACATGATTCAACCATTAACCGAGGTTCAAGCCGCGAACTTGGAAATCCGATGTTACGAGAATTCCGTGGCGGTGTGGCAGGGCCGCATCGTGATCTTCGTGGGCCCTAAGCGATCTTCAATTTCATATTTCTCCTGCACCTCTAGCTTTTCCTTCGAAATTATTCGTCTTGAGCAGTTTGTTTATGGCGGGAATCGCTGTAATCGACCTAACAGTTCTTTTTGTAAATATTTAAAAGAAACTAACGGAGGCCGCCTGTTATTTGTATAGGGTTGTAAAAAGTTGTCCAGAATGTCGAGATTTATAACTAGACTGCGGATGTTTATGCATTTATGAAGAAATTGGTTGGGTGAAATATAAAACACGGTAAAAGATTCGAAAAATTTCAGAATACTGTAATGTTGTTTTTAATGTATCGAAATCTGCTGCTTGCTTCCCACAATAAATGCAGAACATTTTTATTTTGCTTAAAGACCCGCAGTCTATTTATAACATATGTATTTCAATTTCATCGAAATCCGCGAGGAAGTGATGTTTCGACAAGTTCAACTCTTGCTGCCTCTGTACAGTGGATCCAGTGGGCGTGGCTTTGTTGTTCTCAAGGTCAACGAAGCCAGGAGAGTGCTCCAGAGAGCAATTTATGATTCTAGCCATGTCTGGACTTTTTGGATTAGTTTCTATCCTCTCTGGATAGAAACCGGTGAAAGTGCACAAGACAGACAACGGGCCCATAGCCTGAGGAATATGGCTCCAAGCTAAACGACATCATAGAAAGATCTACCTCGCAGAATGCCCCGAGTGGGCGTATCTTCGTTGCTCCCGATTTCGACAGAGCCATATCTATCAAATGCTCGGAGCTCTAATCTATGCTAGCTTCGGGCACGATGCCGGTGGCGTCCATTGAAAAGCACGGCCCTGCGGTTAGGTCTCTCGAGATACTGGCGAATCTCGCGCAAAGGAGAATTCGCTCTTAAAGCTTGCGATTCACCGGACACTTACGCAGAAGTAACATTAATGGACACTTTCTCCCCGCTCCGCGTGAGAGACCGCGAGAGAGGAATAGCCCAGGCACACACAGGCAGGCAAGCAGGCAGGCACAGAGAGGTCGTCACTCGATCCTGATTAATGGGTTTCGGGATCTCGCGAGGCTGTAAACAGTATTAATCAGGATCGAGTTTACGCCGCGTGGTCGTGCCACGAATCACATTAATCAGGATCCCGAGCGGCCGACCGCGGTCGGCACGAAATATTCATTTAGGTTCGTGTCCAACGACGGTCGTCCGGCACGGTGTATTGATTTACGATCGCCGACTTCCGAATGTCCAACACCTGGGGCCCGCGATAAGGAAGCTACGCCACCCTATCGCAACCTGAATCGAGATCCCCTCCATTTTCTGGCTCGCGATTTCTTTCGCCATTTCATTCATCGAACCTACCATCACCGTATCATCGTCTGCCTCTCGAAAGAAGAAACCTGAGATACACCCACCACCTCGCTATACTCGCTCACCTCATTTTGGACACACAAATGATCACGGACTTGAACGTGTGTGTGTGTGCGCGCGCGTGTGTGTTAGGTACACTTTAACAAACATGTTAGGTTGTTCCAAAAGTTCGTTTGGTTCTCGATTAATGTGCTCAATGCTAATTCAGAGTAGTTTTTAGGAAACCAATGACATGGTTAAGGAAGGAGAAGCTTAAGGAATAATAAAACATTAACGAACAGAAGATTGTGTTGTTTGTGTATGCTGATGTTATCTAACAATATGGAATGTGCACGTAGTGAAGGAAACTTTTAGGACAACCTAATATTTAAGACCCGGTTGGGAATAAGAGAATAAGATACCCGGGAATAAAATGTGAAACTTGTCAATACGTTTATTCACTACGACGAAGTCCGACGAAGAATGCCCTCTGCCCTCCTTTATTTCCGTGGCGGCACTCTCGTGTAAAACAACTGACGATCGGTCCTTGTAGCCAACCTCGTGGTTATTGGTTACCGTTCGAATGTTACCAACCCTACAAATATGCTTTATTTCTAAAAGATATCTGTTTGTCACCCTGCGTTCACCGGGTTCTCACGGAGCAGTTTATTCGCTCAAGTCAATGCACTTAGGCTTAGACGACGATACGTAACTAAGCCTCGGAGCATTTCGCAGCGCGACGCAGGCTCGATCGTGAAAGCCATTAATCAGGATCGAGGCGACGACCTCTTCCCGAGCTACTCCTGATCCTCGTATACATCAGCGTTGACCTTGAATCTATAGCGAGACCGCGACACCGTAAGAGAGCACACATACCGACCGAGAAGAGAAGCAATGTGCAACGCCTAGGATTGCATCGGCGCTGCACCTTTTTCAACCGCCGCAACGCGGTTGCACCTGCGTCGAGATCCGGGGCCTGGATGACAAACGAGGATATCAAAGCCGTGTTCACCTAATAAATATCGGTAGAGCTGTCTGGCTGATCCTGACCCCGTCACACGACCATGTGGATCTTTCGATAAATTATCCGATTTTTTCCCCTCTTCTAATAGGGCAGAGTCCGGACACGATCGAAAGCTTCTGTGATTTAGTGGATCACCTATTCGCCCATTTGTGTGCTAGTGCTTCATGTAAAATCAAAGTGTATCCCATTTTACATTCGATTTTCTGAAATGATTGAGGAACGACAAAGTTTTCGTAACAATAACGTATCAATATTCTAAAAGAAGAATTCCAACGAGATATTTATTTTCTTGGTATAGGTTTCGCACTCGAAATTCACGTTTTTGCAAATCAATTTCACCGATGAAGAATATTTAAAATTAATTATTTCATTCTTACGAGGTAAACATAAGACTCAATACTCAATACGCTTCAATAAATACATTTGTACTTTCATTTTAAAAATTTATTAATCAGAACAATGGCTACACATCTACATACAGTTTTCATCCATTGCAAAGTTAGTGAATCGGTAATTACTTCTAAATAAACATTCAATGTACATCCTTGCATTAAATAAAATTTTGAAGTGAGTTCGGAGTGCAAAACCTGTAATGCAATCGAAGTCTCGAACGAAGGGAACAGGTTTTCCGCAACGTCAATTGCAATAAACGAATTGCAGAAAAATCTGTGTCCTTCAATAATGTCGTCGAGGTACAATTAATCGGGAAAAGTGGAGGCCGAGTACGAAGACGCGGAACGATTCCCCGCAACGCAAAAGTGATTGGTCATCGGCGGTGCCGTTGCACCGCGTTGCATATCAATTTCAAGCGTGCAACGAGCGCGGCGCGGCGTGGCGTGCTAATGAACTGCGGAGCACAGTCGCGAAACGATCACGGGGAATACGAGACTCGGTCCCCTACTTTCTGCAGGTGTTCCGTCCACTTAGTTAATCTTGGTAATTAATATTTTTATCTCCTCGGGCCGGTCGTGCGCGAATTAAACCCGACATTCGGGACGCGTCCGTGATCGATACTTTCTTCTTCGATCGAATTTTTAACCCCTTTTAACCGATCACGTGCTGCCATGGCAGGCTTCGGTATTGTGTCGGTGGTCGATGTTTATGCAGATTCGAATTTTTCCAGACACGCTTACAAGCGTCGCTATCCAATGCAATTTTAACCTTTCGCGTGTTTGCTAGGAGAAATTTAATATTGCGTGCGAGCCGAGCTCGACTTTGATATGCTCGGGAGTTTAATCAATTTCACCTTGAAAGCGATCGCGAAAAATTATTGTTATTATACAGGAAAATTATAGATTGTTCGGTCGGCCTGGAAAATTAAATTAATATCCCGTTGATGCGGTTTGAAAATAAAATCTCAAAAAGTAGATCAATCAACAAATATTCTCTTCGCTGTGCTGACTTGAATACGAAATTGTTTTAATATTTAATTGAGAAGTGACTGTTTAACTGTTAATTACTACTCGCACTACTTAGCAAATATTTAATTTTATTGGATAGAAATTTATTTACGTCACAGCTATGATTTTTAGAGACCACAATATATTTGCAACATATGAAAATTTGAAGTCTCCTCTGAAGTAGTATATTTTAAAACGCGAGGATTTAAAAGTTGCGCTGATTTTTGTGATGTGGCTCTCGCTATTATTCTGAGATTTTTGTTGCCATTGTCAGTGATGCGAAGGTCGCGTCCGCTCGCTGCCAACATCGCCACGTGGTTGGCAGAAGGACACGGAGGCATACGTTCGTGTTAGGCAGACGAAGCGTGGCTGTGTGATCGTATGGAGCAAAGTGGCCATTGAGAAACGACACACGGTCGGATCGTTGGAAATTGGAGCGACATAAATCCGAAAAAAGCTAACGCCAAGAAGACGTCGGTTTTCTGGGTCAGCGTCGCGAGAGGGTAACAAGGGAACCACCGTAAAATTATTCGCGAAACGGTGTCGCGTGTCTGGGCTCGCGCCGTTCAACGGATGCGAATCATCGTTCACCGGTATACATATCAGAGACTCCGTGAATCATCCGCTGACGACGGATGAAATACGTTCTGGCCACCTGAGAGTTTTGACAGGCCCCGAGACGCTCAGTTATTCGTTTGTCAACTGGCAGAAGCGAAAATGAAAAGATAACTCGCGGCGGCGCGGCGGATACTTCAACGAAATGGTAACGCGTGCTGAAATACATGTGTTGACGGCTCAGACTGGACGTGCAATTCTAAACAGAAATGGTTCAGATATTATTGCTAGTTGCGCATCAATCCGTTAGATTTATTATTCAGGTTTCTTTATTCCTCGTGAAAATTTTTCTGTGAGATCAATGGTTTGAATAAACAAGCCATTTTTAACCTTTCAGCGGTCCTAGCATTAACGCATTAGTAGACTTATGCACATCAATTTCACCCATTAAGAATATTTAAAATTAATTATTTCCTTATTTAGATTAAATTATATATGTATTTATTTAGATAGTATCGTGGAGAGAGTTATATACCAAGATTTTTTCCTCTGCAAATCTAACTCGAATTTTCTAATTCGTGAAATATTTAGAGCATCTTCTTATTCGGGGAATCGCGCAACGAGGTCTACATTTTCCTCTGCAATCGTAAATATTTCTGCTGTGAACTAGCGTTAGCGATTGTGCAAGCAGTGTACTATTAATTGCAAATAGCAACAATCTGTTGTGTAATGGGATACACGGAGATTCAGTCTGATTTAATTTTCTCTGATTCATTTGCACTACTTTCGTAATGCCAGTTTTCTATTCAAGTAAAATTTGCCTCTTTATTAAATATGTATTAGATCGAAGAACTAAGTCTTGATCTACACCGGATCCTCAGGGCCGACTTTTTTAACAGACTGTGGGTCCATACACGGCCCTCCCATAAATACAAGAAGCACTTCGGAGGCTAATCGAGTTGCAGAGACGACAGCGAAGGCGCTGTGAAGAACTCGCTTCGATGACAACGATGAAAAGCTCGTGCATGCTCAAAGGAAAGCTCGACGTCCTCACTCTTGGTGTCCGTGGGGCTGGTCCGTCGAAAATGGCTACGGCGCGGCGCGGCGGTCGGGTGCAAGCCGATAATCAAATATTAGCTCTCGAGCAGCGAGATTAAAGCGGCCACACCGAGCGGGAAACGAGATTAATGGTTCACGGTTAAATCGTGGACTAATGGCGGGCCGGCACCAGGGCGTAAATCATATTTCGCAACGCGCGGCGAGGCGACACATCGCGAACAAAGGGGGTTGAAACGATTACGCCGGAAGCGGTCGAAGGCGTATGGTTAGGAAAATGAGGCCCCATTAAACTCTCTCGGGGCCGCTTCGTCCATGTTCCTTTTTCAGAGAAGTGTCGGCTTGCGCAAGTCGCGTGGCCAGTGTCCGGCTACATTATAATAACGTTAGAGTTTCGGGCGGCCAGAAAATATGCGTACAGACCGATCCGGAATTGTCGGCTTCACGTTTCACACGTCGACCGCTGGTGATAGGCATCTTGAATACAGTGTCTACTGTCTTGTCAAAAATTGGGATACATAAAAAGGCGTTATAACTCACGAAAAAATTGCAGGGGTCGTGCACAAAATTTCAGGGCCAATGAAAAAGATTGTTGATGCAGTAAAAAAATGTTAGGAGTTGTGAAAAAATTGTAGTGTTCGTAAAACGATTATAGGAACCCAGAAGAAGTTTGTATTTCGCGTACTCACGGAAAATTTGTACGTCGTTGAAATTTAACAATACAACTAATAAATTAAAAAAAAATTAACTATATTTACGCATAATAATATAGATTTGTAAAAAAAAAAAATAATATATATTTCCTTCTAATATGCAGTTTTGCGAAAGGAATTTATCGTACATCATGATATAAACGAGTAATGTGCATCGAATGGATGGCTATCCATTGGTATATGTTGCTATCTTGTCGATGCAGTGTTGGCCGGTTTTGGGATAGAATCAGGGGCGCAGGAACCGCGAATTTAGGATAAGGGGTCGCGCTTGTTACCGTTCGAGCGACTCTAAGCCGTTCGTTATCGGCCCCATCCTTTCGACGCCGCTTTTGTACGAATCACGATTAAGTAATTGGCAAGGTAGCGGTCTCTGCGATCGCCCGGATCGATACCGTGGCCGTGTTGCACGCACGTGTTTTCCCGTTATTTCTCACTCGTGCATTTTCGCCGTGCCCGTCGATTTCTATACGATCCCTGCTCGCGGACAGTTACACGAACTTCTTCAAAATATAAATCCAACTGTCCCCAACTTTCGCGGGTTTCCAGCTTTCCTCTTTTAACGAGGGAGCCGTGCGCTCGTGTTCTCGCCTTTTTTCTTTATCCTTCTCCCTCTCTTTCTCTCTCTCTCTCTCTCTCTCTCTCTCGGCGGAACGTTGCATAATTTTCAGTTAATTCTTTTTTAATCGCGATGTACGAGGTGTCGGCTGTCGCGCGTGGGCGTTACTTCGGTCATGTAATTGTAATAACTAGATCTTGATGCGTTTATTGCGGTTGAACGTTTGGAAGGACAAGATAACAAGGATATGAGCAGACGTTTATGATGTACATACTTTCTTTTCGTCGAGAGGAATATTTTACTTGGAGAAATCAATTTGTCTCTTGTTTTTTGACGAGATGTAACATCGCTCGTAATTATTCGAGTTGCCCTCGCATCGAGAAATGCAGAATATTGTATCTGGACAAAAAAACAAGATAAATCGTTTCTACTTTTAACGAATCGCATGTACAATCATATCTTAATATAGATTGCAAAGACATTGTTGCTCGACGTCGGAATATATTCAGTCCGTTGCAAATTACTCGTCTTCGTCTTTTAAGACATGAAATCAATTTTCGCTGAACTGTTCAATAATTGATGTTCAATGTAAATATCCATTGTTGCAACGTGCACGCTGGTAAATATGGATCTGTTTTCAATTGATCTCGAATAACATCACCATTCGCAATCGCCTTCGATCGATCATCAAGATTTCACAGACAGTATAAATAATCGTGACGTCTATATCTACAGTACGAATTTATACATTGGTGTAAGAAAACATAATTGAAAAGGAAGGTCTGCTTCGCGTGAAATTGACCGTAACGGTGGAACAGGGTTATTCCTATTATTCCTATTAAGTTTATCGAGATCCAACTGTGTTTTACAGTTCAGTTTGCACGTAATAAGACGAGCGCGTCGATGTAGACCGTAGAATTGTATTAGTAGTTAAACTGTTGTCGCGTATCGTGTAAATTCACGGAGCCGAGGTTATAAATAATATGCCGCGAAAAATAATATTAGCTAATAATAACGGGGGCGCCAATTATGTTCAACAGGTTCACCCACACGATTGTGTGGCCAGCGATACATTCTCGTCTGCATTCTCGCGAGCGAGCATGCAACGCCGCGCCGCGGACGAATTTATGTAACCGTGCACATTGGCGACTCCCATTTCCGGTGCGCCTTGCCTTCGTTCTTTTTCGTTTTCGTTTTCGTTTTGCCTTCCCTGGAATGTGTATCCCCTTCCCCAAGGCATTGTCCGACGCGACGACACATTGTCATTTAAATGCACATGAAACATTGAACGACAAAGTGTCGAATAATCTTTAAATAAAGCTTCGCCATTCATGATTAATCGTTAAACGCCTGGCCTGGAACAACCTCCCTCGGAAATGATGGCCGAGAATTTGCATTTTATTGAAATAAAACTCATGAATTTCAGATGGGCCTTCTTGCGCTAATCGATTTTTACTTTTATTCTTACTTTCTGTGCGATAATAAATTGTATTGGCTGCACTGTACCTTGAGTAATCAACTAATCAGAAATTTTTTTGCCTGTTTCTTACGCAATTCTGCAGACTCCGCCGAGAAAATGCGAAAAATCCGAATTTCAATCCTAGGAGATCGATGGTTCGAAAGTTATGAATGTTTAGTTTCGGAGGTTATAAATTTTTATTGAATAAAATAACCATATCAATGCAAAAGGAATATTTTCTGATGTAGTCGACACCTTTATATTTGAAACACTAAATTTCAAGTTTTGAGACTGTAAGTGCCTAAATATGCGAGTAATTGCGAACTTAAACACGCATAATTTTTGAACCTAGGATTGAAACTTCGATTTTCGACATTCTCTCGCCAAAATCTGCAGGATTGCTTAAGAAAAAGGGAAAAATGCCTGGTTACCGAAGGTGAAGTTTAACCAATACTTGTATTACGTTCCAAAGAGGGTGGCAGATAATGAATAAATTCGATTTAGAATAACCGACGTTATTCGGTTCCTCTTTGAACAAGTAAAGACTTGGAACGTTTCGAACAATGTTTCTCTATTATTCTAGGAAGTGACGGAACGTTCGCAGATACTAACCAAGTATCAGCGATACCAAACACGTAACGCAGAATTTATTCGCGCGTTTCCACCGATGGAGAAGAAAAATTCGGAAAACACATTAACGAGCCATCGCTTGAGACACGCGATTCCGCGACGCCTCACGACGCCTGTCTGGCTCTCGGCGTCGTTCATCAGGAAGCAATCGTTTGCTGCCGATCCAGCCAAATGGAAGGCCGGGAATATCACCCGCAGAGAGAAATATAAAGGCAGCCCAGGAGTCGCGTATGTCATGCATGGATCGATGACTCGCGGGATTTTTCCGGCTGCCGTGTTTGACCTTCCGTCCCTGCTTACGTAGGTGGTACACGCCTCGTGAAATACCGGGTGAGTCGCTATAATTTAACACCTTAAAACGGGCTCTCTTCCTTCTTATTCCCTGTTCGGGAGAACGTGGGTTTTTTATCCGTGGTCTTGATTGAAAACGGGAATTCCGCAATTTATAGCCGAGAGGGTCGTTCCCGTTTCTTCGTAAAAATTTTATTTCATCAAATTGCGTAAATCACCTTTTGTTCAAACGATTGAATTTTATATACATTTTTAATGTTAGCTGTCTAGACTTCCTTACTTTTGTTGCAGCTGATACAATTTTTATTTTGCACGAGATTCGGCAATCTAGAAATAATTATAATTATTTTGTTGTGACCTCACCGACCGCGCCGATTGTAGAAAAGAACAGCGCGGCCGAGAGTCGATGACGTAGACCTACCCCCACTCTCGCGCTGCAGACAGGTTCGGACAAGACTCGCGCTGGCTACGTCATCAGCTGCCCAGGCCAGAACCACTAGATACGGATCAAATTGTATCGTGTTTAGTATCATTTTAATCAGAAAAATGCCACAAATAAATTGGCGAAAGTCCAATAAAAAAAATAACGAAAAGTGAAAACGCCCGTAACTGATTCGATCCTAATTGAAGCGTTACAAATCCACATCCTGCGGGTATAAATGCGCAATTTTCAATGAATATCGTTTGAATTCGCGCATTCCATATCGGGCAGCTTATCTCTCTTTAAAAGAGACCAGCTATAGAAACGGTCCGATAATTGCTTGATTTTCCCACGCGGCTGCGAAGAAACGTGGAAAGTGCATACGCACGCATATAGTCGATTAAGCAGTATCAACAAAATCACGATAAGCGAGCGATGGTTTAACTTTTTGTCCCTCGGACGTGTCTAACTTGTTAATTTATGTGCTGTTTCTCTTTCCATGGTGCGATCGCCGCCGTTGTCTCACCTTCGGGTTATTTCGTTTTCTCTTTCTCTCTTTCGTTGTCTTCTCTCCCATTTTCATTTCACTGTGTCGGGTATGAACTTTGTGTTTGTATCTGCCTCCGTGTCTGTGCTTTTTTTTCTTATTCTTCTTTTCATTTAATTTCATTTGATTTCGTCGACTGTACCTTAATACGCGAGCGCGGTTGAAAATATCCTGCGCACTTTCTCCAGGACATCGCGAGCAACAATAAGAGAGGCGCGTCGCGTCGCGTCGGTGTTAATAAAATACGATTGATGGTGTTACACACGGGGTGCTTTTAGGCGCGAGCGAAACGGGAACGGCAAACGTGCTTTGCAATCCTTTGATTTACGACGTTTCCGTGTCGCTATGATTCCGTCCGGTTCTCTCTCATTGCTGAACGCCGAGGCGTGAGAGACGGAGACTTTCGACTTTTGTCGCGAATTCCGATGTACAGTTACCGAACCCTTCACTGGACGCGTGCAAACACGAGTTTTATAATAAACATTTTCTTTTTATCAACCTCCTGCGCTGTGATTCATTTTAAAAATTGCATTATTCAAAATGTTTTTTCGTGTATATTATTACATATGTTAGGATCTAACCAATTACTAAACATTTAAGTATTGTATATAGAGTGGAATTATTCTAGGTCAGAGCCCAGATAGAACAGAACGTATTAAAGACGTCTTTTTTATGCTCATTTTAAAAACTAAAAGAGACCGCCTATTATAGTATGTATAGGAAAAAGTTGTTTAGAATGACGACCTTGACAACATATTTCAATTTCATGAAAATCCGAGAGGAAGTAACGTGTTCGACAAGTTTACCAAATGCAAGTTACGCTTCTATGTTTAGGCTAACGAAAATAGTTTGTATTAATCGTTGCAGCAGATTCACCGCAATGGAAAAAATTTCGTTACATTCTAGAGAGCTTGTTTTGTGAATGTTTCGAGTTTTTTGTGGGTTCAAGTGTACACAGACCTGGATGTTTATGGCATTATGTATAATAAAGGACGCGCGCGCGAACTTTCCAAGGGGCCCGACAATTCGCAGTTAACATCCTCGAGCGCTAACGAAGTAGCCGGCGAACACCAAGCGGCCATTGCCACATTGCCAGCCACTACACGCGACTACCACTCGTCTGTCATTCGTAGATCTATAACTTATTGTATTTTTTCGGGTGCGGCGAAAGTGCAGCGCGACGCCGCGCCACGCCGCGCGCGTCATCGACCAAAGGAATCAGCGCGATAAGCGCGCGCCGAGACCGACTTTCGGTACTTTATTACACGACTGGAAAGGACACGCCGGATACGCCGCTTACAAATTACGTTGTTCTAAATACGGTCGATCTTCCGGTCCCATGCGAGCCGTCGATCGACCGGGAATTCAAAGACCCCACGCACCAACAAGGCTATTCCGCAGTTGCGAATTACGTAGCCGCGCAGTTCGAACGTTCCACTGCATCTCAGCCAGCATTTCTTCTCTTCATCATTTTACTATTTTCTTTGATTCGAAAACAAACTTTTTGTACCGAACAGACAAAGAAACAGACAGACAAGAAAGCGAGTTAAGTAAAACGTGGTAATCAAAGTTCCCAGCGTAAGCGAGGTAGCCGAATAATATTTTGACGGCGAGTCCAAGGGGAAAGCGGAAGGGTAGAGCGATAAATGGCTGGTTAAATGGCCGTAGCAATGCCAGTTAACACTCGGTGTCGGAGAAAAGGAAAAGACCGCTCGTGGTAATCAGTGAACCGGGACCGTGAGCGAGCAAACTATGATGATTAATCGGCGATTTGTTGCAATTAAACGGTCCGGCGCGGCGACGGTTTTCTCGGTTTCCGCGGAAACCATCGGCAACACCTTGATATTAATCAGCCCCCGCGCGACTACCGATACATACGCTACCTGACGCAATTACGCGAGCGCGTTCGTGTTTCAACGGCTCGTACGCCAGCTATCGCGCCGGTGTATTATACACAAATTAACGGCCGACCATAAGTCATACACGCGATTACGCCGGCGAACAGACAGAAATATCAATACGTACAGTACCGCTCATAATTATTCCGACCATCATTTTCACTGTCTTCATCTTGAACAGCAGTTTCATGTTGTACCACAAACTTTTCGATTGTGATTGTCGGTTAATAACAATCAAGTTTTTGAAGAATTTATCTGAACACGCGATGTAATAGAAAGATTACTAAAAATTTAAGCAAGATATTCTTCATTAATCACGTTTTCTTGATTTATGAGAAAACCTTCGAAATTGTTGTCAAATTTTTATGTAGGACGAATACGCACTGTGTGTCCCATGAGGAAGGACATTGTCAATATTAATGGATGAGACAATCAAAGGATTTTCCGAATCTTTATGGGAAATGAAAATTGTCTGCATCGATTGCAAGGAATAGAAAAATTAGATTGAATTTTATTTCTTCCATAATCGACACGTTCAATTTTAAAAATTTTCCAACAATTTTGAATTTCATCTACTAAACTTTGCTATAAATGCATAATGATCCGCGGTCTAGCTATTATTATGGAAGTCTCTTGGCTCGGTCGTTGGAATATTTATATTTTTTCAATTGCATTATAATATTGTATCTCCTGGACGTCTAGAGTCGTTGGAATAATTATGAGTGGTACTGTATATGTATACACGTGGAACGAACAAGCACCACCGGTTTAGCTCCGTCCAGGAAACCGTCGATACGTATCTCCAAGGGAAAAAAGCAGCGGTAACGCGCTTAGGAACCGAACCGACTGCGACTCTATTCGTCACGACCGGTGAGCTATTCATTTCCCAGCCGACGATCGAGCACTAGGAAATGGAAAATCCACGGCTGAATATATGTATAGGGTGTTCCTTAACTGAAGGTATGCTCCAAAAGGGGTGTCTCCAAATCGGCGAATTAAACCAAGATATTTCTTTGTAACGAGACTCATCTTCATATAACTTTGAACAATATGTTTCTTTAGAAATTGAATAATGTTATTATATATGTATGCATTTCCGAGACATTCTCGTTGCGTATGCTCCTCTATATGTACACAGTAGCTTCCACCGTTTTACACGACCGACGCGCGACGGGTTCGATAATCGAAACTGAGACTTTGTATATAATCCTTGTCACAGCGGCCGTGGCCATTTGTCAGAATCAATTACATCGATAACCGCTCCGGCAACGATTTACACGTGATATCGCCTCCATGCCGTTCCCCCTATTTTCAATTTTAAGTGTAACGTATCGCGCATTAGTTGTACCTAACAGTCGCAACGGAGAACGTTTAAATCAGATCCGGCAAATGCGCGTATTGTCCGCGTGTCGAATTGTTAAAGGATTTAGCGATATCTCCAGACCGGTATCGATAGCGCGGAATAAATCGTAGCGACACGATGATCGCGAGTACCAGATTGCCTGTGGAATCTCGATCGAATAAACCGTCGTACGCGATCCAGAAGAATCTTCCGAATCGTTCATTCTAATTCTAAGCTCGAGGAGACCATTCTTCAAACTTCAAAAACAGACATTTTTAATAATTTAGTGCTACTAACTCATTCAACCAGAAAGTTTAGTCTTGCTTCAGATCTAATCTTCAAAAATTTTGGGATTCTAATTTGCACGAATTTGCAAGACAAATGAAATCGAAATGGCAAAACCTATAAGATCGCTATAGTAGTGATATTAATAATCAACTTTTTGTTCAATCTCTTCAACAACGCTTTCGAAGGAATATGCTGGTCATACTCGTGGATGGAAGTGGTTGAAATTCGCAGTCCAGTCGGGAGACGTCGATGTCAAATCGAACGAGGTTCAAGAGGAAAGGTCGAGCAAAGGGCCGCGGAATAAGCATGGAAGCAGATGAAATGCATCGGTGGCGAACGGGACGTTCGCTAAGCTAAGGCGAGAGCGAAATTAATAGCCGACTTGTCATAACAGGCAACGATAGAAGCCGCAGTGGAGCCAAGGAACCGGACTTCTCCGTGCTCTTAACGTGCGGATATGCATCGAGCCGAGCTCCGAGCAATTCCCCGTGACGAATTTCCTACGTCAACTCACCTCGCTAGAGATGGGGTCTCCTTTGGCCGAATGACGTATGCAAATCAGCCCGTTGCACCGTCGCGTCAGTCCAGGAAGCTAGCGACTTCGTACCCCCAGCGACACGTTCTTTGCTTCTTCCCTCACCTCAGAGGTTCTTCCCTCCTCTTCCCTAATCCAGGTCTAACACTTTTTCCTTTTTACCTCGACAATGAATTTCTACAATTTCTTCGGATGAACACAGAACAAATTACCTAATGCTTGGAGCAAATTCGTCTGCCACTGACTCTCGATCATCATGACGATTATTAATTCTAAATGACCGGAGAATTATGCAAGAAGTATAATTGAAAAATTGAGAGAACATTTTCGCAAAGGCCTCGACACGCATTACTACGCGGTAATGACGTTACAATGGCGCCTTCTATTACTGGCTGAACGCCGACTACAGGCGCAGCAAGAATGGAAAGTGAACTTAGCCAACGAAACCGCGCGCTGGCTGGAGAGAACTTTCCGCGTAAAATCGTCAATGGGAAATTGCATAAAATTAACGATAATAAAAGAACGCAACGCCAGGTTCCATTGTCGGCCGTGCGAGATACGCAATCTGTTCGGTGACGCAACTGCGAGTCGAATTTCAACGAAAACGTGTCTCTAACAAAGACGTCCAGTTTCAAGTGAACATCTCCAGAATCGATCGATCTTCGAATAATTAAATAACAGACAGGTCAGTCACAATTTTAGCTGTTCATTTCTTAATGAATTCATTGAAGTAAATGTGTCTTGAATAATTTTATTTATTGTACGCGGACGTTCCAGAATGATCGATGCAGCAGATTTCTAGCTGCCCCGATCCGCACTTTCGAGAAATCCAGCTCCGGTCGATTTTTTATGAGCGGCAGCGGCCGCGTGCGCCTGGACCCTCACCGATAAAGTGTCCGCGCGCGTAAATATTAGTGCATTCTTAGCGCGATTTCAATTTCACTTCGGACGTCCCCGTTACATTTCGTACCGTACTGCCTCCGTAAAGATATCGCGGGAGAAAGTTATTAAAAACTGGCTGCCACGACACGTTAGACAGCGAACTGTATCGTCGGATTAACAATCCTTTTTTTTTCTGTCACTGGTACTTTACTCCCCGTCTTGCATCGCGAAAATTGATAGTGACCTAACCGAGAACATTATTTACTGGACTTAACTCGTCTTTTCTTTTGGAGACACCAAAAAAATTATTTATTATATTGTACATATACATATGCGTATTGCTCGGTTTACAGTCATCGAATTTCAACAGCCAATTTTTAATTTTCTCAGGCAAACTTCAAGAAAGGGGGAACAAATAAAATCTTATTTTCAGTGGTGGCAGCCTTTATAGATCCGAAATGAATAAAAATCGTATTTAAATTTTGTGGAATTTTATATTTTAGCATTTTTTGAACATTTTTAGAAGCCATATATCGCAACCCATGTATTACATCTTTAACATTTTTACCAAATCCTCCAGAATTTCTGTATCGAAGAAAATGTCCTGAACATTGAGGACGTTATTAAAAAATGTGTGAACCGGTCCAGGGTTGAAACGGAGCCTATTAAAAATAGCCATAACTCTTCTGGATCTCGGCTAAAAATAACCGCAGCGACTGACTACAATATAAATACCCAAGCTCATTATCATGCCGACGCGACGCGAGATCTCGTACCCGGCTCGCAGCCTCGGTGTGCATCGGGCTTGCACTCGGATGCATATTTTCGGTGTCCACGGGGAACGCGATATCATCGATCCTCGTACTTTCAGTCGTACAAGTCGTCGATCATCGACGGTCTTATATGGCGCGTTATGATCCCCCCGGAGAACCCGTACGAAACTAATAAGACGAGGTCGAAGGTGCGTTAAGTGTGACAAGGTTAACATCGAGCGCGCGGGCGCTTCCTCATTCGGAGATCCGCGTCCTGAAAGGGTTCAAAGATGAGCCTTACAGCCGACGTGAAATCGGCGATCGGGGCTTTTGAACAGGTTTCCGGTGCGCCTCGACATTGAACGGCTGACGGAGAAATAAATTATTTACGCTACCGCGCCGACGACGTGGACGCTTCTTGTCCCGGGGAACGGGGAACCGAGTAACTAACGCCCGCGATTAAGTTCTTTGAGCGATCGAACCTCGCTTCGCTTAATGAGAGAATGAGTCATCCCTACGGTGGCCAAAGAAATGGATCTGTACGATTGGCGAGAAGAAAAATTATTGTTGCACTCGGGATCGGAGGATGTATGTATGTAGGTGTATCATACTTTATGCAAGTGAAGGAATCAAGTGTAATGGAGCGGCCGGCCGATTACAAATATTGTTTCAAGGCTCTCCAGGGTAAGTGGCCCTCGGATAATCTATTAGGTCGCGTTCGGAAAGTCATTTCATTTTCTCAAGGCATAATGAAAGCCAATTTTTTACCATTTGGAATTTTGGAATTTTTACGACTCTTTTTTCTATGATCTCTTGCGATTTCTCGGGAAACTTTTTTATTAGCAAAACATTGAGTTATATGAGTTTTTACGACTTTATTTGAAATGCAATTTGCACCGCATAAAAAATGTTGAAAAAGAGCGAAAGAATATTCTCTCTCCTCCTTAAACAACATACAATCTTTTCTTTCGTGCACTGCATTTTTACCGTTGCGGTAATAAAAAAAGTAGAAGTAGAGGTGACGGAAATGCGTACTTTGATTTTACATATTTGATACGATGACAACAAAATTTGTATGGAAAATAAAAAAATGTTTGCATCGATTGCAAGACACAGGAACCAAATAGAAATTTCTTTCTTCTTTTAAAGCTGAAATCAATACACTGATGTCTTCGTAATTCGTCCAGTGCTTTAAATTGCACTTTAAATTGATTGTTTAAAAATGAGTTGAAAACAGGTAATATCGGGAATATCGGGAATATGTTCCCAGCAGGAACTTTTACTCTCAGGCTATGCTGCTGCTGGATTTGCGTCACATATCGTGTAGCTCTCGAAGGAAATGACGCCTCCGACTCGCTTTCGAAATCGCACGTGTACTCGTTGCAGAAAAAAGACAGCCAGGGACGTTCCGAGAACGCTTCGGATTCGTTGTTTCCCGCGGACGGCTCTCGATCCGCGTACCAGGAAGTTTGATGGCGATAACACGGCGCCATGGTCCGAGACGTCGCTCGTACCAGTGTCGAAACTTCGCAGAAAAATGTCTCTGCTCGCTTCTTGTCTCGTTAAATAAGCTTCTCGTCCGATAACGCGCGCCGCAGAACCGTTGCAATATAATAAAACATTACACTTTAATCCTTTACCCTGAGCTGCCATTAAAACTTATCATTCCATAATTCAAAATACTACAATATAATTTTCGCTGACTGTAACTTAACTGAGAAACGAATTTTTATTTTTAGTGAATACATATAATAATTTATTGAGCGGCGGCTTCCTCGACGGTACAACTAATTAAAAATTGCGCCAGCGGTTTATTTAGCAATTTAGTAAAACACATTCACCTTAATGTCCAGGAGAGTTTCTCACGTCTGCCTTCCGTGAAACGCGCAAGTCAACGAATTAAGTTACATAATGAAACATGCTAACGATCTAAAGAGGTGATTTTCAATGAACGAAGAAAGGGAACTTAACAAATCACTATAATATTTTATGTGTCCAGCCCGTTCGGGCGAATGCAACGCGCGTATCGGAAAATGGATAAAACTTTCTGGATAGGTCGGTCACAAATTACATCAATCAAATGGTACGACTTCCTCATTACGTTTCTAATTAACCGAAAGCCGAATGGATAATTTAAAAGTCCGCGGCAACGTAGAATGGAAATCAGTGATTTTTCCTTGTGCGCCACGTGGCACGCGTATACGAGTACCTACGAATTCCTTGTCGTAATGATGCACGTGATCTTTTCATCCCGCCGGACGATGCACGCTCCGACAGAAAGATAATTGCGAGTTTCTCGAACGGCATGTAGGAAGACCAGGGCGCAATTAGGCGTTGCACAATTGCACCGCCGATGACTGGAGAACCAAATTCCTAGCTGACCGGCCGCGGCCGCGGCCATAGGAATGCAGATCTCGAGACCTCAATAATTCGCAACAGCGAACATCAATTTTTTACAAAGTTTCCAAACAATGAACACGTTAAAAAGAATTTGGTTTGTTAAATGTAATTTTAGATACTATAGTGAAATATTTCAAATGAATGAAACAACAGATTTCCCGGATAAAAACATATTGGTGCACCCCTTTGTGCTAACGGCTACCTGTGCACCAAATTTCAACTTTCTAAGGCTTCTGTGTTTCGAGATTTTTTTACTGCTACAGAGGACAGAGGAACTGGCAATTATAGATATTAATTATATATATAGTCGTCAAGATAGAAACATCCTGCTACGAAATAAGCAGATTCGGTGATTTCAATGCGTGGTGAAGGTACTATGTGTATACATATAGTTGCCTTCAAGGCGTTATTGTATACCATACAAGGTGGACCACGTAAACAGAATGTCGTAAATGCCTCTTTTTAAATATCTTGCTCATACGAATGCAGGAAAAATCAATTTTTAATCAATTCGATCGAGCCGGCCATAAAATGGCAATAAAAACGTCGATCGAATTAGTTCGACAACCACAAGAGACTGAACAAAGCAGCAGAAACAGGGGACAATGATGAGAATGTAATTAAAAAATTACTTTTTTTTTTATACTCCGATACACCGTTAAATATCTATTTGGAACAATGCCATGAAGTACAAGATTGTCGAGTGCCTTAGAAAATGTGGCGACTCTTAAAATTCTGTGCGACGTCCCCGATGGAAATTGGCGACGAAATGTCATGAATTTGCATGAACATCCGGAATCCAGTGGCCCGTTAACTGGTCGCAGCGAGCCACAGTGCGGCAAAGAACAGTTGGCCGATTCTCCGGGTAATGGATCACGAAATTCCGATGCCGATTAAGGATTTTCAGGGAGAAAGCTCGGTGGTGGTCATTGCCATGTTAAGCCTGGCGGAGGAATAATAGCGCGGTTTTTGCGTCAATTTGCCTCGCGAGCAAATGTTACCACGCCGGTGTTGGTTAATGCACGAATGCTACCGCGAAGCAAAGACATCAAGGATACTTTTTGCTCATGTTCCTTGCTCTCTGTTCCCTCCTTGTGCTCGTTTTCGCCCCCGCGGCCCATTCTATCGCGGTTGCACCGCGCGGCAGGATGTTTGCCTCGCTCGTTTTAAGAAGCAAAGTACTTTAAACATTAAGGGATCTCCCTTGGCACGATAAATCAGGCCGGGAGATAATTACCCACTCCCCAACCCCTCTCGCGACTGAATTTATTCAAAGTACATGAAGCACTCTGATCGATACAGTGATTCTGAGGCGCCAATAAAATTTAGTCTGTAAAAAAGAATTTGTCTGTATTCTATAAATTGTAAGAAACTCAACTGTTGTATGAGAAAACGTAAAATGTGCGCAATGTAAAAAAGATTACATAGAATAAATATGATCTGGGCTGAAAGAAATGTCTTGATTTTCGAATTAAAATTCTTACGAATTGAAGGGTTAACAGTACCGAACAAGAAATGGTCTACGTTCTTTTATAGACATTACGGGACCGAATTGATTTGGATTTTTCTAAAAACATGATTTCTAAATAATTTCTAAAAGCTGAAACCGTGATGTTTGAATAAATCTCGTACTCGATTTTTCTCAGAAAAATTAAAAAATGGTCTTGAAATATTAAATTGAAACACTGATTTTCCGAATACAATATGAGTACATGTCGTTCTGTCTAGACAACGCGACGGCGTGCTTGTAAATACGTTTGAAACAACAGAAGCATATCGCAGTATTAAAAAGGGACGAAGACGCGAAGTGAAACAGCTGTTGTACGAGTCACTCTTAATTTTCCAAAGAGCAATGAATTATAACGAGAGACGAGGATCGACTGCGATGAATCAGCCGAGTAGATAATCACGCGAGTATATCAGCTGTTATTTGCGCGATAGTTCGTATGGGGCACGGGGCACGGGGCCATATAGCCTTCGTGGTATATCCCGTGCGTTATGGTAATAATAAAATAAGCTCCCGCTTGAATTTATTGGCTAATTATACGCTTATCCCCTTCCCGCTTGGCTAGAGTCCGTGGCAGAATTTCATCGGGCCCCGTGGATTTATCAAAAAATAAAAAAAAGGGCCGCCATTGCTTCTTCGGCCCTTTCGTATTATATCTCGCGTGCCTCGAGCGGCTAACTTACAATCCCTGTGCGCGCTTTTCTATGGCGGTTAAGGATCTTATTAACGATCGTTAACGTCGTCTCGACTTATTATATTCCCTCCGAATTTATTGTTCGCAATCGTGCCTGTTTCAGGCTGCCAGCTAAATTTCGAGAAAAGCTCTGCATCCTAGAAAACTGACAAATTTATTTCAACTACTAGACTTCGACTCGAATGCTCGACCAACAGAATTATTACTAACCCTTTGAATCCTGCTCGGTAAAGTACGTATCACAACGAGAATGATAATAATCGCTGTACCGGTAATAACGATGTTGGTGGTGATAGGGGCAAAGGAGAATTACTTTGATCAATATTTCCGTTCGACACAATTAAACGCGACAGTATGGACAACATTGTATAGTCAGATCTTATTAATTTTAATAGAACATTTTGGTAGGGGTACATATCATATAATTGAATTTTATATTAGGGTCCGTGCTGTTTCTTAGATCCTGAGGTTCTACTATTTCTTTCTGTAAATTTTATTGTTTTTAGTAGTAATGAAATTTTCTAAAATGAAGTAGTAATTTCTCTGTATTAGCGAATTCGATTAAAACATGTAGCTAATTTACATAATAATTAGACTGCGGATATTTATGCGTGGAAACTAGGAAAATTTTATTTCAAGTGGTATAGTAGCCTTTATAGATCCGAAATAAATAAGAATCGTATTAAATTCCATATTCCAAGTGTAATTTCATATTCTAGCATTTGTTGAAAATATTTAGAACCCATAAATGCATAAAGATCCGCAGTCCAATAATAATTAACGATAATATCGAGGGTTCGCTAATGTAACTGTGTCTGCTCGATAGCACTGGAATCAAATTTACCCGAAGAGATTCATCAAAGAGGAGGGAAGTTGAAGAGCTCGCCGCAGAAAGACGCATACATCGCCGAAGATCGGAGATAATTACAATGCGCGCCGTTGCACACTTCACCAATAGCTAATACGTGCTGCATGGCTGATTAATAGGCCCGTCGAATTCATTATTTGTTAGAAATAAGTTATCCACCGGTGTTAATTTGTTAGTTGGCCTGGCACGATTAATCACCGGTATCTGCTCCATATTTTAATATGAGTTATCCGGGAGCCAGTTACGCGGAAGTACCGTTAAAGCAGGAATATAGGCGGCGTGGTCGGTCTTTGTTTGAAAAATCGACGTGTGCCCGATCGGTTCCGCCGGTAGTCGCTTTGTCAATCGTTCGGAAGATTAATCGACGCTATCGACGAAATCGGATTTTATCTCCGGCGAAACCGGCGCGGCGCGGCGTCAAGAAAAATCCCGCACCATAATCGAAAATATTTATCGGCCGCGCGTTTGCCTTCTTCTCGATAACGCCGCGAAAGACGGATACGCCGTTAATTATTTATTGCTTCGATAAACGCGATTTTTCGAGATCTATTCGCTCGCATATGTCCGTCGAAATGGCTGGCGTTTATGGTTTTCTATCATTTCATTAAGGGAAGATTTGACGTTGCAATTTACAAACTTGAACAAAATTTTCAATCATTTATTGCGTGAAAATTTTAATCCAATTGCCTGATTCTTCTTTAACAGATGTGTCTAAAAAAATATTGAAATTTGACAAAAGCGATAAAAGTAAACAGTAATATTTCAGCCAACAATAATTTGATTTGATCGTTTATCGGAGCCAAGAGAAACAAAGCGCGAACGATCGATGGTCACGCGAAGAAGGTCGAGGATTAGTATACCTAGTTAGTATAGGAAAATGGCGGCTGGTTCGGCCGGTAGACGGAGATTGTAATGTATGTATATGTATACCAGGAAATTTGCCCGTGTCTCGCATTTATACAATAGCAAACGGGTAACGTCCCAGCTGAATTATGTAAATCCATTTTATTCGCGTTTTCACCGGCTATGACACTCGGCTGCGGAGGTTTCACTTGGAAAGTCAAACGATTTCCATCGGGAACGATCATCGGTCGCGGAACGAACGGCGAGAACCTAATATCACAATTTAGAAATTGGGACATAATGCTCCACTTACGAGCTACGGTGGTGAAATAACGACGGAAATCGCCTAGCCGGGTAATTTCTGCGCTGCGGTTGTTTAACTGCTCCTCAACTGCTTACCGGTCGCGGCCGGTATCTCAACGGTAGAGCTTATTTTCAATGTTTAGCTCTTTATTTATTGGTGGTCGTGGAAGATTATGCGCTGGGAACTCGGAAAATAGTCGGACGTACCGGAAGATTTATGGTTCTGACATAAGCTGTACCGCTTCTACTTGTAATTAGGATAACTAGATTACCTTCTAAAAATGTTCTGCATCGTAACATAAATTTATTTGTATTCTAAAAAATATTAATACATTGAGAATAATACGATGCATATTTTTGTCAGAAATGCATAAAATACCCCAGTCGACTAACCAATAAATAAATCAAGCTTCAATATAACGAATGTCGAGAGACTCGTAAAACGCACTAAAGTATAAACCGAAAGAAAGTTTAATACAATTTCAGTTTTTATCTTTTTGAAACCGTGACACGAAAAAGAAAACAAATTCGATGGTTCATTTTGTAAATTACAGGCCGTCCGTATGATTTCGCGCAAGTATTCGCATCGAGATAAATTTTACGGGGCATAACAATGATATTCCAGGCAGCGTATCCACCATATCCCGCCATTACAAATTTTATGATCGATCGCAGCCACTTGCATTCCATATTCCCCGACAAATCTTTTCTACGTGACGAGAGTCGACTCGACGCGACGCGACGCGACGTCATCAATGCCTCCGACGCATACCGCAACGCGCTCTTTAAAGCTTGCAGAACGCGCGTGCAAGCGTTGATGCAAACATTCGTACCGAGGAGGTACCAATAAAATTTAATATCTCAAGTTTCGTGCCCTTCGAATATACGAATTCCGAGAAATGCCTGGAATCTCGTAAAACCGAGCGGAACGCGCCGAATTTCGTATTCCCGCGAAATTTCTCGATCTGGTAATTGCGGGTCGTAAAAAGTTTCACGAAAAAGTTCGCCAGAGCCGGATGTCGCGATCGAGACATTCGCGAGCTATCGGTATTAAAAATCATTTTTGTGTCGATATCAAAAATTGATTTTGTTTCGAAGTCTCCGATTTCTTCTTATCGACATCCCGGATAACGCGGAGGATCGACGACGATCGAAAGTGATCGCTGTCAGCTGTCCGCCGTTTCCACCTCGGGCTCGTCCTTACATAAAATCAGCGACAGTAAATTTCCGGTGGGAATGAATCCACATCCACGGTATTCGTGACTTTTCATTATTCAGCCATTCGTCATACATTTTATAGTGTATTATTTAATATTAAATCACGCGTCACCGCGCATACGTATCCGACAACGGACGCCATTAGATAACCATCTCTGTCAACCGATAGAAAATGGCCGAGCGTATGGTAATATACTCGTAGCTGCAAGAAATTAATAGACTCGAGATATTTATGCTAATACAAAATTACCGTCCACCGACTCGCGGAAACTAAATGCAGTGTCTTGCTTTTTTCCGCAGACGACTACATTTCGTTCGGTTGTAAAACGGAATAAAAAATTGTTCTTTAAAGCTTTATTGATCGACTAACTGTGCCGAGTTTTAAATAATCGAGGTCGTAAAACTGCTGCACTCGGCCGATCAATTCAGCTGCTTTACGAACGTTTTAATGAACGGCTACTCGATCGAAGCAACAAAATGTCCACGACCACTTTTAATTATGGTTGACATTCCTACTGCGTGAATTATGGAGCTGCTGTAATGTTTAAGATAAGTGGACCGCGTTTTTAAGTTGTTTTATGGAAACTCTGTACAACTGCAAATTGATTTCTACAGTTAGAGTAGACCTTCTATCCTTATTATTATTTATTTATTGCTTGTAAATCATATAAGGTTTATATACAAGTAGCATATACATTATACATTATACAATATACTTGTATGTATGTAACTTACAATTACTTTACATCAGTTTTTTTAGATTACAACTATTCCTCATTGAAATGAAATTTTAATTGAGCGTATCTTAATTAATTTTATAATTTCACTATCCAGCGCGCTGCAGCGTATAAAAATTCCAAATCAGATGTTAATATTTCATTTGTAACATAAACATTGATTTGACAAAACCGCGAGTTCAAGCCGCGTCAGAAAATTCTGATCAATTCTGACGGAAAACAACGACTGGTCGCCGGTAACCCCCGATCCCAAAGAAACCACCGGTGCGTGGATCCCGCTCGTGGATCAAACGATCAAATAAATCACCATCAAACCTCCTGGCACTCGATTTGTTCAATCGTACTCCGCGTAGTGGAAAAATTGGCATCGAAAGTCCGCCTTTCTCTGCGGCGCGGCGCGCATGTTTCATTACCGCATTAATTGGATGTTATTTTTTGATGATCAGATCAGGTGGGTGAGCTCGCGCGCCCATGCCACGCTGCCGCCATTAATAACGGAAGACGGAACAGTATAAGAGTAATACCCGGAATATCGATAATAAGTTCGCGCGAGAGCGTATTTTACGATTTTCGCGGCGAAATCGTTCCGCGATTGGCAACCATAAGCCTCACCTAGCGAGAGAGTCGAAAGGTCGTCGTGAACCTGGTTGCCATCGATCTCGTCTGGATCGATGAATAGAATGATTAACGTCTACCGGAGGAATTTTCCGGACTCTTCCACCTACGCGAGGCAACCGCGATGCACACGCGTCTGCAATTGCCCACGGATAATTATTAATTAGCGATAGGTTAGTGGGGGTCCGACAGGTTCACCGGTGAGCGGAGGAGTTTCTTGATAGCAGATCAAGATAAACCCCCTTGATTCCCATGGGAAACCCGAGTTTTCTTTTTTCGCCGGCGCGGCGCGGCGCGGCGACGAGCAATCATTCTTAATTACTCCGGCGATACATGTATTTGCCGAAGAATTTCGCTGGGAAAAGAAGCTGCGGGAAATCAACTTCTGTTGATTCAACGCTGGCTGGTGAATATCATACTCGAGAAATAAATTCTTAACCCTCCTCCGTCGAAATAAATTATACTGTTCTATTACTTGTAGGTATATTTGCAGGTTGAAAATATGTATTAAATTTTCAAAGTTCACTGCAACGAAGAGGTGCATCCGTTCCAGAGAAGAACAAAGAACCGTGCCACCTGTCAACACGACAGGCAGCTAGCAAACGAGAAGCGAACAATTTCAGTGGTCGTTGAGCGACCCTCGGCCAAGTTCATTGAACACGTTTTCTAAAAAGATTGATTTTCAAAAATAACCAAGAGGTGCATTAAAGAAGAACAAAGAATCGTGTGATAAAGACGTGACAGACACACAGCAGTCGACAAGAGAGCGAACGTTCCAGCGGTCGTTGAAGCAATCAGCATGCTCGTTCGCTTAAATCTTGATACGCGACGGTGTCTTGGAGATTTCACCGAACTAAGAACGCGAAACGCGAGGAACAAGGAATTATTGTCCTGTTCGACGATGGAGTTGGCGCTTCCAGGTTCGCGAAAAAGTTCGGCTGGAGGCCGTCCGAAAAGGGTACCGGTCGCCTCGATAAATTTCTCGGCGCCATCGTAAGAATCCCGGAGCAAGGCTGACCGGGCACTAAGGCGCCGCGCCGCGCCGCGCCGGGAAAAAATCCGTAGCGCCACGAAGCGGAGAGGATCCTTTCTTCCTTTTCCTTCAAGGACCAGCGCACCAAGGAGATCGTCGCGATTTTATGCCGCCTGGTTCACTCGTGACAATTAAATGCAATTGTACTGGAGCCCTGGACAAAAGTTTCTCTCTGACATCCGGTGAACAAAGAGGTCCTGCACTTTCAACGGATCCGTTCATTTGTTGAATTCACGCGTCCTTTCGAGACCGCGGTCTCGTTTATTTATAGTAATCCGTGTCTACGTTGCCGCGCTTTACGCTTGTCCTTAAATGATCGAATTTATGCGTCCTGCTGGAACTCTAGATCCCCTGTCGCGTTTAACAACAATTTTATTCTTCATTTTATTCTGAATCAATCAATGAATCAAAAATGAAATTTTTATCTTACTCGTTGTCAGTCTGGCAATAATGAACCTAGAAATGTTTATTTCGCATAAAAGCTACTGCAATCTAATTACAGGATGAAACCGAGATTGATAGCGAGATAATTTATGGCTGAGGAACACTACCCATCATCAATTTAAAGCGAATCATCCCAAATACGCAAATTATCACTCGGCAGCGCGTTTCAAGCAAATTGTGGCGTAAAGTGTGCAAGTGATTTTTCGAAGCGACTTGCGACGCGGCCGAAAATCAATTAATTAAGATGCCAGTGTGGTTAAGAGAATAGCGCGAGCGAAAGGCGGAGATGGATTCGTGGCTGGTTACCTTCAGGAATCCGCTTGGTCGTTCTCGTTCGATTACTTCCGTATTTCGTGTCCCGTGGCTGTGCGCGCCGCACCGCGCCGGGCCTTTCTCTCTTTCTTTCTCTTTCTCTACCGAACGGAGTACGCGTATGATGTATCAACGAATGAAATCACTTTAGCTTTCAGATGAAATTGATGCGACTCGTGTTCCGCGTTACAGCGCGGCGCGGCGGTCTGTCACCGGCACAGACTTAACATCCGTTGGTCACAGACGTTGAATATGTTATGGGCCTTTCTGTTTGGGTTTCTAGTTGCTTTTGGACTCTTTCAAAACCCGAGATTAGCACTTTTCGAATTGATCGGCCGACTGGCTTGTCGTTGAGTTGTACTACTGAGTTTCCGAAAATCTTATCAACTGGCTCGCTTGCCGTTGAGTTGTGCTACTTAATTTTCGTGCCACCTCCTATCAACGCAGAATTGAATTTTCAAAGTGACAGAATTGTCACAGTTTGATAAGGCAAACGTACAAAACGTATAACTAGACTGCGGATGTTTATGCATTTATGGCTTATGAAAATTTTCAAGAAATGCTATAATATAAAATTCGATAGAATTTAGTACGATTTTTATTTGTTTCAGATCTACAAAGGCTGTTCCCATGAAAAAAAGAATTTTGTTCCATTCGACTTTCTTAAAATCCTTCTATAAAAATTGGAAATTGCATAAACGTCCGCAGTCTACCTATAACAAACTGCAAAACCAAGGTTTCATGAAGAACAACCGAAGGAATCAAACAAACGACAATAACGATATTTCAATCATACATACATTACCACATTCACACAACACACTTCAGCCAGCACAAGGTATTTATTCAAAGAAATTTCCAGAACTCCATTAACTTATCTGCAACAAATGAAACGGTTAAGTGAAACTGATTTTCGTCTGACTGTTCAGATAATTCGAGCACTGTCCGGCGCGCGGCGCGGCGTTGCGCGAGGCGTGAAATATATTTTATTATCGGACGCGAACGAAATGATAGCACTGTCAAATCTCTGCTTTCACTGGGTTTGTATACGACCCAGAAAGAATTTGCATACGACCATAGCTGCCTGGTGTGGGCCGAACACAGCAGCCCACAAAGGTTCGACCGTGAATTATCGGCGCTGATGGGGACCGAGGAACAAGCACGCGCTCGTGCGCTACCGAATGCTCATTACCGGGCAACGCTCAGGCCCGAGCGGGCAATATCGCTCGTGACTCATGCCACGCGAGTAAAAGCCCCGAGTAATGAAGCCCCGCGAGTTCCACCGGGAAAAAAGAAGGATTTCGGCTTCTAGAATCGGACCACCGGCTTCGAGGGATCTTCGAGATCCGCCTCGATCTAGCCAAGGGCTCCTACGAAAAAAGAATTTACCGGACCAACAGCCTCGGCCTATGGGGATCGCTTGAAACTCGGTAAATAAGCTTCGCATTGTTTTTTAATCGTGATATTTCTCATTAATGTATAGGTATTCGCAGTAAAAAAAATTTTTACCTGAATTGCTACAAACCGGAGCGAAGCAGCAATTTATTTTCTTTCTTGATACATATGTTTAATAGGTTGAAAATAATGTAATAGCATTTCAAAGTACTTATAATGTTTTTATTGTTTTAAATCACACCTATTCATTCTTTTGTCATGAAAATCAAAAAATCCTTAAGGATCGCGTCAGAGAGGTTGAAAACAATGTACAATAATTGCGTTTGAAAGTATTTCTTATGTTTTTACCGTTTTAAATTATACCTACTAATTTTTTTTTCATTCTTGTTGAGCATCTAGTGGTAAATGTGCACTTTGAGATGCACCTGCAGCATGATACACATATAGTACCCAGTTTCTATCGGACGATTTACCATCTGAAATAATCGGGCTCCCGGTGTATTCGACTTTCACATAATCGCTTTGATCGTCAATCGATCCTCTGGTTGCGTTCGATTGCGCAATTTGTCACTCGTAACGTGCCTCTCTCTCTGTTTATCTGTCTGTTTCTCTGAATGCGATCTTCCGCAAACGTCGTTCGATTCTCCGCGAGATTACCTCTAAAGACCGATCGAAATTTCCGCGCGGCCAATTTATTCTTTCGACGGTAAATCACAGCCGACCCGTGCGTGCCCCGACCCACACCGACACACAGGAACAGTTTATGGGTCATGTACAAATGCAGTGAAAGCAGAGATTTGACAGTCGCATCATTTTTTCGTGGCCCCTCGGGGGGGAGGGGAAGACCGTGATTTATTGGCTTCCATTGGACGACGGTGAATTAATGTCACCGGTCGACAAAAAGAGCCGGAGCTTAAACAACAGTTTTTGTTTGATACGAGATACTTCATACGGTTTATGCGCTTTTACAATGTAAAAGCGGGCTTCGAAAAAATTGAACTGACTTATACATTTAGAAAGACTACAGAATCCACTGTCTTCTATTAAAACTGTAGTTTCACCATTTCTTCTCAATTCTCTCTAAAAATATAAATATACAGGGTGAGTCTCGTAACATGACGACTTCAAATAACTCTCGAGTTATTTGTTGTACGAAGAAGGTTTTCAAAGAAATGTGTAATATTTTTTTTATGGAAAATTTGTTTGAATCATTAGCGAATATATTGAATTAAAGGCAGTAGAAAATAACGAACAAAACAGAGCCATGTTTGACCACTCGGCCATATTCGGAGCCTGTTAATAAAAGCCCGTCAAAACAATTTACTGCAGTCCCCGCGTTCACAAAGTGCGAAAATGTTCTTAGAACCAGACTTTCAAGAAGCGCAGCAATTTCATTGGCTGGTTATTATACATCACGCGGACCTTTCATAGAAGGTAGCTTTGGAGGAGCACCTAAACCACCCAGCGAGCTCGTCGAAAAAGCAACGAAAAACCGCAGAAAGAGGAACAAACGAGCACACTCTTACTATTAGTAGAACAGGCCAGCATAAATTGTCCCTTTCCATTAGCGGGCTCTGAAATCCTATGAAAGGAACTCGAACGACGGCGACGTCTTTCCTCGGCTTTGCAGCACGGCCGGTTTCAAGGAACACTGAAAATACTCGAAAAAAATACGAGGCAGCTCGAGCAGATCATCCCTTTTGTCCGTTCGCGAACGAAACCAGAGGCCACTTCCGAGGGATATTAAATCGGGCCCGGTCGCCGTCGTAACTCACGCCTAAGCCCCCCATCCGGGCCCCACCCCGGCCAATTATTTATCACCATTAATGTCCCGCGAGCCGGACAGGGAAAGCAGAGGTTTGACACTTATGAAGCTACTTTTTCTCACCCCCGCGCGCCGCGCGCCGTAGCGATATTTCAGGGACGGAGGCACGCGCCCCGCGAGACGACCGAGGCTCCACTGTGGATCCGGTCCCCCTTTAGCGCGCACTTTAATTCCTCCTCGCTTAACGGCCTCTCTAACGATCGTTAAGGGAGACATTAACGAGCTCCATACCCTTGGTGAGACGAAACAAGCTGATGCTTTGATATTTCATCATTAGGGATTTTTTTATTTGAGATCCAAGGGCTGTTTTATCGTTCAGAAATGCAGCTAATACAATACGTGGTCCAACGCACATATATCCGATACTTAAGCGCACGCAGGCACGTGCCCGATCGCGCGAAATAATCGAGGCCTCTGAATCCGGCCCCCCTTTAGCGAGCACTTTAATTTCTGGTCGCTTAAGAGGCTCTCTAACGATCGTTAAGAGGGACATCGCATCAAGACGCTCCAGGCTTTACCCCGGCGCGGCGCGGCGACTGTTCGTTAGACGCCCCCCCCCCCCCCGTAAGACACTCCTCGATTACGGGGGACAGGGGTTTCACTCTCTCACTCGTTTATTATGGTGTGTATGTGTATATCTGGAATCCGGCTTTCTGCAATAATAATGCGATACACGTGGCCGCGTACACACGCGTCTACCTTAAGTTACAGCGCTGTACGAGCTTATGAAGGTCGACTTTCACGCGGAATTAGCGATGAGTGGCTCGTGTGCGATCGCACAAGCGATATCACGTTTGTTTGCCGATTCGTCTCGAAATCACTAATTTTTTTATTTTAAACACAAAATCTGCAGTCTAGACTCATTGGAAATGAAAAGAAGATACTTGCAATCAGGGATTATAAAATTGAATATAATTCTGTACGTCGCTAATGAATGAAATCTAAAATTTACGCAAAATCCCACATCTTCATCATAAAAGAGATGAAATTTTTCAATATTATTTGTAATTCAATTCCAGTTTGGCAGACAATGCACGTCCCTCCTACGACAGTCCTTCGTCTCTAGAATGGATCTTCTAGTAGAATGGATCTTCCAAAATACAATTGGCCTCTGTTATGCAAAGTCGCAGCGTCGCAGCGTCGCGCGTCGATCCCGAACGATAGAGCGGTAGCCTCGCATAGTTCCTCGAATTAGAAGATTCGCGATTAAGGGGCACCGGTCGCCTTAACGCATAACACAGAGTGACGGTGTCTCGTCCTTTCGAGAAGCAATATGCCTTCCGTAATTTATAATTTCCCGTGGAGAGATACGGAGGCCCATCACGCTCGTCGTAATTAAATCTCGCCTTCCTGGGCAACTCCAGCTTCTCCCCGAGTCTCGTTCATAGGAAATCGTCTCTATCATTCTCTGGTATGCTCCTAATTTCGTTTCGCAATCTGCATACTGCGATGGAACATGAATATCTTTCGCAGAGTCCTCTGAGATTCGTCTCTTCGAATCTTTCTGGGAACAAGATTACGGAGAATGGACGCACGAGAACTGTCATAATATTTGAAATTGTGCTGCTAGACAGAGGTTCTCACATTTTTCAACATGGTGTGCTCGAATAATCATCCGAGTATTATCGTATAATAGCTACATCTCTACAGCCGTCAGGGGAGTTGAGTTGGTTTGTTAAGCCGATATTTTTCACAAAGCTGATTCCGAAGGGGATTTCACTGTTCACGGAGCCCTTTGTTCAGATTCAATCCGATTGAATCTCCGTTCCCCAAAAGTCCCACGGGAGATGAAGTCGTTAATCTTGCATTTGAGACACTGTGGATCCACATTGTGCAATGTCGCGTTCGATCGAGAGCTCGCTCGGCCGTGAACGATGGAAAGCTCTCGTCTTCGTTTCCTGGATATTCAGCACGCAACCGAACATTCTATTGAAATCCACACCGTCGTAACTTTCCTTCGTGTCTGTGTTCCATTTCCGTTCAAGCATGTCTCTATGATTCCCGTTCGAGATACTTCGCGGCGGCCGCATCTTCAAAATATTCGTTTTGTAAAATAAGAACCAATAGAACGAAACAGAAGCCTGAAAATTGATGTGAGGAAGTATTCTTAGAAAATAAAAATCGTCACGAGGACGACCCCTATCTTTATCAAATAAAACTTGAAACGAGGAAGTACGAGCCTCTCTGATATTTTTATAAAATAGAAATCAAAACAGGGAACTCTGTCTTCTCTTTTTATGAAATAAACATCGACATATAAGGAAATACGAGACGTATTTATTCGTACTAATAAAATAATAAAACGTACGAGCTTCCAATCAATTAAAACTATTAAAAGATGAAATCATATTTTTATCGAAGTACTGTTTAATCGACAGAGAAAATGTTGTATTCCTTTAACTTCGAATGCAATTGCTGCAGTGTTGGCGAATATCTGGACAAGGTCTCACAATCAGCGAGAATCGACGAGAACGTTATTGCAAAAGCAATAAACGCCGACCAGAAGTGGCCAATCTACGAGAAACTATCGATTTCCGGACTCTATCCGATCCGCGATCCGCGGAATAACGGTCGAAACGACCATTCCGTGCAACGGCTATTTGCGAATTTCGGCCGCGGTCATCGTGTGATTTACGCCACTTAACGATGGTTTACGTTCTACTGAACAAATATTAGTCGAACGATCGGACGCATTTGTTGCTCGATCGTTCGTACTCGCAACATTGTGAGAGGAAGCAAAATAAACGGACAGAAGAAGCGCGAGAAAAAAGAAAAACGGACGCGCGCGATTTCACGGTGGCGAATTGTTAGGGGTTCATTCTATTCATGGTCCCGTGCATCTCCATTATTTCTGATCGGGTAACAATAGAGCTCCACTGTTAGCGGCTTCTGTTTACAAAACAATACACTGTCCTTATTTCGAACGCGAGTTTTCAGTTGATCCCCTACCCTCTGAATTAAAATTCGTACTTGTATTTTCGTCATTATTCTTATCGGAGTTATCAACTAAATCTACCATAATAATACTCTGTACTAAATTAAGTGGTGAGTAAAGATTTAATCGTGTTTGGTTTGCAAAAATATTTTAATAAGTTTTCTTAAAAAATTAGAAAATATAAGAATAATAATTAAAATTTAGATAATATAGGATATTTTGATGTAGATTTGATTTACATGTTCAGCATGTATAAACATCAGCATGTAGAAACAAATTAGTAAGTACTATTTTTTCTTTCATAATATACGAGTAGGTCCTTTAAGAACAAAAAGATCATCTGCATCGAAATTTGAATAAGTGTAGAGTGTACGGTGACTTATGGACGCGAGTGTAGTGGATTAGTTGAGCATCCAAAGATCGTCGGAACGAGGCCCCTAAACTGCACAATAATAAAACGAAGCAGCGGGCTCTCGAATAAAAGAGCAGTAAAGCCGGAGTTGTGTACGTATGAAATATTTTACAACCAATTCCGACAATTACTACTTATCCCGTTCACGAAGGTGGCTATAATACACGCGCGTTACTTTTAATATACTGTTAAAGAGTTAATCGATACTCCACTTTCCGAGTCGGGTGCTGGTCTCGGGCCGATTCATAAATATTTATCGGGACAAGGTTGATCCGCGCCGGAGTCCGAAACCGGTAGCCGATGGGATCGGCAACAGGACACGCATCCTCGTTGATCAATCGACGTGCCACAGACGGTTCCTCCTTTTCACCGACGAATTCGCCAACACCCCATTGCCCCCCTTATCACGTGTGTTACACAGAGCTGTTCTCCTTTTTCGCGATCCGTACACGTCTGCTGCTGCGGGGTCAGGACGCATATAACGGGGAACCATACTCAACTCGCATGATGTGACCCCGAGCGCCGCGCCGCGGATGCGAATCAGCACGCGCGTTCGCGTATACTGGGTGTTCGGCGCATATTTCGCGGCTCCGCCAACTGCTCCTCTGGAGCTGATTTTTCCGTATGGCAACATTTTATTTATTGCGAAGATGTACAATACATAAAAAAATGGGTAAGCACAATTTAAAGCAGTGGACCTATTGAGAAAGATTTAAAGACATCAGTGTATTCATTTCAGCTTAATCGAATAATTAAACGAAGATACAAATTTTTATTTCGCTCCTCTGTCTTGCGATCAATGCAAATATTTTCTATTTTGCATAAAGATCCGCAGTCTAGTAATTACCAATTCAATAACTTTGTATCCATTTGTGTATGCAATCAATTGTAATAATTTACAGATTAATAACTTTTCAAAATGAAAGTGCATATGTACGATATTTACTGAAGCATATCGAGTATTGAGACTTATGCTTACCTCGCAGTAATGGCAACGTTCACGTGTGTCTAAAGTCACACAGCACAGTATTTCGCTGCACCCTCCTGTCCATGATGACTTATTCTGAACTCGAGGGAGATGCTTTCAAGTGGTAATTGATTTTAAATATTCTTCATGGGTGAAATTGTTTTGCTATATCGCGCGCGCAGAATTTTGTCCGATAGAGGATCTCATCCCCTAAAGTTTGTTGTATTTAACATGTATCTAATTCGACATATAGTCGAACACCCAGTAGATCTGATCGGACAAACGGAAACCAACACTCGCGTGGCCAAAATCGTCGTCTTTCGCGGTCGAAGTGACGCGAACCTGCAATTTAAACCGCATATTCCGTGCGGGCCGTTATAATTGACCACGACCACCGACCTGTTCCTCAATATACGGGGCGTTAAAGATGGCGACAGGAGTCGAGACTCGTATTTGCTGACTTCTCCATCATTATTCGATTCTCGAACGCGCATTCGTAGAAAATACCGAGTCTTCCCGTTTCTTAATACCGCGATCCAACGGGGAAACCGTCTATACAGTTTTCTATAATTTTATATTCACTGACATACATACACGTATACAATACGAGTTAAGAAAAGATTGAATCCCCTCACACAAATCTTGCATTTCTGTATTTCTCGAACATTATTATAACTTGCAATTGTATTTAAGAACTTCGTATTGTGGAATTTTTTAAATATTTCTGTCTTGCATTAGTGCCCATGATTATGAAAATGGTCTAAGTCATGTATATTTCTTGTTTCTATTTTTTGATAAACTCATTTTTTTTCAATTTTCACTTGGACCATTTTCATAATTATAGGCATATGCCTATAATGATTGAAAGTCGAATTTGAATTTAGATTTAAATGTAATGATTGAAAGTTGAATTTGAATTTAGATTTCAATCGTGCCCATAATTCTGAAAGTGATCCATTGCAAATGATGATTATCGTATAAACCAACCTTTACAAGTCGGCTTCTGTTCGTTCCGGACGACAAAGGAGCAGGACGACCTGTCTAGAGTGTTCGACCTAATTTCCATTGGTCCTGGAGCATGGTGGATCTGGTCGGTTAGAATGGTAAGGTCGATTTTCTCGTGTCGGGTCCGTCCGGTGTTTGCATTTGCAGGGACCCCGAGCGCCGGTTTAGGACCGTTTCCCGCCATAAACATCTCTGTCGCCGATCTATTGTTCGCCACGCGGACGACCGGGGCCGGCCCATAAGTCATTACACGTCGAGAGGTTGATTATGATCTCCATTGTAGCGACTGCGCTTGAGCATTGTTCGCCGAGCCACCTGTATCCACCTTCGTGGGGCCCCCTTCCTGCCTTGGGACCGGCTAGCGGCTCCTAGAGACGGCATTAGAAAGCCACACGCCTGGTTACCCAGGCGTTTCCATTATTCAACGAAACCAGAAGGAATCAGGGGCCCTAGGCCCCGAGGAACCGGGAACAGTATCGCGGGGAACGTGAGAACCGAGGTTTCCGATTAAACGTATCGCAGATACCATCGAAATGACCTGGAACCGACCGAGATCCTTCCTGCGTCGCGATCCTGCGTCGCGATCCTGCGACACTTATGCTCAGGATCCTGTCTATTCTCCTTTGCCAGGACACCGAACTCACCTCAACAACTCATCTGATTCTTCAAGTGGGCCATTAGACTGTGGATTTGAAGCAGTTTCGACGGAAACCAACAACAAGAACAACGTTGGATGATATAAAGTGCAAAGGGTCCAGCAGAATAAGCTATTATCTAATATTTTTTATCGATATTGTGTGCAAAACAATGGTTTTAGATTGAAAGATAATCCACGAAAATTTTAAGTTGGTAATCTTTCGTTTAAGTATAATATGACGGTAAACACTCTAAACTTTTTTCTGTAGGTTAAGTAGGATATAAAGATGAAAAAAAACGAAAGTACTCGAACTTGCATTTCGACCGCATTTCAATCGAGACAAAAAATAAAGAGGTTTAGGGTGTTTACCCTTCAATGAAGGGTTAGCAACTTGAAATTTTGGAGGATTATCTGTCAATCTGAAAGATTGTTTTGCACACGATTTCAATAAAAAATGTCGTGGGTGTCTCTGGACCATGCTTATCCTGCTAGACCCTTTTAGAGGAGAGCAGGATTTGATGGGAGAACAATAAAAGCTAAAATCTAGGAACGCAATATCAAGAATCATTAATATCACTATGCAAGAAAACTTTGCCGGAGTCGCAAGAGACTCCAAAGTACTGGTGTAGGGTTAAAGTACACGCACTTTTAGAAAATGGGATTTTGCAAACAAATCAGCGTTTCCAACAAGGAAGTACTTAACTGGCAACGTTAAATATTAATCTTTACTGTCTAAATGTTAGTCTATGTACATTACACTTGTTGATTTTTTTCTCTATGTTAATGCGAAAACTGTGTAATGCTGCCGATTCAATTTATTTTGATGTACGCTAGGGCCCCAAGAAATGCAACGACTGCTGACCGCTTATATCTTCTTGCAGACAAAACAGATCGAATTAGCCGCGATAGAGGCTAACTAACTCCTCGCATTCCGAGGAGTCGATTAATCGATCTATAGGTTCATTCCGAGAATCCCGATACTATTTGTCGTTCATAGGATACGAATTCGTTGGCGCCAGGACAGCAAATATTGGATTTTGCGGTGGCTACAGTTAACCAAGCCGCAACGAATATGACGCATCCACGGCGGAATGCTTCTGACATAATTTTCGAAACAGGAAACCACGTCGAATCTCTCCCGAATGGTGCCTAATCGCACACGGACATTGTTTCAACAAAATTAGCACCAGCTTGATAGAAAGTAAGCAGTGAGTATTGAATCGAGACGATCTTTACACAAGCAACGAAAAGAAACCAGCACAATACAGAAAATTGAGAGATGTGTTCTGACAAACTTTTTTATAATTAAATATATACTCGTAAATGGGTCGTCTACAGTCCAGTTACGAACTCCACGAATTTTCGATTCCACGGTTCAAACGTTTTATACGCGAGATGACTTCAGACAAGATATCTTCCGAGAAGAAACAGCTTTTACTATCTTTTTTCTTTCGTAGAACGTCAGCGTGTAACATTCTAATGCGACGGAATAAAACGAACGTGTTGAATTGCATAGCGTTCTTCGTACTTGTTAGTTAAACGCCGGCACATTGTGTAGCGCAGTCACGTACGGTGTTATTTCGCAGAAAACATTTAGGTAGCCTGTCACAAGTAGATCATCCTATGCCTCTTACACGACGCACGGTATCTCGCGATTTTTCATTCGAATTACTTCCTGTGTTCTCGTACTCTTCACATTGTGAATTACCAACTACTCCATCTCTACATCAAAACGAACAACATCATAATTTTTAACACGTGAATGTTCATATAGTTTCCATCCACATTAAAGAATCTTCATTATTTACTGTAATAGACAGGCTCTTCTCGGAATCCTAATTCTTTTTCTATCACTTCCGACAGAAGATTCAATTTGCTTGTTAAAAGCCAAGTTTGCGTATCATTACCATCCGACAGCGTTAAACAAATGTGATAATGTGTTTTTCATAGAGTTTCCTTTATTTTGCGACGAAAGCAATTTGCGAAGGACGAAGTTCGAGTTCGGGAATCGATTTTTCTCAAAGCGGCGCGACGCGGCGTCGGCACTGTATGAGTCGGCAATTTGTGAGCCCTCGGTGAAGAGTGGCATCGGCCGATTCGCAAAGATTCAATATTTGCGCACTTCGGATTCGCCTTGGCCGCGGTCGTCCTCCGTCAGCTAGGAACCAATCTTGGTGACCTTGGTTTTCACCACGACCGACCGCGACCGACGTTGCCCGGGGAACGCTTTCGAGCCGGAAAGAGGACACTGAACCCGATGCTTCAACCACTATTTACATATTTGTTTCGCTAAGTGAAATGCCGTGTTCACGGCTCTATATTCCGATTCCTGTTTCGACTTTTTCATTCACGAACGGATAACTCCCCAAGAATACGCGACCTCGAACAATCTTAATGGAAGGAGGGCACACGATCTTAGGCTGCTCGAGAGTACGATCAGTTTTTCGTGGATGCGGTCCACACACTCAATGAATTTTTCGTGAAATCAGTTCGTGAAAATATATCGAAAACAAGAATACTAGAGAAGCAATTAACAGAAACTGTTCCTTGATGATGAATGTATGTGTCTTTACGAAGAAAAGTTCTCGATCATTCGAAGGTAATTAGAGATGTGGAGTAACTAGGAAGTACTTACACACGTTTTGATTAATAGATTTCAGTCTAACGTAACGTTCCTTGATAAATGATACAATTTGACGAACTTTCATTTAATCAAATTATATGTACTTTTTTCGTCGAGCGTTGCGTGAATGTTATGTAAACGATACAAATCTGTTGATTAGCTTGCATTTCCGATAATATTAGAATCGGTGACTGCTATTCGATAATTAATCATACGTATAATTAACGTTCCGTTGAACATTCGTTATCAAATCCTGTTATCTAGAGTTTTACGGTGCAATTCCTACCTCTAGCAATTATTATTATGTAGTTGCTCGAACGTATTCGACTGTATTTTAAGGTTTTGACAACTTTTCACAATGGATCTACATTTGGAATTGATAATATTGCAAAATGAAATAACAGCGAAATTTGCAAACAATAAATTTGCAAATAATATCAGAAATATGCAATGGCCGGCGACTCGCGACGATCGGTGGTTCTGCAACTGTAATATCTCTTCCGACTTACGTAAACATCCCCCACGGTGGTTCGTCTATTTACGGACACGATCGACGATTAACGGGGCTCAAATTGAATTTGCGGCCCGGGAAAAATCGTCGGAGCCGCGGCACGATTACCGGCAAGGATTAGCTCGACTCGAAATTGACATTTCCGGCCGCGCCTATTTCCACAGACTCCTATTCCATCTGTGCTCTACACTGACACTGATATCGTGAAAGTAATTCCGTTTACCTGCCGGTGTTAACCGGCGCCGCTTTTCCGCCCGTTGAAGAATTCACTTCTCTCGATCCTCCTCGAGTTCAGGAAATCACATCGAGGCTGGCATGGCGCCGCGCGCCGCGCAGGGACGCCATTCACGTGTCGTTCCGAACACTCGGATCTGCAGCGATCATCTCCTAAGCGTACTATCCTCATTTCTAGATTGCGGATCTTTATGCATTTATAGAAAACTAGAAATTCTACAGAAAATTCTATAGAAAACTCTAAACTAGAAATATATCAACTACAGATCACTTTCAGAATTATGGGCACATATTTAAATCGTAATTCAAAACGATTCGACTTTCAATCGTTATATTTAAATTCAAATTCAAATTCAACTTTCAATCATTATATTTAAATGTAAATTGAAATTCTACTTTCGTAATTATATGAGCACCATCGATTCCATAGGAAAAAAGAACCGGATGCAGAATTCTCTAGGATTTCCTTTCGCGAGATCGACAGTCTCATCTCGAGGATCGTCTGGCCCAAAGGTCTGCCCGCTGGGGCCAAGTAGGACGTTCCCAGAGCAAAAAGCGCGTAGAAGATGGAAGGGTGACTTACTTATCAAGCGACCCACGTAATTCGAATCACCGGCAATCCAACTCGTCCGACTCTAATCCTCGGAATGAGTGATCGGTGCGGACCTCGGTACAGATTCATGAGTAATGAACCGATCCGCGGCCACCTGATAGGTCATAAATAAGTAGCATCGTGGCGGGCAATGAATAACAGATCGGCCGAGTTTAGAGCACAATCCGGTACACGAACTTTCACTGGCGAGTCTTGCGGCGAGTAAATAATCGAGACGGGTAAACCTCGGCCACGCACTCGCGTGCACGCGCGCCGCTTAGAACTACCGGTCTTCGGAAGGGTTAACGAGCTCCGAGCGAGATTTTACGAGCGTCGGGACGCGATATTATCGCGGCTTTAATAAGCGTTAAAACGTTGCCAAGCCGCGGCGCGGCGGTTTCGTCCATTAGCGCGAGCTTCGTGGAAACGGACGCGCGAAATCGCGAAAAATCGCGAGCAAAAGCTCCTAGGACAGAAAAGACACGAAGCATTCGAACAAATAATTGCGGGAAAACAAACACCGTCGCCTCGGGAGGTCGAGACATTCGCTCTCCCTCTCCCTCTCTCTCTTTCTCTTCCTCTCTTCTCTAGAGTAATTCACCTGTATACACCGCGCACCTGTACACGCACTTCTGCAACGCAAATAAACCCGCGGCGAACGTGTCCCAGCCGCGGTATTAAACAGTTAGCAGAGAAGTTTGTATCCTCTGTGAAGTACGTGAGAAGGGAGCGTCATTAAGTCGCGTCTAGGTTTCCAGGTAACGCGGCTCCTCGAAACCTGGACATCGGCAAATAACCATAATCTGGCTCGAGTGAGGCTTGACCCCTGCACCTCGGTCGGCCTCGATCCTCCTGCCAAAATCGCTTTTTGCATTTATGCATTTATGAAGAAATGGTATAGATGAAATTCAAAATTTGTTGGAAAATTTTCAAAATTCAAGATGTCAATATATGATATTCTTCTCTGTCAATCAACTTTCAATCATGATATTTAAATCTGAATTCAAATTCAACAGTGAGGTGATTAGCGACCACATGGTTTACATTCGATTATAACGTATCTTATATGTAGCTTGCAAAGTTACGCTCGATGTTGACATTGGGATGAGAGACAATACAAAAGGCTGTCTCAGGACCAGCTTTCAACAACTAAAAATTGAATGGTCCTTCTGTCTCGCAGTGTGCTACATGATTTCTCGTAGAATCGATCTCGTTAGATCCACTCGCGTGGCAAGCGAAAATCCAGTATCGGTGAAGAAGGCTGAAAAGCGGAGGATTTCCATGAAGATCCGCGGTCCAGCGATCGAATGTATAAAACTGGCGTCCTCATCTCCGTAGCTTGCGGTCAAAGTCAGCAGAATCGTCCACCTGTTCGGAACAGGCACTCGTTCCAAACAGACGTCCATTTCACGCAGCGTACAAGCGCTCGCTATCGAATATCACGACCGGCAGGGACCACGTTCCCCATTAGCTCCGCAAGAAAGCTCATCGTTCCTCCGCCTGATCTCTCCTCTATTTGCTCTACCAACTATTCAAGCGGTCATCGACGACCGCGCTCGACGAAGAACAAGAAGGAAGCGACGGACAACATTACACCGCTTACACAATACCCGCCGGCGACTCTCTCTCTCTTTCTCTCTCTTTCTCTCTCTTTCTCCATAGAACCCCGTACGATCTCTCTGTTAATACACCAAAGCGGCACGGGACGCCAATACACTTTCCAATCGTTCAAGATGACGGCCAAACGGCCGTGGTCGGGCTATTACGCGCTCCCGACGACGCGATGCGACGCGACGCCGCGCCGGTACACGTGCTCTACTCTATTCGTCTATCGACGATCGTCCGAGTGACAACATATCGCGCGGTTTAATCACGAAAAAATCTTGACGAAGCCGAGATCGTGGATTGCGTTGATCGAGTATTTGGTTACATAATTCATGGTCATCTAAATTTCCGTTACGTAACCCCGGGATTGCATTTCACCGAAGAAGAGTGCATGAGTCGCGGGCTAACGATACCAGCCGAAAATAAATTTGCAGTCGGTACACTGAACGTGGCTCATTTCGTTGGAATCCTTGTTAATTGCCGGTAAACACGCTCCCCGACATGAGAAATTCCCTGGCGCCGTCTCGTTGGCACTGTCTGGGCAAAAAACCTACGAAGCAGACAAATGCTCGAAGCAAAGACTAACGATACTGAACCTTAACAATATCATCACTGCACTACGAATCTTCGTCAGTCTCATACTTTATTTGCTGTAATTAATAATATACGTGTACATAGATTCACAAAAATCTACAATCTTATCATTGTATTATACAATTTATACATTTTGAAATTTGCGTACAACTTCGTGCACGACTCGTCAAGGGATATTTTTATAAAACATGGAGCTCTGCATTTAAACGTCAAATAAGCAGTCTTTTCATTTTCTTTCTAAATGGAACCTTGACAACGTCTAGAAATCCCTAAATAAAAGTATCTATTTGCCCGAAGCTTGCGCACCAGCCCGTGAAACGATGAAATTCGATTACTCTCTAATAGAATGTCAGATGCCATTGAAATATTCATCGTTTGTTTTGTTTGCTGCAACCTAATCCATCTACTCGCGAGCCGCGAAATTAGTTGATCCTTTTTGTTTTAATGACGCATCCTGTATGAACAATCGTCAATGAGACCCGTAGAAACCGTTACAGGAAACTCTAACAGAAAATTACAATAGCTATGATCGAGTGTGGCGAGCGAGTCTATGCGTACGCTATCGGTCCCAGATGGGAATGAGATAACATTCCGAACCGAGAGCACGAAAGCGTGAAATTGAATTACGACATACTGGTAACGAGCATTTAAGGTGCAATACAAAGCAAGGTTTTATCACCTGCGCTAATACTGTTTCTCGCCTGGCGAGCCCTGCGAGAACGTGTCTTAATTATTCTAATAACACCATGAATGGAAAACGGTCCGCGTGGATAATTGCGGTTACAGTTAATTGATACTTCTGCGAATCGATAATGGCAATGCAGGTATCCACGATTAGTCTGTGGATTTTATGGAAAATAAAAACTGCACTGTGATAGCAGGTCACTCACACGCGTTCTCTTTTCTGAATAATTTCAATAAATCGAAAATCATACATTTTGAAATTCCTCAAATAATTCCATTCTATATCATTTTTTTCACTTTATACTTAAATGTTTAGTAACTGATTAGATACCAACATATTTAATAATTTAAATAATATTGTGTATAATGGTAGAGCAATTTCTAGTGGTGACTTAGAAAAATTAGAAAATGAACGAAAAAAAGCGTTTTTAAATCCTCGTGCTCTCTGTAAACGGAAAGCAGCCAGACCGGAAGTCATCGGGAGTCCGCAGTAGCGGATAACAGAGAATCGCGAGCAGATCAAGTCGGCAAAGGTGCATAGATCGTTTTACATTAATCGAGTGCCGGTACCTGGTCGTGTAAATCCGCTTTCAAAGGCCCTCGTGTTGCCTTACGCCCTCGTCGACACGTTGCACGCGTTACAGCATAACGTGTAAAACGTTCTCGCCCGTTGCTGTTACAAATTACGCGTTACAAGGGGCGGAGGTGGGGGACCTGGCGCTTGCGAGAGAACGAGAGAGAGAGAGAGAGATCTCGCATGTGTACACACTAATTAGGACATTTGTGCTGACTTATCGCGACATTACATCGCCGGGGAACGAACGTGATCGAGATAGAGATTGAACTGCGCCGCGCGCATTTATCATTCCGTTTCCTGCTGCTCCTTTTTTCCGGGATCATTATGCCCTTGGTGGTAACCTTCGATGTCCGACGTCCTTCCTCTGGATGTATACCTTCTCTGTTTTCTTATTTATTTTGACGGCAGTGAGTGCTCGGTTTGTTCTACTAGAGTTTCGATTCAGTCAAAAATGTTTTGCATTGATTGTGGGTCGCAGGAATAATAACCTAAAAATTGATTTCATCCCTTAACGACTTTGTTAAAAGCAACATTACGACATTCCTGAATTTTTAAAATCTTTTACTGTTTTATATTTTATCCTGCCAATTTCTTCATAAATGCACAAAGATCCGCAATCTAATGATTAGTGTAGTACGATTAGACAGCGGATATTGAAAATTCATTTTTGGGAGACGTTTCGAAATTCATACGATACATTTTTCTTCTCGTATCTCGGAACGAAAGAGATTTCCCTCGACGCGACGGCGCGGCGGACTCCATTAATCGAGAAAAATCTCGAGGAATACTCGAACATCGCGTAGTTCGATTTCGCGTGGCCTGTAGATTCGAGTTGCGTCGACCTTATAATTCCAAGGGGTATAATACCCGTGTGGTACCGAGGATAATCATGAACATTAAACGAGAATCCTCATCGGAGGTTACGGAGAAACGCGACGCGACGCGGTCTCTTCCCATTCGATGCGAGCCGCGCTTAAACATTATTTTCGATGATGAAAAGGCGCTACGTAGACGATCGGGGAAAAGAAATATTTGTCGGTGAGAATCGATCGATGTGTGCTACGTGAGATGAAAAAGAACGAGGCCAGAGATCCTATGGGGCACCTGCGCTGTTCTCCGTCATATTGACAAATGGCGCATTCCGGGGGAATAAAGTGTAGCAACGTTGATGTGTACTTTCATGGTGCTAGAAAAATTGCACAGCCATTTTATTTAATTTCAACCATTTTTATAGTGATTTTTAGAAAATCATTTCTTTCTTTCTTGATTCCTCATGCATGAGAACTAATCAGTTTGCCATCGAAGATAGACAATATATAGGCTGAAGGGACTTTATTCAGACTGATTCGGTAGAATATAATAAAAAGATCTCGCAGAATGATCGACACGATAATCGAATCGAAATGGTCATCTACCCCTGGTCCGGGGGTTAATTAAAATAATTGTGCATCGATGAAAAAGGGGAACCATCCGCGCCCATTCAATTGAATTCAGTCGAAAGAAAAAAAGCATTGTAAGAACGATACCCACGACGAAACCTTATAAAAAGGTTTAAATGGCCAACGGAATTAGCCCCGTGACATTATAATGAAGATGAGAGTCAAGACTAATGGCGGCAAAGTGACCCACACCGTGTACCGACGCAACATCAATCAACGTCCCATGCATCCACGGGAATGCCACGGGAATGCCACGGGACAAAGACCGTTTAACATTGACCCCGTGGAAAACTTCAAGAAACATCGACCACCGTCATGATGACAAACAGTGTTTGATTATGCCATTCCACGAAACGGACGCATTCCCTTGTAATACTCTGGTTATCCGGAAACCAAATTGATGGAACTTTAATTCCTTCGGTGATACGCGGATCAAAGATTCAAAAAGCTCGAGATGTAACTTTATTTCCTTTAAATGCTTTCGCTAATTTGATTAATATTGTAGATCCCTCCTCCCCTTATCAATTCAGTTCCATCAGAGACATTCTACGTCACGTGGAGCAACTTTCTGTGTAAAGCACGATAACATGGCAAAGAAAAATCGTAGATCAAGTTTCGAGATCTTGTTTTAAAAGGGAGACCCTACTCGAAAAAATTGTTTAACACGCTGAAGGCACTTCGAGTTCGAAGAACGCTCAGGATTATATCGTTCGACACGATGCAGAAGCCCTGGGAAAGAAATGCATCGACTTGGACTGAGTCATTGGCAGCGACTACTGACACCGCGAGTTGCGGCACGTCCTCGGCAAGATTTCGACCGTAACTCGAGCACAGCCATCGCTTAGTGGCATCGCCCCGGAGAATTGCAGCGCTAACCGATGCGCTCCGTTTATCACGATGACAACGAAACGTCTTTATACGCGGACGCTAATTTATCGCGCCGGACACTAATTCAGCGGTCGCGTGCGAGCGAGCTAGCTCTTGCTCGAACCGAGTGTTCTTGAGAAATTGCAGGCCGCGGAACGCCTAATCGCTCGATCACTATGAATCGCCGTATCGTTTCATCGGTCCGTGCCGTATCAATAGCGCGGTCGCGGCCGAGCCGTGCGCGCGTAATTTATAGCGCGAAGACATTTCTCAAATTCACCGGTTACGCAACCCCTCCGGGGGCTGCACAACTTTCATTCACTCTGCAATTACGTTACTAGCGCTGTCACGTTCCGCTCTGTCCACGTGCTTAATTGCGCGCTCGTAACTCACGAACTGATTGTTTTCGTGGGTTACGATTGAAACTCCGCTTGTCCCCGCGACGAACGGGGGAATGTTTAATTGGTCGGCCGGTTACACCGTTACGATAATGACACTCTTCGCTAACGAGCCGAGACCCCTTTGATTTCCTTAATGTCAATATTTTCGTTTCGCTCGTCTACAACCAAGGCCCTTTGACGTCGCCAATTGTGTAATCGGTGACGCGAGAACCAAACGTGCGGAGTAGTTGTGCAATCCTCGTTGATAATACTGTGCGGTAAGATAAAGCAAAAATTACCGGATGCTGCTCTGGTAGGTCGCCTTTGTCATTTTGCTTTGCAACACACGTGACAGTATACATTTTTGCGAATACGAACACGTGTAGCTCTGTTTACATAAAATAATAGTTTATGAGATAACGACATATCTTTTGCCTTCGGAACTATTTTCTCTTGAAACTGAAACGTTTCTTCCGACTTGGAATAATTCCATTGTATTATATATGATTTGATATAATACCTCATACATTACTTAAATGTTTAGCAATTGTTTAGATACAGCAGTTTTTAGTGGTGATTCTGATTGTAAGTCACTTCATGTTCGTATTTTCATTGTATATAATAATTTTCTTATTCATTTTCTTACAGCGATTAAAACGTCTTTATCCCTAAAAATGTCGTAGAAGAGAAAAGAAAATTTATCATCTTTGATTTCAGTTCAAAAGAAAGACGTAACATTTACATTTGCTGGACTTGGTTCAAAATCTGACGAGTGTGGCTCCTTAAAATACGGCAAGGGGTAAAATCGAACACAGCGTAGATCAAAATTGGTACTTGAGTCGGCCACACACTGTTTGAAATTCTGGATCGAAACGGATTCAGAAACTGTCGCGCATGATATTAAAGAAGACACGAGCGACAGGGTGAATCGGCCAGCTCATCAAGGCCCATGAAACCCCGCAGTCGCTAATTACCGGCTCGAACGAAGCCCATTAAACTCGGCCGGCCAGGCTGTGGTCAAAGCGTTAAAAAACCCGAGACATTTTTGCAACAATAAACTTTCGCGCGAGCCAGCAATTAATACCGATAAATCCCGTGGCGTTTTCACCTGGGTTCGATTCGCGCCGGAGCATGCAAATGTGCGAGGCCGCAAAAATTCATGCATGTCGTACTCTCTCGGCGACCGTTCAGTTTCGTAATGTACGAAAAATTTTTCTGTACCTTTCACCGGTACTGCGGCGACGGGACGGTACGAGACGGTACGGGACGGGACGAGGCCGAACCCGAAGCGAGTACGCTCGCGTCCAAAGTAAGTCATCATTCGGAGAACCTGCTGTCGCGGGGTAACGCTGACATTTCAGGCGCAAGACAAATTGTGGAGCCGATTCTATCGTACCGTGAGAAACCCGCAAAGCGGATCCCTTGCATTAGGCGAGAGGGACTCGCGAGTTTCTCCCCAAGACGAGAAGGGAAGACTGCATTTGGCAGAGGAGAACTCGAAACGAGAGAACCGACAATTGCCATTCACGCGGTTACCGTTACCTGTTTCCACAATTGAATACACCTAGAACCACCGCGCAAGACCGACACGCGCAGCAAACGCATTACGCAACCAGCGAACCAGATTTATAAGCCGAGCTACAGTTTTGGTATGGTCTCCTGTCCGTTGTCCTTTGCTGGAACAGGTTTTCACGACGACTTTTCCGTCGATGAGCAACCGAGACTGGTTCCGATTTACTTTGTCATTTATTAATCGCGCAATCGAGGCTCTCGCCGCGCCGCGCTGCGCCGATCGCGATCGTTTGCCAGCGAGCCAGCAACGCAACTCAACTTGGCCAACTGTGTCTGTCGTTGCCTCCATTTTCTGGGGAAATCGATGGGACATGCTTCTCTTTTGTTTCCCAAAATCTAATAGATTAGATACCAGCATATTCAATAATGTAAACAATATTGTGAAAAATGGTAAAAAAAAAGATCAAATCAAATGTAAATGAATTGTTAAGAAATCGAAAATTTGTGTGTATATAGATACGTATATTCATTATAGCCATTTTCAGATTAATATATTTTTCAAGAGTACATATTAATGAAACGAAAGAAAATAGGGTAACAGAGGTATAAAAGTGAATCTCACTGAGATAGAACGCATTCTGTCGGAAATAGGCGTAATAGTGTCAAGGAAAGATTGCGATGGATGGTCAGAAGTGACCCTTCGTTGGTTCTTAGCGTCTCCGTTAAGTGACTTACTCCATTCGAGGGTTAATATAATTTCGAAACGACGCGGCGCGGCGCGGCGCTGTGAACGTCTTCAGCTGCCCTAAATAGCTCCGGGAAAGGGCGAAGTTCCGTGCCGACAAAGCGTCTGGCGTGACTCGACGCCACGAAAGAAGCCTAATTGCTGTTCGTATAATGATTTCCCCGACAATTAAGCGCGCTTAAGAAAGGAGGACGATTACGTAGGGAACGGCGCAGTTTAAAACATAATGCACGCGCCTCGCAATCCCGTGTAGCCGGCGCGGCGCGGCGCGACGCGTCGTTGTCCTCGCCGGTGGAAGACAACTGTCGTAAATCGGGTAGATCGGTCCGCGAGGCCCTTGAATGCGGAACTTATGGCAATTCCGTAGACGTCTCTCGTGCGGACACGAACGGCTTACTTCATCCCAGCCCGGCTTGGAATTTCCTTCTTTGCGATTTACGGCGCACCGGAACAACCGGAACAACCGGAACGCGAACCTGATCGTTTTTCCCCAATGGGAGCGACCGTTGGTAATTGACAGTGTCGGCGCGACTTTTGATCCACAAAACGCCTTAGAAAATGTTTAATCGTCGTATGCTCGTCAGAAATGATAGAAAATGATGTTTTCTATGCATTTTTCATTTCCACATTGATCCATTGTGTTTTTGCTTATTAGACTGCGGATTTTATGCATTTAAGAAAAATGGATAGATTAAACTTAAAGCAGTTGCGAACATCAGAGAAGTTGAAGATCAAATTGTAGATGTTGTAGTGTCATCGTAAGTATAATAGAACAAAATGAAATCTGTGCATTGCAAATCATTTTATGTAATAAAACAAACAAAAGTATTTGTTGCGTAAAAACTATCTTCCCCTTCCACGATGTTATTCCCCTACGCTTCGTCCCGGTCATGTGTTTCTTCTCACGTGACTAATCCTGTATTGGCAGAGAGAAAGAGAGAGAAATTGTTTCTAACAAGCCTCGGTAAGGAAGCGTCTAACGATAAGCTATCCATTCCCGGTCGTTGGCCCCGTGGTCGTAAACCGAATAAAATAAAATGTTCATCCTATTCTATTAAGTCGGAAAAGTTTAGTGGCGTCCCGTACGGTATCCGCCGGCCGTAAATCCATGAAATCCTTACTCTAATAATTGCTTGTCAACAAACGTCCTTTCTATTTTCTGCACCCTCGGAGCAACCCAATTGACCCTTCCGCCTACCTCGACGACGCGACCTCTTCCTCCGGTTTAATTTATTGTTCGGACGCTAATTCAGCGCTCACGTGACCTCCACCAACGTCCAACGTCGTCGGCGTCGTCGTCATCGTCGTCGTCGAGAAAGTCTGATTACGGAACATTCGTTCGGTCATCGTGAAACATCAACGAGCACGGACGAGCGACCAGGGCATCGTCTAACGACGACGCATTATTCTGGCCGCGGGGAAACGCCACGGATTATTCACGGCGACTGCATTCGATCTGGCGACCTCCCACCAAGTACAATGCCACATTATTGCTTTCAGGATTTACGAGCGGCGCGCGGCGCGACCTTAATATTAAAATCGTACGATCGCAACGGCAACCATCCACCGACAATAGACTCGACATTGTTGCCCCGAGATTGCGATGTCACGCAACTGTAACCGAAACTTTTTCGTCTCCGCCGATGAAACTCCGTGTATGCTCGATGTGGCACACGCCTCAACAGATTGGAATGGGCTAGGTCAGGTTCTGATGGGGTTGTGGTTGCAGGAGTTGTTTTTCGACGCGTCTGGGTCAGCTCAAAATTGCTGTAACATCATTCACAATATTGTTTGCATTAAACTATTATGGGTCGGAAGAAATATTTCATTTTCAAGATAAAATATTATAGCTTCGACCGCAAAGGATTAAGCAATGTATTAATTTGTAACGAAAGCCAGCTTCGACGTACGACGTTCTTAAAAATTCAACAACGACCATTCATTTGTTACTATCGCGATATCGGAAGACCCAACAGCTTCAATTTTCTAGCTTCGCTCATCAACAACGTAACATAAGGATGTCCCAGAAAATATGGCGCATCTTCAATCACTTTCTCCTCCATTATTATTTTTTCTGAATCGGAGAAACAAAATCGTTCACGGCACCCTGACAGCCAACCATAAATCAAGATGGTACACATTCTAACGATTAAAACGCTTTCTTACCGTGCTCGTGAGTTCTAAATCACGAGGTCTCAAACGCGCGATACTTTTTTTTTTATCACGGTTAATGATTGAAACAGTGTAAAAGACTTTGAGTAATTATTTAGAAAGTCATTGTGAATAGAAAGCGTTACGTAAACGTAAATCATATTCGAGGTATTTGCAACAGTAGTGCCGAGTAAATCATGATTAACAGCAACCATGACATATCCCATATTTTTTTGAACCGCCCCCATAAAAACTGTAAATTAATAATATTGGTTGGGCTAATGTGGTATCAGATGGTACAATATGAACATTTATAACTATAGTCAGCGGAATTGCAACAAACTGAACTGACATAGAAATTTATTTTCTTTCTTAATGCATTTATGACAAAAATGAGTAGATGTAATGAAAAACATTAAACGAATTTAAAAATACTTTTATATTATTTTCATCCTGCATACATTACTGATTATTAGACTTTTTAATAATTTTAAGAAGTGGAAAAAAATATGTCGACTTCTGAAAATACAAAATCAAACGTCAGTGTTTATGTTAACGGTTATATTATAATAGAAAGGCTCGATAAAAATTGCAAATATCATTTCGCAATCCTGTGCGAGTAAACGCGGCAAAAGTAAGCTGGAAATCGTTCGCGAGTCTAATCGAGATTGTCGATCGACATAACATGCCCCGGACACATCATCGACAGTTTTTGATTCGATACCGATGACCTTTCAATCCCTCGTATCCCGTTAAGTGGCTGTAAATTAATTTCGTGTAGAACAACTCCCGACCGCCTACGAGGCCGAAATCCTTTGTTCGTACACGATCGCGATCGACGCGCCGGCTCCGTTGATCCTACGATCAGTTTGCACTGATGTGTAGAATATGTGTTAAAATCTTCACTCTCTACCTTGTCCATATACATACTTTTTTTCCCCTTCGACAACGTTTCGCGGACTTCGTAGCTGGAAGCGTTTCGTGCTACATTCGAGTAATTTATTACGCACTTCTACTCATTGGTCGATCCTAATCTCGTGAATTACTATGCAATGCAACAACAGAGGAAACGAAAGTACATTTCCATTCGAATTCCTCTGATATTTCCTGAGCTTGATTTTTTCATAAACGATTGCTTAGAAATCTCCGCGTTTATATAATTTGAATTTTATATTTGAAATCAACCCTGGACCAGTCCGCGGACATGTTATCTAATACTTTGAAGAAGGAGGAAGTCTGCTACATGGTTCGTAAAAATCTATGTATGTACATTCTCGTATATCATTGTACAATAAATTATTTCGGAGCTTGCTTAATTTTTTTGTTCTGGGTCCGGTAACCAGATAAAATTCAATGATACGCAACGCTAGCAAAACCTCGTTCAACAAACTAGCCACACTTTCGGTTCTGTATTTTTCTTTTTTAATTTTAATGTTCATTTCGTTACATGTTTAACATTGTATTGTTATGCAAAATAAAAATTTTCTACCTCAATTGTCACGAACTGGAGTGAAATAGAAACTTATTTTCCTTCTTAACATGATTAATTGGTTGGAAACAATATAGCAGGATTTGTAAATTCTTCTAATGCTTGTACTGTTTTAATTTACACCTACCACATTATCTTCGATTTGTTAAAATGATTGGAAAACTGATTTTAATCTTCCATAAAAATCGACAGTCTCGTTACGAAGCATGAGGATGACTGTCATGAGCGAAGTAGACTGATAAGATGACTGGATTAAACAGCATCTGGCTGACCGATTAGCCGACGCATTAGATTCAACAGGGATCATGTTTGCCACAGTTGAAAATTGTGGGAATATCCGCGGTTGTAATTAGGATGAATGCCGATTGATGGAACCAGCTGCATCATTACCATTCAAGAAAGTGCCAATCAGCTATCATGGCCGTCTGGTGCAATTATCATCAATAGCGGGGATATTCTAACGATGATGCGCAGCCGTGCGACTATGAACTTTAAAGCTCTGAGATTAAGGATGATCAGTCTCGTTTGAAAAATTTCCGGGGATTATTATAAGGTCGTTTCCGACAACAGCTTTTTGCGCGCTGCATCCTTTTCTATTTATTCAACTTATTCCTATCAGTTTTGTTTGCGCGTGTTTATTTTCCGGATTCTAATTCTTCGTTTCTAACTTTTTGTATTTCTTCTTTCCTACTCTATTTTTAATGCTGTGTATCCTGTACTTGCACTTTATTTTACCTCAGTTATTTTTCTTAATCCCTTGCTGTATTTTAACGTGCCATACTCGTCGCGAAGATTTTGAAGTCTAACACAAATATGAATGTTACGCCTTTCCTTTCAACTGAAATAAAATCTGATTCGTTTGTAATCGATATTTAAGCATTAAAATAAATATAGCCATATCAAATATACATATAAATTTTCTTTTCTCTTTTACGGGATGAAGACGTTTTAATCACTGTAACTGTAAAGAAAATGATACGATGGCAAGGGGATAATGCCATCGGATTGCTATTAAACCATTTGGTAAATATTGACAAAAAGGGGGCCCAGTCAAATGATAAAAAATCTGTAGAATTGTTAAAAACTTTCGTTAAATTTACTGTCACTGAACGGCAATTAAAATGTACAGAATCATATACAGAATCACAAAGGGAAGGTATAGTCCAAGTTGGTTGGCGGTTAGGTTGGGTCAGGTTAGGTTTTTGTATGGTAAAACATTTGAATCGCTTTTAGTGCTCGGCAGGTTCAGCGTTAATACACTGTGGGTGCTTCGGATGCTATTTGACCCCGCAGTGGTTAGACAGCATAGGTGTACAACACCCTGAAGCGCGTATCGCATGCGGCCGAGGTTGATTCTGCGCGGGACGTGTGGGCGACGGTGGTTTTTTGCTTTCGGCGTCGATTTTAATAAGGAACAACGACGACGACGCTGTTATGACGGCTACGAAGGTGGTGCAGTAAAACCGGGTGATAAAGATACGCGCTAGGCGGGGTGAGCGCGCGTACGTATTCTCGCGTGCGTTTCACCTTCGCGAATCCTCTGCGCGGCCAGATACTGTTACTAAGTGTCGTAAAGTTTATTGCGGCGACTTTGCGACCTGGTGTGGGTCGCGGATGAATTCATTGTTGGTGCCTCGTTTCCAGGCCCGTGCCCGGCTACGCTTTAGCCCTCTTCACGATGAGAAAGTGCAGAACGCCACCCTGGCGAAAGTGTCGTCCTCAAGATCGATCAACCGCGGCCGCTTTCGTTTCTAGATCCCCTTCGACTCATTCTGTTATTCATTCTTTTTTTATTTTTTTCTGCGTCCGGCCACTCTTACCGTCGCACGTCGCCGTTATTCCCTGTGAAAATTTCGAAGAAATTCGGGACTTACGCGATGATCGAGGGGTGACGAATTTTTACTGTATATTGATTTAATTCGAGACTGCAATTCAGGAAAAAGATTACATTTCTTCGAATTCTTTATGATTTCTGTTAAACGTGTCTTCGACTAAGGAAATTTATTCGATAATTTTCCGCCTGCAAGAATTTTCATAATTCCAATAATATGTAAAATACATTCTACAGGTATAGGTTTGCAATATTCACCTTTCCTCTGAAAAATTCATTCTCACAATAATTCGTAAATAATCCATGAAATAATGAACACATCGGTCGAGTATTTAGCACGCATCGTGCAAATTAAAGGACAGTATAAGAAGCGTTTTTACAGAATTAATTTTCAGTTGATTAACACCGGCCATCGAAAATAAAATGTTCATTACGAAAAAAAGGAAAGCGTTTCTCGGCTGTTTAACAACAATATCGAATCCTTCGCGTTTCACGACAACCTTCGGTACGGAATTTCGCGCGTATCTTAACCCGTGTACCACGCATCGTAAATGCAAATGAAGGGGGGCCCACAATAAATATTTGCACAGGGAACCGTTCAATTTTTTCGCCAACAATTTCGCAAGACTATTTAATTGTCGTGACCCCAGGCTTGTGTTTGATCACCAAAATTAAACACACCTTGACACAGATGGCCCCGAATGTCTTACATAATATCTTTATAGTAAGTTACGCAGAAAAACACGGATTTTTCGTTGTCGATTTCATCGCTCGGCGATATCTTAACATTAAAGTGTCGCGTGTTAAGACGCGCGAACACGATTTGCATAAAATGCTGTTACGGTAAAAATTATACTATGTATATCAAAAATTGAGAAGATACATGTTTTCTAAATTCATCAAGATCAATCGAAAATAAATCTAAAAGTCCGCCGAACAAATTTTTCAATTATTTTCCTAGATGCAGTGAAGACAAGATCGTTTAAATATTTTTCTCAATAATGTGTCAATTGTAATTTTGCATATTTTTCTAATAATTGAGCAGCTTTTTCATCGAGTTCCTCAGGATCACCGTATTATGAGTTAATCGAGGATTAAAGAGCAAGCTCGCACACAGCACAGAAAAAGAGAAGAAAGTATGTGATCGGCGGGTTTTAATAAGACAGGCTTCAGGTGTCGCTCGATCGGCAACCAGTTCCGGAAAAACGAGAGAGAAAGAGAAAAGCGGCGCGGCGCTCCCCGAGAACGGAGCGCAATTAATTTCTATTAATTAGATCCCGACAAGTTGGCACCGTGGAAAGTTCTCTGAAGGATGACTTATTACGACGCGAACCTGTCTCTGTCTCTCCTGTCCCGTGCTCGTTTATCGCGCGACGTACGCGCCAGATGATTTGCTGCCGAGTGTTTTAATTGGACCCGGACGTGACTCCTTTTCACGCACACTGCTTGCTGACCACTCTCGCTTTCGCGGAGGTTCCTTCTTCGCCGAGGGAATTGTTCTTTTTGTCCTCGCCGAAGAAATCGTGGGAGATTCTAGTTTCAACGTCTACTCATTTCCGAGTTGTTAGAATAAATCTTCTTTCCTATCTTTTTACCGATTCTACACGCAAAATTGAATATACCATACATCAGTTTCATTCGTCAAATGTTTTCTATAAAATACGTCAGAATTTTCCCTCCAACCTAATACTTAATCGCCTGAACATTTTCTCCAATAAAGAGGAGATTGAATGGATAAACGAAAAATCGTATGATGCAATGAGAAAATGCATAAAAAGATGGATTTTTCGGACGAGTTACACGAAAATAACCCCTCAAGAAACGACATCGTTCCTGGTCAGTCTGACAAGCGCCGTGCGCCGCGCCAGTGCGGTGGTACGTTATCGGGCATCGAGTCGGGTGCACCGGCCTCATCGCGCCTCGCTCTTCGCCTCGCTGTTCACCGAGCGTATTGCGATCATCGTGTAGCCTAACCGAACCGGGAGAGCTTTAGCTCGGGCTCGGCTCCGAGAATCGATGCTCGTTTCAAGTTATGCAACTATGTAGATCTCGATAGAGCGAAACGAGCCCCTTTCAACGGATGACACGAGCGCAACCGGAGAGAGCAACCGATACCGGCCTCGGGAATACTGTACGACCGCTCGCGCTCGTTCCCGGCTATGAGCCACGATAACGAGCGGATAATTCGCGCCGCGTTATTCCCCGAGTGCCCCGGTGTTAATCACACGCCGCTGCCACTGATAAGGACGTCCCTTGAAATTGTAATTACTGACGGGACTGCCGCGACCGACGTAAACCCCGAGATAGAACTCGACTCGCAGAACTCTTCTCGCTTCTTATGTCACAGAAAAATCCACGAGCTTTTTCTCGACCGGTTGCTTCTCTATCGTCATACTTCTCCAGTTGCGATTAGGCGGATTTAATGGCTCGCGCAGCTCGATTACCGCTGTGTAAAACGGATCGAAATATTAGATAGGTCTCGCACATAAATTAGTAGACTTTTTCAATTTATGTAGACGAATTTTAAGAAGAGAGAGAGAGTAGCCTTATTGGATCTGAAATAAATTAAAATCGTACTAAATTCTGTCATATTTTATATCCTAGCATTTCTTGAAAATTTTTAGAACCCATAATTGCATAAAGATCCGCAGTCTATAAATTAGAAAAGAAGTATAAAGGTGTCTCATAAATTATAGAAGTCAGACGTAGCTCAAATAATGTCATTATTCAAAATAGTTCCTGGAAAAGGACTCGAAGACCGAGCAGCAGAATCAGTAAATAACTGCATGAAAACACACTAAACTAAAAACGAAGTAGAAGAGCTTGAAGATTGCTTATCGACATTTCAAGTAACATTCCTGCGAATGCTACTTTACGCGCACCGGCTTACACAAAGTAGAAATAAGGGATTAAGGGAACTTTCACCGGTGTCTTAATTCACCGACTCTTCGGCGAGCAGATTTTTCTGAGAACCGTGGAATTCCCCATCCTCTTTCGAAGCTAGAGAAGAACACGCGTTCACGGTCGAACGATTCTAGCAATGTGACGAAAGGAAACGCCGCGCGACGGGACGGCGAGGCTTATGATTGGATGAGGAACAGCAACGGTAAGGCTGGTGCCACGCGTAATAGGATATCTGATACTACTCTTCGATGATCCAGGATAACGCCGTCCAGACCGAGTTCGATCCTTATCTCCGTCGATTTAATGTATGCAAATTACCGGAGCTCCGGGTATTACCGGGATTAGAGGAGCGAAATGCAGATTGCAGTAATGTCAGCGAGTGCTGTCCAAATCGGTGCCTCGGAATCTGATTTATTTCGTCTCCCCTGTGCGCGTTCTTCCTGTGAACGTCTGTTGGTCTACTTGTTCGAAAAATCAACGAGCTTATAGCAACTTTGCTGAAAGGTGTTCGGCTTCCAGCTGGAACACGAGTTTCTCGTTGGGGTTGATTATTACTAGACTGCAGATTTTATGCATTTATGACAAAAATGGGCACGTACAATTTAAAGCAGTGGACGTGTTGAAAATATTTAAGAACATCAATGTATTAGTTTCAGCTTAGTAGGATAATTAAAAGAAGAATACAATTTTTATGTGGCTCCTGTGTCCTGCAGTCAATGCGAACATTTTTTATTTTGCATAAAGATCCGTAATGGCACTTTTCAGTCACACCTTACATTCAATTGGAGTGGATATCTCCTAATTAGAAGATAGCCTAGTGAAATACGTGAGTTTCGACAACTTTGGAAACGGCGACGTTTAGACTGTTCAGATTCTTATGTTCATTTTTTTAGAGTAGATTTAGTAGCAGTAATGGCAATGAAGGGGAGGATAATATCAATTTTCAAATACGATCATTTTTAATTGATACTTGAAAAATGTAAGATTTATGTGGTATCTTCGAAAAGTAAAATAAGGAATACATTAAAATACATTTATAAAATATAATATGATAATTATATAAAATAGTCGATTTTTGTAATACAATACATGTTACGAACAGCGTTAGGCAATAAGCAGGCTAGTTTTTGTTCTGTAAATGAAATTGATTTTTAATGAATTAGAAATGAAGATATTGTGGAAATTTAATTGAACCCGACAATACCGCTTTGTCAGCGAGGCATTTATATTTTATTAGAGATATGTAAGTAAATTATAAAAGCTTGATATTTCATTCGGATGGTGAAGATGTACGGTCGCGAAATTCAAATAATTCCACGCATCCACATAAATCAGTCAGTCCGAACCGCCACCAGGCGCACTCGTACAAAGAGAAACACATCTTCAATGATTTCGGAGCAAATCGCTGGTAAATAATTGGAATCAAGGTCGAACCTTGGACGAAAGAGTCCCTGGGCATCTGTGGAACGTGGCTGTCCGAATTTTCCTTGTTCCACTAGGTGACCTGCCTGGCTTCTTTGAAATGGGCTTTATGGTCTAGTTGTAAGGATCGCTATAAGCAAGAATTAGTTCAGGGTGCATTGAGTGATTCGAAATTAGACTCGAGAGATTCCCGCTCGTATTTCACATCCCGAGTTTAAGACAATTGGTAAACATTCCCGCTAAGAATAGAGGAGACACTATGAAGTTAGGTAAGAATAGACTCGGTAATGGCGAAATAAAGTTGCACGAGGTGACCAGTCGAAAATGGTACGGGCAATAAAATCTCTAATTTCGCGAACATTGTGAGTAACTAGATTTTAATAGACACGAGTCTGCGTGATCGTCAACGCTTAAAAAACATTTTTATTAAAACATTTTATAGGCAGAACATAAAACGGTGAATATATCAGACGAATTTTTTAATATTCTCATTATATTTTCAACATAGTGATCAATGTCAGTTTTAGTCCATCTCGTTACAATCGAGGTAAGCAATTTTCATTCAACATCAAGATCCGCAGTCTGCTTACAAGACTACGGATTTTATGAATTTATGAGAAGAATTGAGCAAACAGATTGATAGAATTTTAAAATATCAGTACTGCAAATTTAAAAAATTGCTGAATAACGTTCCGAACGAACCCAAGCATGATCAATTATATAGTTGCAAAAATGGTACTGGAATTGTTAAAAAAATCCTCGTCCGCAGCAGATTAAAATATCAGAAACTGAAGTAATCGTGATGCAAAACAAGGTATCCGCAATGTCGACGGTGTTCAGCCAAGCAATATTATAAATTTCGAGTGGTGAACGGTTTGGTCAAATAATCGAGGTGCAAATAAACTATCGGAGCAGTTGACGATATTCCCATGAGCGGGGATAGTAGCCCCTAAAGCCGCGGAACACCCTATCGCTGTACATGAATCGGTTGACAACACAATCATCGAATTTCCTTGGGGGATAAAGCGATCCGGGTGGATGATCCAGCGATAAAACGTTGCACTGCCTACGGTGTTGAGGATTCCCCGTATCCGGTCGAAACTTCGAAGCTTATATTCTGATAGCGTGCTGTTCGTAGGATACCGCATTACGTGGGATTACGTCCTCTTCGCCGATGTACCTACCCTAACGTCCCCTCGTAAGCGACATCTCCTCTCGGAGAGCCGGTGCCGGGCTCACCTCGCTGCCTAAGGCATGTCTTCAATGGCGAACACGCTGTTAAATATAGCCGGGGCATTCATAAATCAGGCGAATACCGACGATGTTAAAGGGGCGGTCGCCTTGCGTGGGCAGGCAAACGCGAATGTGAGGAACGTTAAGGCATAATAACCACGCCGAGAGACCACGACTAAATTCTTCCGGCGTGATGCCGATCCCCCCTCTCCCCTTACTCCCTCTTCTTCTTCTTTCTACCTTCTTCCAGCTCTTTCCATCTTTTCCTGTCTCTTGTCGCGATTCTGTATCCGAGACACTCTTCCAGCTCCTCTTGGTCTTTCATCGACATTTCGCTATGAAGGATCAACCCTCTTGCAATTTTTCGTTTCCTAATCTTAAACACTACTACAGGTTAACGTAAATTAATGAATGGCTAGAAAAATTAGAACCTAATTCTCGAGCTCATTTCAAGTCACTTTTTCCTTTGCGAAAAGGAAGTTCTCCGCAACTTCGTTAAAGAGTTATCAACGAAAAACACTATAAATGCTATAAATGCATAAAGATCTGCAGTCTACTAATCAACCACTAAATTATTCTAGGCGGGAAGAAATGTTTCATTTTCAAGTGAGAATAGCTCCGACTGGAAAATCTGTCTAAATGTCGTGCGATTTGAAACAGTAGAAAGATCGAAAGAATTCAATGTTTTAATTAATTCCAGCTATTTCACAGAAACGCAGAGCACGCCCACTTGGCTCGTTCCGGCGTCGAACGCGAGAAGAACCGAAAGATTGATCACGCTGTTTGGATAATAGCTACTGACGCGAACCGGCTCGCCAGTTTCTTAATAAAAGGGGAATCGTCCTCCTCGGAGAGCGGAAGGCGTGAAAATGCGGCCTGAACGTGGCTGAATAGCCGCCGCGCAAATCACCGTCGTTCGAGTCAATGGGAAGAATGACCCATTTCCGGGTTGCTACCATATACGACGATTCTTGGCTCATCTCGCAGGATGTCCCTTCTATCCTTGTCCCTCCCACGGTCATTGAAAATGAAACCGGTTACTTTTGTCTCCGGCGACCATTCCTACACCTAGCACACCGCACCGCGCCGCGCCGAGGCGAGGCGAGGGCGATCCAGCCACGAGGCGAAAGTGAGCTTGATTTGGTAATCGGTGTTAGTGATCGATGTTCTAACCATAGTACTTCTTGTCAGCCGACGCGACGCGATGACTTCGCCAAATTTAGGGGTATTTTGTACGTGTCGTGAAACGACCCGTTTTCAGTTTTCGGTATGGTTAAATTCGAGCTAAATTCGTCAAGACGTTGTCTTCTAGACAGTAACATTTTTATTGGCAATGACGAAATGGTAAAAATGGACCTCATTGTTCACGGTAACACTTTGGCTGCCAGAATGCTGTTCAAGCAGTGGACGGAATTATCAATGTTTATAAACGAACCATATGTTTAATAAAACATATTACGTGCAACATTAATGACTGACAAATTTTCCAAAGAAAACGCTCCCTCGTTCACACTCGTTCCGTTATCTCGTTCAATCGAATTCACACTTATTATGTTTCTTTCTCATTCTCACCACACATATCCACATGTACAGGTCTATAATACAGGATACAGATCTGAAAGATTTAGCAAGGATTTGTGTAGGAAAATACTGAATCATTTCTGTTTCGCAAACGCTGGAGATATCAATCGCACCGTAATGTTCAACATTTTAGCTTTACCGTTTCTTGCCAATTAGTATAGCCAGTCTGTCTTAGAGATAGACATAATGATTCTCATTCCTCTACTCGAAAAGCCCGCATCCTGCAATTTAATAATTTTCAGCTAGATAAGCAACGCAAACCCGAGGAAACATCGTGGAACCGATATGTACCTCGGTACCCGAAGTGATATCGCCTCATTAATTAAAAAACGACCGAGCAGAAGTAATTGCAACACGGGCCGGCACTTAAACAACTAACAAAGTCGAAATTATTCTAAAAGAGGAGAAGATAGAATCGAGGAAATCATTCGAACTTGTTAACTACAGGAAGAAAGCCAATTAGGCTTGTTATTTATAGTTACAATATACGAGTACACCTTTACACCGGCGCGGCGGCGGTAGTTCGAATAGCTTCGACAATAAAATTACCTTGTTATTAGAAAAACGTTATTTTTCATCGTTATCATGCGAAAGAAAAGAAGAAAAATCGTGGATGATGGCGGATGCGCATGATCCAATAAAGAGGTTTCTGTTCGTGTCACCGAAGAGTTTGTGTGGCGGAACGAGCCGGATGCAGATCTTTTTAGTGCAAGTTTCACCGTGTCCCGTGTAGCAATTTCGCCGGAATTTGGGATACTTACACATGCAAATTTTTAAATGTCGCCGACAGGTCAGCTCGCGAGAACAAGGACACCGAGGTGTCGAAATTGTTCCAGCGTGTCGCCTGGAATTACTGTTCGGGGGACAAAAACTGTTCGCCACGGATCTTATCGCGACATCTATGAAGGGTCCCCGCACTCATCTTATTTATGCTCCTGGCAACGACATGGGCGACCACAGGATCTTCCAGATTACAGGCCTCGACCCTCGCTGATCAGTTTTGCGAACAAGTCCCATTCCTGTGAATAACATTGATCGCTTGTACGTAGACTGCGGATCATTATGCGTTTATAACAAAATTGAGTAGATGAAATTGAAAGTTGTAGGAAAATTTTAAAAATTGAAGATGTACCATATTATACATATATACATACGTATGTATACTATACATATGATTTCTCATCTATTAAAATTATTAAGGGAAGAAATACCATTCAATTTGGTTTTATTTTGCATAGAGATCCGCAGTCTACTTGTGTCTGACTTGGACAATTTTTCTTTCGCAGAAATAACCACAGTCCATGTAGTTGTGAAACGTCGTAAAATTGGGTTAAACTTGCCATATAAGTAGACAGCTGATATTATGCATTGATGACAATAAAATGAGTAGGCCTAATTATACTAGTTACAACCAATTAAAGACACTAAGAATGAAAATAAATTTTTGTTTCACTCCAGCTGGATGCAAATCAGGTGGACAATTTTTATTTTGCATAGATATCCGCTGTCTATATACAAGTCTACATACAAACATTTTTAAATATGCATTATATTTACCTCGTTGGATACTTTTTATGTAATAAGTGAAAAGAATTCTTTAAAATTGGTAGCAAGAAACCGCGAGGTTTCGAGGTGCATTTTATGGTACATGAAACGCTTTTTTGAACGAAACTTTAACGAAATTTTTGGGAACAAAATTCAAGAAAAATTGTTCAGGGGGATCGTTCGTGGTGCCGGAGGGCAAGAGCACACACACACACACACGCGCGCGCGCGCGTTCCTGATTCACACCTACCCGAGGTGGTCACCGCGGTGTAAGAGATACGAGAAAATTCGTTACTCGGCCCCGTGTCCGATGTTCCTATCGTCCAGGTCATTACTCATTCCCGCTACGTGCCCTCGTATCCTCTTGTCGTTCTCCTGTGTCCACCTGAACGAGCCCTCTCCCTCCCGCCTCTCTTTTATGAGGGCTCTATATTGATTTCACTTCCACTGCCCACGTTAATTTTCTCGTGGCGCGTATATATCGGTCCACGTGTGCACGCCGAAATTAAGAAAAAGTTCTCGTTCCGTTTCGACAAACGTTGCAACACACGTATACACACATCTGTATCCTTCCACCTCCTCTTATTCGACAGAAGAAGCGCGACTACTTTTCTTCTCACGAAACGTTTATTCCTGCCATTACGGCTATAAAAGCGGGAGAAAGGGTTCCGGCGGGCCCGTGTAACATCGACGATCGTAAAACTTAGAAACTCTTGAGATTCTTGTTGCCCATTGAGTGCTTTCTGTGAAGGGGAGACGCTCCCGGACGATTTTATCTGTCGCGGCCCTTCCCGAAAGGTGCGGGAAAGAAATTGTTTGAACGCCGAGTGCTTTTAGCAACGATTCGCTGTTCCGCGTAATTAATTTATTGCCAGATGAATCTGATAACCCGGTGGCACCGTGTTTTATTCAATCCAAAGTGCTGGCTTGATATAATTTTTTCTTCGAAGATCAAATATTTTAGATCGACAGGTTCTGTTGCATTTGTTTCATCATATCTCGCGAGATTTCGGATTTTCGAGATCCTTTCGTTTCTTTTACTCTGCAAGTAGAATTGGCGAGCAACGATTATGGCTCACAAAAAAACTATTTTCTCTGATTTCTCCATTTCAAAAATGCACTGAAACCTAATAATGAAAATATACCATTTTAATGTGGCTCGGCTTCTCGAAATTCTTCCATAAATATATGTGCATATAACAGATTACTTTCATAATTATCGGCACGTATCTGAAAATCTCTTCGCGATACTCATACGATTTTCTTCTTCATTTTTAATTTACTTCTCTATCGAGAAACTGTAGTCGATAAAAGGCAGAAGCAATTTTAGCTGTGGTTTCTAACAGTTTCTCACGAACGACGTTATCACCGAATCACTTCAACTTTGTCACGTTAAGTGACTCACCCTTTATATCGAGGACTAAGAGCTCCCGACCATTAGGGTTATCATTACTTTCTAAAAATTAAACCCGCGATAATCGCCTAATGAAACCACATTAGAAGAAAAGCTTCAATTACCGCAGTTGAAGGGAGATTATGGTCCGGTTCGAAAAAAATCCTCTATCTCGTTCTTCGAGATAGAACTAACTTTCTCGCTAAACTATTTAAGCGACCATTTAACTTTCTTTCACCTCTCAACTCGAAGAATCAACCATTAAACTTACCGTTATTTCTGGAATTAAATTGTGGCATCAAGCCATTTTTACAAAAAGTCATTTTGAAAATGCATATAACTCGATAATTTTGATCGTTCTCGATTGAAAAAAATCACGCACATACATCAAACATTCCTAAATACCCGTACAACGTCCCAGTGCAAGAAGTTCAATAGTTTCTTCGTCAAACAAATTCTTGAAGACTCATTAAGAATGGCATTCAAAACCGGAATATGACCACCTTAATCCCGTCGAAGACAATGAAGCTCTGAACGCAATAGTTTCCGGATGTCTTATAATTTCGTTCGTCGAAGCTTGTTTCTCTTACAAAAGAACATTTCCACGTAAAAATACGTAATTGAGGATCAACAGAATATTCTTTCAGCAACCGGCGAAGACGTTGGATCCAGTCCGGTCCGAAGGCAGCGTACAGAATCCCGGTTGGCCTGTTCTCTAACAATGAGTCAGGAGAATGTAGTCGCAACATTGAACAACAGAGTTTTTTACGGGGCAGAGAGGCCTCCTAATTTCCGCCGGTTCGGAACACGTAACTCACGAGGAAGGAGGCGAATTTACGAGCGGTCGTTCACCGTGTACACGAGCGGCCGTACATACACCAGAGCGGGCAGGTAGCGGGGACGCCGATTATTTATAGTCGCTCGCACTTACAAACGCATCGTGCCGGTGGAGATCGCGAGGGGGTCCCTCGATAGCATCGGCTTACTTTACAGGTAACCTATCAGCAATCACACCTCGCGAAAATGCGACTCTCCGAGCCGATATTGCTGGGAAAATACAGGATCTTTAGGAAATCGTGTGACAAGCGACCGGGCAATGATTCTACGTGCAGGAAAAAGTCGAGACGAAGGAATATCATTTTTCCGGTGGACGCTTCGTTTTCGAGGAAATGGAATTCGATAATTCAGCGAGTACGCGCGCTGCTAGAGAGTAATCGGCAGACGCGGCGCGTCTGGTCATGACCTACCGAATCTACTTACCGCAAAATACTAGAGCACAAGTCACTTTAGAAGGGAACAGGAAAATACAGGATCTCGACGTCGAGATCATTTTTGACAACATTTTTCCGTTCGACGCTTCATTCCTGTTGGACATTCCATCGCACACCGGCACGTGATTTATGGAACACCTGACACGCCGTTACGTTGCTATCCGAGAAAAATTAATCGACGAAAGACAAACTGGCCTATTAATAGGATTTACGAACTCGACTAGTGGAGGAGTCGGTGCTGCGGCAGCCCCGAGTATTTTTGTACACTTCCACTTTCGATAGTTTATGCATTCTATTCGCCTGTTGAACATTCTCCAGTTCACTGTCCATGAAAATATCTAATCGTTCCGAGAAGATATCTTTCACAGAAAGTGCAGCGCCTGAGAAATATCTTCAAACTATTTGATCAGAACTACTTTAATAGTGCATTTAGCATTTCGAGACCGGTGAAATAAATATTTCTAGTCCCGTGTCTAATTAATTGGTGAAGTGCTACTACCCAAAATTCCCATTTAGCATTTCGAGACCAGCGAAACAAATCTTTCTGTACCGTGTACAGTTCATTGGTAAAGTGTGACTTCCCAGAACGAATTTTTATGAAAATCCTAGCGGCGATCGCTCAGGAAGAATTCTACTCGGAGAAATACACGGTGGTTTGAAACGAAACGCGGCGCGGCTCGTGACCAATGTTCTACATTTTTTCGTCGAGTTTCGTCCTGGCGCACCGACACGAAAAGGAATGTCGCGTCTATTCTCTATCAGCCGTCTAACGGTAAAATCTGCCGGCGCATTTGCGTACGCAAGACCTCCGCGAACTAACGGAGTTAATTAAAATCGTTAAGGATGTTTTGCGAGGCCCGTCCCTTCGGCCGTACAAGGATCAGCCGCGAACCAAGCCACTCATAGCCTTTGGCGAGAATCGCCGAGCTTTTTCAGCCGCGCCCACAAAAATTCCTCTTCACAGTAGCAAAACTCGTTTACGCGTCGCAGGTTCGTTCACTGTTCAACTCAACTAGAAAAATATGTAAACGTTAACTGGACTTCCTAGATGGAACGAGAACTGAACAAAACATGTAGCAAATTGGAAAATATTCCTTAACAGTTAACTGGTATTGTACATGTTCCCTCATAAAAATGACAAGATCGATTTTGTTTAGACTTTGTGCGGCTCCTATCCAATCATTTTTATTACTTCAATAATTATAAAGTCAGTGCGTCGACGTGGTCCCCAAAGAGTTTTTATTCTGGATAAAAATCGGCTATCTACAAATCATTATCGTCGCCACAAAATAAATAGTCCTGCAAGGGATTGATGAAAGGAAATTGTGAAAGGAATGATTGTATGAAATTGCAACCACCGTGCAATAAAAAGAAGTATAGAAAAAATAGCTGCTACTTCGGACATTTTCTGGTAAAAGTGTCAACGTCGCTTTTGAAGATTTTGTCGACTTGGAAATGGAGGATAGCAACGCGAATATCGGACCAACGATTCGGTAGAGCGGCGTCACGTGCGTTTCGAGGCCCGCTATTGACACAGAAAATGTTTCTCGTCCTGATCGCACCGCGAGCGGAATATTATTCCGCATCCTCCTAGAGATCCGTTCTATTTCAATGCGATTTCCGCTCGAAAATAGCTATTGCGCGTATTATCGTGGCTGGATGACGTTCCCGCGGGCCAAAAGTCGCACGTCCAAACAAACAAACGGATAATTTCGGAGGGCTGGCAACGATTATATCCGATATCGTTGGCTATATCGGGACCTGTGCTCGGCACCGATTCTCCGGAAATAATTTTCACGACTGCCGAACGTCGTCGCGATTCCTCGAATTCATTCCTAGAACCTACTCTGCAACGAAGAATGAGGATTGGTTTGTCTTTGGTGTAGGTGTTGTTATGCTGTCCTTGAACAGTAATGCCTGTTACCATTTTCATTACTGTGACTCCTTCCCGTCGAGATTTCACCGCACTATTTTTACCAGTGACGATTCTTTCAGATGTTAACAGTAGTTTTCATTTATTTAAAACGGTTTGTACAATTTAGCAATAGGAAATTGAATAATAATGATTTATTAGATCCTATAGACTAGGAACGGAAAATGTAACGAATAATATCCAATCGAAACAACGATCTCGATGACTATGCAAATGAGAATTTGCAGACAAAGTTCCGAAAAATTGTGCAAGTGGATTGAGATGCTACGGGGGGTGGGGGTATTATTCTTCGGCCAGCGTTAGTCGGTTTGACCCGTGACCGAGATGAATAATGCCGGCCAGGTAATATGGAATTCAGGCGATTAGCAGATAACGGTCGTGATAATTATCACCGCATAAATCTGTCGACGCGCGCGCGCGCGCCGCTTCATCGTGTTAGCTAATCTATCGCGGGATGGGAACCCGCTGGAATCATCATCGGGCAAATGACTCAATTCCGCGGTCCCGAGCGATTCCACGCCGCGGCTCTTCAAGTTAATAATAAGTGTACCGATATTTACGTTGGAGACCTCGCTCGACCGACACCACCGTATTTAGTTGCACGCTTAGATTTATGAGCGTTGTTTCAACGGTAACGTCGCGTCGCGTCGTGCCGCGTCGCGCGCCATGGAAATGGGCAACCAGCTCGATCGAAGGCTCATGATAGTTTATTTAGTACTTCATATGTAGTATAGTACTTCTTTTTATAGCAATTTCAGACAATCATTCTAAATTTCACAATTTCCTTTCATCGAATAAATGACCAGTTAGGGCTTAAATTAAAACTGAATTTAGTAGGAACAAAAACATTTGAAAACAGTATCATGTTATTTCCTACATATTGACAAAAGACGTGAATTTGTATTTAACTCCAGTTCGCTGCAATCGATGCATTAAATTTTCATTTTGCGCAAAGACTCGCAGTCCTGTCATGGCTTTCGATACAAAGACAAGGACGCAAGCAAAGTATTTTTTTAACATGATAAATAATTTTTCGTGAGAAGCGAAGCGTCTGCAAAGGGCTGAAACTGCAATCGGCTCGAGTGCAACTACCACGACGATCGATGCACCTCTTCGATCGACTATACACATCGGTCCGGATTGTTGGGCGTGTCACGTCAGTGGGTCGACGAGCAGAACATATCGCGATAATGTGTTTCTAGGTCACTCACCGTCCGCGTCCGTGTACGTTCGCGATGTTGCTCGCTCGCGCGCGCACGCACGCATTCCTTTCTCTAAAACCAATCGTGAATCCCTGATCGATTTTTCGTCTGGCAACGACCGGTCGGACAGAGAACGTTGCGTTGTGTTGGTGGAGCGCATTAACGAACTCGTTAAGTGAAATTGCTACTCGAATTTTATCGTTATCGAGCGCGGCCCGATCGCATTTTTAATCGTTGCTTTTCGAGGGCACGCTTGCGGGGAAGAGCTTAATTGGCGATAACCTCGCGGGGGACTCGATACCGCAGCGTTTTATCAATCGGCTATCACGATACCGCTTGGAAATCGTCTCGCCGGATTTTGTTCAACGGATAAAACTCTCCCAGGTGTGATAAGCGATTTTTCCACGCCGACCACAAGAGCGCTTTCGAAACGTTAATTAACGTTATTTATGTTCACTTCCGATTTCTTTCGGCGGACACCGAAGAATTATCGCGTCGCTCGCGGCCACGCTTCCATTAATTTTCTCCAATTGATTGTATTGTTTGGTTTTCTTACGGGTTTATCAGCCCTCGATGAAAATGGCGAGTGAACATGAATAATACCGGTATTGTCGGTGCGTGTGTATTAGACTAATATGATAGCAAGAATGTGGTGGTCAAGTAATCATTGAGCGTAGACGCAAGGGTTTCAAGATAAATAACTAGTTTATTAATATACTTAACATACATAATACAAAGAAAAGTTAATAAAATACGAATACGAAAAGATTTACTTTAAAACGAAAGGGGGTGATTCTAAGTGTATACATATAAGGGGTAGACTCTGATATTGTTTAATAAATGAAAAACGAAAGGGGAGTTGCAGACAGAGTTTCCATGGGAGGGCGGTGGCAGTGGCGTTGTTTCCTCGTTGTCTTCCGACGATGTTCTTCTTCTTCGACGGCGGCAAGGTGTTGGTCATTCCAACAGACTCGAACGGGGCAGGGGAAGTAGTGGTCGTACCTTTCACCGTGCTAGAGACACGCACAAGTTTCCACTAAACTAAAACCACTACTGGGGCGACTTCCAAAAGCTAAACTTGTATCGTATGGAAGCCGTGTTCCGATTTCTGCATGTTTTAGCGGGGCTCTTTATGTGGGTGTTGAAGTATTTTCTCTAGCGAGAATAATATCCATCTTGAACAAAAACTAAAAACCATCTATGAGCGGGCGGTGAAACTAAATGGCCCGTTGGAGTGAGGGAGGGGTCGCGGTCGGTCGGCCGTGCGACAGACAAAGGCAACGGCGGAAAGCGATTTCTAGGCATCGCGCTCTATTTCTGAATCGGGCGCGTTCCATGCTTTAAGTGCATGAGAACGTGACGAAGATATTCGCGAATAAACGATTGAAAAACTAGTAATATCGATAACATCAATATTAGAAACTCCATGCTTGAACATTCCTGAAAGATATAAACAAAGTCATTTCAACTAACACATAAATGATGTGATTTACGTACAAAACTGCAACATGTCAAACAGGATAACACAGATGAAACAACAGCCATTTCCACGGAACAAGTATTACGGTTGCTCGGTCGAGGTATCGGTCTTCAGGAAGCACTCAATTTCCCAATTCCATTTCTCCGCTCTCCCGAGATAGCTTTATCAGTCTTGACAACAATCGAAAGCGTCCAGGCTATAGTGCTCCTGTGTACCGTAGCCATCCCGTACCCGTACCCCGATCCAAGCTGCTTTTTCCCGGTTCCCCGTATTTGCCGAGAGCCGAGACTCGAGAGCGCCTTAGTAGCGAGACGAGAGACAACGATTCGATCGATAAAAGACCGCGTTAATTGCCTTTCCATTAGACCGCGAGAAACAAGGGGCACGTGTATAGAAGTCGGCGACCGGTCCACGACCGGTTACGATCGAAACAACGCTTCTATAGTCGGGGATCTAAACGAATTAGATCCCTCCGATGGGTTCGGGCGTCGAGGCAATGAGCGCGACCTAAACGATCGGTTCGACCGATCACTACTAAACCGCCATTCGAACAGAAAAATTAATTAACTTCCTCTCTCGGGGGCTGGGTCCAACCGGTGAAAGTAATTAAATCGAACGCGAGGTGTACCTGCTTCTCTCGAACACGCTGCATGCTGCAGCTATTGTCTTCCTGTCTCCTTACGTTCTGCTTCGTTTCGACCGGAAACTCGATCACACTGCACCACACGATTCATTTATGGCGACGAATTGCTCTTACAATAATTTCATCGTTCCTTTAAATATCTCGAAACTAGAAATACACGTATATGACTTGGATCACTTTCAATCATTATATTGAAATCTAAGTTTCAAATTCAATCGAATGTATTATATATCAATCGTGTACACATGTATATCACTGAGGTAATTAATATTCCGCACAGCTGAACAAATCAAAATTTGTTGTTAAACCACAAGGTATACTCGAGATTTAGTCGAACCGGATAAAAACGGTACTAAATCGTTCCCGATCGGGCTTGTCTTGGTGAAACCGCGAATTTGGCCATTCCCAGGTACTTTCTTCTGTGAAATCGATATGGACGCGTGGCCATCGTCGAAGGAACGATCGAGATAACGGTGATACTCGGTTTACCGATCGCGGTAGAGGGGAGTGGAGAGTTGCAGAACGCAAGTGGACACGCTCGCCGGTACAGTGTGTATCGACGTACATATTTATTTAACAAATAATAAATGGCCGGTGTAGCTCGCAGCCGTACAACTTGCCGCGTATATAAGGACAATACATCTCTATTTTATTCGTCCGGGTATAATGGATAGCGGACTTTATGTGTATGCAGAACGCCGCGGTAACAATATAATCGTGATCCCACGAGAGCGCGCTCTTATAAAGCGGCTTTTGCAAGAATGGCCGCTCACGCGAGACAATATGCGGAAATCGCATTATCCGAGGCCGCGGGGTAGAAACCCCGCCACCGTTCCCGAGACAATAAGATCGACGTCGGCGAAAGGACGACTCGATACTATACTGACGAGCCTTTTTTCTCTATACTATCGTTCCTCTTTTTTCTTTTCTTTCTTTTTTTTCTTTTTTTTTTTCTTTGTTTGTTACCGTCTCTTTCCTCCCCGCCATTGATCCGCCCGCTCTCTCGAAAGCGAAGACTTTTTCACGTCCGACCCGAGGAGAAACGGTGAAATTCTAATTTTGTTTTAGCGAGCGCACGCTGCTGCCGACCAAGAGAAAATGTATGCACCGTGCGCAGCATAATGCTGATTGTCCGCGCTGCAATGCGGACCGTTTCAAAATTCCCGCCCGGACGTTTGTGTGGTAATGGCGGACCGGTTAAGGTTAATTGCACCGACGCGACGCGGACTTTTCGAGAGACACCGTTATAGATAAAACCTTTCCGGCGAGATATTCAACTGTTATTTATCGACATTATGCTATTACTTTCCATTAAAGTCGAATACAGGTTGCGGCGATTTAAGAATCTTGTTTGATTTTGTATAAAGCAGTACACTTTGTAATTAGAAAGCTTATATGGTACGTATAAACAGCAAACTTCAGTGTAGATTGGACATTTTCGAAAGAATATTTTTACCAAGTTGTAAAATTGGAGAAAAATATAAATCGTTGAAAAAGTACAAAGTACGCTGGACTGGCGAAAATGTTTGTTCGATTTTGTCATTTCCAACTCATTTCAACTGCTATGGTATGAAAATGTATAAAAACGGGTAACTACTCCGCCAAGGTAACATAATGTATAAACAATACAGGAAGTCGCAGCTTCGATAAAACCGAAGAATTGAGAAAATACGAATCATTTTCTCGAAGATAATCATTTTCTTATGTAATACGAACGATTACGTTGCAGCGGGTCAAAAGAGGCTTACGTCACGACGTCACGTATCCGCACGAAAATCTGCACCGTTATCTATCATTCTCTACAACTATAATGTAACTGCCAGCCGCTCAAAGGAATAACAAAATGGACGGACGAAGACATAATAATAGCTTCCTGAAGAAACTTTTCGTCGCCTGTCCGACTCGCGACGCACTGACGGTCGGGGCATACTTCATAGTTTTGAAGAATCATGCCTATCCGGCTGCTCTCAACTGACATCGGCACTCTATCATGACACATCGAGGCACTCTGAGACAGTCCGAAGATGCTACTCTTCGATCGTGCCAGCCGGTTGGACAACGAAGAATGCGAACGGTCAAAGTACTCTCTTCTCGAACACTCTGCTTGGCCCAGTTGACACGCGGCGAGCATTACGCAACGGGGTTTGATATTCGGAAACGGATAGCTCCAGAAACGGGACCATTCGTAGCTGTTGACAGAAAAAGATCGACATCTTTTTAAAAAAAATGTTGATCCAGAAAAAAAGCACATCCGCAGTCCGATTGTAATTTTGCCACCAGTACAGCAGATTTCAGTGAAAATTACGAACTGCCTCAGTGCGTGCAGTGTGTCCAATATGGCGAAGCACGCTATCAATACCGGATAGTATCCTTGAGTAAAATAATACTGTTCATCGTCCGAGACGAGAGACAATGCAATCTGAAAAGTCTACGGTTTTTCGCGGTTTCACCTAATTACGAGAAATCGACTAGCCCTAGTTTCCCCATAGACCGATAAACTCGTCTATAATAACAGAGAGCGCTGTCGTTCTAAGATCGATGAGGAAAACTGGACCCGAACGCTTCAGCTTCGGACAATGAACAGTTGCCAAAGTGTAGGTGAAAGCATACCAATCATCCGCAACCAGGTATGTTAACGTACTCCGTCAGCCATGAAGAAACAATACAAGCCAATTATCCGGACGATCTAGCCATCGCATTGCTTGGATCCTTTAAGTCACTCTCGACTCTCGACATTCATTTTTTCCCGTCTTCCTACTCTCGTCTGAAGATTTTGCGTGAAGCATTTGTTATTTATGATTATTGTTCGCGGAACTGACAATGAGTCAGCACTGATCGATCAATGTCTCAGAAATTCTCCAACTAGAAATTGAATATTAAATTCCAACTGATTAGAAGATTAGTACATTTCTCCAAGTTCTCCATTCTATCAGCAGATTTTTTGAATTTCCCGGGAACTGGTTTTACAAACGCGATTTATAAAACGCGGATACTCACAATTTTCCGACACCGAACCGAGTGGGTATAAATAACACTGTGGACGCTGGTTATTTTCATTCGCTGGAACACCGGTATGCGGCAGAGCGTAGACAAAAGCACTAACTAACTCGTTAAAAAATCATGTTCCCATGAAAACTGACGGTCGAATTTCACAGTCGAAAAGAAAGAAAGGCAAACGACCTCGCACCGGAAAATCGAAACTGCGCAGTCATACCGATTCTATATGTATTTTCGCGTCGGCGCTGCCTCGACGATTACATTCACTCGATAGTAGGAAGGTGCGCAGTAAAATATGAAAAATTATTAAAAACTCGAGAAATTTTCACAAATTTTCACTGAACCTCATTTTCTGAATTTCACTTACGAGTATACTATTATATTGAACAGTTGAAAAGTGGCGAAATTTGAAAAGTTGAAAATTTCAAGGGTTCTGACGAAAGGAAACGACGGAAAGACATCGGAAGAGTTAATAGAAACTTCGCTGGCTTCTTGCGCTACGTTGACACAATAACGGATTCACACAGATAATCCGCAATAAAGCGTGTCCATTAAATTTGCTATCTGTATTTTTTCGGGAATAAAATATTATCCTGTGTTTGTCGTTTATCCCATTCGTTTTTGCTGTTCGAATAATCTTCTTTTTCCCGTGGTGAATTCCCGTGGAACCTGTATGTGGTAATCAGGCCGCCTCGGGATCGGCCAAAAAATGATCCCTTATCGATAAGGCGAGCTGCAACGCGGCTAAGTAGCCAGTTCTCGTGTTGCATAGAAGTGGCGAAGTCACAATGTAGTTCCCGTTGCTCGCGAAAATCTAAAACGGCTTATCACCGATGCTTAATGCGTCGCCCGAGAGATCTGGCTAGGCGAAATCCGTTTCGCACAGCAACCGCGAGCAACTAGCAACATTCACTTCTGTATAACGATCCTATTAAGCATGCGCAATCGCGGAGCAACGAACAGGCGCCAGGCTAATATCTAAACTAACCATAAAACAGCAGGGAGGAAAAACGTCTAATTAAGTTCGTACGCGGAACACTGGTGAATTTACGAGGTCGCAGAACAAGCTTCTGAAACAGTGTGTACACTTGTTCCACAACCATTGATAGACGGAAACCTTGCAGTGTTGCCACCACTATTTTATCTTTTACTATTACTTAGTTATACTATTCAGACTCTAATCGTTTAATTTATAATTTCATTTTTAATTAAATCTCATTTAGTTACGGGACACCGCTGCAGTGAGCCGATCCTCCATCGCAACCGAGAGTTCACTCTACCGCAAATTGAATTCATCAGTTATGTTTCTATAGCGTAATATACGGGTTTCATTGGAAAGAGTGCGTTAAGCGTCATACTCGAACATATGCGGTAACACAATATATAACTGATATTTTTTTTTTCACGTACATAGAGCAGGTTTGTCTCAGTCGGCTCCGATTCAGGTTATATTTCGATTTCGTGGATTTTATTTGTGAGAGAAATGAATAGATGAGATGCGAAACTGTGAAACAGTAGAATTTAGGAATATTGTTGCAGTATTTCAGTGTTCGAAATTCGGCAGCAGCAACGTGGAATCTAACGGAGAACGGTGGTCAGCTAATTGGAATTTGAAGAGCAGAGTAGAATAGGATCGTGCGAACGGTTGTTCCAGCGCCTAAATCGGCAGCCGATCAGGAAAGCTTAGCGTCTGGCGTTCACAGGGAGCGTTACGTGCGCCGCGCGCCGATCGGATCAAGTTTCTCTCGTTACGCTTGTTAACAATTAATTTTATCGTTGTCACGGGACCACGGTCGCATGGCAGCGCGAAAATCCACTGGCATTAAAACGGCGAACTAATGCCGGCCAGTTGGTAACCGAATGGCGGTTAAAGAAACAACTATGTAAACGCCTCGCCTCTCTAACGAAGCTATAGCCTGCCTCCGTACGCAATAAATACGGCTGCTGGACGTAGCAATAAACACGAGTCTAATTGCTGCACTCGCATTCCCGCGGTAACACGCGACCGATTTGCATTTCACCGTAATTATGATTCTACCCTGTGGTGCGACGGCCGCGGCCGTCGATGATCACCGGAGTCATCACGTGGTGTACGAGAATCGACCAGGAAAAGAAAAAACAACCGAGCAGCGAGAAACACTAACAAGGGAAATTTACGAGGCGTGCGAGATTTTTATGAAACTTCACCGACGATGTGGGACACGCGGTGTATAAACATTCGCTCGAATTATTAGCTACCGAAGAGATTACACCGGTCCCATACTGTGTCAACTGGACTGCGAAAAATTTTCAAAAGATGCTAGAATGCCAAAATTCGGCGGAGTAGGATTTTTATTTCTTTCGGATCTACAAAGGTTATATCACTGAAAACAAGATTTCGAAGGATTCGACTTTCTTAAAATTCGTCTACAAAAATTGCGAATTGCATAAACATCCGCAGTCTAGCGTGAACATATGCAAAATTAAAGATGTATGAAATTCTCGACGAAAATTTTCCACTGCGAGAAAATTCTTTTTAATTTCACTGTTGGTCTGGTAAATTCACTGACCAAATGTTTATATATTCTGTATTAGAAGAAGCCGATCAATGTCCAAGGTTCATTACTCTTCGAAACAACCATTTATGTATATTCGCATCAGTATGTAATTAAGACTTCCGAGCGTTCTATATTTACATCCAGGCAGAGATGTTTTCCTTTGATGAAAATGAAAAGCAGCGTGACTCTGCAGAGCATCAGTCAGAAGAAAATGCATCCTGGTGAAATCCGTCGCGGCCCCATCGGATTCGAACGGTGTGCATACAAGTTTATTTTCAGGAAATACGATTATCGCGATCGTGCTTCTGGACCGGCGATAATTAGAGGTGATTATCCAGCAGCCGGGACTTTCTACGCCGAACAATGGTGCCCGATAAATAGTCGCCGCCACGATGCAGAAGGCGAAAGACTATCGTAAAGCAGAGGCTAAAATTACTGTTCTTAAGATATCGCACGGGTACCGGCGACGATCGTCGCCCGGTAGGCTTGCCTGTCTCTCGCGATAAGAGATTTATCGCACAAATTTCTATAGGCTCCGCCGAATGTTCTGCTGACTAAATTAATACCAGGTGAAACCCGATGTGGCGCACTGATCACCAGCCTCTTTTTCGTCTAGTCGAACTAGTTTTCTCGCCGTCGCGTCGATATTTTTTTATCGATCGTCACCAAAACACTCGCATCGTGTACTACTTGCAATCTCTTATTTCTTCTCAGAACTTCAAATCATTGATTCGATACGAGCACAACAATTCTATGTATTATATAAAATACATAAAAAAGCTTGCATCTTTTAAAAATTCAAAATTTTTCCCGTATTTCTCTAATGAAAGGACTTTTGTAACGAGATAACTTCTAATTGCGAGAGTCTTATCATCAAAATTTTTTTTTTAATTTGTTACGCATCCTACAAAAAAGAAAAGTGGTTTCAGGGCCCAGCTGTGCTCTAACTGCACAATATTTTATATAAGATAATTCCAATAGACGGAAGAGGCATTTGTATTTTAATTATAGTACTCCATAGGCAAGGTAATTAAGACGCAACGTACCCGTCGTCATGTTGCCATATACTATAGGCACCGGACGATACGCTGCAACATCTAGTCTAATTAGAAGGACAACCTTAATTAATGCACAAGATTGCAAAAGTGTTGGTCAATTACACGGTATGACCATATACAATAATTATTTTATTCGACACGGATGTAACGACATACGCACAGCAGCCAATGAAAACGGAAACATAGTGTGTACAACATAGTCCAACTAGTCTTCAACAAAGTTTCATGAATATGGTATTTATTGTATATTCTAGCATATTAGTAAAACATCAATCCAAGTTATAGAACAAAAATAATGTATCACCAGAAATTAAAAAATTCGTTGATGAGAAGCAAGTTGAATAGATTGAATGCTTACCTTACTTCCTGTGTAAATGAAAATATAATTATCAAAAATGATTTCGATCATTTCATTAGTTTCTTTCACAAAAATCAATTTTTTGTAAAATGACGAGATTTGAACTCAACCTGACAAAATTTACAGGAAACGATGCATATCGATAGCGTGTCAAGAAAAAAATCTATCCGTACGTGGTATTGGAGAAACCACAATTTTCTTGAAATTCTGCAAATTGAACATTGATTTTCCAGGTTAAGAAACGTTCGTACCATAATCTCTCTATTTTTGCTCTCTATATTCTGCAATATTTCTTATATATTCTGAAAGTTCTTTGATTTTGACAGAAATTAATTTAAGGTAATTTACTCCACTGTGCGCTGCAGGCAACAGCGTAGATCATAAACAGGGTTGAAAAATATCGCGAGAGACGCGGGACTCCCGCGGTTATCATCGAAAATGTCAAAGAGCGAATTGGAGCACACCGGGAAACTGGCGCCTCGCCGGGCGCCGCGCCGCGCCGCGGCATTTCTAATTTTACATCGAGGAATACGAGAGCGGTGTGTCGTTCGACGTTCCTCGTCGTCGCCCTAGTATTTTCCGCCCCCTCTTCTCTCCTTGTGGTTTCTCTCTGTCTCTCCGTTTACGATCGTAAAACGACGCCGGACGTCGCCTCCAGCGGCCGGATACGTATTTCGAGAGACAGACTGCAAAACCAACCGCGATCAACGAACGATTAATAGATTGATCCTTGGTTACGCGTAACGCCGAACAAATCGGCCTATTCCTCCCCCGGAAATGTCCGTTCCGCACCCGTGTCAACAACGCTCCTTAAATCTCCAACCCCGCGTCCGGACGCTTGAATTATCTACCCCCGGATCCGGTACATGTGCCCCTCGCGATTTATACGACAGCTTTTCCACGGTTTTCATTTCGATTGTATTTTCGGAGTCGAAAGGGGAATGAACGAACAGGATTTTCCGAGTCTGATGGATCATTGTGTGCGCGAGGGTGTTGAATGTTGAGAGAGAGAGAGAGAATGACCACTTCCAGATTTATTGATTTTCATATTATTATTACTATAGTACTGTTAGATTATTTTCAACCTATTGGACATATTCAGAAAGAAAGTAAATGTCTATTTCACTTCAGATTGTTGCAATTCAGATAGAAAATTTTTATTTTGCATAAAGATCCGCTAGTAAGCCACTAAGAAAGAATCGAAAAAAATATCGAAATCATTCTTGAAAGAATGATTATTCATAGTCATAGATTAGTCATACTAAGTTTGTAATAGATTTCTACAGGCTTAATGCAATCTAAAAATGACTAACTATGAGACACCTGGTGTGTATCAACGTGACTGCTGTATAAAACGACCTTTCCTTAGATTAATGGGAGATTCTTTTTCGTTCGACTGGTTCGCGACGGCAAGCATTGTGCGAAGCTTCGTAAACAGTGCTTATCATCGTGGAATGTGGGCTGAAGACAATCGACGATTAAACGTGACCTCGTATCGCGACGCTTTATCGCCGACAGGTTGGCAGAGATGAGTTAGGAAGCCGATTCTTTGCTTCGTTCTTTGATAATCATCGCCGCTTCGCCGTTCTCCAAACTGCGTCGAGCTTTCTTTGCACAACTGCTAATTAATTACTCGGGCATTGCCAGAAAAATTCTACATGGACTGAATAAGATCGAAATATACAATTATTTCTGTACTTTGTACATAGTGTTGTTGAGTTGAGGTTATTGGAGATCAGAATTGGCTGTGATCATTTATTTTCTGATTAACAATAAAACTTATTCTAATTGGTAAAAAATTAGCTTTCCAAACGATCTAATACTATGAACCTTGGATGATGAGATAGACATTGATGAGACGACTTGTACATAAACTATTGAATAATAATATCTGCCTTGGAGCCACGTTTCCCATGTACAGTGATTTTCTATCTCGTATGATTTATTGCCAAACGGTCAAACGAGGATTCAAGGTAATTACTATTGAATCGGAAATAGTTGTTTAAACTATCGGTTCTGCACCTCCCATAATTGATTGTAAATTATCGAAGCACTCATTATCGTTTCGTCATTAGTTATCTTCAGTATTAAAAGCGGAAATGTGTTTCGAGAGCCGTTAAATCATCCTAACAATGGGCTATAAAATTTTTTCGACGAATTGTTTCCCTCTATATGTAGATTTGAATAATCGAGCGTACGCATTGCGGATACTCACTCTGCGAGACTAAAATTTATAACGACATTCGGACAATAAATTAGCGGAGAATGACCGAGCAAAATGACCAAGTTCATCGAATTCCTCGCAACCCCATCTCGAAAGAATAACGTTCTCGCGGTGGCAACGAACTCGCTCGGCAGGCATTTTGCCGCGAAAAAAAGAAAAATCGTTAAATTTAGCCGCTGGTGGAAGTAACTGTGCCAAATATACATTTTTCTGTTCCGTCGCAACACGGAGATTGAACAGAAAATCGCGCGGAGTGTGTTCGAAAAGAGGGAGGAAATTCTTTTTCAGGAGTTCGTTAGCGGAAGGATGTTCTCCCGCGAGAGGAGTTCAAAGACAAATGCTCGAGCGGTTCGCTGGCCGACGTTAATAAACAGCTTAGGGACAGCGCGATGCTAAATCAACCGGCGCGGCGTGGCGGGACCGGGCGGCAACGAATATTTCTAATTAACGTGGCATTACCGCATCGGCCGTGCCGAGCATAATAAATACGTTGGATATTCCTGACCGTGTGTCGCGATAAACGCGGTTTTAATCGTCGCGACGAGGAATTACGCGCCGCGCCGATCGTGGACGACATAATTAACGCAGTCACTGTTACCGCAACCTTCCAGTTACGACATTTTGCGAATCGCCCGGCCGCGCCGGTCGATGCGGGCTGACTTATGCAATCGGTTCATCGAGGTTCGTGAACGGATTTTATAAATTTGGAAAAACGAGAAACGTCTCCGAATATATTTTACACGAAAAATTTTCGATTCTGAATATGTTTCACCGACTATGGGAAATCTAGACGAAAAGTTAAACATTTTTTCGGACCTCGAATAATTCCATTATTCTTTTAATTTTATTTGATATAATACCTCATAGAATCCTTAAATCTTTAGTGATTGATTAGATACCCACATATTTAATAGTATAGACAATATTTTAATGGTGAATCTGAAAAATTGAGGCCTCCGAAAAATTTGGTTTATTCCTTTCTCACGCGAGTGTGAATTTGATGCATTTAGCAAGTCACTGCGCGTTCGTTTCAAGCTTCTACGTTCCAGGAATGATTTTTTTAATGCAATCAGTTTATTAGAGTGTGAAAGAGAAATCGCGAATAACGCAAGAGTTCGAAATTGCAATTTCTTTTTTTAAATTAAGTCAAAAGTCTTGTCGACAGTTTAATACCTCGTGCTAATTATAAATAAAATATGTTCGAACAGACGACGAACGGAGAGGAGCGAGACCGAGACGTAGAAGACGTTGAAAACATTCGCAGCTGGTATCGAATACAAAAGTTTCATTTCGTACTGTCATATAAATCCTTAGAGCACTTGTTATTCACATATTTCTTCGAGATAGGATATTCTGCCAGTATTTATGGTTAGTTTTTGAAAATATTCGGAAAACTAATAAATTCGGCTGGCGCCATGGGTAGCGTCGTCATCGAATTACGTCAAACGGAAGTAATTCGTTATAGCGATTTCAAAGAACTCCGAAATATCTATAGACGGTTGTCTATCACCTGTTAAATATCATTTATACGACGCATTTCTTCTTTTTTTAAGAAATTACGAACCACAAAAAAGTTCTAATTAATGGAAGAGGTTAAAATTCGAATTTGAAGTAGTTCTGCACTGATGAGACTCTCGATCCTCAAAGTTTTTGCGTCCTGTGATTCCAAGCGGAACGCATCTCCCGCGTGATAGGGGGTCTCGTATTAATCACGCAAAATTCGAGACGCAAGATCGCGAAACATTGGAGGCCGAGGTAAACAGGCGTTCAGCGCAGCGCTTCGAACGGACCTCAAAGAGGTATCATTAAGGTAAATGCTCTCTCGTTTCCAGTCGTTTACTTCCACACCACGAGGACCGTTTCTTTTTTTCGCCGGAGAAACCCGGCGAACAGTGGTTGTAGACACAGACACGGGGATGAGAAACGGCCGGATCGGGGCGTGATAAATCAAGCACCCGGGTTAACCGTAAACGTCAGAACCAGTGGCCTTCGAATGTGGTCATTTTCAGCAGGTAATCGCGGCTGATGGGCCTACTCAGGATTCACTAAAACGGTAACGGATTTCTTCTTTCTTCTACCCGTAAGGAAAAACACCGCATGTGACAATTTCAAAAAATTTGAGTTCGTGCATTAATTGAGCTGTAGACTGTAGACTGTAGACTGTAGAGCATAGGATCCTCCCAATTACCCGAAAGAAGTCATGAAAACAAATTCGAAAGGCTCAAAAAAATACTACATGCCTATATTTTCACTTTAATGCTTCAATTGATTGAGCTTGAATTAATTGAGCTGTAGAGTATAGGATTTACGTATTTGCTCGAAGAAAGTCATGAAAACAAATAATGCAATTTAACCCGTCCTGTGTCCAGAATTAGTGATCGAAACTCTAAATGTCAATGTCTCGAACCACAGAAATATCGACCACAAGAAATGTTATTTCTTAATAAGTAGACAGCGGGGGGATCTTTACGCAATACATATAAAAAATGTCTAGACAAGACATTTGCAAGACACAGGAGCGAGATAAAAATGTCTTTCTTCTTTGAATTATCTGATTAAGCTGAAACCAATAAAAAAACCTGATGTTCTTAAATCTTTTTAATATATCCACTGCTTTAAATTGTGCTTGCCCATTTTTGCGATAAATGCATCAAACCACCCTCGGACGCGACAGAGAAATATCGATGACCATAGGCCATTGCAAGAGATGCAACAGGTAGATCGTTCTCCATCAAGGTTCACGTGGTCACGCTGGCCCTTCCGTGGCCCTCCGAACGATAACCTATAGACTGTTCCCTTAGGTAGATTTCAATGGTGGTCGAAGGGGCTCTGCGACGAACCCCTTGAAAGGAGGAGGAGGAGGATAGGAGGAGAAGGGGAGGGGGGGCGACTGCCTCGTAGTATCGAGAGTTATGCGCATGTATTAAATTTCAACTCTCGCCCGAGGCCAGACACGGTGCGGCTGGTTCCTGCCTTGGAAGGTGGAGGTGCAAGGTGCAGCGAGCCGACCTACGACCTTGCCAGTCACGACCAGGATCATCCGGCGACGAGGCTGGGTGCACCGGTCTCTTATTGCGTCTAGCACGCCCCCGCGTCCATACACCAACCCGTGAATACCGTTTCCTCGCACCTCGTCTAAACGCAGAGTTACACACCGGGCATTATTGATGCGCCAGTCTGAGTACCTTCGCCGGACCTGGTCCAGACAGGACCCCGAGACTCGGGTTACGTTGAATTATTCCGAAAGCTGGCTCTTGTTTCTCGAAGACTCGTCCCGTCCACCATCGTCGGGGTGCGGTGTCAACCGTCCTCGAAACGACTCGCGGTGCCACTTTGTTTCGTCTTTTCTTTTTCAACCCTTTGCACTCGAAATTGCAGCGGTGCTGCAGGTTTTGCACTCGAAATTCATCCTTTTGCAAATCAATTTCAACCCGTTGCAGTCAGAGCTATTTTAACTTGATAATGAAACATTTCTTCCGACCTACAATAGGGTTTCAATATTTAATAATGTAAACAGTATTGTAAATAATGATACAGCCATTTTTAGTGGTGAGCGAGAGTGCAAGGGGTTAAATAATATTTCAGCACCGCGGTGCATCATCGAGTGTATTCGATGCAGGGTGCAGCTTCGGTGCATCTTCGAGTTCCGGGCGAGGACGTTACGAGGTGACAGGTACAAGGCCTGAAAACGTGATCGGGTTTAGGATTTCCGAAGGGGTTGGACTGGTTCGGTGCCCCGTAGAAAATTCTCTCGTGGGCCCGGGGGCCAGGGGACCCGGTCGTGTTACCGCGATGCTTCGCATCCCTGGTTTGTGATCCGTTCGCCATCTTGTCGCTGGCGAGAAGCCACGGGCCACGGGAGGAGAAGACAAACGAGCGGTGGCCGCCGATAAAACGATGCTCGGGCCTGCTCGATTTATCGCCACGAAATGATGCACCGACGCGACGCGGAGCGTTGCACCGCGCTGCACCTCGCGGTGCACAATGTCGCGACGAGCACAGTACCGGACAACTCCAATTTGCGTATTTCAGCCTGCGAAATTGAAACTTCGCCGGTGCGTGTCGCGTAACCCGATAACGGGGCTAACGTTTCAAACCGTCTCCCCTCTACCCGCACGTGATATTATCTGCCGCGATTTGCATTAATTGCGTTATCGTTTTGGAGCACGCTCTCTCCGCCAGACGCTGCGTCCACTAAGCGAGACGTATCCTCTTTCTGCCGGGGACAATATAGAGTTCGCTTGATTCGCGACGAAAATTTGTTCGTCGGAAGAAATAACATAAACACTTTGAGTGTCGCGTCTACCAGAAATCGGAGACGGAATTTATTTGTACAGGTTTATAAATGCGCTGACGCGCCGGGAACGAATTTCGTTAGGAGCTGGTAAATGCAAGAAGGTTGGAATGTACATATATTTCTATAGGTGTATCGTCCTCTGACACGATTTTATCAGGAATTATCAAGAAAAACATTCTAAAATATCGGTATGCAGAACATTTATTTACCAAATGTAAAACAAACTCGTATTTACAAACAACATAGTTTGCGAATAGAAGGATTCCGTTACTTACATGACAGAAGGACGAATATAATATATTGGCGTATCCATGTCGAGCAGAAGCGTGATGGAAGCGATGAAGGACGCTTTGAAGTCTCTACGGGTAGGTAAACATAGAAATGAATGCTGTCTCACATCGCCTCAGGAATTTAGGGTATTACCTCCCCTCTCTGTGTGTGACCGTCTCATCCCCCAACCACCTAAATAAACCAGCATGCAGAATATCGAAAAGTGTCTTTATTAGTTCTGAAAAGTAATTTCCACACATGTACATCATCTGTATAAAGCGAAATAAATCCAGAAGAATTTCAAATGCTTAAATAAAATTTCAGAAACGAATCACATTCGATCGAGTGATAACGAAAAAGTTGTACCGAAGACGTTCCATCCCCTAGCGGTGAAAACGAGATCGAAATCTCCGATCTCGTTCTCCCTGTCCAAGTTCTACCTTGGTTGCCAGTAAATCACTTGGCTAGCACGCGAACAATAACACGCCGGTGATCAAGCAACACCGAGCCATTAAGGATCGTCCGAGAGCACAGGTGAACTCCTTTTTCGTCGATTTTTAGCCGCGTTCCGCCGCCGCGCCGCGCCGCGCCGGAAGACGCCGGATGCGAGGGTTCCTTTTTCACCGAAATTTATTAACGATCCGTGATTCACGCAGCAGGGAAGCCGAAATACCGGTCTGCTTATTTTTGTGTGCGCGCGTTCTTCCCCATCTTTTTTCCATTCTGCCAACCCTCCCCCTTCTTTCTTGCTCTGTGCCCCGTTGCATGGTGCATGCCTATCTTCATCTCTCAGCCTGGTTCCTCTGTCTTTTTCTCTTTCTTTCTTCGCGGGGAGGGGGGGGGGGGCGGCGGCGGCGGCGGCTTCATTGACAAACGATATTGCCAGCGACGAGTTATCGTCGCAAGGCAAACGCATACACCGTGAAAGGAGGGAACACCGTACTTTATTTCTGTATCACGGCTGACAAACACGTGTTGCACCCGAAACCTTGGCCCGAATCGCTAGTTATTCGGTCAGTCCATCGTTGATTCACTCCGCCTCCCGTGTCATGTGCATCCTGGCCGGGCGAATCGTCTAATTTTGCCACGGCGAGGGAACCCTGACTTGCCCGGTGATCTTTCCGAATTCCGAACCATTCGGGACCACCAGCTACGAGAAAATAACAAACGGGACCCTCGATCTCTCTGCCCGCTGCGCTGTTAGGTTTGTCCTCTGCCATCGGCCGACCACCGCGCACAGGCGTAAACCGATCAATTGTTGTGTCAAAATGAAAGAATTTTCAGAATATATTGTACATATTAGAAACATAGCAGAATATGGTACGAACATTTTTTAACCCTTTGCACTCAAAGCCATTTTAACTGGAAAATTAAACATTTCTTCCGATCTAGAATATTTCCATTTGCTATGATTTTTGAAATTTTATGGATATGAAATTGGTATGATACCTTATACAATACCTAAATGTTTAGTATTAATTGATTAGATACCGATATATTTAATAATGTAAACAATATTTTGAATAATGGTACAGCAATTTTTAATAATGCCTCCGAGTCACCATTCGAGTGCTGAGGGTTAACTTTCGAAATCCGTGTTAAACTTTCAGAATTACAAGGAAATTGTGGTTTATCCAATGCCATGTATGGATAGATTTTTTGCTTGCGCAAAATTTGCAAAATTTGTCTACCGCCTCAGAATTTTACAAACAATCGATTTTTGTGACAGATTTTCCTCTCTTTCCGGTTAGCCTGTCTTGAATTATATGTTATCAACAACGAGTGAGCAAAAAGATTAATTAAAAATAATGATAGTGGAACCTAAAAATTAGTATCACACAATGAAGAACGAACACATTTTTTTTAACAGAAGAATTTTATTCTTTCTCAATTTACGATAACAAGTGACTAGCACTTAAAATACAGCGATCGATATCGGCCAGAATTCGAAAACCGCATAACACACACGCGCCCCTGTAGATTCTCCGATTTTCACACGCTTTTTTTTGGAATGTATCGATTAGGCACGCTCTGGGAGCACAATCTTTCATCCCTCGATAAAAACTCGTTCGTCGGTTTACCTTTTCTCGAGCCGCGCAACATTCTCGCGAACCAACGGAGATTATCGATGCTGCACAAATATTTATCGTTCCACTTTCTATGGTGGAAAGTATAAAAATATAAAAAGAAAGACGAGAACGAATTCAGAGAGACCGCGCGCGTAAGAAAGAAAAATATATCCACAGCAGATCGAGGATTATAGACGAGACGAGATGAATTTTCGGCTCAACGTCAACGACAATAAATCCACCCCCGCACTCGCATATTTCTACCCTGTTGCTCCATTTAGTTTTTCGACGTTGCCGACTTGTAAATTCAGCGTCGATCTACAGTCGAGGAATTGACTCTTAGTCGAAAATCATACGTGTTCTCCGAACTTTCAACTTCCTTCTTTCAGATCTTCAATTTTTCCAAAGATTCAGATTCAAATATACCTCAAACGTAGAAAAATTGATTTTTAAATGACTAGACTGCGGATCTTTATGGAAAATAAAAATTGTCTGCATCGATTTCAAGAAATAGAAATTAAATTTAATGTTATTTCTTCTCTTAATAGCGGAGACGATCTATCGACATCTTCAGTTTGTCAAATTTTCCAACAATTTCGAATTTCATCTACTTGCTGTAAAGATCTGCATAAAGATCTGCAGTTCTAGAAATTACTCAATTCGGGGTCGATATAGGGAAAAGGTTGGGAACCCCTGAGATAAAGGGTTAAATCCAACCGGAGAAACAATGATCAGAAGCACAAAAAGAGAACGTGTTCGTCGTCTCGACTATACGAAATTTCTCGAACCGAACGAAAAATCGACGATCGAGCCCAGAAAAGGTATGCCCACGAGGTTCACAAAAGAACTATCTCTTTCTCTCTCTCTCTCTCTCTCTCACTCTTTCTATCTCTCTAACACCCGTCACTGTCATTACGGAAGGCACTGAAAATATACATACACGTAATACACATTACGTAAGAACCTTAAACTCGACCATAGTCGCTAGCGTACGTTTACCGTAGAAAAACGAACGATCTTCTTTCACGAGAAAAGAAGAAAGAAAACGAGAAAAAAAATGCTCGAGCCTGGTTACACAAAATGATTTCCTCTCGGCGCGAGAGAAAACGCAAGAGAAGAAAAACGTGAAACAAAACGAAGATTCCGAATTCACACGATACGAGCGAAAAACGTGCACGCGAGACCGCGATAAATATCTCTTCGACGAATCACGATCCTGTCGGTCCATCTTCAAAGATGGCCAATTCTTTCTCTCTCTCTCTCCCTCTCTCTCTATCTCACACACACACACACACACACACACACACTCTCTATTTTCCCTCAGTTTTAAATCTTACCATCTATGTTTCGTCGATTCCTCGAATCTCTGTAGGTTTACTCAGCAAGTGAATGTGCGCTATGTACACTTAGGCTAGTTTCGGTAGGAACATTAAGGTCATCGAATCGATTACTCCGCGCTCGGCGATACTGTCGCGAGACTGATTAGTGACTTTTAATTGTCGATTGAAGGAAACTGGAATAGAAGAAAAATTTACTTTGAAATTATATTCATTGAAATCTACTGTCCGATGATTTTCAGCCGGTGCAAAAGCTTTGTTGAAAATTTAATAGATCTCCAATAAGATCTTCAAGTATTTCATGCTCTTAGCAACGTAAATAATAATTAGTTGTCCTATTTGAAAAATGGCAAATGAGTGTCGACAATCTTTTGAATTAAGAATCAGACACATTTTTGAAAAATCGCTTGATATAAAAATACGAATTCGCTTGGCGAAGAATTGCTCCCCTAACCGTTCATTAATAATTTAACAATTACCCGGACAAGACAGCACCGCTAACATTGAAAGACGTCGTTTCTGCAGCCTCGGTGCACAGCGAATACAATCATCGACGTCTCGCGATCGTTCCCGAGCGCAGAATAAACTCTCGAAAGCAAAACTCGGCCGCGCGCCTGACATTACAACCAGTTCGTTACGATTTCAGCTGCTCTTCCTCCTCTCGTTTCACGGGATCGTCGAGGGATCGAGCGATCTCTTTCGGTGCGAGTTTTTCTCTTCCTCGTGCGTTTAAATAAACGATCGTCTCCTGCGCGCGACCGTCGGGTCGCGCGTCGCGTCGTCCCGAATACGATGACACAGTTGATGGCAGCGTTGCGAACGCGATCATAAATTCATTAACACCCCCGCTGCGCGCTTGCCGCGCGTCGAAGAGGATCGTGACACACGAAGAAAGTCCAGTTAATTATGCATATTGTTATTTAAAGAGGCGCGCCCGCGTAATACATAGACAATCAATGACTTCTCTCTCCCGTGCAACGTCGAATAGTTGCACAGCAACTTCGACGTTCATTCACGTTCTTTTAGATATCGCCTATCGATTGTTGAGCGGAAGTTTATTCGACTGCGAAATTTTCCACATCATTGTACTCTTTCGTTTTAATCGTGTAAAGTACTTTTATTATTCTCATTCTTTCATCAGAATTTGTCTGTACGATATTTTATCGTTCCACTACCTTTTTTCGTGGCATTGGATACTTTACAGACAAATGTATAGCCTTCTGAAAGAAATTGTATTAAGTAGTTAATTCATAAAGTAACTATTTAATTATGTTGGAGCGATGTAAAGTGAGTAATTGAAGATTAAAATTTGGAAAATGTCTATCGATATGTGAGCAACGCTTCCATCGACCGAAGATCGTAAATTTCGAGGAGACTTCACGCGGCAAAAATCGCGATCGCAGCGCATTCCGGCCTTTTGCCAGAAGCTGCAAAATTTGAAAGACTGTCGGATTTCGTTTCGAAGGCAACTCAACTCCTCGCGCTCGGCGGCTAGTTTCCGGTTTCGTAGCTGCGAAACGAGCTAGAACTAGCAAATCTTCTAATATCACGCGCGAGAACGTAGATGGCAATTCTCTCTCATCAGGCGAGCCGGTTTCCACATCGACAGAGAAAATCTCCGATGGCACGAATTTTCTGTTTCTTTATCGATCGATTTTATTTTCGTCGAGCGAGCCAAAGACCATTGAAAATCCATCGTTTACATGATGTTTCCGTGTAAAAGTATTGAAACTGATTTATTTACACTAGGAATCGGCGGATTCCTACTCGAGGAACAAGCTCTGCGCGAGTATCCGAAATGCTGAATACTTATTTTCGGAAATGAATATACTGGAACGTCAGGAACGTGACGATAGCTGGGCGACTTCGACGCCTGCACAGACGATGACACGTATATCCGAATCACTCAACTCCTCGAATTACATCGTATAGAAACTGCTATGATAAACTAATCACATATCTCAAACGTGTCTTGAGATGCAGTTACGACATTCTAACTCCCAATTGCCTATTTTTCTCTTCAAGAAAAACAAGAGACTTCACAGAACGTTTGTACGCATCATGTTTCCCTGTCCAGTCTAAACGAAAATCGATTCAGGATCGATTTCTACCAATCTTTCTAACAAACGTCCGGAAACAATTCTTTTCTGTGAGATTTTCATTGTACAGATTCTAAAATACCTGTCACATAAAGGACACTTTTCGAAATGGTCCTATAGGATTAAATATCATTTTAACCGAACCGGCAAGCAAGGTTGAAACGAATTTTTCCTAGAAAATGATATATTCCAAGGTTCACCAATCCGCCCGAACGATCGATCGGAAACAAGGCAGCCGAGAGCGTCATAGTGTTGCTACGAGATTCCTGACGAGAGGCTACCATCGGGATCGTGTGATTCCGGACGCGTTTAAAGCTAGAACATTCAGGAACACCGGTCCGACCGTCAATACTCTCCGGTGGGGTCTTCATGAGCCCCGGACTCTGAAACGAGAAAAGAAAAGGGGAACCGTACACACGCACACACACGTACACACACACAGTGATACCGACGGTTCGCCGCGTATCGAAGGATAACGAAACGAGAAACATGTCCTGCTAGCTCGGTTTCCACTTCGAATTTCACTCGAGGCATTTCGTCGTCGTTTCCACGGTCGCAGCAGTCTTTCACACGGCCCGATCAATCCACTGTTCTCACGAATGTTTCTTAGCCGGATACCGAACAAAACGTCTCTACGTTAGGATCTCACGTAAATGTCAGACCAAGAACGGTCCCGACAGAACCATTCTCTAGGTATCGTCGATCCTTGCGTCTTTCCAGAGATCCAGCGCCACCGGCTGGCCAGTAGCAATCTCATCATCCTGCACCCTCTTCCTCCGGAAGATTTCTCCGAGTCGAATGAATCGGTTAAGAAGGACTTCACCATCCTTCTCAAGAACACTCGTCGACCACAACGTCCTCTACCCGGTCGAAGACGACAGAACCCATGTCAAGAAGATCGAATAGCCTTCAGGGATGGTTTGCTACCACCTGAAGACAGCTCTCGATGTCCTCGTCAACGATTCGCGTAGACGTTGCTGCTTAGAACCACCACATCGGCTCTCAAATCTGGTTCGTCACGTCCTCCGAGGAGGAGGGCGCACAGGAGGCGTCATATACTCAACGAAGGCCTCTTTTTCCGGTCCTTGGTGGTGTTCTTTCCGAAAATCGTCCCCAGCACCCTAGAAACCGAGTGCACGCCCAGCTTCCGGCGGATCGGCAACGCTCGCAACAACTGCACCGATCGAGCCTCTCTGAGCAAAGCCTGGAAAGCCAGCGCAGCTCCCGCGGGACTCTCTGCCGCGCTGACTTCGTAGAATTGACAGCCGTGGGCCAGGGACAGCTGCTGGCCCTCGTCCACGCACACTTCTCTGAAACAGAAAAGCGAAATCGTGATTAGTTTCGTTTGTTTGTTCGTTTGAAGCATTATTTTTGCAAGTTTGTCATTCGATTATTGGCTCGTTTCAAAAATCGTTTATTATTGTCGTATTATCCCGTAACCCTCACCGGAGACGGTGAAATTTTAATTTATGCATTTAAATTAACACGCTTGTTACACGGTTGTTCGCGCTATGACTGCGGCGGGAATTTTTCAAATTTTTTGAATTGGCTTAAATTAAAGCTGAATTTGCGAGCTTCGTGATAGGTTCACTTAGGTTTTTAGAAAAATCATTTTACGAACTGAATCTATCCCCCGGTGTCAAATTGACACAATGATAAAAGATGAGGGTTAAAATAATATATTGACTTTGTTGAAAACGTATCATTGGCTCCAATACCGCGAACACATATCTCGCGTACGTCGTACGTAGCTAATAAGAAAATCGAAAATCTCTTACATCCTCACAGAAAATTCCTTCGCAACTGTATAAATAGCGTGCCACCGGAACGATGCTAATAGATATAAATTCTAAGAATAAACATGCAACGATAACGATATTTATTAATTTTATCTGGCTGACCTTTTCCTCTGAAAAAATCGAGTTAGTGCTCAAAGGAGACAATTTTCCGGGACGACGAGAGAACTCTCAGCAACCTTGCAACGTTGGAATTTACAATGCCGCTTCGAATCGTTATCATTCCGAGGATGATCATACCGGGCTGAATAAATTGTCGCGGGCGAGAAGAAAGTATGAAAGCGGATTCGTCGGCTATGCTGGGGCGCTTCGTATAATAAACGAGTAAATAATCGTTACAGTCAAAGGTAACGAGGGTACAAAGAACTATCCCGGGTTCTCGAGCGTTGCCAGAAGCAGAAGCAGAAGCAGAAGCCAAGAATCCCCGCGGATTCGCGTCGGCATGGCAGAAAGAAATAGACAATCACAAGGCAGGGTGGTCGCGGTATTCTTTCGCAATACGCGGAGACCGTAAATTTTCAGGACAGGAAAAACGCGTCACAGGGGATCAACGGAAACTGTCAAGGTCCATGGAAGAGGATCGGAACGAGTGGACGGGTCACGACTTCTTGGCAAACACCGTTCCGGATGAACGGAAGCGGCGGAAGGTGAGTGAACGCGGACATAAAGGCGGGAAGAACGCGGAGTCACTGGAATTTCGCCAGCCTGAACGCCATTGGATATTTATAATTGCCATTGGCGGCGGAACGGCCGTTACAGGATCTTCGACACCAGAGAGAGCCGCGAAGCGTTAATATTGCAAAACGGATCGTTAGCGGGTTCACCGCTCTAGCGACTGAGCAACCGCGAAGATTTTCAATCATTATATTTAAGGTAAATAGGTAAATTCAAATTCTACTTTCAATCGTTATATTTAAATCTAAATTCAAATTCAACCCTTAGCAACCCCAATTTAAATCTACTTTCAATCATTATATTTAAATGTAAATTGAAACTCTACTTTGAATCATTAGTTCGTGGGAAGACTCGCAGTCTATTAATCAATCGTCTGGGCCAACCAATCGTCGCTAGCGAAATCGTCGGGCTTTGAAGGGCTCCAGTTTTTCGTGTTTGGTCGATCGATCATCGATCCCCTAGGAGCATAAGAGGGGTGGTAACGGGTGTATCCGCCGGTGTATTTTAGCCGGGATGAACTCCAAGCATGGAGGCCAGCGATATTTATGGTGGCAATTAAATTCGCGGGAACACATGATACTCTCGAAGCGTCGAACCGGAGGGCGAGGAGGGCGAGGAGAAATGAGGGGAAGGGAATCGCGTGGGAGGGCTGTGCACACTTCTAATCGCGCGCACGAGTCCCGTATGCATGCACAGGCATGAGCAGGCACCACGTCCACCGGCCGTTAATCTGTCCCCTTTTATTTTATACGAGGCGATCCGTTGCTTTACGAGGAACGGTGTTAGATTCGAGCCCCTCGTTTCCCGCGATTCGAACCGGGGAAGACGACACGACGAGACGGGACGCGACGCTAAAGAGGGAACGGCGCCGCCAAGAAAATTGAATATCTCGTGGAAGAAAGATGGCCGGACGAAGGGAGAGGCTCGACATTTCAGTGCCTCCTCGCCGGATCAGGATACTCGCGACGCGACCTTTAAGCGTCGACGCGGATCACCGTCGACCGGATTAACGCGGATTCGAACGGATCGGGCCTCCACGGGGTCCACACCAGTCCGTGCAGGGAGCGCCGTGGACGTACAGTAGTGTGTGAATTAATGTGAACAAGTAATTCTTAAAAAATCAAAGTTTTCTCAAAACAATTTATGTCTATTTATTATGTCTATTATCCACGATGCAGAAAATTCTTTTAAGGTCACGGTATAATATACGAGAATTTCCCACTTTCCCTTTTCTATTTAAAGAACTACAAAGTGTGTTCGGAATAAAATAACAATAAAATAAGATAGAGAAGATTACCGGTGTCTCTCTACTGAAATTATGTAGGAAACCTTCGCGATAATCTCGATACTAAAGGCTAATGATGTGTATCCGACTGAAGGATTTCCTGGTTTTCACATTTTTATGGAAGAAACGAATGTCCGATACCATAACGTTAGACACGCGCTTATTACCGAAGCGTGAGATAGGTTCTTTTGTAGAAGGAAATACGAATTTACTTTACGATGGAATTAATTAGCTCTGGAGGATTAAAACGCTCTGGCGCGGCGCGGCGGTGAGAATGAATTTTTATTCAGTTCCAGTATACTCGTGTTAACCTAACAAGCATGGTCTTGTTTAAACACTCGTCGCTTAGCAAATCATTGAAAACAGTTCAATATTTACAAAAAAAATGTCTGAAGACTAAAAAATATATTATGTATACATATAAAACACAGTATGGAAAAAATTTCGCTGCCAATTTATAATTTTAGTTGCTCAACGAGGGAATTAAGATGCTCGGCAATTTTTATTTTTACAAGGTCTATTGTTGCAGCTCTGGTTGAAAATTTAATGGTTTCAACATTTCCAATACATCTAGTTCGATTAAAGGCTCCTTCCTTTGATATCAAAACATTGTTCACCTACATATCTCGCCGCGAGACTTGTTCCTCCATTTGCACGAGACACGTGCTTTCTACTTGGCGCCAGCTTAACACGCGGCGCGATTTCAACAAACGCTCGCACGGAAACCAGAAACAAGCCGTCAAGTATTCGTAACGCCCAGAAAGAAGTCTCCGATTGAACAACACCGCAAAATCATAATCGTATAGAGCCTGCACTCGAGCTGTTTGCACACTTGTGACACGCATCATCCGGTCACAATATTTACCAATTCGACGCTTCCCCGTTTTCGTAATTAATGGTGTCAGACTCGCGATGAAGACTTCAACGAAATCTAGCAAGTATGGATTTTTGAGTTCATTCATGAATTCAAGTTGAAGTTGTGTACGCCGTACGCCATTTCTTTTCAGATGAAACAAAGTTTGATTCGTTTGTAATCTATATTTAAATGTAGCCATACAAACAATAGAAATTTTCTTTTCTCTTCGACATTTTTCTATAAAAATGAATCTCCTCCAATATTTTCCCGAGGTAGGGGGGTACACCAGATTTGATAAAACATTTGAAAAGTGCAGATGAGCAACGAAACAAATGCTGATAGAGAAATTAGCAATACATTGAAAGCTATTGATGGGAGCTATTAGGAAAACAATGAAATAGGGAAGATTGAGGCAGTGAGTGCGGGACGATCGCGGGACAGTGGACTGGCTGGCATGATCTTTGATCGAGAAGTTTATCCCCGGCCTAGGAACATGGAAAACCGCATGGTAGCCAGCTGGATCTCTCGGTCCGCTCTAAATGGGGCTTTCCAGCGGTGGGTTTTCAAGCCGCGGCTGAACCAGTTTGTCAGCCGTGTGGCTCCGAGGGATTCGCCAGCTGATATTTCGCGATAAGTTTATCGATGTACGATATTCGCGGCCGGACACCGCTTCGGATGTATCTAAAGCGGCGATAACTCGTTCCCGGGAGAGTGGTTTCACCAGCCCCACAGCGGCAGGCTTCGGTCTAATCTTTATGAACTCCATTAAGACGGCCGGAACGGCTACTGGGTAGGAAGGAGGCGAGCTGGAAAGAAGCTGAAGAAGCTGGACCCACGTCCACGGAGCCGTGGCGATCTACTAAAAAATCCTCGTGCCACGGCGTAAATTTAATTAGTTGCCGGCAGATTATTGGCAACAGAATGGCGGCGAGGCCGCGCGCCCTGGAAAAACCAGCCGATTTACGCGATCCTCCTCGGATCTTTTCGCGATTAGGTCGCGAGAGTCCACCCATTCTTTGCGTTCCAGACGCTTCAGCTTTCGAACGGTTCGTCTCAATTTCTCCTTGCGCCAGATCGATTTCCGGCAGCTATTTGTTGGACATTGGGAGACAGTAAATTGACACTAACTCTTTGTATAAGATAAATGTATAAGATTGCATTTGTTAAAATACGGCAACGAGTTAAGAATGTGTGAAATTTTCTTTCATGTAAAACCGTAAAACCATGAAACGGAAGCGTCGCGAAAAAATTGTTCTCCGCGTCCGGAGAACCTTTAGCTCAGGAAATAAATTACCATTTGGTTTCTACTTCTCTAAATTGATCCATAAAATCTCTGCCTGCATAAGTATCCGCAATCCAGTCATTAGCGTGGTCATTTTGTTCGATGTAATTTATGTAACAAGCGTTTCCAGCACTGCTGCTATCGAGAAACTAATGCGACTGGTCTACAATTTTATATGAATTACAAGAACACCTGTTTTCCCCATTGTTTCATTTTTTCGCAGGACTAGTTCTCGAAGTGATCGATTCAATGAATGTTACGATCTGTAGATTTTTCAAGAAAAAGTGGTCGCGTCGATAAATAATTACCGACCACTTTTTGCCAGTTCTATTTGCTAGTCTGGCGAGGATAGTTTGTTATTTCCCGGCGAGATTATCGGCACGGCCGCGATGCGGTTTGCAATTTTATCTTCGTCGTATATTTTCATGGTTTTCCACGTTCTGTTCCATTTCTCGTTCATAACGATTCCGGGCGTAGTTTATGTCGCGTGAAATTGCAACACTGCATCGATTCTGCGGGTTTGTTGCGGCTTCTGCAATCCTGTTTTCTAACTTGTCGTCGCCTATCCGATGACTTCGACGCGACGCAACGCGACGCGACGGTAGCCATAGGCAATTACCTGGTGTTCCGTTCTTGTTTTCCAAATAATCAACGGAGTACCGGAATCCAATTATTTCAAGGATCGACACGTGGAACGCGGACACTGCTGAACGGGAGAGACGCGTTTCCCGAGACTCGAGACTAATCGATAATGCACGGAAGCGTTAGCCAAGGATAAATGAGCCGCAGGAGCTTTAAATCGTCTCTCCGAGAAGCGACTAGGCCTCTCGAACGAATCCGCCACGATCTAAGTGATATTTGATGCGATAAAAATGCCCCGGCCGACGAATATGAAACGCCATTTCGCGCGAACCGGACGTTAATCTACCGGCGAGATTAACTGCGGACAAAAGGTTGCACAGTGACGAAAGATAATCCGTGATGATTGATCACCGGGCTCCGGACGGGGTCTATGAAAGGTGGAAGGTTGTTGGAGTTGCAAACTTCCTGAAACCGTTTCTCAATTTCTCACCGTCGCGTCGCGTCGGTTTCGACTAACCAAACCTGTAAATGGAAATGATCGTGTTCTAATGGCACCAGACTCTCTACGTTCTGGTCTCGCCAGAAGATCACTGACTTGCGGAGACATCCGATGAATTTGACGATGCTGTTGTATTATCTTCGACCATTTACCATTATTAGAAAATTAATTTCTATGCAACGCCTGCTCATCCTAACTGAAGTAGAAACTGTTCATGTTGCGTGATTCGCGGTCTACTTGGAATTAGACTGTGAATTTTATGCGAATTTATTAAAAAATTTAAAAATATCATTATATTATTTTTTCGACTTGTATCTTATAATTGCAGTTTGACACGATATGTATACGAACAAGATAAAAGAAGTGTTTAGATAATTGTAAGGCTAATCGACTGATTGGGACGAACAAGGGGAAAGTTGAAATTGAAATTGGCAGATTGAAATTGAATTTGACACGAATCATCGCGCTTATCCTGTGGATAGAAGAGCCAGTGACACGTAGATGAACCGGATATCGATATCCCTTACAGGTTGCAACTCTGGAACAAGAATTTCCTGGGCGATCCCCGTAGGAATGCGGATCGTCGTTAGCGAAGACACGTTTCCCATTTTTCCTCCTCGTTCGCGTTCCTATATTCATTTACGAAGGTCCGCGTGCCGTGGTAACATCCGATGAATGATCAAGTAGGTACATGGATATCGTCGTTATGACGTTTTATATACTCGAATAATATTTTCTGTCTTCTTTTCTCTCGTTATTTCAATATTATACTGTTCTACACGTCTCCCTCGTATCTATCCATTATCGTCGTCCTTGGTATTTCTGCATTTCGCGGGTGTCTTGCTACCGGAGCGGAGGTGTAATCAGCGTTTTCTTGCTGCATATTTTAGCAAAAATCAATAATTAATTAATCTCTGCTTACTTTTACGGCGCGGCAGCTACATATTTTTCGTTTCTAATATCACGTTTGAAAAGATACAATATTCTTCGAACATTTCTCCAACAGAGTAGATCACACGTTTTATGCTATCCCGAGTAACGTACGAGAAATTCTTGAAAAAATTCCTTTAGTCCAGCATGTATAAAATCGCATAAAATAATTGTAATGGGTCGTGTTCGACAAGAAGTCGTGATCGATCTGAAGGAAGTAAAATAAAATTGGTCTCGAAGAAACAATTTTGAGATCACGAATCCTCGAGGAGCAGCAGCATTTCACCCAGAAGTCGGACTTTCCTCGGCAGCGTCTATCAAGTCCGGCAGTTCTGTTACACCTATTTATAGTGCACTCGCGTTTAGTGCATCGAGCGTAGCTGCATCTCGAGCAGTGTCGTGCCTATTATCGGTCCCGGGTTTACTCCCATTAACTATCTCTCGCGCGGAGGCGGCGTAACCGCGCGCGTTTTGACAAGGTTAATAAGCGCGCAGGCCACAGTCATTATCGTACGAAGGAAAACTAAAATGTAGAAAAAGAAAAGGGCGAAATGGAGAGAGAGGAAAATAGCGGCGACTGGTTCGTACGATTTCCTAGCTTTCTCCTGTCCGAATCACGCAACGGCGGCGCGGCGACGCCCGGTGATGCACTTCGTGCCGAACGGATTGCATAAAATGCAGCAGCGGTTGCTTGACAAGCCGGGTCACCGAAACGCGCCGCGCCTGTTCCACGTTGATCCCGTGGCGCGCAAAAATATTATTGCCGCCGGTTTGCAAATCTCGGTTGAATCGATCCCGCCTCCCGGTTCTCCATCATCCGGGCTCCAAGAAATTAAGGGAGGTTATCGTAGCGAGCGATCGCTAAACACGATTCTAAGTTCAATCTATCGCAGAAACGCGACCGGTGAAAGGAGAAAAACCGGGGTCTTTACGTCGTCGTCGCGCGTCGGCCAGATTTTGAAAAAAATCGCGATTAACGGTGGAAACGCGCGCGGGGGCGCTGCAATTATTCGATCACTCTTCCGCGCATGTAATCCAAAATTATGTTCCTGTACAGTCCAAGTTTTCTACGGGTCGTTTCAAATTTCGTAATCGTTCGTTCGTAAATGCATTTTTTTCGATTGTCGTTTACAGGTGTTGATTTTCAACGAACAAATACGCGCGAAAGATGAAGTTGAAGCTGTAGCTGGCCTGTGCCTGACCCCTTTCCCCAAACCGTACCGTCGACCCACTTTTCCCCCCGTGCAGGTTGATTGTCATCTAATTGCAGGTCCTTGTTCCGAGGGACCACGAAAAAAGAATCATAATATCGTCGGTGGTCCCGAATCGCTGAGTTCACGTGCCCCCTCTGGCGATCCCTTGATACCCTACTCATCCTTCTCCACATTATACTTTCTCACTTTGTTGCACTCTGACCGACATCGTGACTGTTCGAAATGCACCTTGTAATATCGGTCTCTCGTTATTCGAACGTTTAACAAACTTCTAAGAAACTGCTGCAATTTGAAACATGTATTGCAACTAAACCGTGGATTTTCTGCATTTATTACACAGCTAAATTAAACATTTCTTCCTCGCTAGAATATTTCCATTCCCTACGATTTTTTCAATTTTATTTTTTATATGAAATTGGTGCAATACCTCGTACCAATGACGAAATGTTTAGTAATTGATTAGATACCGACATCTTTAATAATGTAAACTTTTAGTGGCGCCTCAGAGTCGCCATTCGAGTGCTTAGAGTTAAATTGAAAACTCCGAAGACATTATAGAAGAATTGACGAAAACTATGGTAGTCTAAAAATTTTACCTGATTAAATACGTAGCACACCTCTCGCAAGCAAGAAACAAAACCGAATTTTTTAACGAAAGACCGCATCGACCAGCCTCTCAGTTAATTAATCACAATACTCACTCCGTCAGTTCTTTCTATTAATACAACCGCTAATTAAATCCGTTTCAACAGAGAGACCGCGAAGCGATCTACTATATTTAACTCGCACTGTTTGGTCAAGAGGTTCGGTTAAATATAGCTACGGGATGCATCGTGCTCGATATAAACGAAAACATGTCTCCGAAAATGATCTTTTTCGAATTTGTTGATCAGCCATTGCCATCGTGGAACAAGAATAGCGTAGTTGTTTATCAATCTCGTTTCGCCGGTAGTTTCTAAAGGCTGCTAATCAATTGGCATTCCTAGGCGAGCTCCTCCGGGCCGCTTATCAATGGCACTTAGCATACTCATCTCCCGACATCCTCTGGCGTGCGGGGATCGATCGCGATCCACGGCCTCTACTTTCTTCCATGTGCGTGTTCGGCCTATTAATCGGGACGGTTCACTTTCCCGGTCTCTCGTCTCGGCCGCGGATCGGTCGGCCGGGTAACAGGATCTTCGCGGAACGTTTCCTAGACTCGGCTAGACTAGACACCGGCTCCGGGAGATTTCGCGTGCGCCACGCGATTCGTGATTCGCGATACGCTAACAGTCGGGCTACCGACAGACAAAGCTAGTCGATCGCGACCGTTTGTCCACGGCTGGATTTTTTCTTCTCACCTGGCCAGTCGCTGTCGCGCATCTGCTCGAGAGCTGATCGCGGATGATGATCGAGCTGTATGAACCAGCCTCTACGTATAGAAGCTGCGAGATCTATGGCCCGTACTCGCGGCGCGGCGTGAAACGCGAAACGAGGCGCCACACCGACCACACTCCCCGACACCAGAGACCGTTTCGAGCACGACACCCGGTAGTGGTCGAGTGGTCGAGTGGTCGCTCACCTAGAAACCGTTCACGCGATCGCCGCACCGACAGATCTGTTTACGCGCCTCGTTTGGCCGACTTGGCTCCGGACGCCGACGACGACCGTCGCGTCGCGTATGCTCGACCGATTTTAGCAACGATCCACTCGGACTACACCTTCCGGGCAACGGTCCCGCTGCGACGCGACGCCATCAAACGCGCTAATGGGTCTCTCAGTGCACGAAAAGTGCCCTTGCAATTTCAGAGTGGACAGAGAAAATCTGTGTGTTGTAGCTTTTCCACTCGAAATTCAACATTTTCTAAGTCGAATTCAACCTTATGCAAATCAATTTCTTAGGAAAGTCTGCAAGTGCTGCAGTGCTGCAACGGACGCGCTAATGCGTTTTTCATTGGCCGAAAAATATCCTTGCGGTCTGACAGAAACGAGGCGCCCTGTTATTATGGGCGTTTCTTTTTCGTGAGCAACCAACTGCAATCTAACTTTTTCCCGGTATCTCTTTCTTCGTGTACACTTGGCGCGATGAGATTGTTTCCCATCGGAAGTTCGTTCTTATCTTTTCTGGTGAGTATATAAAAAATGAGTAGTTGTAATTTAAAACAGTAAAAATATTAGAAGAATTGAAAAATACTGTTACATTATTTTCAATCTGATAAACATGTTAAGAAAGAAAATAGATTCCTGATTCATTCCAGTTTGTTGCCATTCAGCTAGGAAATTTTTATTTTCCATAAAAATCCGCTGTCTACCGATGCGATGAGGTCTTAAGAAGAAGCTATACAGCCATTATTTACGAGTTAAAAGCAAAACGCAGTGTTTGCTAAATGACTGACGCTAAGGTCAATGTTGACATACTACCCTTTGATCGAGCACTACGACAGAAATCCTTGGTATCGGAGCCTTGCGAGATGACCTACTTGTCATGACCAACAAGACAGCCGAAGTTCATACGAATTTACATCAGTGTAAACTACTGACAACAACGAGGTCATTTCTCTGTGCTTCTCCGCCTTGAAGCGTGTGCATTATCTAAATGAAGAAATTCATTACTACACAGGGCTAAAAAAGAACGAATAACATTTTTTCGCTTCGCGTTCGAAAACAAATCGAACTGAATCGAGAATTGGCTGATGCGTCTGATCATGACCAACCAAATCTACTTCTCGTGAATGCTAGGACAGACGAATCAAACTCGTCGTTTTTCATAAACGAATATTCTTCAACGCTAAACCTACCACCAATTATTCAAATGATAAAGATGCATTCCGGGTAAATGATCAAATAAATATATTTAATACGAACTGCACAAAGTTCAAACAAATTGGATCTTGTTATTTTTATAAGACAACATGTACTGTTAAAGCTCGGTAGGTTTAGTGGTAAAAGGTTGGAAAGCGACTTCATACTTCTTCGGAAGTAACTGTAAACGTCCGTCGAGCATATTAACGCGGATTCCAATGATCAATTCGATCACGATCTTGAAAATGACAATACGAAATATGCAAATTCATTTGGAAAGTAGCACAGAACGTAATTCGCGCATATGCATCTCTTCGAGACTAGACACGTAGATTCCCGTTAATTCCAGCAAAATGAGTCACGGAATTGTACGGGACGACCTTCGCGTGACCTTGAAACATGTGGAATTCCACGAAACATTCGAATAATCCAATGAAACGGCCGTAAAATCTTGATGATTTCCACGGAGTTAATGTGACCTTTAATTCGGCCGGTTGCTAATATCCTAGCAGGGAACTTGATTTAACACTCACCGAGCATGATCCAGATCTCTCTTGTTGCCAAGCAACAGGGCGGTGAAATAGGATGGTAGACGTAAATCAGCGAGCTGCTTGAGCAGTCCACGGGCTTCCTGAAAGCTTCGTTTACACGTCACGCTGTAAACGACCACGAAAGCCTCGCCCCACCGGATGTGAGAGTAAAGACAACCATTTTCCTGAAAGAACAACGAACGAACATCATTTTAGTAAGCTATTCAACGTTCGCACGCTCCGATTCTTCTCGCAGAGCGTCGATCGTTTCGTAATTACAAACGATGATCATTAGGGGATCTGAAGAGTTCGTGTCCGACTTGGAAATAACACAGGCGCTTACTTTTTTTCAAATAACTGTTTTACAATGTAACTGACGACGTTTAGAACAGTTCGTTGATTTATTTATCAATTTTTTCAAACATATTTTTGAAGGTATTTCTTGTAGACGCGTTTATCTTTCTGCCGCTTCTAATGCAGCAACTCTGTTCGTTGAATTAATTCGCCAGAAACTGTGTAATTGCAGATTTTCATTCGATTCCTGTACATTACACCCGAGGCACGAAATATTTATTTTGCATAAACTTACTACAAAATGTCTACGAGTCTAAACTGGCCGACGAAGAAAGTAAAAGATCGTCGCAGCACGGTGCCCTAGAAAAAAGAAGTAGATCACGGTGTGATCGAGCTCTGTGCTCAGCTTTCTTAGTTCCGCCCAGGTCGAAATTGCTCAATTACCGTGCTCATCGTCGCCGCGTCGCGCGTCGAGCGGTGCCTTAACACGCCTAGTCGCTTTAGAAAGTCCGAAAAAATGGCCGATAATTACAGCGAATTTTTCCCGGGATTTACGGCTTACGTAAGTGGCATGTCGGCCGGCATCGAGCCAGTTTTCCCCGGTGCAAAGGAGGAAGAAGAAGTTCGATTTCACTTTCGGGGTCAAAATTCCATCCACCTGTTCCAGAGCGGAGCAGTTTGCGGGACGCTCGAGAGTCGAGAGGTATCCGCTCTGTACAGGGTGATTCTGGGAACTGAGACAAGTTGCTGCTCTTTTTTCATAATATCACAATCTGTCTGTATTCTATGAATTGCAGAAAGCTCCACCGTTGTTTGGGAGAAAACAGGTTCAATTTGATGTGGCCAATGTGAAAAAGAATGAATTTTTAATTTCCGACCGGGAAGGAAAACGCCGACCCCCGATTCTTTTCTTCCCGGGGCGGGCGGTTAATTAACACGTTAATCAACATTCCAAGTAACGAGTGGCCGCGTGTGGCTGGAAAGTTCCGATCTAGATCTGGCGGACGTTTCACTTTGCTCTCCTGCTCGAGACATTACGAATTATAAATTCGTGCCGGCGATCCGGCGACGATTAAACCCAGCAAATTGCCGCAGCCAGAAACCCACCGCCGCGCCGCGCCGCGCCGTCGCGATAATTGAAATAGAAACGGTTAAACTCTGCTATCTCGCCAGGCCGTGGATACGTTCTACTTGTATTTTCGAGGCACGCTCGCAGCCTCACCTCTGACCTTCCGACCGATCGCCGATGCTAAAAGACTTCCGAGAAGGAGTTTCGATTGTTTCCAGTGGTCGTACAAGTGGAAAGACCGTTTCGCTTCTTCCTGTTCCACCGGTGACTCAATATCGGGACAACCGGTCCGTAATTAATCGTCTTTTCAACGGACGATCGATGTTGAGAGAGAGTGAGAGAGAGAGAGCCTGTTTGCTTAGGCTCTAGGTTTTCTAGCTCTCGTCGTGAAAAACTTACTTTGTCTCGTAGAAACGCATCGTAGGTACGCCTTGGACATTTTTTTCGAAAGTATCTTCTCGAAAATGATCGTTCCGGAATATTGTTGAGGCTTCATGAAATTGACGGTACATAAAATAATTTCACAAAAATTTAATCACGGTGAAAATTATATCGAAGATTGCATGATTCGTCCCAATCGAAGACATACTCGTTACTCGCGCATATAATTTATTTTTCAATCGATTCTGTACGTAACGCAATCTACATTTTACGAAGGTTTTTATAGCTACAAATGTGTACATTACCACTTTCATAAAACCTCGCTTTATACAAATTGTTACCTTAAATTACGCTTTAAATTTAGTTTTATGAAGATTATTCTAGTAAAAGTCGTACGAGAGACGTATTTAATGGTTCGATGAATAATATTATTATTCAGCAGAATTTTAATACGAAGTTTATTTAACGGATTATCGAGCAACATTGCCGCGGCGGCAAATTTTATATCGCGGAAGTTGCACACCTTGGAAAGTTAGTGAATTATAATCAAATAACTTTCTCGCATTCCAAGATTCTAAAATAATAAAATTCGTTCATTCGAAGACCATAAAAATGATTTCATTTTTGCCAATTAATGTGGACCAATTAACGGTCCACATTATTACGTTGAGATAATGTTGTGTACGCAGCGTTACAAATTTTTCATGATACTTTAACGGACCCGGAAATGCACACGCGAAAACAAATCTGTCGCCAGTCGCGAGTATGCGATTCCAGACGTAACACCATTCAAATACTGAAACCGCGAAGCATCGTCGGACACACTTTTGTATTCACGTTCTCACGGCTATCGGAGCGTGCAAAAAGATGTGCGCGATAATTAGCCGTCGTGAACAATGCGGAACGGAAACAAGCTTGTTAGGCTTCGGCACTTTTATACGACGGTACATACGCTGTTTTTCCCTTAATGGTGAAATCGCGGCCTCCGAAAAATACATACACCGTGGCATCGTGAAATTTCTCCTTCGGTTTAGAGCAGAGCCGGCTGGTTCTACCTTGTTCAATCGCTAACTACAGCTCTCATAATCTTCGTTTGCGAATCGGAGTTCAATTAGGGTCACTGGGACCATTTGGCCAAGTTTTAGAAACAGAGAAACAGTACCCGGAAAATGAAAGCCATAACCACGCTCCCGTCATCAACTATTTTCATGCATTCTATAAATGTTCACAACAGAAATGCGTGTCAAAGATGTTTTCCAAAATTGTCTTACACGTATAACGAACACATTCAGTTGAAATGTTTAAGGAACGTATGTGTATGCTACGTTTAAATAGCGGTATTTAATTTCTGTCAGAAACTTACAGGCTACGTTAGAGTTATCAATAGTATGTTTGCATGCGATAAAGTGTCAGTAAAATACAGTAAGTCCTCAACTTACGCGAATTAGTTTTACGCGCGGTCATGTTAGTAACATCTCTGAACGCGTTTGAATGTCAACTAGAATATGCAAGGAAAACAAATATATGGTACATTTACAAGAAAAAGAGTGTATACATAGTATGTACAAAGCAGATCGTGTATTACGATAATGTATCGCATTAATAAAAATCAAATAAAAACGAATAAATGATTGGTATTTTCTGAGAGTACCATTATATTCTGTTAGACGATCGAAGTGGCCGATCACGAGCGGCAGTGATGATTTCCATACGGAAAAAGCTAATCAAGGATTGCTTTCGCCGAAGCCGAGGACGAGGGTTAATCTGAATAATTGAACGAGCTATACTGTAAGCATAACGTCCACGATCGCGTTTAGGATTTTGTGGTTAGAGGGGCAGTTCTAATTGCTAATGCATCGATCACGACGAAAAGAGCGGCACGGCAGCGAGAACGTTTCTGGTTTAACGACCCGCGGAAGCTGTCGATTCTCGTGGCGGTTCCAATGGTTTCCCATTGACCTGGCACTGACAGCCAGCCGGTAATTATTACCGGGGAACAGGATCGACGGGATCGTGATCATCGAGATCGCTATATAGGAAGGTCTAAGCGCATTAGTCTCGCGGGTTCGACGAAGGTGAACGCGGCCGTGAACCCATCCCGATCTGCTAAACGCCGGGTGGCATCCACGGTGACTATAATTGGCGCGATCGGTCCATGGAAACCCGCCGTGCCGCGGACGTCTGCCACACCGTGTGGCGAGAGATGGATTTTTTCTTTTTTTCTTTTCTTTTCTTTTCTTTTCGTCGTCTTCTTCGAGCAGAGAACGATGACGGAGAGACGACGCGACGGACCACATGGTGGCTAGGCCACGTGATTGATACGGGAAATGAGACAGACGGCTGTCCCGGAGAATTATGCGGATACCCTTCGAGAACCGTAATCGTCGGAAACGGTCAAGAATGAAAATTGATATCCAGACTGCGGATTCTATCACAATTCTGATAAAGTGCATTATTTCAACATGTTTATTAGACGTCATTTACTAAACTACTCCTTCTAGCCTTACAGGAAAATTGAGGTCGTTCGGTCCATTTATAAAAATGTTATTCTGATCTAAAGTATGTGCGATCAATTATGTAAGTAACCGTATTTAAAGAACATACAAATGTCGTCGTGTTATTTTCAATTGAGCACAATCACTAAGAGACAAGATAAATGTGAATTGTATGAACTTTCGAACTTGATTTTTGACACTGAACAAATTGGAATTTTTCTTTTATAAAAACTACTTGCTTGTACGGAATCTCTGGTGCAAAATCTCGATTTGGGAGATCGGCACGTCGACGAGGGAGCGGAAAGGCTCGTTTTCGCGAACACGAACACGAACGCGCACCGTAGGAGAAACGGCCTGACGAAATTCACCGCGTTAATCTTCCCTAGGCTAGGTTGCGCTGGCAAATTCCAGCCATCTTCGCGAAGCACCGTACATCCGGCGGGACTGAATTTTATAGCCGGAGATAAATATATACTCCGCCAGCTAGGTATTTACGGTCGTTATTTACGGTCAAATCTGTCGAATTAACATTGCGTGTAACGTGCTCGTAAATAAAGGCCAAAGAAACACGACGAGGCACCGCGAACCGTGTGCGTGAAAGCCGCCTTCTTGATTTTCATACGCGTCGATGTTTCAATTTCTTAGGCATCCCCGCGCCATTAATCCCTAGATACATACCAGCCGCAACTATCCTAAACTAGCGGCACACGAAATATTATAGCCGACAGTCTCCGATCGTACGGAAAATTGGATACATCTCATCAAACGTTGACAAAATGTCCGAGCATGATTTAGAAATGCTATTGGAAAATGGTACCTATATATGTATACTGACTTATAGCATTGTCTAGTATATAGAATAAAATCTGAATGTGTTACTGAAAAATGTCTTCAAATTATTTACTTAAAAGTGGTATTTAAGAGCAATGTATTTCTGGTATCCTGATGCTACTTCAATGCAATTTCTGATGCGATCTTGAATATTAAAATGATACCTTATAAATATCTGATAAACAACATTCGAATACAAAGCAAATAGCGTTTGAAGAACCAACCCAAGATCCAAGAAAAGTAAATTATTCACGACATCAGAGGAGGATGTCTGAATAAAATCAAAATACCACTTACAAATGGTATCCGCGAATAATATTTGTATGATACCTCAATCCTTGAGAATAATACCTGAGTGGTCCTCTGTGGAACCTGAAAATAATATGTAAACACAGGGCTTGAATACTATTTGAAACATCACATGCCTAAGTGGTACACAAAATGATTTTCGAAAACGCTAAATCTTCGCACCGATTGAGTAACTGCAACAAATGCTACACATCAATGTGTCTACACATTCTTTTTAAGAATGACACCCTAAACGAACCAAATGAAATTAGACACAGATAAAAAAATCAGGAATACATCTACTGATCTATCGCATAAAAATGGCGCGCTAAACGGGCCAAATAAAACTAGATACAGATAAAAAAGAAAGTGATCAGGACTGGATCATTAGAATAGATCAATATCTGGAAAGGAGCAGCGCAAATTCTGAATTTGCATAAATACATCATAAATTCAGATCCGTGTTTGACCCTCGTTGTCCTGTCGGATCGCCTAACGATTTCTCAGAGTCACACCTGGCACCGTTGTAATGATTTCGGTGACGGCGACGGCGACGACGACGGCGACAGGACATCCGCGATGACAATGACGAGGGGGCTAGCGGTAGGGGCGTGCGTGATAACGCGATTCCGATCGTTCATAAATATTTATCGATCGATTGTATTCGCGATGCCGGAATTGCGTGCGCGAGACACGAGTGCTTCGGATTGTGCAATGCGAGGCCCACACGCACCGACGCGCGACGCGACGCGACGCGACGCGACGCGACGACGTAATGGTCCCCGTCGTCTGTTATGAAATGGCGCGAAGGTAACGCTCGGTTTACGCGTGGCGAATACCACAACAATTCCTGGAAAATCCGCGCGATTGATTACCGACAAACCGAGCGCACGATGACTTAATCTGGCCGAGTGTTTTGGCAACAAATGCCACGCCGGCCGCTGCACGAATTTTCGAACGTTTATTCTTAGACTGCGGATCTTATGCGTTTATAGTGTACGCACATTTTTCAAACACGGGAAAACGTGTACAGCAACAGACATTAATGACATTTCCGTAAGGAGTTTTCTAGTTGAGATTCAACGTGTTCCTCATCCTGGTTTTTAATTGCGGATCTTCATGCAAAATCAAAATTTTCTACCTGAATTGCAACAAACTGGAGTGAAACACGAATTTATTTTCTTTCTCACTTTTTGTCATAAATGCGTAAAAATCCTTGAAAATGCGATTTCAATTCTGAAAAGGAAGAATAAAATTGTTCCACGGGGAGGAGCATTTTCGAGGAAATCCCGACTGTAAACAGTGTTACACATTCCGCTGACCACCTTTAATTAGCAAACACGTAACACTACGCCAAGGTTTACGATGAATTCTCGGAAACGTAGAATAACATGGTCGCATTTCGGCATCGAATATCGTCCACGAAAACAAAACCATTTCTATACGCGGTGTTCACTAAACCCCGATGGAGGTCTTGTACAATATCTAACTTCTATACGTAATGATCGAATATTTATTATCGGAAGTTTATGAAAATAACACAAATGTATCTGTGAAAATTTTTAGAAATTTCTTGGAGAACATGTACCCAAACAAATTTAATAAATATACTGTACTCGGTGGAAAATTAAAAAGATTCATTTGTAAATATATGTACATATATTCTCCATTTTGTATCCGTTTTTTGCCCGCACCGTGATTACGGTAATTACCAGCCTATCCGCGAAACGTCTTGAAATAAAAATAAATATCGAAAGAGCATGTTTCGCAGGGAACGATGCGCAATGAAAATGGCATCGGTGGCCGTATAATTGGAAATAAAAGTTGGTCCTCGGCTTCGGCGGTGTTTTAATTAACGATTTAAATATCCGAGTTAATGATTATCGAGCGAGAGGAAGCGCGCGAGCACACACACAAAGGAGAGGAAAGAACACGCGGAAAGTCGTAAAAGGGTCCAAGGTAAAAAGTAAGTAATCGGGTGTACTTTTTACCGACTTGGACCGTTAACAGGACACTCGGATGGGACGAAACGAGCCTCGGACGGTCGTGGTGTCCATTTGAAATCGATTCAGGTGGGCGAGAACCACGCGCTTTAACGCCCACGCGATCCCACGGGATAAGCGACGATCGTCTCGGTCAAGTTATGTTTCGCCGTGTCCGTGCGGCAGATAACGATCCGCTGCTATTCGCTTTCGCGGATAGCGATATTGTCTGCTAATAATGTGTCTCTCGATTGCTGGATTCCGCTTTGTGTTTCCCGTTCCGCGATTACTCGCGCGAGCCGATTGTTCTTGTTCCACGATCACTGCTATTGAACCGTCCGCGTCCGCGTCCATTCGAACGCTTTAATATTTCATTCATTCGCCGAGATTAGTCCGCGTAATAATGCTTCTTAACTTGATGCGAAGCGCGAAATTCATATTTTACAAATACAGTGTGTATTATTTCGAGCTTATTACGATTATCAAAAGAAAAAGAGAAATTTTTAGTCGAATATTAAACTGTCCATCTGAAAACGCTTCAGTGACGAAATTTTTTCAATTTTAAAACATGTACTTATGCACTAGATTATCAAAGGATAAAAAGAAATTTTTAGTCGACCAAAATCCGCAGTCCAGTTTCAACGAAGGATTCCGGACGGCAAAAGCCGTGCTTCGAGATTTCAATTGAGGAAGCGATGAAAGCTACCGAAATGAATTTCAGCATCAAGTACTGGCGCAAACGCATTTATGCGAGCGGAGGAAGAGAGATACACGCGATAAAATTTTCCGTGACAGGGCAACAGCTTGGAAACACCCCGTTACCGTATTAAAACGGCCCATATCGTCCTTTATTACCCCTAAACATCGTGCTATGCCCCGTATAAAATTGAAGTCTATGTAGCCGTGTAACGATCGCGCAAGGTAACATTCAAATTACTTCTGTTTGTCATTGCTCCGAGAGGAAAGCACTCTCGCATGCTCGACGCACGGAAATAATGATACGCTGAAACGACAGAAGCGGTGATTATCCCAGCGATGCTGGGGCTTTGCGAGCCGCCAGACACACCGTTCCTAAACCTCGTTAAATATAGAAATTTGCCAACATTACCAGCAACAATAATAATAACTCTCCGTTGCACGAATAACAACGCTTGCTCACCATTAAGCCGCGAAATGATTGTCTGAATCGGGTCGATGAAGATTGCACTCGAAAATAATTGCCTGGATGATGTTGTCGTCGATGGGAAAAGTAATTTGTTGCTTTTTCAATAGATTTTCATTTACCCGCTCGGTCTTTGTTAGGGAATTGTTGATCGCGCTGTGCGAAGCGAGATACAATTAACCGGTTTTGCGACGATATTGATTATTTTCTAGTTTTTAGTTTCATGTCTCGGACTTTGTCAATGTGCTCTTTAAAAAATTCATTTCGAACGTTCCAGTGTTCGTTCAAAGTGTTCTAAAGACAGAAGAGTGTTCCTCTTTGAAGATGTCGAGGATATCCACGGTCGTGTCCCCCGTGATCAAGAAAAATTCCTCTTCTTCGACATCGAGCTACTCTCTCTCCATTCTCCCTCTAATTAGAATCTTGCCGTGTAATAGAGCACGTGACTGGTATGTCTAAGCGTGAGACGGCTGCCCTTGAAAAGGGGCATTGTTTCGTTACGGAAGAAGCTTTCAGGGACACGGTGGAAGCAGAAAAATCTACTAGCAAGCCACGTCATGGTGTATCCCGCGAACGGGTCTCCTTCTCTCTTCGGTCGTCTTATGCAACTGACTAACGCGTACAATGTAGCTGCCAAGTGCATGTACTCGCTACCAAAGAGCATAGGCGACAAGTGGGAAAAAACGGCACTGTCGGTAACGACCAGCTGCGGCGACAGAAACCAAGTGGATACTCGAGTTTTCAATGGAAACCATAATTGGTGGTAGCTGTCTAAAACAAAAATCGATTCTCCGCGGGAATGCTTTATCGACGTTGCTGTTGCGTCGTTGACATCTAGACAATCTTACATCTGACAATCTAGACATGGAATTCCGTCATCCAGATATGCACCACAAGATGGCAGTCAATGAAAGATGGATAAATTCGTAATTCTTGTATAATTTCGAGTTTTTTAAATTTGGTTGTATAGTCTTGAAGCTTCTATACATACTCTACGGATATTCCTTGGATGTGTTGTTTCCCTCGACCTAGGACTGTAGATCTATAAGTAGACGATCGATAAGTTACACGCCAGTGAGCTGAGTTTCTCTCTCTTCCCGGTTGTTTCTACCAGACGAGACACGTTTCCACGAAAATGGCGGACCGCCTCCGCGGGAAGCCACTGTTATTACTCGGCCACTGACAATGAGTTACAGTGTTATTACTCCTAGTTTTAGAGCGATACCGTTTCCACCGAGCTCGCCTTTCCCTCCTAACCCTCTCGCGAAAGCCGTAACAGTAACTCACCGCCGCGCCGTTGTAACGAGCTATGGATGCGACGCGAGAGAAGAAACGGAGGATCTAACGAGCGTTAACCATTCTGAATTTCTATGGAACATTAAAATGTTCAAAGTTCGTACATTTACACTTTATTCGAAACAGTTAAGACAATTACTTCGGTGGACCTCTTGATTCTCCCTTACAGCACGATAATCCCATCATCAAGCCACGCAATTCCCCTAGAACTCCAGAGGATCCCTCGATTTTACCGTCGCAAACCGCAGAATATGCGCTCTCGTCCCGGTTTCATTCACCTGCGCTCACCTATTCATCCGGCTCTGCATTGCGCAAGAAAAGACAAAGAGAGAGAGAGTGAGGGAGAGAGAGAGAGAGAGAGAGGTATTCTCCCTGTGGATCTCCTAAACAGGCGCAGTCCGCACGGACATGGACGCGCGCGGTGGCAGAAGATTTACGGCGGGCCGATTACCAGCAGTTAATACTCACGCTCAGGAAATGTTTTATTGCCGCGGGAGGGAAAAGCTGAATGACTCTTCATAAAATCGCCGCGTCCGGACGTTTACAACTCGATCCGAGGCCTCTTCACCCGGTACTAAAATCGAAATTTCTGAAAGTCATCCCCGCCCACCAGAGACCATTCGAAGGACCATTCTTCCGTCTTCCCGTGTGCGGTCGCGCGAGCGCGTCCTCTTAATTACCGGACTCGATCCGCAAGCGCAATCGTCCGAGCACCGCTCGTATATTCTACTCGGTTGCTGCCGGCTACTTCTTCTTATTCTTCTTCTTCTTATTCTTCTTCTTCTTCCTCTTCCTCTTTCTCTTCCTCTTCCTTTTCCTCTTCTTCTTCCTGGTCGGACAACGGTAGCTACCATAGATGACACCGCGACAACTTTCGAAGAAGAGCGATAAATTTTCGAGTGACCTGCTCAGCACTTTCTTATGCGCTTCTTTCGTTCAGACGACGACGCGACGCCGAGCTGCAGTGATTAATTAATCCTTGCGTCGATAGCTGAGTACTTCGTTGCCTACTTTCAATTGTCTAAATCATATATTTCTTGTTTCGAGATATTTCAAGGAAAAGAATATCTAACGGTTCATTTTTCACAATATCGTAAAAATTACATTCAATTAATCTAGTTTAAAATAATGTTAAAGTAATGCTAATGGGCACAATTTATCTTTCAAGTGTTCGAGACGATTTTTAAGAAGCAAATAAAACCAAATAAAATATTATTTTCAGTGGTAGTAGCCTTTGTGTACATCTGATATATATCAAAATTTCACTAAATTCTGTCGAAGGACCCGCAGTCTACTAACGACATTGTTAGAGATTTTTGTGAAATTCTTGTGAAATGTACAATACATGTCTCTCTCTCTCTCTACAAATCCACAAACTAAGATTTACTGACCTGTAAATTTTTGTTAAGCTTGATTTTCTTGGCCGACGGATTATTCTTGTTATCGAATTCTATGCATACATGTATTGAAACGACTGATTAGTATACACTATGTGACGTTACTTCTACTTTACGATCTGGAGAGACACCTCATAGACTATCTCGACGCCATCCGCTAACGCAGCACGACCACTTTTTCACGATCTACAAAAACAGGAGAAGAAACGTAAAAAGTTTTACGAGAACAACACTAGCCCGCTTCACCTGTGTGATGTATGTATATGACTGGAAAGTCTAAAAACGGAGGGATGCTATGTTTATTGATCTATAGGATGACTTGTAAATCAAAACCTCAACTAATTCTAATAAAACGTTCGAACACGATTTATACTAGCTCTAATCAAATGTCCAACTGTATCCCTTAGGTACAAAATTGTACCTAATATGCCGATCTGTAATAAACTGTGTAGATATAAATAATTCTAAAATAATGTAAATATAAAGCCTTTTTAGCCCTTTAACCCTTGACATACGAGTATATTAAAAATATTGTTCAGATCATTAAATATTTTTTCTTATTATAGGAATTAGAATTATTCTCGGTCGGAAAAGATGTTTAATTTTCGAGTTATCAATCTTCAATTTTTATAGACAAATTCTAAGAAAGTGGTATGGAATAAAATTCTATCTTTCATGGGATCAGCCTTTGTAGATCCAAAACAAATAATCGTACTAAATTCTATTAAATTTTGTATTACAGCATTTTTTGAAGATTTTAATAAGCCGTAAACGCATGAAGATCCGCAGTCTACTCCGAATGCAAAGGGTTAATAGAAATAACACGATGACTCTAGTACATACACGAGGAACCTAGTTCTATCGAGTGCACATCAATAAATTTCAGCGTCCGATACCATATTCAGTATTTCCATAGGAATATTTCTGCGGAATCTCAGAGCTTGTGTATCGCGTATTCGCAGACCACCGTGTATACGCGTCAAATGAAGATATAAGAGAAACGGCTCGTATCAGAAACGGTTAATCCTCGATGCCGAGCGAATTTTCTCTATCTTTTATTACGTTACTTAAACTAGATTTAGCTGGATCGGACGGTAGACGGCCGTGGTATTAGAGTCAACGTCTCCTCGATGAAAAGATGATCGAAATCGTCGTTAAGCGACTTTCGCGAAGCGGAAGTCGAGAACCCAGCGTGGCTGAATGTGTCCGTCGATACACCAACCGAGCAAGACGAGGGCCCCATTGACCAGTTTCGTTGATTCCTGGCTGGGTTCAACGTAATCGAGATATTCCACCTTTCCCCCGTGTATCGCGTTACACACCACTTTCATTCGTCTGGCTTCGTCAGGTAGTGACCGGACCGAAACAGTTTTAAACTCGCCCGAGAAACACCCACACGCCGCGCCTAGCCTCTATCCTCCAGGTGATACTGCTAGATACGCGTCTGCGAATCGTGTCTTTTGGAGAGACGAGCTCCTTATGTTGTACGAACACTCGGACACTCGAGACGGGCTTCACCGTTCAGGCAAATATTTTATCTCATTTCCAGGCTCATCGAACAGCTGTCTTCTATCTCTAAAAATTTTCTATGTTCGTGAATCCTTTGGACTCGAAGCGATTTTAATTCGAAAATCAAGATATTTCTTTCATTTTATTCCATGTACTCTTTTTTTATTGAACTTGTTTTCTCTTACAGCAGTCGAGCTTTTCACAATTTATACAGACGAATTTAATAATATTCAAACTGTTTTGAATAATGGTATTATTCCTAGTCCTTCCTCGATTATTGTTCTTGATATAGAGAAAAGAATTTTCGTCGCTACCGACGCAACAACGTTTAACAATGATATTTTTCTACTACCGTGGTGTTATAACAGTCTGATGTTGTTTTATGTGTACAGTGAATTATAGAGGATTAACAAAGGATGTTTCGTAACGGTTTAATCTCTTAATGCCTCGCGCAGCATATATGATACATATCAAGTATCTGCTTTGTGTGTTTAGAGATCTGTAATCCTGAATGGACTCCGACTATTTTATTATACTCGTAGTATATCTGTGCATCACTTGCGAGCAGGTGCCTAGCTTATTTCATTCAATTTACATAGTGCGGTAACATAAGAACGATGTACTATAGGTGTCTTGTTTGCTTTGTTAAAAATCAATCAGGAAACATAACTAAGTATATAAATCAATTCAGTGAAAAGGTCTTGAAGACTGCGATTTAAAAATTCTATCTAATATAGAATAAACTTCGCGACATCCAAAAAACATAAAGAATAAATGAATAAGACAAGTGTATGGTACATAAAATCTTGATAAATTTTACTTTAATCTCGTTTTCATTTCAATTAACATCTTTTTTTACAAGATGTTTTCCACAGACCTGAAGACTGAGAATATTTTCGACTGGATCCATTAAGATCCTTGAAAAATCATGATCGCCTGAAACGAAGCCGAATTCCATGTAACCAGCGTTTTTCCGCGAACACTGTGCATGACAAAACAATTTCGGAGATGTTAGAGTCGTTACCCGCGATCCGAGCGGAGTTAAAAAAAGGTGACTCCGAAAATGACTCGGCTTAGTCTATTTTAGGCGACTGGTGCCAATGTATTCTTATATCCGTTGCGTTTCACCGATCCCACGTATTTTTACCTCGACGTTTCAGAATCTTTTTATTAGAGTGAATCGCGCGCGTTTCTCGTCAAAAATCGCTCGCGTGCCAATGTCCAAGACGAAATGTCGATCCTGTTGTCTTGAATGCTTGCAAAACGCGACAGCGCGGAAGTAGATATGTATGTATGTACATACAGTATACAATACAGTATTGTACAGACACGCGGCACATCGAGCTCTCGTTCCATGCCTCTCGAACGTCGAATGGTAATCGTTACATGCGCGAGATACGATCGACCCGGGAACTTTTGTCAATTATTGCCGTCGCGTTTTTACGCCCTCGATATTTTTTGTTTTCCCCCGAGCACTTCGGAATCTTTAGAGGGACATCATTTTCACTTTTATACCGCGGGCGATATAAAAATACCACTGACCTCCTTCGCGGAGACAAAGCATTATCATGCTAATGATGATAGACACTTTTATCGCGGAGAAACAGGAAAAGAATTTTTTATCGGAGAGAAAGACATCGATGAGCCCTTCTATTACCAGAGCCAGTGAACGTTTTCCGCATCGCTATACTGCGGATCTTTTTACTCTGCGAAATAAAAATGTTCGAATTGTGACAAATTCGAGTGAAGTAGGAATGTATTTTCTTTATTGACACGTTTAATTAGATGATTTTTTAACTTTCGTGATGTTTCTTCTGTTTTAAAGGAAACCTGCACATTTTTGTTGTGAACGCATAAAATCCGCATTATTTTACCACTTTTGTTAGAAATGCGTAAAACAGATCTGGTAGAGATCTATGAAAAATAATGGGGGTGTCGAATGAACGAACGAATTGAATCGCGACTCGATCTGGGATACATACAAAGTGTTCCACGATCGGTCTTTAATGTCGCCGGGAGAATTCTCGGTCACGATTCCGGTAACTGTTCGTCGGTGACGGACAATCGGGACGGGGATGCAGGCCAAGTTAATCCGTTACGATGAGTTATCGTATTATTAACACGGCGGGGGAACAACATCGTTAAATTCGGTCCTCGGGCCGGGCCGGTAGACGACGCCCGCTTAATTATCAATTACCCACGGCCCTCCCACGAAAGAGGCAATTGCAATTACCGTCCGGTCACGAGGCCAGAGGTGCAAGCACGCCCGCCGCCGCGCCGTCTCCACCTCCTCTTCTTTCCTCTCTCTCCCTCTCTCTCTCTATCCGAAAAAGATTTATTTCGAGCGTATGTATGCGGATGAAGAACAATGCGAGAATTGGGGAAGTGTGCCACGAGAGGCTGGTAAGGCCCGCGTGGTCGCCGATGCAACGCACCTGGATCTTCGCAGCGTGGTGCATCGTGTGCATCCGCGAGAGACTGCACCTCGAACCTCGCCGTGACGGCGAGTCATTCGTACACGATGCCGTGAACAACGGAGGATTTTATTTATGCTTGAACGTTCAACGTCGGAGAACATTAGTGCGTACAATTTTTCGAATATTCTTATTCCATTTACCAGAAAAATAGTTTAGTATTTGATATACTAACCCTTAGCGATTGCTGTACCATTATTAGACAGCGGATATTATGCATTTATGAGAAAAATGAGCTGGCGTAATTCGAAACAGTGAAATATTAGAAGAATTTAATAATACTGTTCTACTATGTAGAAATCAATTTCTGTTTCACTCCAGCTGAATGCAAATCAACTAGAACATTTTTATTTTGAATAATCTAATTGAAGCTGTCTAATTATTATACCAGAATCGTTGATCTAAGCGCGTGTGGTTGGATCGATCGTGCAAACACGCGGATTACTCGATCGGGCCGGTGATTCGGCATAAAGAGGTCCGGCTCACGAGGTCCCATTCCCTTAATCAATTGTATTTGAATCGTCGCCGATTTCGTAAGTGCATTCTCGGTGTGCTGGTATCATAATGCGATCGCGTAGTGCACCGACACGGCGTCCACTTGATAAGCCGTACGTGCCACCATTAGGCACACGATAATTTTATTTACCGGGCCCCTTGTACGGTACCTGGCGGGTTGGGTCTTTGCCCGCGAGTGCCGGGACGAGATAAATGATGTGAACGCACTCTTAGCACTCATTTGCATCCGAGAAGGATACTAGTGGAGGTTGCGGAGACTCGACTCGGTTTGCCGGCATCGCTACCATCGACATCGGCATCGCTGCCACCGCCTTCGACGACAACGACAACGAGACGTCGCCGGACGGACAGACGACTCTCCCAATGATTTATTCCGACTTTAATCCCCGGCGACGTTCTCGATCTCGATGCTCCCCGGCGCGACACGTTGACAGCCGGGTTCCCCTCTTCGCGCGGCTAACGATATTTATGAAAGTCAACTCAATTTTCAAACGGCCGCTGATGTAACGCGGAAGCGAAAGTCGCTAACATTTTGCCAGCGCGAGAAAAATCGTTTAAGCTACCTCACCTGGGTAGAGCGCTCGCGAGCGCACAATGCTCTCGCAGCGAAAGCCGTAGAGCTATACACCGGCTTCGGATGCTGTGTTGCTGCATACTGTTGTTGTTGTTGTTCCTGGATGTTGGTGACTGCTGCCTAGTTTCTCGGATATCTCGCCTGGATATATGTGTGTGTGAGCAGAAACCCTCCCAGGATTCTAACCAAGAGAGTACCTATCGTTCGCGGGTCCCCTTGGTCTGGGTGCACGATCGATCACGAGGATCGCGGTAGGTGTTCCGCGCGCCGCGCTATAATAATAACCGACTAACAAGGGCAGCAGAGTTCAGGTAGGCGCTCTCGAGGAATCGAGCACGTAGGAAATCGAGCAACAAATGGGTAGGTGGCTGCCGGCTCAGGTCTCGACCTCGTCCTGCCACGATTAATATTTCCATCGTGCATTGTTCCTCGTCACGTAAATCTCCCCGGCGAGATAAGACCCTGGCTTTGGAAACCGTTTATAAGGTTGATTTGTATCGTTACGCGAAGAGAGAGAGAGAGAGAGATGCGACCGCTGCAACCCGGGAAATAGAACCGACAAGCCGCGACTCCGCCACCTACCGTTTTCTCAGAGCTTATCTTCAACGAGGAACGGGGAAACCTTTTACACGGACGACCGGGCGAAATTCTGATCAGACCAGTCTTGCGCAATAGTTGTCTTAAGCACAGTGTCTGAGGAAGCTATTATGTTGAGGAACAACATTGTAGAGGATAAAATCTATGAAGAAGGAATAGGATCTAACAATGAGGAACATCGTGACGAATAAAACAGAGGATGAGCAAAGTTGAATGAAAGCTTATCACCGTTCCCGCCTGGTCAACTCGCCACGTTCTACATTGTACGATTTACAGCTCCCCTTTGAACCGCTCGCGTCCGCAGAAAGATCTACAACGATCTCGATCTACAAATTACGGTCGATCGACACGGCGAGAGCAACCGCACCGGCGCGAAACAAAGAGAAACACACGATGACCAAGAGTTCATCTCGAGGCTTCTAATCGTTTGAGAGAAAAAACGAAGAACGGGGTGAAGCAGTTGAGATGGACTGGCGTGGCGGTCCACGTCGCTCTCTTGACTGTTCGCGGAACAATCGATGATTAATGATCCGGCGGCCTGGCGGAAGAGAATTAATTAAGTCCTAGAGACTCGGGACAGCTTGGGAATTTGCATCGGTTAGCAGTAACGCGTTGCGAGAAACATACGAGAAACATCCGCGGAGAATTTATTACTCTGGGGTCCTTCCCTCTCTCTCTCTCTCTCTCTCTCTCTCTCTCTCTCTCTCTCTCTCTCTCTCTCTCTCTCTCTCTCTCTCTCTCTCTCTCTCTCTCTCTCTGACATACACACACACACTTGTGCTTGTGAATGCAGCTTAAGGCGCGTGCTGCTGTCACGGGGATCGCTGCAGTGACAGTCGGCACGGTGACTGTCTTCATTGGTGATTGACATCACGATCGCGGTGTTCCGCGCGCGTACGCGGCGGCTCGCCAGAACGACACAAAAAGAGCGACGTCGTCGTCGTCGTCGTCGTCGTCGTCGTCGACGTCGGTCTCCTTTCATTTCAGGCTCACCACGTGCCCGGCGAGCCGACGCTTTTCTTCGCCTTTTGCGGCGCGGCATTGTGAGAGACAGCCGTGGAAAAAGGAACAAGATCAGCTGTTTGCGTTTTATTTCACCTCTCGCCCCGACATTTGCATTACCTGCTAACTGAGTCTTGGCTGCAGGAATCTCGGCAGGATGAAGAGTACGTGGGATAGAAATAGTTCCACCGAGCACAGGGTGAAGCAAGATTTCATGTGGACGCTAATCCAGCCAGCACTCGTTGGAACATTTCTGTGAGAAATTTTCAGTTGCGTGGAAGTATTTCAGCAGATACAATGAATCGACATAGCGCAGGTGAGCTAAGATTTTTTGTAAACGTTAATCACTATACTGCGGATCTTTATGCATTTATATCAAAATTGAGTAGATGAACTTCAAAATTGTTGAAATATTTTAAAAATTGAATCCTCTATTAAAATCATTAAGGGAACAAATAATATTCAGTTTGGTTTCTATTTCTGGCAATCGATGCAGACAATTTTTATTTTGCATAAAGATCCGCAAGTCCACTAATCACCAAACTAGGCACAACGTGTACATCATAACTACAGTGTTCGAAGCCGGATAAAACAAATTAAAGGCGAACACTCGATACCCGAGGACAAAGGATCTAGATATAGAAACCGAGAGACAAAGCTGCGGAGATTGACAAGAACTGTCTCGTGCCTAAGTTTTGACTCTCGGATAAAAATGGAAGAACTGCTGACTCACGTGACAGATAAAGACGTTTTGAACCGGCTGTTGTCTTGATGAACAAAGACTCCGAGTTATCTCGAGTTGCCGAAGCCAGAGAAAGGAACGACATTTTTTTAATGGAAGAAGATTCCTCTTTTCAACGAAAACTGGTGTGACTCACAGCTCTGCCATATTTGAAATACCAATATTCTTAGTTCTGAAAATCGTTGGAAAAGAAAAGTCAACTTCCATTTCATCTCGCTTTCTGTTCATCAGATATCAAACGAGCTACCCAACTTAGTAAGATCAGTCAAATTATTTTATAAACTATGATAGGAAGACATTCGTTTATTCGGAAGGAGCAACACCGTTTTAAACAAACCATTTACGGTGGAAATTATCCGGAGATGAAAGTATACTGCGTCCTGTTCAAATAATCCGCATTTTGTTATTACAGTCAGCGCAGAAATCACGATGGAGAAACCGCGACGACCTCCTCGGTCCCCGCGGTTAGGTTTCGATCAACTCGCGGAGAAAGAGGAGAGGGTCGTGGTTTCAAAATGGCCGTCGATGGACCGCGAAGGAGCACATGTAATGAGGTGAATCAAAACTGCCCGCCGCGTTAGATTGGCATTCATCATTAATCCGAGTGCGACGAAACGCAAGATCCGAACAAAATGTTCAACTCCGAAAGTGCCTGAAAGTCAGGCTTACTCGTTTACAATTTTTCTAAAAAATCTCTAAGTATTTATTAACAGAATGGGTGCTGATCACTATAACCTAGCTGCTTCACTGCGCGGGTAGGTATTATTAACGATAGTCAGTGTAAATGCAATGCGAATTGTATAATTCACAAAGACGCAAGCTAATGAATGCCCCACTTATTGTTAGTCTGGGCTTTCAACCATCTCTAAATGTAGACTTGTTGTAAAGCGAAATAAACCCGGGTTTAAAGTGCTTAAATAAAAGACAAAATACGCGAATAATTATTGCGCTATCAGTTCGCCGAAGTGCCTCCCCATCGAAGCGCGTGACAGCAGAAAAATGCTGACTCCGTTTATCAGAGCATTTGTTTCCCGGATCGGTGACCGCAAAGCTACGATCTTAGGAGGGCTATCTTAACACCTCCGAGCGAAGGCTTCCACCACCCCGAGCGCCCTTTACCCGGCTGGAAAGTCGCTAACAACATTACGCTCATTGAGCAATACTGAATGGACTCCGGCACTTTAGCCGAACACCGGTATCTCGACACTGACTTCGCATTTAACGCACTCTCGGCGTTCACCTCGACCCACGGACACGCTCCGGCACGCTCGTCGTCTCTCCTTCTCCTCTCCCTCTTTCTCTCTTCTTGTCTCTGGACCGTGAGACTTCTATCTGGAAGCGAAATCGATATTCGCGAAAATAAACGCTACGTGGAAACGCTAGGAAATGGATAATTCGGTAGATTAGAGCGCGTTCGGTCGGACGGGTTATGCGCGCTTTAAGCGGTTACGTCCCGCTAACTTCCCCCATAAACATCGCGTCGAAATGCCGAGGCCCCGGCTTCGAATGGACTTTACGCGCCGCTAGATACGCCTAGGGAATCCGTATATCTGCAGGCCGTATCTGCGGCTGGCCAATGAATGGATGCGTTCCCCGGCGGCCGGATAATTGGGAAGATTGTAACCGCCGCATGGGTTATGCACTTTACCGTCCGTCTTGCAAGCTCCCGCTGCCTTTGTCCCTAAGCCTCTCGCACGCCGCGCCGGGTGCTGCCGCCGAGATTGTCTACACGGTGCACCGCAGAATTTTACCGTTTCCATGCCACCGGATCTTCTGCAAAAATCCGTTCCCCTCTTTCCGAGACCGAAAAATGCCAGGTATCATTACTGGACCGTGGACCTTTATGCAAAACAGAAAATTCTCCAAGTCAATATCGAAATGTCACCATATTCTTAGGTTCAGACCACTTGGATACTACTCTACAACGTAGAGACATTCTTAGTCGCAAGAATAGCAGACTCGCTGCGGATCGTCGACTAATAAAAAGGATAATTGTCGGTTGTTATCCACTGACATTTCGAGTTGACAGAGATAATGACGCTCTTTAAGAATTTACTTGAAGTTACGTTCAATGTGTTGTAAGTTTCCTTTGTTAGGGCGATTCGGAGTGTAATGAACGGCGAGTAAAAATTCCGTACACGGATTATCCATTGGAAGTAACCATTTAATCGGACGAGTTTTTGAAAATGACTGTATTATGCAACATAGACGCTGGTGAATTCTTGAAGAAATGGCAAGCGATAGACAGACATCTAAATTTTCGCTTAATTTGTACAGGGAGGGGAGGTACAATTACAGGCATAATGAATCAAAGATTAAGGGAAATTTATTTCTAAAAACCTGAATAAATGCATTCTTGTTATTTTCGTGAAAGAACGTAGATGTTAATGAAAAATCTGCATGAAACGCAGATTGGTTACCGTCTTTTTACTTCGAGAAAGTAAAAAATGTGTTGGTCGCCCGATATTCAAATAAAAAAGGAGTGAACACGGAACGCAATGAGAAACGCAAACTGAATGAGCCGAGTAATCAAGAGCAGCCAGAGAAACCATGTTCTACATTCATTTCCACGCTGTCCCGTGCAATCCATCTTCCCTGTCCCAGAAGAGAAGCGTGCATTAGAGGCTCGTGCCGAATCCCAGAGTGCGATTTCTGGTTCCACGGGAATGCAACGAGGAGGAATGCGCCCAACCAACGTCTGCGTAAGAACAGGATCTACGGATATCGATATCGATGTGGATCAGTGTGGCATTGGTGCGCTGGGTAGCCAGCTACGGGCATAGTACAGGCCAGAGATCGTTAAACCCGCTATCCGACAGCCGATACTTTAACTCCTTTGCGACGATATATCGCGGCCCGCTATAAAATCCCATTGTAAACGGTACACCCGTGGCCTAATCTCGCCACTGCCTCGTATTTCCCTTTTGTATACGGGCTCATTAACCGATCTCTCGTGTGTGCACTGTGCACGTGCTGGGATTTTGACAGGTGCCGTTTCCGTGTTACCCCGTCCACTATAGTTCACTCGTTCAGCGAGGAGATCGAAACGCTGGCGCTGTTACAAACTATCAGGTCGTGAGGAAAGTAATTTCGTTTTACTTGTAGAGATTAGGGCTGTTACTTTCCTTTGAAGATCGAAGATTTTCAAGCTTCGAAGCTTCGATTTCAGAAACTTCGAAGGTGATGTGGTAGACTGCGGATCTTTATGCAAAACAGAAGTATTTTGCAACGATTGTAAGCAGCAGGAGTTAAATAAAAAGCGACTTCATCCCTTAACAGATTTTTTACATTGAGAGTAGCAACATTCTTAGATTTTCTGATCTTTCACTGTTTTATATTTTACCCAGTCAATTTAGCACATACAAGCTGGGATTCAAAGATTCAGAATCTTTCTATTGGGTCTAATATTTACGCTGATTAACGATGGTTAGTTATCAGAATTGCGTGCTCGTAAATACATATTCATAATTGTGAAGTCAGCTGATTAAAAGGTGAAAGAGCGTACGAACGCGTTGCGAGGACGACTCGCTGTACACAATAAATGTCGTATATAAATGAGAGAATTAAAGATCGGCTCTAAACGGCGCGGCGTATTAGAACGGCCACTCGAATTTCCACGGGTGTCGGATGGCCGGCGCGAATGATCAGTTGCATAATCGTCCGATAACGATCATTCGATTCGACGGGACGCGACGCGACGGTCGTGATAGAGGCGACGACCGATCAATCGATCCAGCGAGAGCAACCGAGCGGGCACCGTTCGCTGGATCGCGTACATACAAATCGGTGGCACGACTGGCTTCCTGTATCGCGTTATTTATTGAATCTATGCACTTAACGGTGCACGGGTCCCGGCGCGGCGCGGCGTGTCTGGCTGCAGCACCGTGGAGACGGTCTCCCGACGCGCGCGCGGCCATTGTTTATACTCGCGAGCTGCATCTTGTGCAGCAACGCCGCGCCGTGTGGTGCATATTCTAGCCATTGAAATGGCGTTCCACGAATCTGTGAAACGCACGGCATGGGACCGAATCGACTCGATACAAATAGAATCGCGTTAATCGACGCGACGTTTGCGCACATCGTGAATGCCTTTTATCCCCGAGGATTGTTGCAACTAAATCGACGCGCGCGAAGACGCTCCGCTGCAAATTGTTTCGCGCTCCCTCGTTGTCACTTCCATTGCATTTTTGCTGCTCCTTTCATTTTTCCGAGATTCGACAATCCGCATCAGTGATTTTCTTCATGAATTTTAAATAAATTATATATTCAATAAACTTCAATAACATTCTGTCGATGAACGTATCAAGCATCGTTCGAATATTTCGTCGATAAATTGCAAAAAAGCCTGAAGAGTAACCCTTAACCCTTTGCACTCGAAGCTATTTTAACTTGAAAATGAAACATTTCTTCCTAGCTAAAATATCTCCATTCCCTATTATTTTTGAAATTTTATGGATATAAAATTAGTAGACAGCGGATCTTTATGCATTTATGAAGAAATTGGTTGGGCGAAATATGAAACAGTAAAAGATAATGTTGCTTTTAGTGTAACAAAAAGTCGTTAAGGGATGAAATCAATTTTTATGTTATTCCTCTGCTTCTCACAATCAATACAATGATTAGATACCGACATATTTAATAACGTGAACAATATTTTGAATAATGATACAGCAATTTTTAGTGGCGCCTCAGCGTGACCATTAATCGCTTAGGGCAGCGAACGGCTCAATTATCGTGGAGCGCGAGCGAGCGAAATTGGTGTTCATGAATGAATGATCGAAATCCATTGAATGGGTCCGCGGAATACGGCCACAGTGGACTGAAAGGAGCGAGCCGGTAAGTCTGTTAAAAATCTTCTTGATCTCCGTTGTCCACTAATCCGAAACGCCCGGTATAACCATCCCGGTCCACGGTTCGCAGCCTTTTAAGCGACAGGTGCAAACATTCGGTAGGGGTAGAGGGGCGTCGCAAAAAAGGAAGCCAGTAATTGTAAGCCCCGGGTAGAAAAACCAGTTTGCTAAAAACAACCTGGGCTCGATCGTGTCTTGTTGCGGGGCTACCGAATAAGACGGGACGAGTCAGTGTACCGTGAGTACGAGAACCGCGTATAAGGAATACGGTTGGATTCCTTTTCGAGACGAGAGAATGTATGTAGGCCCGCGTGCATACAGGTGCGCGTGTTAGTCGCCGCGGACCGATGCTGTTACTTTTTCTTCCTCTTGTCTCTTTCTTCTTTGCGTTGCTCTTTACTGCTTCTTCCTTTTCTCTCTCTCTCTCTCTCTCTCTTTTCGTTTAATCAGCTGGAACGAATCTCGGTACTTAAACGATTCACGAAAAATCAGATTAAAAAGGGACACACGGAATTGGTAATTTGCGCGTGGGATGATCACTCTCCCTGCGAAGGATAAAGAACGTAATGGTTATTTGATTAGTTCTTGGTACGTTTGAAAAAAGGCAAGAATAATTACCTTAGCAGCTACTGGAAGAACAAAAAGATTTTTGACTTAATGGAATACATCTTCCTTATGGCTTGGTTTAGTCCTTCGGCGAATAAATTAAAGTTTCAATATGCTATAATTCGTAATATAGTGAACCCGTTTTAAAGTTCCTTCTATTTTGTGATTTTTTTCTTTCTGTCTGCTAGGAAAATTAAATTATTCAGTGTATTTTGTAAGTAACATTTCTCTTTTGTGAAATTGTGACTTTTTTATTAATAAAAATATAAAACAATGTAATATGTACAAGTACGAAGAAATATACGTACGATCAAATTGTCTTATCGGAGGCCTATTCTACAAGAAAATCGAGTCTCAAAGTTCATTGAGCAGCAGTGCGTTAGTAATTACACGAAGTAGAAACGGTAGTCATGACACAGACACGTCAGCCGATTCGTACATACGTAATGCCACGTGCGTTCGCTGAAAGTTTATTCTACACTTTCCGTGTACGTAAGAAATCGATAAAAATTCAAGTCTAAATAAATCAATAGACTTTATGGAAAATAAAAATGTTCTGCATTTATTGTGGAAAGCAGGAATAAAATAAAAATTGATTTCACTCCGTTACATTAAAATCAACATTACCGTTTTATATTTCACCAGCCAATTTCCTCATAAATACATAAAGATCTGCAGGAAAGGAAATAAATGGTGTAGCATGGAAAGAATCAGAAGAAACGTGTGTTGAAGTTACAACTACTTCGAGTGCAACTTTAAGATAGTTGCAACTCGGAAGATGATGCGGATAAAAAAGAGGTGGCTAATGAACGAGTGAAGAAGAGCGAAGAGAAGAGAATTCGACGGTGGGGTTCAGCGAAAAAGCCGATCGATCGTGGCGCAAGGAAGCGTCAAAGACATTCCGCAGGTCTGTTCTCAGCAGCGTTAAAGGCCGTCGACACCCGAAAGTGTGCGAGCCCCGAAAAAGGAACACTGGGATATGGAGGACGCGTCTCGGGAACTGAGTCGACGATGTCAGCGGCGGCGGCGGCGGCGTCGCTCATTTGAACCAGCCTGACCTTACTTAACCCAAATCTCCTCGGAATCGGCCAGTTTCAGGCCGATCGCCCGACCTGACCTTCCTTAACCCGATTCTTCTAGAATACGGTTACGAACCGCACGCGAACGTCGAAGCGGAAATCCTACGACACGGCCCGTTAGCCGCGCGTATTTGAATTGAATAACGATCGCCTTTAAATTCGTATCTAGGCGACTGTGACTGCACGCGCGACCGCCGACACATGGATACACAGATAGGAAGAGAGAGAAGATTATAGAGAACGAGAGAAAGAAAGAGAGAGAGAGAGAACGAGGATCGTGGCTGAGGCCGCGTTCACGGATCGCTGTGTTCACCTGTCGCAGGTAGAGCGGAATCCTCATTGAGATTCCGCCGTGGTCTTTTTTCTATTACCGTCCCAGCGGCCATTGTTCTACCCGTCGTAAATTATTGCCAACGGTTGCCGGTCGAATTGCTCAAAAACTGTGTGTAAATCACCCGGTATTAGAAGGTCGTCGGGACGATTGTTCCACCGCTGTTTTCTAACATGCATTTATACAATAGTCAGATGTATTTGTATTTGGATGTTCTGATTTTATAATTGTCAGGGTTGGCATTTTCTAATTGTATCAATTAGAAAAACCTGCAGCGGATCCCTAATTTTGTGAATCTCTCGGCACGTATTACTATTTCATAGTGAACGGATCCGTGAATAGGAATGGACAAATTTGGGATTTTACTACATCCAACAAAAAATGTATTTACATCAGGGAAATAGTTTGTCCACGAGCTATCTGTATGTTAAATTAAAGTACACACCCAGCTGCGCCTATGAGTCGCCATATAATTTAGCTAATAAAATCGGTCGAATGTTGTTTAAAATTCATGAGAATCGACATCGCGTAGACATGAAATTCAACTGGTAATGTACATTTAAATTGGACAGTTAAATGTTTAAACTGTGCATTAAAGTTATCCTCAGGTTCCGATGCGATTATTCGCTGGGGAAAAAATTGTTTTGCAAACTGACGTGCATACATGTTACAACACGAAGAAACAAGCGTAAATATCGTTGCAAAGTTTGTTTGTAAATATTCGAAGTCTGAATAATCGCCAAAATACCAAACGTACACAAGTGCGACTTTTTAAGCATACATTTTGTGTTATCAGCAAAGTATGAAAAAATTCGAAAGGCGGTGAACCAATTTGACGACTGCTGCTTATTTCGACGTGTGTTTTCTATTCGATAGTTATTTATTTATTTATAGGTTATTTTAATGTGGTCGCGTTAACAGCGAGGTCATTATCTACCACATAATTTTGACATTGGGATGAGAGGCAGCAACACTTTACAGCAGTTCATATATCCATGGTTATAATTCTTCCTAGAATGCCGTATCTATCTATCTATCTATCTATCTATCTATTTTATATATATATATTATATATATAAAATAAAAAAGTTTGTGTGTGTGTGTATCTGATTCGGTGGATTTATCGCAGGTGTTGTCCATCTGTCGGGGTTGAAGTTGTCGGAGCGCGGTGGTTGTAAATAAATAATCGGTCGGTTCGGAGCTGATCCGTGCGCGTTTTTTGTCTACTATAACAACCTTTTCAGATATACCGCCAGTGGTCAAACGCAACCCGCCCGGAGGACCTAGCAGCTAGTGTCACATATTTTCAGTTTCGAGATATTGCCATTTAAAGTTTTGATCACTAATTTTGAACATGTGTAGGCCATCGGTTAAATTGCATTATTTTAGTGAGCCTTTCGAATTTGTTTTTACGACTTCTTTCTGGTAAATACGTATGTAAACCCTATGCTCTACAGCTCAACTAATACAAACTCGAATTTTTTGATATTGTCACATGTGGTGTTTCTCCTTACGACTACAGATATATCGGTGGATCTAAAGAAGAGGAGGACGTCCCTGAAGAATTCGATAGTTGGTCCCCTCCAAAATCAGCCGAACGAACGGCAGCCGATTGCGAAACGCGTCTCGTCGTCGAATACTCGGCGAGCAAATGATTCATCGTGACTTTCACAATGAACGTCAGTCTAACGCCTTCCTCGAGGAGGAGAAGAAGAAGAAGAAGAAGAAGAAGAAGAAGGAGAAGAAAAGGAGACGAAGAATACGACGGAGAAGAAAAAAGGAGCGTCTCCCGATGTTCGCGGCGGTTAGTGTCCGCGTCCCCGAGCCCATAAACTGAAATAGTCGTGTTTACAGCCGTCCGAGGCAGATAAATATAAAAGGCGGTACACAGCGGCGAGCGCGCTTCTACGCGCGAGGAAAAAATGCAAAAGGAAGCACTTGAGAAAAGACGCAGAAAGAGAGCCAAAGAGACAGAGAGGCCACGAACGAGGAAGAAAGAGAGAAAGAAAGAGCAAGAGACGCGCGTTCGACGCACGCCCTCCGGGAGCCTCGATACGTTTCTAACGGCAAGAATTATGCCGGGCAGAGAGTACATAAGGCAACCGGCTAGAATGCGGATTTTGTTGGTCGCGTTGTCCCTGACACTGATCGCTAAAGATGTCCATCCGCGACGCTGCGTCTCGCCGTCGATCGGAGACTTCGATGCGCGCACGAGACGCATCCTTCTTTTTCCGCGACGCGTTCGAACCTCTCTCTTGTTTTAGTGCCGCACGCGATGATTGACTCGGAACAGTTGCCAGGGTTGAGAATCCTTTTTTCGGCTTTCTGATCTGTTTGCCGCTCGAAAGTGCGCCGAGGGCAACCAGCCTCTTCCCCGACGTCAATAATTGGTCCGAAGATCCTACAACCACGTTCAAGCAGGATTTTGAAGATTCTGATCGAACTGTTAAGTAGAAAGGAATATGAAGATTCGCAACAATACAAAATGGTTTACCCGTAGTAATTGAATTCGTGTTCATTTCACTCTTATCGAATCATTTGTGTAAAGATTTTTAGTAAAATTCGAGTTACGTTCGATTCTTCACGTTCCATCTGGCAAGAATCGCGGAGCGTAAAGATTTTCATTATTCCGCGGCGAATGTTTGCAATACACGGCGGAAGTTATTTACGAGCAGGTCGAATAGCATTCCAGAGCTGGAAGACGAAAACGAAAGTTCGACGAAAACAGTCTCTCCCATGGGAGGGATCAATAACCAAAAAATCACCAGGCCGAGGACCAGGTGTGCAGAGAAGAGGGGGGTGCGCACGCTTGTTATTTTCCCTGTACGGCTGACGTGTGACAGACGTGGCCCTTAAGGGCCCCCATCGACTGCCTCGGGGCCCGTTGCAGAAGAAGATATATTTAGACTCCTCTGATGGGTCCCTCGCGTTCCCCAGGTACATGCTGCACAGTGGGTCGATATTGTAAAATACTGGGCATTTCGCAAAAATATGTTGTCTCCTCTCTCTGCTTTCCAATCGCTTTCCAATCCAAATTTTATCCAATCATTGTCTAAATCTTTCAAAATTTGAGCAGGAGAACAGTTTTTCAAAACATACTCCATTAAAAAGATATGTAACTCAGGTAATTTTGATTATTTTCACTTGAAAAGAAATCACACATGTACCCGAAATACCGCCGAATGTGTATGCACAATGCTAATTGAAAAGGTTCAATCATTTTTTCGGGAAAGAATTCGAAAATCTATGGAAAAACCGCCTCCATATCTCCTTGCTTGATTGCGAGTCCGTCGCGCTATGGCGGCGCACGCACCGCGGCGCGGCGAAATTCGCGTGGAAAGTGGAAGAGAGGATTTGCGAGGTGCCTGGCGTGGCAGCGTGAAACAGAAATCGAAGCCGACGATCCCGTTGCAAGCGTGGATAATTTACAGCCGGTACGGAACGCTCGCGACTAGGTATAACTCACGCGGGCAAATCAGTCTGTCAAATAAACGTACGGCCGTAAATGTACATTTTCACCGAGCGGCGCCGTGCCGGCCGTGTCCGAGTGAGATTTTAACGGCAATCTGTGTCATGTATCCATCAATAATCCGGGATCATTAGGTGGCGAGCTTCCCGCGGAAAAACCCCGCGATAATCAACGAGCACCGCGTTGCTGCACCGCGGCGAAGTTCTCTCCTCGTTTCGAGCGCTGTCACGACCGAATGAAAGCCTTCAATCTCTTCGACACCGCGGGATAATTCATTGATACACCTAACATTTTAGTTTTCACACTTGGCGTCCTCGCGGGAAAAAAGATCTTAAAAAAGTCTTACAGCATCCGGGCTGTATACGGACGCGGTGTAGTACTTTCACAAATGCTGCACTTTCGTTCCAAACTTTAATTTTATTAAAAGATAAGAAAATTTTAATGAATCATTTCAATAAATTAGATAGTTCCAGCGTTAAAATTGACGAATCTACTGAAGAAAAGCTTAATACTGTCCTTAATTTTATATGTTTATACATCACTAGACTGTGGATCTTTATGCAAAATAAAAGTATTCTGCATTGATTGTGGGAAACGGGAATAAAATCAAAATTGATTTCATCCCTTAATGACGTTTGTTACGTTAAAAACAACAATACAATATTCTTAAATTTTTCTAATCTATTACCGTTTTATATTTCATCCAACTAATTTCTTCATAAATGCATACAGATCGCTGCTAGGGAAGAGTACCGAGTATCTTTGTGACGACACAAAACATTACTGTTTCCAGCGACAACTGCACTCGTCACACCTAACACACACACAGCCAAGAGGTTAAACATCCGTGCTAATTCCTGGTCGTGAAAGAAGAGCCACGGTCCACCGAATCGGAGACAGTCGCCAAGAAGACGAGATTCCGTTTTGGTCGGTCGCGCTCAAGCGAACTCTCGCTACCCCGCGAGTCGCTTTCGCAGGAAAGAAAGTCAATAAGAGCAGAGTCTGGCGTTAGGAGATCTGCCTGACCGTTTCCCATTACCATAATCTCGTTTCGGCCGAGTGAAATTAGTCTAGCGCTCGAACGAGACAAGAAACACGAGGGGACACGCGGACACGAAATTCAGAAAACCAAACGAACATGGTAGCGCACGGTTAAATTTCCATAAAACCTGCCCGGTTAACACGGGTCCGCTGTTCACCTAACAGTCTCGGTGTTTCTGTTCGCGAATATTGAAGACAACTGGCTTCGGAACCGATGTACATTTAACCGTGCGCTACAGTGAACGAGGAGTACGTCCGAAGAATCAGGGAAGAACTTACCTCGCACCTGGAAGTGTCCAGTATCTCGACCTCGGTATTAACGTTATCGATGGTAACACTGTGCCGGTACAGGAAATCTGTAACAGAGTAGAATGAGATTATACTGACGCCTTGATGAACGATAGCCGAGAGGGCATTCCTGAATCGCTATCGCCGCGGACGGTCTACAGGGCTAGCGAAAGGAGCCCGCAAGAGAGAAGACGTACGAGCTCGCTCGGCAAGGATAATGAAATCGATCCGTCAGTCCTCTTCGAGGATCGGGAGAGATCTCGCCGGCCGGTGGACGAGTAATCGTTGGATCTAGCCTAGCGTCCTTGGTCCGGCAGCCGATCCAACCGACGATAACTGAAACTGAATACCGCGGGTCCCGCGAGATCGATCTAAGAGCAAACCCAGGCTAATATTAATGTCGACGCGACGGTGAAACGGTCTGCGTCGCTTAAAATCCCTGTTAATTCTTGAAATCATTCTTTCACGATGGTTCTTCTCGCCTTTTTAGTTTCGGGATCGCTGCTTCCCGGCACCGAGAGACCGACCGCCACTTCCTTCTCGCAGGCTCTCGACGTTGCCCCCACAGTGATTTACGCCCGCCATTTGTCCGCTGTCTTCGGTCGTCGGGATACACGCGAAACGACCCCGGACCCGCAACAACAACCATAGAAATTGAAATTCCCGATCCGGGCGAAAGCTACTTTGATCGCTTGAAATAGGCGCCGATTTTTCTTCGTTTTCCCGGATTTCTCGAAAGTATCTTCGTTGTTTTTAGCAATACAAGAAAATGATTCAGGCAGAAAATGTTTGGTTCAGTGGGGCTATTATTCTGACGGAGAAGTTTCTTTTCTCTAGGTCATATTATCCGATATTTCAAGGTCATCGTCGTTTTTTTTTTAATGGAACGACGTGTTTTAATTAGTGTAACATTATAGCTAATGAAAAGACAAATTTAACCACGTAACCATCAAATGACCATCGAAGGAGTTATTCTTCAAAATCAATCGATTAGAAATTTTGTCGTTGGAAAACGCAGACTGTTTTGAGATTTAGTTGTTTATGTATATTTATGCAGTCGCGTAAAATATTTTTGAAAGGAATATGGCGGTGGTAGATGATGTGGCCGCAGAGTTTCCCGCGAATAGAAAACGCGGCTAATGCGCGAAAGTCCCGAACCAGTTAGTAACGACAATTCCGATTTGACGCGGTGACGCCGGGCGTCGCGCCGCTCTGTCATTACGCCGCTGACTGACAATGACGAATAACTTTCGCCAATAGATAACTACACGACTACAGCCCTTAGGGAGTTGCAAAAAACCTGTTCGAAAATGTATTCAGATTAAACCTAACTATCAATTTATTAACACATACTGCAATAAACAAAAAAAATATGTTGACATTGCTCATACATTTCCATCATCTTACTTAGAGAAACAGCTAAAATGTATGAGCATTGTTTATAATGCGAAATATAAAACAGATCTTTATGCAAAATAAAACATGTTTGTGTTGTTTGCAAGACACAGGTGCGAAATAAAAAATTTGTTCATCTTTTAATTATCGGATTAAACTGAAATTAATATACTGATGTTCTTAAATCTTTTTAATATAACCGCTGCTTTAAATTGTGCAGTTTATTTGTGATGTAGCCAATGTGAAAAATCGATCAAGAAATATTTTCATTTTGCATGACAATAGAACGATAGAACCGGGCCGAGCCGAGCCGCAGCACGGTAGCCCGCTGGGAAAAATGCGGGGGAGAGAGTATGAGCAATAAATAAACGATAAATAAACACATAAACACCTCGTCGAAGGCGTCGGACGCCGTAGAAACAAGCAAATAAGGATGCTCGTTATATTAGCGAGCCGTTACGCTCGAGAAAGTTTTATTGCCGGACAATACCAATGGGGAAGCGATTTGAGCAACCGTTGCGCCGAGGAAATTTATTACGTTCCCGCAGAAAAATCGTGTCCCTGGATAAGAAGCGGGTGGGGAACCCAGAAACGAAAGAATTTCAGCGAGCAAAAGAGACAGGCCGAGCAGCAGCGTTTTAAACGATACTGTATGTACAGTACAAGGGCCACGGGAATTCTTTGAAGGCCTCGCCACCGATCCCGACTGGGATAAAACGATCGGCTGAACAATTTTCTACGAGCTTTCGTACCTCTTTTCACCCGTTTCTCTCGGAGATTTTATTCAGAATTAATTCGTTGCACTAACAGTTCCATCGTATCAATATTCATTGTAAAACTTTATAAGCTTTCATTTTTTCGAGATTGAAAATTCTTTGGACGCTCATAGATAATATCAAACTTTTACTTTTCGTCGATTTTTATCAAATAAATAGCTTCGTGCTCGCTTACGTAAATGCTGTTAAAGAAATAATTATTTAAGCGATGGAGGAAGTAAATATAAATCTCTTATTGTATACTGGCGATTGTAGACAAGTTTCACTTCCATTACAGTCTTGTGGGATGAATGAAACATGTAGTAAGACGAAAGTTATATTTCCATCAACGTAAAAGGATGTGAAATATGATCTACGAAGCAGTATAATATCGGCAAAAATGTTTACCATTTACTGACAGTACGCGTTTGTTTATAGTTCGTTCATACAGTACATTCCTTAAGAAATGATAGCCACATATCATTTGAATTATAATTATACAGAGAGAAAAATTGTACTTTCTTTAAATGCACTCTGCATATTTAAACAATTGAAAGATTTGATAAACAATGTAAAATCTAATGTCGGTAGGAACTGATATTTTTAGCATAACGAGTTCGTTAGTCAGCGAAGAATATTCTTTTCTTGATCCAGTTTTTCTAGATCGGTACGTGGAGGTTCATATATACGAATGATGCCGATTTTTCGAGCAGCGTGTATCGATAACAAGCATGATCGACGTGTCAAAGCCCCGCGAGGTGCCCCGCCCTTGTGCATTGCTGGTTTAATTCTTCACACCCCTCTGCACGGTCGCTGGACACCGATCTTATCCAGCCGATCAAGCCAAACGCATGCAAAGACTTCATTACGTATACACGGCCGACGGTACGGCCGGGTATTAATTAATTTCCAACGGAAATTGCGGATAATCGCTGGCGAATACATATAACCAGGAAGCAGATAATCGGCCGCGTTGCGGCAATCGCGGCAGGGATAATTGCTTAATCGACCCTTTCGAGAGGTTGACGTTGGTGTCAACGCCGTTGCTGCGAGCCAATGCTCCGTAACGATCGATGAAAAACTAGAACAAACCGCGACCGATCGTGAATGTTCACTTAGGCGCGTCCATTGCGACAATTATTTTCTGCTCCACATAGACCGCGGTTGTCGTCGGATCACTGTGAACCCGGCCAGGAAGCATTTGCATACGGTTTGATCGAAAATTCATGATGCCATGCTGCCGCGTCGCGCCGGGAGGAAAATGACGATCAGCATCGGTTGTCAAGGAAGAACGTCATTAATGTTGTTATTCAGCCAGACGATTTCCTTATCGGACCCATTTTTCAGAGTAACCAGAGACGACGATGAAATACTTCCGGAAATCATGTTGCTATTTGACTTCTGGCTATTTTGAATCTTTATCCTTCGCGTAATTGACATGGATTGGGTATTAATATTTCTATTTCGTTTAATACGAATAAAGTGTAAATGAGAAGGCGATATTTCAGGAGAAATGGAACGATCTACACAGTGAATGAACATTGAAATGAATATTGTCATTGCGAAGATCTTTTTTCCAGTTTCTAAATTGACTCTTAATTGCGCATTGTTATTCGGACAAGATCGAGCCCAGGTTTGCCAAGAAGGCTAACACATGGAACTATCTATAAGATCTGAGCGATCCTCATGGAGAGAAGGCTGAAGAGGCAGAGACACGTTAGAGAATTGGAAGATCGATCGCCGACGACACCTAATGGAGCAGATAGCAGCATTCCGTATCTGATTCCCTTTCATACAGGCGTATTATTCCCATCGGTTACCAATCAATCACAGGAAAGGTTTATCTTAAATCGCCGTTGAACTGCAGAGGAGCCCGGCTTTCCTACAATTGATTGCCGTTCCCGAAGAACAACAATCTTCGGCGAGGTAGAAAGTAATGGTCAATCAGGGGTACCGAGGCTTGCAAATTAAATTTGATTTCTCGAAGCCGGGAGGAATGAGGTCGATGATCTATGGCAGTGAATAGGTAATGACGACCGGTCCGAGGATGGAGGATGATTGCGAGGCCTATCCACCTTACGTGGCCGCAGTGTTTGTAACGTTTTGCCGGGCACCGAATAATCGATATATCCCCATCCCCACACGTCTTTCCCCCGTGGCACACCAGCCAGGCAGTTTCTGATTGTTTCGATTTTCGATTAACAATGCAAATCTCTTTCACCGGGCCTCGTTGCGTGGAATAATTCCAGACAATGATTTAGAAAGCGAGGGTTCCCTCGCCCCGTGTCCCGTACATTGTCGATCGTTTCGTGGATGGGAACGTTTTGTCCGCGGTCCACGAGAAACACAGTCAACAGATTAGATCGTGCATCCCGATCGCTCGATAGATCACTCCGCGGATCGATGGATCACGTACCACCGTTACACAGACGGATTTCGAAAGACTACCCCCTCGACGCGCCCCTCGATCCATCATGCTCCTTTCCATTGTGAAAATGAGAATCTCGTGAACTTAAACTTTTTCAGGTTCCGGTTTGTGCGATTATTAATTATTATTTATCCGTACATTGACTTTGTTTGCCGCGCAAAGAGAGTCGCACGATTGTTCGTCCAATAAAGTCGTCCCATTATTCTTGTTATTATTTATCCCATCCGTTCGAATCTTGAAGCCATACCCACCCGATCTAACTGTATCCAACACCCACCGTTTCGACAGAATTGACACGAAGCCAACCATCACCGGCCGGTTAGTATCACGATAACTTAACTTCATTACGCATACCGGGGCCCACCAGGGAATTACTCTTCGTTATACGCGACAGTATCTCCCACAACGCGGACGGATAATATTTCCGGAAAAGTCTGCTCGGCGAATAAAGCTCCAGTTACACCTTTCGTCGACGGAACGTTTCTTTCCGCAATTCGAGCGTGGACGCGACGATCTAACGGTACGCAACAATAACGAGATAGAAAGATTGTTTCTCGAAATTTCAGCCAAGTCAAGTTTAATTAATGTATCTTTGTTTTCATCTCCGGATGAAAAAGCTACCGGCTGGGACACACCTGCCCGTGCGTTGCGATTTTTCCGCTCGCGGATATCCGCGAGCCGCGGCGTCATAGCTTATGCATCCGCGAGCGTGCACGGCAATTATTATGGCAAGGTAGCCTGCATGAGTTATGGGAGAGATCTGCATTCTGTGGGCCCTCCCCATAGGCTCTATTTCATATCGAGTGTTTAAATCTCCGCCCTCTTCGTAGACCGGCACTGCACGCCATTCTTTCTCTCTCTCTCTTTCTCTCTCTCTCTCTCTCTCTCTCTCTCTCTCTCTCTCTCTCTCTCTCGCTCTCTCGCTCTCGGAGTATTTCTGTAACCGCTAGAATGCCCTCGAGATCTCATCGTATCTGCAGCGAGGCGCCATGATTAAGATTTTTTTCGTGAACCCTTGAATTAGAGCCTGACTATCGGTACCATGACCATTTTCCCGGTATTTCTCGTCCTTCCTATGCTATTCTCTCGCTACCCTGTGCTATTATTCTCTTACTGCACGCACTCTACATTATTGCAGAACGATCCCGAAAGCGGGAACGTTCAACATCCACTGCTTCACCGTGTGTTCAATTTTTCATCGTTGCTACTTTGTTCTCATTGTTGCGATTCAATTTGGAATAAACGAGGTTTTATCTGTGGATTGAATAACCTCCCGGATTATCCTGCGGTATGTATCACTATTGTAGGAGCTGTAGTGTCAGCCGCAGTCAAATGTTCCAGCGCATTCTGTTCGCGAAGCTTCTGTTATGCAACCCCTTCTGGAAATTGTGTACGTCAATACCTGGTAATTAATTGGTTACGTAACTATGACCTTCTAAAACTGTCCTTATTCCTCGTTAATCCTGTTTGGTTCCCGTAAGCCTGGAAAAATACCGATAAGCATCGATAAACTTGTGCACTATATCTACCGATGATCCATATCCGATGATCTATATCTATGTATATGCTAATAAACGTCCCTAGTCTTCCGACAAGAAAAGTAAATTCATTTAAGGCACGCTCCATTAAAGAATTTATCGAAAGTACCTCCTCCTTCAAACTTCGCGAAGTAGAACACACCCTGAAGCGCTCAAACATGAAACTCGCTGCGAGAAACATTCGCCGCGAAGCGCGCCGATAAAAATGCATCATTCGATCGCCTGTCAGTGAAAATCCGTATCGCTTGTATGCGAATTCACGTTCGTTTGCGATTTTCCCTCGCGCAGCGCGGCGGCCCAGCAATTATACACGTCCAGTTTTATCGCGAACGCGCTTTCGTGGTCGCCCGCAAAAATCTCCCCGTCGCGCGTTGCATCGAACAGAATGCGTCGAAGATTGAGATGTAGCGCTTGGCTGTTCGAGTTAACCGGCTGCCAGATTTCTCTTCTCCTACCATCTGTTGCAACCATGTGAAATTCGGTTGCAGATAGGTTCCTCAAACAATGAGATAATTGTGCATCTATTGTCTTACCCAGCTGCAAATTGACCCGGTTCTTATCGCCCTCTCCGTAAATTTGCTAAACGATAACCGAACAGATAACAAGTGTACGCGGTACACGTTGTGCTTTCACGGGAGAATCCACGGACACAAAAATTCTCTGCGGTTCTTTCCCTCGTTAGCGATCTCGATTCAACGCGACAAACGCGATAAATTATTCCGTGTTCGCGGAAACATTTTATCCAGTTTGTTCCACTGATGTTCACAGAATACGTTTTCCTTCGTTGCAAAATAAGAATGAAAAATACAGTATAAAAATATTTGATTTTGTTACTTTTCTTTTCTTTTCTCTGCGGGAGAGTAAACAGAAATGAAAGATTCTAATGGCAACCATAAATAGTCCCTGACTCGGCTGTAAACAGTCCTGCTACGAGAAATTATGCGGCATTTCATTGTCTCGCATTTTGTAAATTGTTCGAAGCAAGGAACACGAGCGGAATAAATCATGCCATAACTTTGTCGAAATTTATAGTCGACGCTTTCGTAAAAATGATAGGTAGGTTTCCCGCGGTGTGATAGAATTTTTGTTCGTTTTATCAAGATCTGCAATGAGATTATCGCAACTTCTCTCCTATTAAATCGTGGGAATTTTTATTCCGTGTCTATTCATCACGAAACTCGATGAACATACGGGCTCTAAATAGAGGTGTTGCTTTAACAACTCGTTGAAGTCTATAATTCACCGAGCGACCGATTAAAAAGTCCTCGGCTGCTTCCACAAGAACGATCCAGCAACTATCTATCTACAGTGTTATGCAAATCGGTTAGGTCTTGGTAGGCAGTACATCTTCGAGTGTGCAGACAATGGTTTTCTACCCCGTGGCCAATTCGACCCGTTGCATATTGATACAGGAGAAACAGAGTGTGACAGGAAGAAATAGCGGACAAGGGGGTCAGATGTAAAATAGTTAAAGGGGACAAGTAAATAAGCACGAACAGATCATTGGGAAAAATAGAAAAGACAGATAAGTGATCAAATGCGAAAAACTCTGCCCCGGAAACACGGTGCGCTTTCTAAATCAATTTTCTGTCGTGGAAACGGAGACGGAGGAATCCGTTCAGAGCTATAGATTATACGTTAATTAATCACAAAATTGTATTCACTCGGATTCCATAAAATTTTTATCATAGCATGTATCTTAAAATTTTATGTTTAATTTAATTACACACAAATTCGCACACCGCAAGGGATATTTAACTTTCTATTTTCTTTGCAACTTCAATTTAGGCTTTCGAAGAAATCCGAACTTCTGCAATTATTTTTCCGCCTCGGACACAATTCTCAAGAAGCGGTAAGAACGTAGTAATTATATGAAAACGGTATACTAAAAAAGAAGGATTGCAACAGAGACAATTATTGCCAATAAATCTATAATAAGCTGTTGCCTGAAAGCTTCCCGTAATAGGGGGATAAAGGAAAAAGGTAATATCGATCTAAAATCGACGGGGAATTATCTTTTCGATCGTTGTTAGTTTCAGTCCGATATCACGGTCCGTAATATTCCCTCGATCCTCGATCGTCAGACGTATGTAGGCTCGTCGGTACAGCTTTTTGCGTTGCTCTAGATCGGCTGATTGCTTTATTACCGGCGTTACTTTGTACTCTAGCCTAAGCCGAAGGAAGCGCCACTTTTTCTCACGTTAATGCACGATCACGTTTTAACGATATAGAGCGTGTACCATCTCGACAAAACACCGATCGGCGACATTGCTTTTAGTCGAGCCACTTAATAGACGTAATTTTCTGCACGTAATTGGGAAAAAATTGTTCGAAGTGATAGATAATTTCCTCATTAACCCTCTCGTTTATTTCGATTTTATGCAGAAACAGAAATAGCTGTTCTATGAAAGCGTCGTCGGATGTTGAAACGTACTTCGTACACGAGTTTATTTATAAAACCGTAGCTTGTTTGGTCATTGTTTGTTCATTTCATGTATTTTACTTATTTCTTTTTCAAAGTGCGGTTTATTCTAGTACATAATCTACTATCGGACGACAAAGTAATTCAATTCAGCATAATTCTTTGAATTAAGAGATATTATCCTACCGACAAACATATAACATTAATAAAAGTGCTACTTAATTCATACATTATAGTGTCCCGTACATTTATCATCGCATTCTCCAGCAAAGGGAAAAGAGATGAAGCTTGATTTATGTTTTCGAAGAGCGCGAATTTTGAAAATCTAGTCGCCATCCAGAAGTCTCAGCTTGCATACCTTAAGGGAGGAACCGAGAACTCGCAGTAAGGAGTCTAAGATAATCGCAGCGAGCAGTCCGCATTCCGAGAATTCGATACTCCGCGGGGAAGAAGTTGTTCGACGGTTTCTCGAGCCCATTCTCGCGATCGTTCAATTTGTACCCGTGGACCGCAACGATTACTTTTCGAACCGGACCTGTTGTTTCGAGAGAGCTTGGCGTAGGAAAACGGGCCCATGTAATCCCGTGATTCTTCGAACCCGACCGGACGCGTTCAAGCTCGGTCGTTACCGATATGATACCGATCTCGGAGTAAATTAAGCCGATATTAACGGCGACAGAACGTAGAACCAGCGCGCCCCCTCGTTGCAAACGTGTGTGCTCGGTTGCCTACGCCATAACAAGGGAAGTTCAGGGAACCCGGAAGCTCGGAAAATTATGAAACGTTCCCGAGCAAGTAGAGTATCGAATAACTCAACAATAGACTCCGGGTTTTATGCGTTCAGAGGAAAAATAAGCGGAACAAATTTCAAACGGTATATGTACTCGCATGAATATTCGAACATCCCGCAAACTATTATAGAATCACTTCTTAAAAATTCCATCAGAATATTTATCAAGTTTTACGTTCGATTTTACCCGTCGGGTGAAGCCAATAAATTCATATATTAGGTTGGAGGGAAAGTTGTCGTATTTTAAATAAACAGGTAATTTTGCTTGTAAATGAAAAACACAAGATGTTGCAAATAATAGAAATTATATTAAAATTGATTCAAATGTTTTCTTTAAAATTACGACAGACCTTTCCCTCCAACCTGATATTTAGTGAAAATTTCTACAAAAAAATATAGTTTTTCAGCGTTGTCTCGAGCAGTGGCGTAGGCTCGCCCTAACGCAGTGCATTCGTCATCGAAGCAGAAGGTGAAATCGAGCGATCTCTATTATTTACCGTAGTGAAAACCGAGACGAGGCCTACACGCCGATTGTAAATCGCGGCCTATTATACGCGCGAACGGTCGCGCATCGGTCATCGGCGCCGCACCGCGCCGCGACGCGTCGCGTGTGTGTATCGGTATCGCGATGATGATGATCTCGATGATATCCCGAGAACGGCGCGGCGTTTTTCCTCTGCCTCGATTCTCACGGTCCGCGAAATAAATTGCGGCCAACAGGAACAATGAAACCGGCCCGGTGTCCTAATGAAAACCGTCACGTAACCCCCGTGACGCGTTCCGCGGCGAACGATAATAGCCCCGGCGAGGGCTGGTAGCGCGATTAACAAAAGCGATCTATGAAATGGACCATTGTACTGTCTAGAGAAGTGAATGACACCGGCCGGTGCACGCTCCGACGAGAAAATTGAATTCTCTGCGCTCGCAAACGCGAGATTCGCGTCGCGTAGATTGAAATAATGCGGGCAATAGATAAGACGATTGTCCGCCGCCGCTTTATGGACGCCGACGTCGAGCCCGCGTCACGTGGGAGACCGAGATGATTGCTCGAAATTTCTGCTGTACGATTTTATCGGTATTCGCGTTCAGCCACAGCGAATCACGGTAATATTCGAACACTTTCTTAATATTTTGGATGTTTTGGATAAGCTTTGGAGAAGAACTTTGGAGAATTGTAATTTTATCCGATATCACATTAACATTCGAAACATTTTTAATATTGGAATCATTCGGACAAAATACTACAAATTCCATTTTACCAGGATAAATAGCGCATTATCTAGACAAATAATTGTTGAAATCTGCGATTGACTTACCGCTGGTTGAGCTGTATTCGCCGATATACCGCCTGGTCAAATACCGCACGACCACGGCTGAAAGAAGAATGAGAAACAATTAAAAAGCCGTCTCCCTCGTTTTCTATGCTGAATATTCTACATTCAGTGTTCAGTGAAACCGGTAAGCAAATATAAAACTGAAAGGCTTTATCGTCACTGAAAATTGCAAAGTGAAAATTCCGTCGAGCTTCGGGGCTCGACGCGGTTCTTATTTGCTCCTGGCGTCTTAAATACCGACTCACTATAAACGCTTCTGATAATTTCGTTGGGGCAGAATGTATCTGCAGTAATATCTTCGCCGATATCAGATCGAAAGAAGGAAAGTGGCACTCGTTTGTTTCTTAATTTTAGCAGGAACAGGTTCACGCGAGTGAAATGCAATTAATCATCGATATAATTTCTCTGTTCACACGTAACCTCCTCCCCCCCCCCCCCCCCCCCCCCCACGCAAGAGCTTTTCGATTCCACAGGTAGAGAAATCCGGTTTCTGATTTTCAGATAATCCGCGACGAGGGACCGCGAATCCATCTATCAGGTGGTTGCGTAAACTAGGTATCTGTTAATCTTGCTAACTCAAACATTCTTCCCGCTAGCTGCCATTAATTAATCGCACCGGCTAATTGGTGCGACCGTAACTGCAAATTTCATTCGCGAAATCGATTTATGTGGAAAACGTCCGATTTTGAATACTTAAGATGACAGTCGTTAAAGGAATTTCAATGATTAATTCAAAAGTCATCTCGCTCCCATAAATAAATTAGCGGCATCGCGTGAATTTATTACGGTAGCTCGAGTATTCGTGTAACCTGACGTATCTCGGATAATTTACACGCTTTTCCTATTCCAGCCAACTAATTGACGTTGATAAGTTTGACAGGTGTCTCTCAGCTGCTGGAAAATAACCCGTTCCCATACGTATTACATACGCATTCCGCTGTTTCACTACTCCTTTTTCTATCGAATTTATCAACGCTTAGCATACGACATCGACGTGACTTTTATTGCATCGAATTTCGATTTCGCGAACGAACTGCTTTCCACTCGACAGTCCTTTTTAATTCGTAATTGCCATATCGGTTCATTGTAACTTTTCATTTCGCCATTACCACTTCGTTGTAACTCCTTATTTCGCAATTATCGCTTCATTGTAACTATTTATTTCGCAATTACCACTTCACTGTAGCTTTTTATTTCGTAATTACTACTTCACCGTAACTTCTTGTTCGGCTACTACCGTTTTATTGCAACTTTCTGTTTCATAGTTACCAACGCACCTTTCGGTTCACGATTAAAATTACGGTAGGGTGATCTGGTCAGTGAACGAACGTAATCTTCGTGTTGGAATTTACACAGTAATTCTATTCTTATTAGACACATTATTTCTGTGCTATTTATTTTCAACAGACATAAAGTTCAACTGTCCACTCACTGAACAGATCAGCCTATAATATTTGACTTCGCTTTGATTACACATTACACAGCGTAATTGACACGATTCTGCGGTTCGAAATTCGGGTCTCCGCGGCACAATAAATTTCGCCTGATCGAGGGAGGGACTGATTGAAAATACCGGATCGATATCCGCACTCCGGAGCCAGTGACTTAATTGAATTTTCGTCGATTCGCAGCCAAAGTGGGTGTGCAACCTAACACGAACGCGTCGGACCGCAAGCAATCGTCGAATAACGCACCATACATCATTAGCCACGATAAAAGTATTCTGTTGCCGACACACCACACCTCCTGTCGACAGCTCGCCGACGACGACGCGAGAAACACGCTAGGCGATTCGCGAAGCGCCTCTTGCTTACTCCATTCCGTTTCAACCCTGCAATTTCGTGTGTGCAGCGAGATCCTCCGACATCCTATCGATCCATAATTACACGCTATAACGACCTAGCGCCTCGAAAAATTGCCTATCCGACGATTTACTGCCCTAAGGGGGCGAGACTCGATAATTCCACGATATACACAAGAGCGGATTCTTTTCACCCTGCTGTTAGATAATTTTTCTTCAAAACACGACGGGAACAGTTTTCTGAAATGTTTGCTGCGCGATTGCTACCGTAACCTGTGCTCTTTTACGTTTGCTCTTCTGGAATTTAGTAATTGATGGAGAGTCGAGATCCTAGTTCATTGTTTCTTTCATTTTTCAGCTACACTTTCCGGAATTGTTAACTATCCGGCCGGCGCGGCGGCCCCGCAAAAATGTAATGAAAACGATCAGAGTATCGGGTCTCCGCCGCCTCTGCCGCGGGAAGAAAGAGCGTATGAGTATATCCTATGAAATAAGTAATAACAATAATTAATGACCACGATATACAGGAAATGTCGTCGGGAGGAATGTCCGCGGCGCGGTGCACTTGCGTTTAGAGGACGGTCGCTTCATAAATTTCTTCGTTACTCCGCGGTTCGTACGGCAAGGACTTAACATGTCACGGACGTATAGTATCCTCTCTGGTTCGACCCTTCAAGACTTATTGAGTACATAGAGCCGCGGCCCGTACTCGTCCAGCATCTTCGTACACAGAGAGACATACATAGATACACACGAACGAACGCATGCATACTGTTTATAAATCTGTCGTCTCAGCCGACTGCGGGCCTGAAACTACTCTCCAGACCGCTCGAGAGGACCCGGAGAGGGTTGCAGCGCAGAACTCGATCCGCGAAGTGAGGCAACTGGTTCGCTCACTTCGTCGGCGAAGTGAACTGGTTGCCGGAAATTGATGAGACTCCTCGGAAGAAGTCAGACGGGAAGCGCTCTCCAGCTTATGGCTGTGTCCACGCGAGCGAGAACCTCTCTTAACCCTAAATCGCTTAGGTGGTTGCTCTAGACTTTAGACTCTAGAACTCACGATATCGCAAACTAACGATCGTTTCACTACGTTCGTTGCGAGTTAACGCTTCAGAGAACGCTGCTGGACCAGTCTTATAACTTAGCCCTTTGCGCTCCGAGCTATTTTAACTCGAAAATTAAACATTTGCTCGACCTAGAATATTTTCATTCTCTATAATGTTTTAAGTTTCATAAGGGTTACAGACATTGTTATATTATTTCGGACGTTCGAACAACTTCTTCAAATTCACAACAACTAATTTTAGAATGTTATCCGAGGATCGGTAAAACATTAGCCGGATTTCGTATCGTGCATAATTGTTCTTGTCCAGATAAGACCAAGCGGAGGTACGAGTCGTGTCCGACATTCAATCTGCACCGTGGGCTATTCTACTTAAGCTTGAAGATTCTCTTAACCGTTCGACGAGATCCAAAAAAGAGCATACTACAAAGTTTGTCCAATTGCTAGAGACGGAACAAGTCGCCGGCAATAAAAACTGTTTCTCCAGAATCGAAAGGATCAAGGCTCACCCACGCTGCACCGTTCAATGATCTGTTCGCTCCGCTAAGTGGCTCGCGATCGCAATCGAGGCCGTGGATATATGCCGCGTCTTTTGTTTCCGAAAGATAGAAAGCTTCGGTGTGTCGAATAAAACTTGCCCCGAAGTGGGACGGGATTGCTCTTCGGGAGCGGGCAGGAGGCTGACATTTGAAGCGTTCGCAATTTGTACGCGGTGTCGAACTCAAATACGTGTAAACTCTCTAGCCGCGGTTCGCGTTCGCGTACGAAAGTTCAGAGCCGAGGGAAATTCGAGACACACGTATCAAGATAGGTAGAAGTTCACCGTGGCGGCGCGGCGCGGCGTGAAATTTATGGTTGTCCGGATCTCCCCGGGACCCCGAGAGAGGGCCCTCAAGAGTCTAGAAGGGGGCATTGTTGCATCGGGGCCTCCGGTGTACATTGGGAGAAGAAACTCGTGAATGCCTTCGTCTAGTTTCTAGTTCATAAGTCCTGAATTGAACGCGTCAACGAGCTTATCGGGGCCTGATCTCCGGCGTACGCGCGCTCGTAAATACAACGGTTGTATTACCCGACGATACACGATAATGCATATCATTAAACAAATTCATAAAACGCCAGATAATCAGAGTTATGGGGGGCTTAATCGGCGTCGCGGTTGTCGCCTGCGCGTCACCACGATAATGCGATGTCTGTTCCCGGTGGATCGAGATCCAGACTGTCTGCCTAGATCGTCGGTTTTTTACACGTCGGTAATGTTTCTTACAATGGGAGGTTGATTTTCTCGACACGGATTGAAATTTATGGACGCGCCCGTGGACGTGTCGATGTACCGAGATCGGAAGTGGAGTAGATACGGACTGATAGGTCCAGAGATGTGGATTGGTGTCACAATACGCATACGTGTTTTCGGTATTTACGATGCCGGAGTGTGTTCGCGCAATCAGAATATATTATAGGAGTGTCCGATATATTCAACACTGACAGCTGGCTATTTTATGTAATTTTAATTCCGCGCGTAGAGAGGCGGAAAATTGTAGAAGCGATAATAAGGTCTTGAATCGTGGACGTATCGAGCGAGTACCAGTCGAGAGTTTATCTTTTAACACTTTTCATCAGTTATTATTAGACTTCGGATTTTATGCATTTGAAACTTGCGTGTCCTTTGATGAAAAATAAATTCATGTCGAACAGTAGCGAATAGACTTCTTTTTGAGAAAAGGAAGATAATAGACGACACGACACGACCTAATCCACCTGACCAAGAAACCTTGCGAGGATGCGGCCAGGATGCGACCAGGATGCGACCAGGACAAGAGCACCGAGCATGCTATGCAGCTCGGCGCGTTTACCGTGCCGTGAATCGGTCTTTTTTACCCTTGCTCCTCTTATCCACGGTGATCGTGCCCGTAATTACTATTTTCTTACGTGCACTGAGAGCTTTATCCGCCGTGAATCTATCTATAGACCACTGTACGCTTTGCAGACAAGCATCGCGCGTCAGCGAATGGCACTGTGCTGCTCTTAGGTGCAGCCCCAACCCGTTGCAACTTGCAACCGCAGCTGTATTTCGTTCCCGTGCACTGTGCACCCGCGCATCTTCCGAGCAACGCGCACGATTCTCCGACGAGCGACTTAATCGCTTTTCTGCCTCCTTGCTCGCGTTCCTCTTTCGTTCGTGTGCCGATGATACACGATCCCGCTTGTGCAATCGATCAGCAGTTCATTATCGGCGCGTTTTAATTGGTTCGATGCGCGTTTTCATCTCCCCGCCCGGAGCAAAACGTTCCCCCATCCTAAAATTTTCGGCTTCAATTTTCCGAGGAAATTCTATATATTGTAGTGTATACAGGGTGATTTAGGGAACTCGGAAAAGTTACTGCTCTTTTTTAAGTAAAAATAGAAAAAACGGATAGAGAAAAAAATCATATGTCATAATACGTCCTAACTTCCTAGGACCTTATTTTTAATGCGGATGCATCGATGCACCCGCCACTTGCTAAACCGATCGATCCCTTTTATTATTCTACGTATAAAAGTCATCTCGTGAAGTATTGACATTTCGATGACCTTGGGTTAGTATATATATTTATTTAATTTTCAAATAACCAATAAGGAACAAGCTCATCCCAGCGACTCAATCAGAAGGAAATATTGCGAAATGATAAAGTTTTTGCAAAGACCGCGATACACACACACACACAATATGGCCGCTCGTTTTATTCGGTCGCTCCATCATCCTGTTTGATTATTCATATTTGTAACTTCGGGCTTCGACGCGGTCGCATGAACCAAGATGCACGAACAAGGCTCCAGGCCGTGAATTCAGCTACGATAATAAATCGTCGCGAATCGCTGATTCACTCTTTACTTATATGCTCATTTGTGCGCGTGAGCGCAATCGTCTCTCCGAATCACCGGACGTGTGTGCGTGTATGTATACGCCGGGCACCGAATTTGTCTCTCTTCGAGAACAAAAATTCGCGCTGACTCGGTTCCACTTATAAAATATTGAAACAACTGGCGGAAAATGTACGAGCAGATTGCGTTTCAATTGTCCTTCGCGAATTGAAATGCTACGAGATCGAATTTCGGGAACGTTTTATCCTGACTTTTTACGTCTTGCATGCGTAATTAAGAAATACTATTTTAGCGACTGCTCGCGTTGCACCTTTTGTCGAGTATGTTTGGTGTGTTTTACAAGTGATTCTCGAGTGTGGTGATAGATAAGGGTATCCGAAGTACCCTTGAAGCTAATTACATCGATAAAAACATAGCTTATGGCACCTTTCAGTGCTTCATCTTGTCGAGGATGATAAGCTGCATATGTTTAAAAATTTGTTCAACTTCTAATTTCTAACACAAAATCAATCTACGATTTTTATGAAACGTTTCAATTTGATCAACTTATTCCGAGCGCTCTGTTGAAATCCTATAAACAAACGTGTTAATGGTATCTATCCCTTGCATCGCGAGAAAACGAAGAGAATCCGGCCATAAAAATAAGATTAAACGAGAACGAAGCGTTCTCGAGAGCGGCATAAAATAACGATCACGTGGACGCAGAACGAAAGGCGGGTATTATATTCATTTTTTTTGCCGTCTGCCCGGTACTTTTTTACCGTGCTGGTAATAAAGCGAGCCGTTTAGCCGAAATGAATTTATGAATACTTCGTGCGACATGGAAATGCGCCACTGGCTTCCAATTGCCACTTCAATAGGCGCTAACGCAGATAAATGACCCGAACCATAATCATCGGCGTTCTCGTCGCTTCCAGGAGCTTTTCTATTATTATTCTCTTCTCGAGACCCGCTTTATCTTTACGATTTTATAGTCTCCAGGAAAAAAGGTGAATCCTAAAATTTTATGCAAATTTCGTTTCGGACTGTTTTATTGAAGCAATCACTTCTCTGCAACCACAGACTAGTCTGTAGTTACATTATAGTTCTCCTAAGAGCTCATTAACGTTTCTCATAATGACTACGCTACGTCACAGCTTATCATTATTGATCTAGGTTAAACACCAACAGATTTATTGGATCAAACTGCTAACAAACGGCGCATATTCTGCGAGATGTTACGATTTTATTGATTAGAAAACGCCACCAGAGATTTCGTTTTGCTCGTTTCGTTTCCATCTATTGATTGTAATTAACACTGGATTCGCAAGAATTTCAGGCATGGAATGCGTATAGAACCCCACCTAAGTAATAAATTAAATATGTTGATTAAGTAATACGCAGTTAATTAAGAACCCCAACAGAAATTTTCCAATTACATTGCTCGGGACGACTCGATAGTTTACGATGCACTCGCTGTCGCTGCAGAAAAATTTATTAGAAATCCCTTGGCTATAAACTATCCAACTATATTACAATCTATCTCTATGATCGAAGTTACGTTGCTAGGGATATCGCGATGCTATTCGAATTTGCTAATAACCCATTAAGAAGAAGTGCTATTTTAAAAATTTCTAGGATCCTTCTATAAAACGATATACATATTCGCTATGCAAGATCAAAAATGTTTGCACTAATTGCAAGAGATACGTGCTACAAGTACTTAAACACTCGTCTCCTTTTTAATCATTTGACCCAAGAACAAACGAGCAAATTAATGTAGAGTATGTAGAGTAATGTAGAGTATTAATGTAAATTAATGTACAATCAACTTCTGGATCGTTCCAACTAATCAATAGAGATAAATTGATCAACGCTTTTCCACCGCGCCGCCCATAATTCCCTTGAAACCGCGAGTAATCCTGCAGCGTACAAATCGCAGAGATCTCGGAAGAGCCAAAAGTCTGAGAAGTCGCCGATCAGGCGGCGCGCGGCGTTAAATAAAATAGTCGGCGCGCGAATCGTTTAATTTGCCGTGCGCAAGTCGAAAGATTCCTGGTCTCGGGAATCGATCGAGGGGAGGATCCAAGGAACAACAAAGCGGTGCCGAGCGATTCCAATTAGAAAGAAGACGGAGCGGCGAGACCTCTTCTCCCGGTGCTGATCTCTCGGCGAAAAATCCGTCGCCATCTGACCGAGCGAAGGATTCCGCTAATTCGATTCCAGCCGGCGCGGCGCGGGGCGAAGATTTGTTCTTCCCGGTGCTGAAAGTGTGGAAACACAGATTCCCCGGAAGCCGATAAGGTAGGAAAGCATCGGGCCGGTGCGTGAGCCCGGCATGCAGGCCCGAGAGCAGCCAACGAGCGCGCTCGGTAACAGAACGGATGTATCGGATGTCCAGATCTCGCAACCTGCCGCTGCCGTGCAAGGATTTTTCGTAGCTCAACGACCTGCTGACCACTCTCATGTGATATCCGATAACGTCCACGGAGGTCCTTATTATACCCAGCAGGACACTGGCTCTCTCACGACTTTTACGGATTCCCCCGCGCGCCGGGAATATCCGCTTTCTGATCAAACGCTCCTCGTACTCCGCAAGCACTCGGGACGATAGAAATCGGCGGCCGTGTGAGAACGCACGGTGGATCATCAAATTATTATCACCGGATCAACAAATTTTCGTGGATCTGCTCGCAGGTGTCCACAGTGCGTCGGAACGTCCGTTTTCTGGACAAAATTCCGTATCTTAAAAACTAGGAGTGATATAAGATTTTTCAAATAAACGTCGTAGGATATAGAGAAGAGTATATGATGATTATATTTATTTGTTTAATATTGTAGTGACCTGAAGAGAAGTTCCGTGAAGGACACTTTTAAAATTTCATACGTAAATTTATAGTTTTGATTATGTATTCTGGCAGGCGAGGTTGAGACATTTTCGAAACACTACAGAGAGAAACATTAGTTATATATATATAATAAATAATATAAATAATTATAATTATAATAGAAAGCTTGTCTACCGTGGGTGATTTTAGATACAGTGACTAGTGAAGCTGATTATTGCTGACTATTTCCACTTGCAATGGACTGTGATAATCCGATTATGTCATCTGTGTTTCGTAAGTCCCGCTGTAACTCAAATTCAGTTTATATAAAATTACTGTCGGAAACAAAAGCTATCCGTCGCTGTCACTGTGGATAAATACAATTATACAAGTAGAATTATCTCATAGTGATCGGACAAGCAATCTGAACTCGTAATATCGAATTTCGTACAGACAAATGTACGACTAATATTTATGTATCTTTGCATAAGGAATTTGCATAAGCTTCACTTTCTCAAGAATGATAAAATTGCCTGTACGCTTACAATAATCTATATTGTATCGACTTAATAATTGAATTAAATTCGCAATTTTGGACAAGCATTTTGGATAAGTAAATCAGTACAATAAAGCTGCGTATTTATAATCCGTTCCCGTTGCATTCAAGAAAATGTAATTTCTCAATGAAAGTTCCAAGCAATGGAACTCTATCTTTTTATTCCTGATTTGCAAAAACGATTAATGGTTTTAATACCATGCCATTAATTGCAAAAATACGCAGAGGGTTAATTGCGATCTAAATGCAAAAAAAATGAACCGTTGACTCGTCTGTACAACGAAGAAATTACACGTTTATTCATGGTATCAGTTCCGCGGCTTATTAATAGGATTAATTCGAGGTCGATGAACTATCTTATTGCCTTCATTTACTCCCTTTGTATGCATCGTACGACTGTCGGAGCTAACTAATGCACTGTATTATACCAAAGACTATACGTATTCATCTTAACGGCACTTTCATTCAATCCGTCGTTGGAGTATTAGATGGACGTGCAGAAATTACACGCTTTACATGACACAATATTAGTACCGTCCATAATAATTAATACCCCGCCGATATATGCGTTTGTACCAGTGCCGTGGAACATATTTTTCCATTATCTGTGGCGGCGACATGCATTTGTATGGGAATAAACTACCACACGACTGAATTCGTAATTAAAACCACCGAAAAGCCACGACTAAAAGTGTCGTACTTAAAAAACATACGAGAATACAATTGTAGATATTTTCTCCCAGTTGTTTATATTTGTCGAATAAAAGAAAACGTTGTTCTTAAGTAGTTGCATCGTAATATTGACAATTTGATATATCTATATTTGTTCATTTTTATAAATACGTACAATTATTTATTCTTCTGTTGGATCGCACAACAATAAATTTTATCGGGAAAATTACATGAAACATTTCATTATGCAGTCGAAAGAAAAGAATTTCCACTTTGCAAAAAATAAAGAAGAAACTGTTGCTTCGCCCGTGTACAAAATATTCGTAGTTTTTTGATGCGTCAACCAGTTTCAATGAAACCTTGAACATGTATATGTATAACTTACTTAGAGATTTACAAAATATGTTTGATTACAAATTACTGTTTGAAATTTTCATTACAGGCACAGATAAAAAATTTAAAAATCTCAATAACAATTGAGAAAAAAAAATGGTAATTATTTAGAAAGAGGCACGGAAAATTCGATACAATATTAGCAATAGTTTTTTGCGAATATCTGGAAAACTAAAAGCGATCACCCTATATGTGAAAAGGAAAAGTTGTTCAAAATGTCGAAATCTATAACATATTTAAATTTCATCAAAATCGGGAGGGGGGAATGCCTCTTTCTAAATAATTACCTTGAAAAAGTTGCTGTTAAAAGTATGCGCTGTACCTGTGTATAAATATTAGGTTGGCAACCAAGTTCGCAACCGCCACATTTTTCCAAACAAAGTCATTTATATATATTTTTTAAGCACGAGTATTATAAAATTAATCGCAAAATTCAGAGCTTTCAAAATACAGTTCAAAAGGAATGGTCACTGAATGAGGTTATAATGATACAATAAAAGAATTGCGAAACATAAGGTCCCGAATTTAGTCGCCAACCTAATACAAACGTCGATCAGAGTTTAAGAATAAAATAGAAAATTGCGAATCTCTCAATAAGTACATAATTCGAACTGATGTTTCAGTATCGTAAACAAAACAAAGCAATGTTGACGTTACCTGACTTTCCGACTCTGGGGCCGCCGAGGACGACCACCCTGATTCTGTTGACGTTTGTCATCAGACGTGGATGTTAGGTGTCATCCGAGCCTCGGTTGCACATTATATTCTCCCCGATTGGCACTGTTCTCGTTGCTTTTCACTCTACGTGCCGTTCATTTCATTTGAACGACGTTAATGTGCATTTCGATCGCGCACGCGCGCATGGGAGCCGAGAACGCGACGGTTTATGGATAACGAACAACACAAGCGCGCCACAATACGAATCCTCGGAGACACACAGTTTGCTACCAACAGGCTAATATTTACAGATGACTTAAACTTTCGTACGTTCCTGTTCCTGTGGAGTGGAACGGTTTTGTGACGACACTTTGTGACAAAAAAGATCGATTACGATCGATGACTGTGTTATTTGCTCGTCCGTCGAGCTTCTATTTGTTCAGACTGCATCGCAACCAGTAGCACCGGTAATGTTGGTTACTTGTTCCGCTTCCACTAATCACCTCGAACCGTAGGGACAGCTTCGATGTTCATTCCACGCACGCTCTTCAATGGCGCGATAAACTCTGTTGAGTAAGTTGAGCCACCTTTTCAGACTCGTCGATCTTTCGAAATCAATTCACTCGCAATCCTCCAGCAAAGAACCGATCACGAATTGTCACAGCGTCAAACGGTGAATCGAGGGAAACAACTGTGCGTTACGAAGCAATTCGACACATGCGATACGCGTATATCGATATCCTCGAGATCGCTTCCTCTAGACGCTGATCGAAAGATCTGTTGCACTGGAACGCGTCCGAAAGTTTCTCGGGCGACGATGTCACACACCGGTCGGTTTCGTCGCGTCTCGTCGCGTCGTTGAAAACGCCACTTTCTGTCCCTCGATTTCTCGCTCGTACGATTTCTCTTTTTTGTTCCCCTCGAAAACTTCACTTTCCACGTACAGACGCCGCGCGACTGCTCTCGACGGCGAGGCGACGACTGCAAACCTCTCTGGACCACAGGCCGGTTAAATGTCGTCGTACGGCGGCGTTCCGGTCGCGTCGCGGGAAAACATGCGGGCCCGTGCGCCGACACGCTGCGAATAATAACACAAGAAACGATTCAAGAAATGCTGTCTTGCTAGTTCCATTTATAACGGGTCGACGGCCTCCCTCTCCTCATCTTCTCTTCTCGCTTGGCGCCGCCAACGTCGCTCGCCCCGTTCGGATTACGAAAAGGGAAAAAAGAAGGTTAGAGAGACGTGTGTACTGTGTACGGCTGTACGCTCGAGCGAGAACGCGCAAACTGCAAACCAAACACCGACAGAAGAACTACTCGCTCTCGCGCCGCGGACAGGCAGACGAATACTGGAAGCGAACGGCGCGCACAACTAGACTCCGAGCACCGCCCACGTGCTCTCTCGCAATTCCTGCGTCGCGCCGCGCCGCGCCAATTTTTTCCCCTCTCCCGATCTTTACGGGACGCGGTTTTTCGTGTCGAACGATACAGACGACAAATCACTCCAGACTCCGGGCGCGTTTCGAGCGTCACTTTTTTACGGGAACCGTTCGAACGCACGTATTTCGCCACCGGCGAATATTCAATATTTTCAGAAAACAGGAAACAAAGATATAAGATAGATGTCCCCTCTATGAGCCATCGTAAAAATAAAGTAAATTTCACGATAAAACACTTACTCATTTGCTACACAGCTACATTGATTTAAAAATTCGTAATCTTTATTCGTAGAGTAGTTAAATGAATTTTATAATGTGAAGTATCAAATTTTATAGTTCATTTTCAAGTAAACATTTTTGTATTCTTTTTTTTGTATCCGTTTTTCTTTTTTCAAGAGCCGTTTTCTTTCGTTCGTTCGTTCTTCTGCTGCTGCTATACGTCTTTTTTGCCTTATCTCTTCAACTTTAATTTCTTTTTTTAATAACAGCCTCTTTTCTTTATATTCATGAAATTATTTATTTTATAATATATAATGTTAATATTATATGTTGCATAACATTTGAATCAATTTATACGTGATTAAATACGCAGGTTTGTGAAGTGTTCATAGCAATTAAAACAAGTGGCCATTGTTATGGACAATGGGTATGCCAATGTAACATCAATATTATATGATTCACTCTTTCAGATTCAGATCGCGAGATTAGATGGCGTTGATTGACTTTACTCGATCGTACGGATTCTCGTGGAGGTGGAGACAAGCGTTTCCGGAGAAGGTCGCGTAAAACCGACGGTATGTTTATGTATTAGCAGAGAAGAAACGTCGAGACGTGTGTATTTAAAACAATACACGCGCACGATGTATTTACACGTTGGACACTTTATCACGGTTTATTGTACTCTGCGGATGACAGCTGCACACATTACAGTACAAAGACGAGGTCAAGCGAGAAGAGAGTTAGATCGCCTCGATCATCGATCATAAACAAGAATCCATCCGAAAGTAGAATTCGATCGATTGGAGCGCGTGTAAATCGATATGAAAAATTCGATGTATGGATGCGGCCTCGAGGAGGTCGACTGTCGATGTGCAAACATCGAACTACGCACAGACGTGGCGGTGTTTACACAAGCAGGTCGATCTCCCCAGGAATAATAGCATGTGATCCGACTCGACGCGCGACGCAACGAACGTGCGAAAGCACGCGTAAATAAATACCTGATATCTACTAGCGATAAGCGAATTCACTCGGACGAAGAATTCCACGGTCGTACAACTCCCACGTATCTCTTTCGCTATTTCGTATAATAGTAAACAATACGAGACGAGATTATACGCGACTGTGGCAAGCGGTTGGAAACGAGCGGATCGGGAACGAGCACGACACACGGAAACAACTTCTGGCACCGATCTCACCGAGCGCTCGCCGGCGAATGCTCGAGCTTGAGCGCCTCGCGCTGTCTAATATGCACTCTCCAGTCTGCCCACTGCACGCTTCGACCACGGCATGGCATGGCGTACCGCTCCACGCTACAAGGTGACTGGCGTGTTAACAGGTAAGCGGAGACCGATGCGCGATCGCGCTAGTATGCAAGCGCGTGTCCACCGCTACAGCTAACTACGCGAAAACACTTCTCTCTTTATGGGCACAATAACTTTTGCCCGGTACCGAATCACCTCGCCTCGAATTATCGCCTTATCGTTATCGGGTCGAACAACCGATGATAATTCCAGACAACAATCGCCCAGCCCTCGCGAAGATGATCTATGGGAGCGATCGGCACGGTAGGGGCCCCTCAAACGCCTGCTTCCCCCATCAACCTCTCTTTCTCTATGGTGGAGACGGTTTCATCTCAGTCAAGACGAAAGTGCCCATCCCTGATTTAGGTTGAACTTCAGCTCTGGTAATCAGAAATTTTTGCCTTTTTCTTATGTAATCCTGTGGATTTCGACGAGAAAATGCCGAAAAGTTTCAATCCTAGGAGATCAGTGGTTGAAAAATCACGCGTGTTTAAGTAATTTTCTGTAATTTTATAATTGATCTAGTTAGTGTACGTATAAAGAATTCGTAATTCGTATCTTGAACAAAGGTTTTGAACTAACTGAAGATTAGGTATCCCTCCGAATCGACTGGTGCGAATAATCGAATCACAGACGAGTGCAGACGAGGTAGTTACATAGTTGGAAACGCATCATGAGAACGCTGCCCTGCATTACCAGTCGAGCCAATGTCTTCGCGGATAAACCTTCGTTGATAATTCGATACGGTGTCCATGGCAACGATATTAACCAAGTTCTACCAGAAAGGATTCCTTTTACCACCAACGCGATTATTTGTTTAACAACATGGATGAAAAGGACACGCAGCATATTCGCATTGCAAATCCTGAGAAAAAGACGTTGCTCGAAAGGTATAGTGTACCGGTCGAGCACCTCTCGTACGAATACATCTCTAAATGCACAAATGGGAAAACGTTGGAGCGTATTTTAACGATTCTGCGGTAAGTGGAAATTAAAATTCCGCGCGGTTCTTGCAAAATTACATTGAATTAATTTCGTAATTATAGGCAAATATAATGATTGAAAGTTGAATTTGAATTTAGATTTAAAGCGTGTAAATACTTGTCACATTTGCGCGCCTTTTAAAATATGATATCCTGCTTCTACAATAATTGCCAAATGAGTTTGCTAAGTAAGTGCAGGTGCGTGCGGTGTTTTATTAATAGGTCCGGTGAAGAAGGGTATTACCCAGATTTAACGAGACACGCGGAAGAACGTCTAGCCGTTGTTAAGCCAACGAGCATAATTCTAAGAAAATCTGAACCCGTTCTAACGCGAAACATGTTAGACCCATCCGAATGTAAAGAGCTTGATACAGACATTAACCACTGGACGTCCGAAATGCAGTCTCGAGAGAAAGATCTTGAGGAAGGAAAAAATCTTCTAACATCGGAACCAGCTCCTCAACCTAATGTTAGGCAATTGAAAGAAGAGCCTGTAAAAGTATCTCCACATTTTTTATTGTACACCTTTCTTAACTCCTATATAACTATCGTATTTTCTATTCGTTCCGAGCCACGCGTAAACTTAGAAGTTTAATTTAATTTAATCAGAGAAGCACGGTAGCGCGTTCGAAAGATTCTAATAAAACGAAACGAATCGCCTCGTACGATTATGCGGCATGGGATAAATATGATGCAGACACCGAGTTAAGTAAAATTGATATACGGGAGGAGCAGATGCAGGTTGAAACGAAAAGGTTTCAACAAAAGCAAAAGGAAAGTTTGGAAAAAAGAAAGCTCAATAAGGAAACGATTATTAACAAATGTGAGTTGTAAAGCGGACTCCTTTGATCAATCTTTTCATTTTATTTCGTATAGTCGTTACAAATATATATTCAATAAGGTTTACGGGTGAGTTTTAAAATAACGCGTGCATGATTTTATTAGCGTCGTTAACCGGGACCGAATTAAACGTCATGGCGGAGCAAGAAAGAGGAAAGGGAAACGAGGCTTTCAAGGTTGGAGATTACGAAGAAGCTCTTGAACATTATAATACTAGCATAAAAATAGACCCAACTCTAACCACTTACAATAATCGTGCGATAACATGTAAGAACCGTTTATCTGGGCATTAAAATTAGCAACGGTGTCCACGTATAGGCAACAGTCTCATTTAATCGCATCCTTTCAGTTATCAAACTCGGACGGTACGAAAACGCCCTTAAAGATTGCAACTTTGTGCTCGACACAGATTGCACGAACATAAAAGCTTTGCTCCGACGAGCGGTAACTTTAGAGCACCTTCAAAAGTCATCCGAGGTATCGCATCACCATGTGGTTTATTCATGTAGACAAATTTTCATAACCTTTCCGTTAAAACTTAATTAATATCCAGGCATTAGCTGATTACGAAGCTGTTCTGAAATTGGAACCGACCAATCCTAATGCTATAATTGGAGTTAAAAAATTAAGGAAACCTTGCGAATCTAGGAAAGTAAGGTACGAAGTTGCGCGTTAATAAGATATACATATATGATATATGTAATTCAAATGAAATCTAATTAATCTTAATCTGGTATTTGTAGAATGGCTATTATCGAACAGAGCGAAGCTGAACGTAAAGAACCACAAATCAATAAAACTGAAACAAATAACAATTATAAACAACCTGAACCGAAATTAAATATCGGAAATAGTATATGTTTCTGCGACAGGGCTCCAGGACCGTCGCAAAATGTTGGGCCCAGACCACACTTCAAAGCCGATTACTGTCTCGAAAACGACAATAAAGAAAAAATTATAGCGAAAAATGATGCTTCAAAAATATTTGAATCTCCGAAAAATTCATTTAATTCTGCAAAAGAAAATACGACCTCGTATTTATTCAGAAATCCGAAATCAATTTTCTCTTGTCCAATGCCCTCGAGACAAAATGGTGCCGTTATCATTGAAGAACTGCCGAACGAATCCATTAACAATAATTCTCCGGAAAATAAAAATATGTCTAACGGAACAGCGTCGAAGAAAAATAACATCGATGCAAAACTTACGAATAATAATAAAGCGACCGAGGCTAAGAAGTCGAATGTTAAAAAGTCAACGAAAAATTGCGAAGTTAACGTTACGTCTCCGAGAAAACATGAAGCGGCGGATAAATGCGAAAGAAAGACTAGTAAACCGGAAAAATATGTTCCGAAGGTATGTTACTGGTGATTCGACTGAGGAAACATTAAACATAAATATCGATGAAATTGCAGAATTTTAATAACATTGAAACATCCTACGAATTCATGCGTGTATGGCGGTCATTGAAGAACGATGATTTAGAGGTGTACGCCCAGTTGTTGCGATCATTGAATGCCGATAAGTTAGATTTAGGTTGGTACTTGCAATGAGCTATGTTGGTATTTACTGTATGCATAACGAAATCCTGAAGTCCCTTTCCTAACAAAATCATATCAGTTTTAGGTAATGAACTCGACGGGAACATGTTGAGTAAAATTTTACACTGTTTGGAACAGCATTTTTCCAAGCCCAGCGACAAGGAATTGGTAAACAATTATTTAAACTCGTTTAGTCGAATGAAACGTTTCTCGATCGTGAACATGTTCATGAACTCGGGGGACAAGCGAGGTAATACTTGCGTTGCGACTAGGTTAACGGTAGAATTGATAAAACGAAAATTCCGTTTCTTTCATGCTTAACAATAATTACATTTGTTTCACAGCTGTGAGAAACATATTGAACTTCTTAGAGAAACATGGAACATCGGGAGTGTCTTCACTGCGGCAAATTTATTGCGTCTGAGAATGCTGCGCGTGTTCTAAAGCGTTTTCGAATTTGGCAGTGACACCTAATCGACGAGTACCAACATTATGCAACAATAGAAATGATCAGACTTCGAAAGGATACGATGCTTTTCCATTTTCCTCTGTAACAGTATACGCATAAAGAGAATAATGAATAATATTATTTTAAAGAATAGTACGACTTTATTTCATACATATATTCGTCGCTACTTCTGTTCCTGGGCGGAGACTATTTCGGGAATTCGAACCGAAAATATCACGTGTGTAGATTTTCTTGCATCTTGCGTAGGCTGTGCAGTCCAGTGCAGTCGTCGATGACTGAACGATGATTTCGGTGCAGTAGTCGATGGTGGCAGCACGTGTAGCTTATCCAAGCGAGTGCGCACTCTGGCTTTGTTCCGACATCCGGACTCCGTGACTTTAGCTCTTCGTCAGTTGCGTACTCTTCCGTTCAAGCAGCTTGTGACATTTTTTTCTGTTACTACAAGATGTTTACTTGGATGAGCCGTGCGAATTTCAACGAGGACCCCGATAATTCCGCGTGCAAAGTCATCATGAAACTGCTAAGGAGACAACAGTAACTGGAAGGTACGTGATCCGGCGTGGTTACGGGTGACCCGGGTATGTTTATAGCCTGCAAACTCTGACATAGCAATGGCGTACTGTCGCCGTAAAGGCCGTGCCAACAAAATTCTCCCCTGCCTTATTTAGCGTAAGTCAATTGTGCACGCGGTAATCCGCCGGATAAACGATGGCTGATATGTGGTGTTGCGGCTTATGGTGACAAGAACTATTTGTGTTTCACGGTGAAAAGTGGCGTTTTTTACGGTGATTATAGTGCCTCGGTTTTCCCTACTGTGGAGTGACCGCCGATTGCTGAGCGGCACGCCATCCTGCTGTAGCTGACTGAGCTCTATACTGTAAAGAGATTAAATGCTATGTGAGTTCGGACCGAGACACGAGTTAGTGTTTTTATTCATTGACGATATGCCGATTTCAAGCGAAACCGATCTTTTTACGCGAGATATATTATTCCTATTCGTCTATATATCGTACCGCCGTGGAAATCAGCATTGACACGTAAGAAATGATTGATGTGTTTTGTACACTCGTTCGTGCGCGCGGTTTATTTATCGTGAAATTCATAAAATACCGGTTTCCCCGGGTGAAAATATTTTCATTCGCTTTTCCGTGGACCGGACGTACGCGATCGTTTACGTAATAATTAAAAATTTTTCAAAACTCTTCGTCGAAATTTATTGGTGTATCATTTTGTATAACGAACACGAACACAAATATATGAATGTACAGGTCTAATTATTTTGTAGCAGACAGATTTAGTCTAGTTTCACTTTATATTAATGGAATAAGTGTATCTGTTCGGTGTTTAGGGTGAGGTATAATTTATTTGAAAACACGCGGAAATATTTGATTAGTACTTCTCGATTCTCGATTCGCAGTGAATAGAGAATTTAGTCGGGCAAGAATAACTCGGTTTGATCTACGAATGCACAGGAGAATGGGGTACAAAAGTTGAGGATGTCGTCAAGGTCGAAAGCAAACTATACTTTATGATTTTATATAACAATATGTTTATGAGCTTTTATTATGTTATTGAATTTTCTGTTATGTAAATGATATAATTTATAATTGATCATTAATTTAATATATTATTTATTCACTTTTTACTCGCTTATTTTATACGAGACTGTAATATAGTTCGTAGACCCGAAAGAATACCCTATGATATTCAAATATAAACTTAGACGAACTATATCGGAAGCACATTATCTAAAATAATTAAAGAAGGATACTATATAATTTATAGGAATACATAGCAACACAGGTCTAGTAGAGGTGCCATGGATGATGAAGAGCGTCTTGAGGGTGAGGAAGAAATGGAATTAGACGATGCTTCCGATGGTGAGGACGAAGATGAAGAAACAACAGGAATTCCTGTTTCTCCAGCAAATTCTGATCAGTTGCTAGGCTCTGTACCACCAATTCCTGGTAACAGTGAGTATACTTGTGTTTCTTTCGTTGTAATAATTCATTTCTATATATTTCTGAAAAATATATATGTCATTTCAGAGGAAGCACAAAAGTTTGTTTCTCTTGCAGTAACCCCGGATGAAGCTTTTCATGATCCTTTACGGTACCAGAAATTTCCACTTCCCGGAGGGAAACCTTTAAATATTAGAAGGGGTCCGGGTAGACCTAGAAAAGAACGTCCACCTGGAATTACTCGTGGTGGTGGTACTCGTAGACCTTTTGGAAGAGGAACTACAAGGGGCAAAGGGTTAGTGTTACATAGGAGAATGAAAAAGAATAGCATGATAGATTCTTCAATTATGCCATTTTACATAAATATATGTTTATTTAGTCTCGGATATGCAAGAGGTGTACCACGCCGTACTAAAAGTAAAGATGATGACACGCACTCAGAGTCTCCGAGTCCTCTTCGTCTCGGTGAAGATGCCAATCCTGATGGAGAGTCATCTAACACTGAGAGATGTATGCCAGCGCCGGAAGAGCCTCCATATTTTCCAGAACAATGGCAAGAAACCTTAATCTCTGATTAATTTTATTTTTTTATTTTTCAATATATTTATATTTATGCGTACATGTATCGTTAGGCCCGGGAAAGTGTGTGCTCTGTGTAATTTGGGTGAACGAAGTCAACTAGGTCAAGGGGAACTGTTAAGATTTACCTGCCCCGAAGGTTTTACTCCTGAGAAGTCCACCAATCGTGACGAAACAATCGAACATCTTGTTGATATATCTACCGGAGACAAAAGTCCACGTACAGCAGGTCCTGGTGCTGTGACTTGCCGTAGGCAGAAGAGTCTAGCTAAGTGCAGGTATTTGAATTTTACGAAATTCTTCTGCGTACAAAGTAGAGGTGTCCGTTTTCACAGACCTCTGATAAAAAGATATATTATCGATATTGTTCAAACAAAATAATGCTTTACAGGAATACTAGTCTAACAAATTTTACGGAACCAGTGGAGGAATTAACTATAGTTGGGTATTTAGAAGAACCCGAAATAGGAACATTATTTGAATCAACTGGGCACTATTACATTCATCAATCATGTGCAGTATGGTCGAGCAATACCCAAGAGTTAACAACAGAAAGTTTAAGTCCAGCAATAGTGCAGGCATCGTCGAGGCGTTGCGCTTATTGTTCTCATTACGGAGCTGGAATTCCTTGCAAAGTAATTCAGTTTCTGCATCTCTTTCATTTTTTCTTCAAAAACAGAAAAGAAGAAAGGTTTTTTTAGTTGAGCAAAATATGTTATAACATTGTTCTTTACCAGGTGGCATCGTGCAATCGTTATTTTCATTTACCATGTGCCGCAGCTTCGAGTTGCTTCCAGGATACGAAAAGCTTGTCCCTATTTTGCAGTCAACACCTGGGACAAGTACCACTTTTATGTAAGTTTTGTATGAACCATATATATGTTTATCACTAGACAGCGGATTCTATGCATTTATGATAAAAACGAGTAGGTAGTAATTTAAAATAAGTAAAAATATTAGAAGAATTTAAAAATACTGTTATATTATTTTTAATCTATCAAACATATTAAGAAAGAAAATAAATTTCTCTTTCCAGCTTGTTGTAATTCAGGAAAATACCTATTTTGCATAAAGATCCGCTGTCTATTACCCTTAGAGCTAAACAAATTAGTGGGTATATTTACGAGAACGGTTTCGTTTTAGTGAATGGTGACATTACTTGTATCCAGTGCTGTGGAATGGGGGATGTTTCCAATCTAGTAATGTGTTCTATCTGCGGCCAACATTACCATGGCAGTTGTGTCGGTTTGGCACTGCTGCCTGGTGTACGGGCTGGCTGGCAATGTATATCTTGCAGAGTATGTCAAGTGTGTCGTCAACCGGAAGATGTTTCAAAAGTAATGTTGTGTGAACGTTGTGAAAAAGCGTATCATCCTAGTTGTCTACGACCAATTGTTACATCAATACCTAAATATGGGTGGAAGTGTAAGTGTTGCCGTGTATGTACAGACTGTGGTTCGCGTACACCAGGCGCTGGTCTATCATCACGGTGGCATTCTCATTACACTGTATGTGATTCGTGTTACCAACAAAGGAACAAAGGTTTTTCGTGTCCCCTTTGTAGAAAGGCATATCGGGCTGCCGCGTATAGAGAAATGGTTCAATGTAGTGCATGTAAAAAGTTTGTTCACGGTACCTGTGACCCTGAGGCTGATCCATTAACTTACCAGCATCGTAAGGATTCTAAACCTGACTATGAATATGTTTGTCTACACTGCAAAAACATGGCACTTGTAAAAAGGAAAGATAATATTGATGATTATGGTGGAGACTTAAGTTTAAGTGCATCGCAAGAAAGTCTGTATGGTGACGGAGATTCATCTGAATTCGATTATCAAGGTGGATCAGAAGAAGCGCTTTATTCTATAGGTCTTGGAAAGGGGAAACCATTCTGCGCATCCAAGATTGCAAAGAAGAGATTAGGACTGGGAAGCGGATTGATTGGACGACCGAAGGGAATTGGTAAGCTTGGATACCAAAAACGACAAAAGATGACGGAGTTTGGGAGAAAAAGGGGTCCCAAAGCGAAAATGAGAGGTATCTTTGGAGTACCTGGTGTAGGATTACAGGTATAACACACACACAGTCAATTTTATATTATTTTTAATTACTCTAATTACTTTAAATCCTGTTTTTCTTTTTAAGAGGCGTACGAAGTCTTCTGAAACTAATGTTTATTATTTCAGAGACCGATGTCAGACTCATTTTCGAAGGAAGATGAACCCGGCATTGAGAATAGACTTGTATTATGTTCGGCGAAAGATAAGTTCGTATTGACCCAAGATATTTGTGTGATGTGTGGTGCAATTGGCACCGATCAGGAGGGGTGCTTAATTGCTTGTGCACAATGCGGTCAATGTTATCACCCTTATTGCGCTAATGTAAAAGTTACTAAGGTAATATTACAAAAGGGTTGGCGGTGCCTTGATTGTACAGTATGCGAAGGTTGCGGAGAGAGAAATGACGAGGGTCGTTTGATTTTATGCGACGATTGTGACATCAGTTATCATATTTACTGCATGGATCCGCCATTGGATTACGTACCGCACGGTACATGGAAATGCAAGTGGTGCGCGCACTGTCAAACATGTGGTTCGAACGATCCAGGATTCAATAGCAGTTGGCAGAAAAATTATACGCAGTGTGGCCCTTGTGCATCTCATACTGTCTGCATATCTTGTCAGGAGGCGTACAACGATGGGGATTTAATTATACAATGCATCCAGTGTGAGAGGTGGCTTCATTGTGCGTGCGACTCCATCAAGGGCGAGACGGATGCGTATAAATGCGCGGAAGAGGGTTATATATGCATACTTTGTCGTCCAAGAGATGTACCACCGCCGCATCTTTTATGCAATCAACCAAAACCACAACCAAACAAATATCCCCGTTCTCCACCACCCACATCGCGCAGTCCAGAATTATATAAACCATCTCCTCAACAGTACTTGGTCGACGGTGTTTACCTGTCCGAAGCTGGCATGAATCACATCAAATCATTGACGTCCGAACATCAGCAAACGCGGAAGAAAAGGAGAAAAATGCACCCTTTGATAGACAAAGAGGCAGACATCATGGCTACGATAGAGTCCGTGGTAGCTGGCGGCAGTTTAGACAATTCTTTAGAAGAAAACGGAGCAAAATTAGATCTATCCGATGTCAAGGACGAACCTACAGAAGTACTGAAGGAGGGCATGGTGTGGACGCCACGCGGTGACCAACCACCGCCCGAAGGTTTTAGTATTTACACAACTGAGAACGGTATACCAATCTTACGACGTAAACGCCAACGTAACTTGCAAAAGTTAGGTATTGGCGGTTTCATCGTCAGACTACGGGGTACCCGAAAGGACAAAGAGGAAGATGGCGATCCCGAGAAGCAATCGGACTCCACAGTCGGCGTGAGCGACGACAAGCCGAGGAGGAAACCGCAGAGAAGAAAACCAAAGACAAAACTATCAGAATGTTTTCCTCTCTACATGCAAGAAGCATTCTTCGGCAAAGATCTTATGGACACGACCAAAGACAAGGAACTGGAGAGCAGCAGCGAATCGGATAGCGAGAAGAACATGTCCGGGAACGCGGACACCATTCAGCTATCTCAAGATGAACTGAAAGCGATGGAGCAGGTTAAAGCCAAGCAAGAGAAAGAAGAGGAGAAGGTACCTACGGAACCACCCATCAAACGTGAAGAAATTATGGAGGACGATGGTAGCGACACGGAAGCACTCGGCGACATCTTACCTATCTCAAGTGATTTGCTCGATAGCGATCTTGTCAATACTATTATGAACGAACCTGATGAAGACTTAGCTAAAGCTAGCGAAGCGTTAGATGAGTTGGATGACACGCCGGGCACAACTAAAGACGAACTGACAGACATTCTAAGTCCACATTTTAACTTGGAATCAATGGTCAGAGATACAGGATTACCCAACATGGACAGCAAAGATATCGAAGAGATATTTAAAGGGGTTCTAACCGATGAATCCCAAGAATCTCAAGAATCGTCGGTGTTTTCCGTTCAAGCTCAACCTCCTCACCCTGCATCCGCCACAACGCCTCTTGTGTCCCCTTCGCCTCATCCTGGTGAGTTGAAATCTGCAGTCTAATTGTTACATAGAGATATTCAGCACATAATACACGCATATAATAATAATTACAGGCATACAAACGACAATACCTATACCAAGACCACAAGTACCTGGTGCGCTACCCTCTGTTGGTCAATCCAACTTAAATTCTCCAATGAGCTTTCCACCGCCATCTCCTTATCATTCGGAGTATAGCAAGTAAGTTTATATCTCTACTGGAGGTGCGAGAAAATGAATAATTAGCATAATTAACATTTTGTGAACTTTTCGTTATACAGTAGCCCACAATTCAGTCCTGCATTCTCTGAACCACCAAGTCCGTGGGTTAATCCCGACGATGAAGGTACCACACCAGCAGGCAATACTACAATTTCATACAACCAAAGAAGTAATCTTAAAATGGAAGCCGATGAAGCTTTAGGCGGAGGGGCGACTATATCTTCCGTGCTCTATGCGAATATTAATCATCCGGAATGGAAAACAGAGTACCCAGGTTTGTATGATAAATTAATGGATATACATTGATTTATCTTGCTTTAATAATATATTTAACCGTATTATTCAAGCTTGGTCAGAGAGATGCAAGCAAATATTGAAGAAATGGCGTGCACTGCCGAATGAGAAGAAAGCTCCGTATTTAACACTAGCACGGGACAATAGAGCTGCGATTCGTATGAAGAAGACTCAACAGGTAGGACTAGTTTCTGCAGGTCTAATTAGCGATACAGGTGTTAGAGGAAGCGTGAATCTTTTATGTGACATGTATCCACTTTCATCTTTGATGATGTCTTGTGCTAACACACAGGTCAAACTAACAGCTTGTCCTTTGTGTCCAATACCCGTGAAGCTGTTAAGGTTTTAATTATCGTTTACCGTTTCGTGATATCGGGCAAAGCGAAGGCAGGAAATACGGTATTAGATTACAATTGTCTAAAAAGTCAATAGAGAGTCGTGTTAACTTCCATTCATAGTTCAGTACCATATTTGTTTCATATTGAACGTACTATATGCGATTGCTTTTTCTATTAATCATCATTATGAATGTGATTACCATTATCTAATTATGTAATTATAGATGTATAATATTTACATGAAAGTATAAATCACAATTTTTCTAACCAGTATTCATATATTGTCCGATCATGGATTCATTAGAAAGCGTAGATGTTAATTTGGTACTATACTAGGAATAATCGATCTAAATCTAGTTGCTCCCGATAGCGTCCCCCGAATAAGCTCCTTAGAATCCTCTGGCGAATAATTACCTTTGTATGATGTATTCTGGAAATATGTAAGCCTTGAAATACTATAAACGTAAGTGTGTGAACGAGGCACCCCTTGAACCGACAGATATCCAAGGATATACCAAGCACGACCCCAGTCACTGCAACAAGTACACCTACCATCATCACCAAACCCGTCACAACTATGACATCAGCTCAAGTTTCTCCAGTAGTAGCTATGGTCTCCAACCAAAGGCAGATCGGACTTTTGACCTCAGTGGCCAGTGAAAAATCACAGGATAAGAACGGAATGACTGTGTCCGCTGCCGGAGTGACAGTATCAACAGCTAGCAGTAATCATCATGCGGAGGTGTGTGCGGTGCAGGGACCGCAGAAGCAGCTAACATCTTCTTCCCCAAGTCCTTCTCCAACATCCACGACCCCTTCTTCTTCACCCAGGCCCAGTTCTGTGAATTCTATTAATTCCATTAACAGCCTGGCCCACCAAGAGATTACCGGTAGCCAGGCTAAAGTAGCTCAGTCGCCAGCCACGCCTTGCACATCAGCAACTGCTTCTTCTTACTGCAACACGGGCGCCGGTGAAGGGCAGCATCAAACGTCACCATCCCAGCAACGTCCTACACCTGCTCACATTACGATCAGTACCAGTACAATCGCTAACAGTCTGACCATCTCTCAGGCATCCCCCACTGCCAACATTATGGTGGGGGTAGGTCCTGTTCGCCAATTATCCTCGGTAGACCACCAGATTAGAGTGCTCACCCCATCTGAAATCATGCGCACCCTCCCTTCCCTCAGCCAGGAGCACTACGATCCGCCACCCACTGCAATTATTCACACTGTACCTGTACAGTCCCCGGCTATGGTGAGCCACCTATTCTGTGCCTCTAGAGTCTTGCCTTGTGCCACGTGTCTGATCGACATTTTTTTAGTGTCCTTCATCTTTTCTTTTTCTTTTCTCGTTCTTAGAATACAATATATCAATTAGAATTATCATCAATCTGTGTCTTGCGAGAATCTCGATCATAGACTAGTTTTATACAGAGTGAATCACGAATCGTGACCAGTAGAGATTACTCCGTTATTAGGTTTCAACAGAGCTTTCACGTGATTATAGAAAATTTTTTGTAAAAAAAATTAAAAATCAATTTTTTGCAATTTTTTTTATGTTATGATACTTACCGAATTCGCCTTTAAATCCTCCTTCAAGTAGGCGTAAAAAAAATTATAGGTGTATTTCGAAAAAATTGAAGGTGTCCTTGAAAAATCACGAAAAAAAAGAGTTGACGAAAAGTTTGTTATAATCACGTGAAAGCTCTCTTGAAACTATGCTTATATCTGATAAAAACATTTTCGATCGGATTGCTAATAACAGAATAATCTCTACTGGTCACGATTCGTGGTTCACCCTGTATGTATTTACTAGAGGTGTGCGAGAACCTGAAAATTTCGGGATTTCCGAAAATATTCAGACTAATCATGAAAATTTTCGATCCGACGCTTTCGAGTTCTCGCACACATCTAATATTTACCAAAAGTCTGAAATACTTGGTACTCGAAGTAATTTCTGTAGTTTTGTAAAGAACCATTGCTATTACTAAATATAGTGTTTCAGAACATTGGTTCTTTCTTTATCATAGGTGACTGATTTAATGTTGCACATGTATATATTGAATTGTATTATATTTGATTGATCAGACACTCTTGATATATATATTTCTTCTGATTAGATAGAAATATAATTTTTTCATATTGTAGTATTACGAATTCTTTATTTGCGTAAATTCTTACACTGTATGTGGCATGTTGAAGACAACTGGTAGCACACACAGTTATTTCTTCTTCTTCCTTATCCACAATGTCCAGAACTGTTTTACATGTAAATTTAAGATTTCCCTTTTTTTCCCGTATACTTGAGAATAAGTATATTGCTTTTTGTGAATTGTGTTGAGTTCCGTTGTAGACTTTTTGTTGTAACGTAGCACTTTACTTCCGATCTACGACAAAGTTACAATTAGTTCGACTAACTTTTGTTGCTTTTCCAGATGCTTTTATGTCCTCTTATATTGTGAACTGTTACTTATCGTAATTGACAACGTTGTAACTAAATAGGTACTGCTGTTGTTTTAATGTCTGACGATGTACTCGAAATTTTTAGTTGCTAACATGAATAACTACTATTGTTTTCTTCTTTTTCATTGTACAAAACATTGCATATACATGTTGACGCATTCTACAATGTAACGGGCTGAACCTTTTTATTTTTATTTTGCTCGATTCATATGTAACAGGAAAAAGTACTTGTTCGTGTACTAAAAAAGAATACAAACGATACACGTTTTCTATATTCAGTGATACAGTGCATGAAGACTACTCTAAATTAATTTAAGATGGATGTCTATGGGTGTTCTGTGTGGTAAAGCAGGTTTCTCACATGGACCTTTGATTACATAATATTTACTTTAGATGGTGGCTGGATATTATTATAAATGTGTTGCACATACCAAAACAATGAGATTTCGCTAATTGTATTAATTTAGTAATACGCCATTATTTTACCTGAATGTTGAACTTACAGTACACTTTTGGCTGATTGTCAAACTTGCCTTATTGTATATTTTACATCACTTAAAAAAACAACAGAGAACAAAACAGATCATTATATTCTTTAATTGATTAATCAACTAAATCTTTGGAAAGACTAATATGTTATTGCTACGTTGAAGTTCATATCACACGCTCTCTAATAATAATGGCTGGGAAGGATATAATGATCTTGTATTGTAATCGATGTCATTGCCCTAATCAAATTGTTTTCGGCAGGAACAAGAGCGACTTTCCAATAGAGATCGTTCCAGCAGAGAAGCAGAACAGGAACGTCAATGGAAACAGTTGCAAGCGATGCGACAGCAACAAGCACAGATACAGCAACAAGTTATTCATGAGCAACGTGTACACGGTAAATATTATTCCACTATTCGTAGAGAACATAGTAATAAGTAGACAGCCGATTTTATGCATTTATGATAAAAATGGGTAGGTGTAATTTAAAACAGTGAAAACATTAGAAGAATATAAAAATACTTTAATGTTATTTTCAATCTATTAATTCTATTTCACTCCAGTTTGTAGCAAAACCGGTAGAAAATGTTTATTTTGCATAAAGATCTGCTATCTAGTAATAATAAATTAAATGTAAAACTCTCCGCTGCTTCTCTTTTATAGCCATCGCTAGAGTTCATAGACAAATAAGCGAAGACAATACAACTCAAATGAGTACCGACAATACTACTGGATTAACAACGCAATTGCAAGTGTCCACTGCGCAGGTATTATATTATGAGATTTGGAAGATTTTTCATACGCTATTTCTAGCCAGTGTGTTTATTGGAAATACGAATTGTAGGATGGAAATCATATGGGACCACTGGCGTCACCATCACCTGGATCCCGCAACACATTCGCCACTCCTCCTGTGAAGGTGACACGGGGACTCGCGCCTCAGAGTCCCCATCAGAGTATACCGCGTTTACCCAATCAACCGTGCGCCACAATGACACGCCCAGTTGGAGCAGTGGTTAGGCCCGGAATGCCGACTAATTTTACGCAACCGCCCTCGCCGTTTTCTCCGCAAGCTCCGCAATCTCCACACGATTTTCCACAATCTCCAGCATCCTCGCAATCTCAAGACCACTTTCAACGGTTCGACAATACCGAAGCGTACTCCCAAGGTTCTCAAACACCCAGGTCGCAAATATCCGGCACACCCTCGTACTCCACATCTCCCAGAAGCGACGTGTTCTCACAACCACCAGGTACACCTCGGCCTATCTTTAATGCTCCTACTGCTACTCGTCCTTCCACACATGTATACGCACCATCTCGTACACCTGATCCGTATAGTAGCCAACCGCCCACACCTTCCCCTTCTCCAAATTATCCCTCACCAAGACCAGAGTCTCGGCAAGAACCGCAACCGCCAGAAGTATTCACTCAACAACCGGAAGTCAATAGACAGTTACGGGATCTTCTGCAACGGCAGCAGTTCAACAAAAAGTTGGATCCTGTAAACCCAACGTGGAATCAAGGTATATCATGAGGAAACTTCTACACGAAGTATGGATTTTATTGGTTCCTACTTATTTTCAGACGGTCAGAACAATTCTGAAAACAATCAACAGCAATTTGACGCAGCGCATGTACAACTGCCGCAGCATTCTCAGACTGCTAGTAGTAGTACGGGCGAAGGTACTTTCAGACATCCCCTTCCTCCTGGAATCGTCAGACCCAGGATGCCCATTCAGGCGAATGTTTTGATAAGGAATCAAATCGGTATGTTCTCACGCTGTTGTTCACTCCTTCGGTCGCGACTGTAGCATGTGCTCGTAATTATGAAAGTGGTCTAACAAGGGAGGGTAAAGAAAATTTATATTTTTTGTATGGCTACATTTATTTTAATGCTTAAATATTCATTACAAACGAATCAAATTTTATTTCATCTAAAAAGAAAAGCATAACATTCATATTTGTTAGACTTTGTTCAAATCTTCATGGGGAGTCTGACTCGTTAAAATATGGCAAGGGGTTAATGAAATTTTGGTACGATATAGAACTCGAAAAAATATTTGACACGTATTTTTTTATGGCTGCCGACATTCATGTTAATGGGGTGAAAAATCCATTTTATTGAATATCTCCAAAACTATCAGGTCTAGACGAGAATTTCGAAATCCAATTTGTGCGTCTTTGTGACGACGAACCTTTTAGTGTAAACTGGTTTTTGAAAAAATAATTTCTACAAAAAATATGTTAAAAATTAACTCTTTTTTGGGCTGCACTTTTCCTTGCGTAACCAGAAAATTGACTATTTATATCGAATGATTTCGTAGGTATAAACGCGAGACATCCTGTGGCGGGAAATGTTGATGCCCGAGTGCAGAATATAGATCCGCGAACTAGAATGTTGTTGCAAAGACCACCAGTCGCTGCGGCTATGCCTCAACAACATTTTCAAGTAAACCAGAACTTGCAGACGCGTATGCCGGCTGTGAGGAATCCTATCGCGGAGCCGTACGATGTTTTACAGCAACAAAGGTTTCCAGGTATGTTCAAGTGAATCTAGAACGTATCTAGAACGTTTGAGAGTTAATTGTATTATTGTATATGAATTGTATTATCAGATCCTAATCAAGGAGCAGCTATAGGGCCCCGCATAGTGCGAGCGCCGCAGGATAATTTGAATCAAGGAATCAGAATGTTAAGTACGCAAGGGATGGTGCGAGCGCCTCTTATTCCAACAAAGGTTAGCGAGGCTACTGTCAGTCCATCAGAGCCGTCCGAGATTCCGGATAACGTGACTGCAGAGCTCGAGAAATTGGAACAAGAGGCAGCACCGATGGTCGAGGTCGAGGGAGTGAGTGCAATATTAGGAGACCTGGACGACGATGACGAGCTGCTCGGTAAGTAATGTCTCATTCCCTTCAATTGATTTAAATGTAAATCGAAAAGCAATGCGAATACCATTTAACGTTTTGATTTGATTTGCAGCAGAAATGGGAGCAGACTTCAATATCTTGGAATACGCCGATCCAGAGCTGGATAACATAACCGGTGGCGAGAAGACAAATATTCTTGATCTAGATTTGGAGCAAGTCGAGGTAGAAACAAAAGACGAGAAGCAGAAGAAAGAAGTCAAGGAGGAGGGACGAAAGTCAACGGAGTTACGCGCCACGAGTGCAGTGCATACCGATATAAACGATACCTGTACAACGACCACGGTACAGACACCGACAGAGACCTCAAACGTGCCGACACAAGCACAGACTGTACCACCAATTACTGCAACATCACAAACACCGCAACAACCATCCGCTATCATGCCCCAATCGCATGCGCAAGCTGTTGTTGTCCAGCAACAAATGCATCAACATGTCCAGCAAGCCGCTGCAATGGGCAGACCCATGCCTCCGGGTACGAGGTTACTATCGCCTGATGGAGCAGTCGGTGTTGTTACGTCCACCAACACTGTCACTGTCAGTTATCCGTCCACATTCCCTGGGCACCCTCAGAGAATACCGCAAACACACATTCAAGGTATGGATATCAAAAATTCTTTCAGTCTCATAATTAGACAGCGGATCTTTATGCAAAATAAAACTTTTCTATCTGATTCTCAGCCAACTGAAGTAAAGTAGAAATTTATTTTCTTTCTTAATATGTTTCTTCATTTCTTTCTTAATAAAACCTTCGATATCCACCAAATCCGCTGTCTGCTCATAATTGATGGCACAGGCTGAATTTTTAACGTTGTATCTTTTTTATTACAGTATCTCCGCAGCAACGTTTAAGTATGAGAGTAGCAGGCGTACCGAACGTGGCTGGCAGAGTGGTGGCAGTGAACCATATGATCGGTCCACGTATGCCACTTGCGCCACCACCACCACCACCTCCACCCCCATATCCTGGACCACCACCACCGTACCCTGGACCCATACAGGTTCGTACTTGCTACATTCGATGTTTTGACATTTTTGCATCGCTTTAATCTTGAGTATTTTTACGCAATTATATCTAACACTCTCCTCTGACCATATATGAGAAACTAAATTTCTCGCAGTCTGACAAGTAATAATACGCTTCACGAAGTACGTAACATGGTTCACCTTGACAGACATGAATCTTGGATATCGCGTAACTTTTGTCGATACATTCTATACATTATTCCGTGTGGTCCAATAAGATTATAGTGCACACACATACACGCATATCGATTGTACCACATTTATTGATACAATATATATCATTTAATATAGTGTAATTAAATATTTTATTTGACGGAAGAGTTTATAAGCTTCGCTGTACTCTGAATTTTGTATAATTGTTTTCTATTACAAAACTGTCGAGTTTTCTTTGTTGAAAGTATATAACAAGCAGAGAGAATATAACGGGAGATTTCGAATTTTGCTATGAACGTAGGTGTAGGCAAGTAATTTATTTAATATAAGAGTATTTTGGCTGGTAAAATGGTGTTTTGGCCTGGGTGTTGGCAATGCATTGGTGTTGGTGCATGTCTAGATGGGACTATGCCCAGGTGGGCGGGGTATGACGCGGCCCCCAGTCCATATAGGGCACCCAGTACCGGTGGCAGGTCCACCAATGGCCCCTGTGGTACATACTGGTACACCCGCAATGACACCTCACCCTCACCGAAGACCCTTGCTTCTGCAGGTGAGCAAGACTTGGGGAATTTACAGCATTCAGCACAAAGTATCACCTGCAAATGATACCAAGATTTCGAGAATCTCAATATCTTTAGCACCACCTCTTTTCTTCCTGTCTTTAAAGTACAAATGAATAAATCGTGAAATATATTTGATTACACTAGTTACTACTTAGGAAAGGATTTTCTAAATAATTCTATCGATGTCACTTTGGATCTTCTCAATGTATACTTTCTTTATTTTAACATATTGTCAATTTGCTAATTACAATGTTAATAGAAACGGTATTCGAAAAGTGTACGAGTATTACTCAGAGACTGTAATTACAATAAATTTTCATGAATAGTTGCGCTCTACGAAACGATTCATAAAATATGTTGCATTTATATGTGTGCATGCACTGCTATAAATAAAAAAAGAAAGAAGATATTCGCTTAAATACAATTTTGAAGTTCTATTTAATGTTCACATACGAAGTTATAGAATTTTGATAAGAGCGATCGTAGGGGTAATACACTTGCATGTTTGTATTTTTTTCATTAGCCGGAATGGTCAGTGTGCTTTGTTTTAATCTAGAATAAATTGGGATCGTTCACGAAAATGATTGATTCGATGGTCTATTGAAATTTGTGATATTCTATGAAATGGTTGAAAGTTAGATAAGCTGTCAGTAGTCGTTTTCACAGGAACAACCATTGTTGCTGGAGGAACTTTTGGAGCAAGAAAAACGTGAACAAGAGAAACAGCAGCAACAACAACAGCAGCAGCAGCAGCAGCAACAACAACAACAACAACAACATCCGAGCGATAACACAAGTTCTGAAGGGCCTCTCCTTAGCGACAGTGAGTTTGAAAGATTTAAAGCAGACGTTTTGGGTTCTGCACCTCTTGCTTCTCCTCCACAAGGAATTACATCAGTACCTGGAGGAGTTCCTGTAATTAGGCCACCTTGTACGCCAAGACCACCATCCGCTCCAGGTACCAGTTGGCAACAATCGGTATCGGTGCCAGATGCTTCGAAACTAACAACCCAAGTGCCGAGGCAACCAATTGCTACACAAACACCGCCTGAACGTGAGTGTCACGAGCGTGTATTCGCCTCGTTTAACACTAACCGTACCACGACCGGTCAAATGACCGGTTTCACATTTTTTATTTTTTAATTATTGAGATTACGAAGATGCTTCCCCATCAGAAATGATTCAATCAATTTCTTTATTTAATCACGCGTTATTATAGAAATTGTGAAATATCTAAATAAGTTCAGTCTTGTAATTTTTATAATACAATTTTCTTTCTCATTTCTTGATAATGCAAAGATAGGCGTTTTCAGTAGTGAAAAGCGCTACATAAAAGATCAATCTAGGCCGCGATCGCCCTCAAAAGTCCTATTTTTACGTTTACTGTCGCAGCTTGTAACATTTATAGTAATATTTATGAAAATGCTTTATGCTTCCGAATAATGCAAATTACGCTTCGTAAACGTAAAAATAGGGCTTTTGAGGGCGATCGCGGCCTAGATTGATCTTTTGTCTAGCGCTTTTGGCGACTGAAAAATCCTGGAAACGAGTCTAAATGCATCTAGAATTCTAACTGACATCTTTCGGCGCTTACAGCGAGGGTTGCTACCTTCAACATTTCCCAAATACCAGCGCCACCAACGCCGCCGGAGACAATCGTGAACGAACAGGATCGGCAAGCGCAAGCGCAGTATGAACAGTGGCTGAACCATCAGCATCAAGTGTTGACCCAGCAACTGAAGTATTACGAAACTGAGGTACAAAAGCTGCGTAAAATACGAAAAGTAAGGATAGAATATTTTTCTGTTGCGGTGTTTTCTGTTTTCTAGTCTCACACGATGCGGATTCATTACAGTTACACTCTTCCGTAATTTTACAGTCCCTCAATAGTAAACAGCGTCAGCTCCGGAAGTCCGGTAACGAACTGACGGAGAACGACGCGGCCGAGCTTCAACGGATTTCTAGCGAGCAGGCGATACTGCAAAAACATCTGGACGCGAGTCGCAAACAAACCCGACAGCACGGGATGCTGATACAGGAGTATCAAAGTAAACAACAGCAGAGACAACCACAACAGCAGAGCAGCGAACCATGTTCGCCGTTGATGTCACCATCGCAGCAATCGCCGATGCACAGTCCCGCAGCAGTGGTTTCGCAGAGTCCAGGCCCTGGAAATGTCGCTACAAGCATGATACAACATTCACCAGTTACTCCGATCATTCAACATAGTCCAAACCCACCGTTGCTCCAACACAGTCCTGGCAATCCGCAATCCGGTAATCCTGGAACAATGTCTCCTCACAACATGCAGCAGTCGCCCAGAATTGGAACTCCGCATTCTCAGAGCGAAGAGAGTCCTTTCAGTCCTGGTGCTATGCCGTCTCCAGGAATGTGTGGCCCCACAGCCACCAGAATGACGTCGCCTCAACATCGCGCCATTATCACTGGAAGACTTGCAACCAGTCCGGGCGCGTTTACTCCAGACGCACGAAACACCCAGCAAATTATCTCGGATCAAGGAGTCCGGATTCACAGTCTCACTCAACGTTTCGTCCGTCCGCCTGCCGTCGGAGAACCCGGACAAAGACCCAGAATGCAACTGCAAGGAGGGATCGTGTACGGACAACGTTCACCGCTCGGGAGCCCGCAACCGACGCAACAAACATTGATCAACCAACAGCACCAGCAGATGCTTCAGCGTCAGCAGATCATTCAACAGCAACACGACAACGTTGGAATCCTCCAAGACGGACAAAACGCTATAACCCAGCGCACCCTACAAATGGCGCAACAGAGACAACAATTGTTACAACAGCAGCAACAGCAACAGCAAATAGTACAGCAACAGAGACAGCAGTTCTTACAGATGCAACAGCAACAACAACAACAGCAGCAGCAGCAACATAGCATGCAGAAACCTCCAAGTTCACCGATGGTTTCGCAGCCAGCAAATTCTCCCAGTCCTCAACTTCATCAACAAATCCAACAGAATTACGGTCAACCACCGAGCTCGCCTATGCCCAGAAGTCCAATGGTTCAACAGACGATGGGATCGCCGATGCTTCAACAACAATTGAGTCAAACTTCGCAGCCTCCTAGTCCTATGAACGCCAGGATTCACACTCATCCGCCTAGCTCGCCAATGATCTCTCAGTACCAACCACCGAGTCCCATGTCTCGCAACCATCCGTCGACGTCGCCGATGTTGCAACATCAATTGAGCAACGCGCATCATCCTCCGACGTCCCAACCACCCAGCTCTCCGATGCCTAGGAGTCCGATGGTCGGTGGGTCTCCCATGCAGATGCAGAGGAGACAGTCTACCGGAAATAGTCCAGCGATGCCGGATCGACCGCAGAGCGTAGAAAACCCTGGAACTCCAAGGACACCTCATACTCTGCACACACCGCACACGCCACACGGTACTTACACGGCTCAGAGTTCGAGCAATATCTCGATGTCGACGGATCAACAACAGATACAGCAACCGCACCAGCATCAACAACAATCGGTGCAACAGGAGCAAACACAATCAACGGAGCACGCGAGCAGAGGCGGTGGCAATCCGCATAATCCGATGAATCCGATTCCATTGTTAAGCAACTTCGGACGATTCGGCTACTTCAAACTCGGCTTGCGAGGCGGTTCTCCGATGTGGTCGACGAAAGCAGAAACCAGCAAAGGAAAGACCTCGGAATCCCATCTGTTGAACATAGACGAGAAACCGAACACCTCCGTGGTTGTCCACCGAAAGACAGGCATTCCTCAATCGAAGATCAACTCTTTGGTTTGCGCCGATTACAATGATTTCGACGACGATTCGCACACCCCGCCGCAAACACCACCGACCACTTTGGAGAACAAACAAACAGCGTCGTTGTCCGATAACGGGCCGTTGACGCTGGGTAGTCCGAGTAGCAAATTGGAGCCGATTCCTGACACGACGGATTACGATGATGATAAGACTATAGTGAACACCGAGGTAACGCTGAGCTCCACCGCGCAACGGGACAGCGATGATATCACTGTAATAGATCAATTTGGAGACTCGGAGCTGGTCGATGTGATCTCGGGACCTCTGGAAGGCGACATGCCGGAGGAGTACGTGTTGTTCGAGCCTGGTATGGTTGTAGATCTATCCGCGGACAGTAACGATTCCCTCTGTCAAGCGTTGGTCAACGAAGGTAGCCAAGGACACGACTTAGTTCAAATATTGGAGATCGAGAATTCCGAGTCTCAGACGGATGAACCGATACTGAGCGACGAGGATCTTGTACCGTCGCACGCGAGGAACAAAAAGGGACTTAGGCTGGACATAGTAAGAACGTTGCAATCAGGAAAGAGGTTGGTAGCGGTTACGGACACTCCCGAGTCTCCTGATCAAGAGGAGCTTCAGGTAGACCCGTCGCCTGTGTCGTACATGGACCAATCTCCGGAACAGGACCTCATGGTCTCTTTCGTAAGCGAGTCCGAAGTAGTAATTATTGACCCTAGTACAAAGTCGCCGGAAGATAATTTGTCGAAAGGGTCGTGCGCGGAGGAAGTGGAGAAAGTGGATAGCACAAATGTTCCGGAACCGTTGAAGGAGAACATCGTTACCGAGACGGTCGCGGAGGATCAATCAAAATCACTGAAAGAATCAAAGCAGAATAGAAGCCCCACGTCGTTCGTATTCTCGGAGAAGGTGTTGTATAATCAAATTCCCCCGTCTAGTGTGCACCATGCGAATATCGGCGTCTCGTCAGCCAGCAAGCCGACAGTCTCGTTATCTACACTGGGAAGTGCAAATATTAGTACCAGCAACGTAAACACATCCACTGCTTCTGCGAACGTGTTGGTAGCCACAGACTCTGCGGTGAAATCGACCCCGGTGTTTACAACATTAAGCATCACGAAAGACACGGTATCTACTTCGTTCAATAACAAGAAACAACTGCCATCGACCATGGCGAGCATCGTAGCGGACGCGAAAATCGCGGCGAAACTTAGTCAGACGATTTTAGAGAATGCCACCAGCCAGAACGTCGTCAAGACAGACTTGCTGTCGAAAGTCAGCTCGCCGAGTCCGGAAAATTCGAAGCCTGTCGCGATATCAGTGCCTAGCGTGCACAACGAGTACACGAGTTTCTTGCAAAACACCATCACGACCACGCTGGGGACGCTGAGCAATCCTACGAAGCTAGTGCTGAACGTGCAGCCGACTTCTGTCACGCTGTCCACGCCGAAGATGTCTATACCCGAGCTCCCTAAGAAGGAGATCGTGAACAACTCGATGACAGCGACGAAAGAGAATCAGCTGGAAACGTTCGACAAAACTGGAAAAATGAAAAACGAGAAAGACGAGACTGATCACTCGAGAAAGATTCTGGACGAGAACAATGTGGATTCGTTGAGCGTAAGTATCGCTACGATTTCAACGGTAGGGCCAGAGTTAGGGTCGTTGGACGAAAAGAAGGATCCGTTGAACACAACGGACGAGTTGGAAAGCATGCTGGAGGCGATTCATAATCCTGCTGAGAACGCCATAAGCAGGGAGCCCGCTCACGCGGACAGTAAGTCGGACGCCGTTTCGTTAAAGAGGATATCGCCGGTGACGGATGATTTATCGTTGGTAAATATTTTAGAAAATGACGCGGAGTCTGTTGAGAATGAGAACAAAGACGACACTGTGACAACCACCGAAGCGCAAAGGATTAGCAATAAACCAAAGGAAATCGAGACGAGCATGGCAGAGACCGGTACGTTGAGCGTGCCGCAGAAAGAGAAGAAACACGATGATTTGTGTGCAGACATTGAAACGAGCAAGCCGTATGTGCAGCATTGCTTGAACGAGGAGAAGAGCATGATGGACGAGTCGTCCGATGATATACTGGACATGTTGCACAATATAATATCGTCGAAGCCGGAAATGGCGAACAGCGAGATCCTTCAGGAGGATAGATCGAGGAAGTCGATGCTGTACGAACTGCCGACACCGTTGGACACGTTGCCTTTGAACATTCTTCAGGATTCTTTGATGGATTTAGAACAAGAACCTTCGGATAACGAACACCTGTTGACGAGCGAGAGCAAAGGACCAAAATCACGGAAAGCGAGTTCTTCGCCACCGGTGGGTTCGCCAGCGCCGAAGAAGAGCTCTCCGCTTCCTCAACAAAGCGCTCCACTGGTAGTTAGCACCATAGCGCAATTACAGAAGTGCACGACGACGGTACCGCATCTCTCTCCGCTCTCGAAGCCTACCGAACTGACCTCGAACGTCGCGAACGTCTCGCACCAGCTGCGAACGTTGCTCTCCTCTCTACAAACGAACCATTCGCAGAACTGTACAGCCGTGAATCAAACAGCGATCGTAACGATGGTATCGTCATCGATCTCGGGCCCAAAAATAGGAAATATACTGTCGACGACGAGCACGACCGCCCCACCAAATTCTGTAAATAATCTGCATAGTAACGCGAACGTTCGTCTGCAGACGTGCATGACCACCTCTCATTCGACGCCGCCGAGCAAAGCCGACTTAGAGACTACCACATCTAGTTATACTCCACATACAAAAGAAAGTACAAATTCTACAGTAAGCGTTGTTTCTACTTTGTGTAAAGTCATGCCTTCGGAACCATTTTTACGAGTTACTTCCAGCGGGATACAGTCGCAGCCTAGCGGCAACCTTCCTCTACAAACGTCGTCTGTGATCACGCCTAGACCGCCGACCAATTCCGGGATCTCGATTACCTCGAACGCGATGCTGAACGCTATGCTGGCCGGTACCAACTCCGCGAAACCCACCATAGCCGGACACCGAACCAACACCGCTCCCACGCAAGCCAGCAATCTGCTGAGCTCGGTTATGGCAACCTCGGTGCAACGCACGCAGAGTCTGCAAGCGATACTGCAAGTAAGTTCCGGGGTTTGTTCGGCCCCGTCGCGTGTCGTTGTTAACGCTACTTCGACCACAGTCACAACGTCCATGCAGTGCGTCAGAACCATCGTGCCACCGATAGTTACAACCAGCAGCAGCAACAACATCAACGTCACCACCAGCATCTTACAATCCACGTTGTCCCAGACTCCGACTCTTTTACACTCTCAACTAACCTCCGGACAGAACCAATACAAACCACCAGCCGGACACTTATCGGTGGACACCAAGAACACCGATCTCGAGAGATTAGCTCAAAGCACACTCTCGAAGAAGGACCAGGAAGAATCGAATTGTAAACCACAGCCGGTGCTCGAGAAACCACCGACTACCAGATCAGAGTTGGAGATCAACAAAGGTGCCACTGGTTCGCATCGAATGGAGGAGTCGCAGAACGTGTTGTTGAAGCAGTTGCTGCAGAACACCGCGTGCGCGACTACTACGTTGTCTTCTGGGTCATCTCAAGGACCTAGCTTGCCACTGGTACCGTCGTTGGAGGCACAACTAGCCAGACCTGTGCCGCCTACACCGTTTTCCGTGCTACCACCGCTGTTAAACGAAGTGCCGGCGCCTAAGGTCACTACTAATAAACAGGTTCTCACTAGAGAGACGTCGTTTCTATCGCAGACTGTGACACCGTTGAAGGTACAGAGTCCTCCGACCAAAGAAGAACCACCGAAACCACCTCCGCCGTTGTCAACGTCTGCGCCGGTGTTGTCGCAGCAACGCGTGGCAGATAGTTTCCCGAAGCAACAGCTAACTCCACAGCAACCTGTGAAGACAATCCCTATCTCCACTCAAGGGAATCAACAGCCAACGACCACCGTCGTCGCTAAACAAACGTCACAACTCACGGCGGAACCACCTGATACGATCACTCCTGTGAAACAAGAATGCGTTGGTACTCAACCACAATCGAAACCTAGCGACTCTGTTATCAACAACACCGTTCCGCAACAATGTGTAGTACCAGCTTCGATGGCCACCGTCTCGCGAGTCGTGCCACAACCGAAACCCGCGATCACAACAGTAGCTTGTAAAAATATACAATCGACGACGACGCAACAAGCACCGAGTGCTATCCAAGTGACACAGACATTGACCACGGTCACAACCACTACCCAGCCGCAAACGCAACCTCAACCCCAAATACCAACCACCCCGAAACCCATTGTTTCGCCGCAACAACCATCCCCACACGTAAATACAATACCGCCATCAGTGCCTCATACGGTGTCTCATACTGTGGGTCACCAAGCCCAGGCGTCACAGGGTGCAAATGCACAACACGCAGTGCCTTTAGTGGAAGTCAAAAAGGAAGTTCTTGATGAAGTTCTATCTAGTGGTACACCTACCCAATTAACCGATACCAAAGAGTTTCTTACTGCCAAAGAGGAGCTTATCGACGGATCGATTGACGACAAAACTGGTACGTGATCAACCAAATTTCGAAATGTTTGAGTAGGCGCATCCCGCATCCTTGCAATCCTGGAAACGAAACGAGTCTATCCTCTTAATTCCTCGCTACACGGTTATACCACGGTAGACAGAGGTATAAAGCATAGCTAACTTTATATTTCAGATCTCAAGAAGTTGAAACGGCGACAGTATCAACAGAAACGGAAACAAAGCCAGGGAAAAGACGCGGCGACAGCACCGCAGAAGAAACGTGCTAGGAAAGTGTCTCGCTTAGACGAGGATTATGACACGTTCGTCGAGAATGTCATGTCACAATTGCGACAACTTCAGCCAATGGCAGTATTAGAACCCCTTCTAGGCAAGAATTACGGCGTATGTCCTATCTTTGGCTCGGGAGACTTGACGAAAATCGGAAGTCAAAAGGACTACAGTACCAGGACAGGGGACTTGGCGGGTTCATACGGATCTGCTACATTGCCCGGTATATCCGATCATTACAACACCCAGCCGTTTGGCGAATTAGAACCGTTACCACCTCAACAACCTGCTTCTACTCAGCGAGGATTTTATGATCAAGAGTTTCCACCCCTTAAGTTGGACGATTGTAAGGAATCTGTTTACGATGGGTCGAAAATCATGAAAATCACCGACACAGGTTTGATAACGACTTTAGTCGACCACAGCATTATTCGATATTAACATCGTTTGACAACAACGTCAACCGACTGCATCTAACTTCTTATAGTGTAATACTGTCGGTCGGTGAAAACATGTCGGTGATTTTCATAGGACCGTTTCGCAATTCCAAGAAATGGATTTGAACAATTAGTACTATAATCGCATTCAATTTTCAGCCGATGAGAAGAAGGAAAATTCTTTGTCAGCAAATCGTGATGTCGACTCTCCCGATACCATTGTTAGTTCGTCTTCACCCGAATGCGTCATTCCGGAATTTATACACCGGTTTCCTGGTTTGAGACTGATCGAAGAGGAGTCGGACGAAGAATCAGATTGGTTGAAACGAGTGTCACCAGTAATACCGTTGATTTCGCCGATACCGATCAGACTGAAACCAGCTTATGCCAGGGATATGGCTAAGCAGGATAAAGAGAATCTCGGAATACCAAGGTATGTAAAGTTTGATCCTTTGCACTCGAGTGGTGACTCGGAGGCGCCACTAAATAATTCTTATACCATTATTCAAAATATTTGTTGCATTATTAACCTTTGTGTAGCCAACCAGATAATAATGTTCCTCTGAATGTTCATTCTTGGCTCGTTAATATATTCATTTATAGTCTTAAAATGAGAATTTGTGCAGACATGTGAAATACTAATGGTTTTAAATAATCTATACATTTTGGTTGGCTACGCGAGGGTTAAATTTGTATCCAATAAATTGCCAAACGTATTTAATATTTTCATAAACCACTGAAAGTATTAAAATGAAGAAAATCATATAAAATTGATTGAATGGTTTCTAATTGTAATATTATATGTTTGATCTATTTGATTTAAAGCAGGCTCGGAAAATCACCACCAATACCTCTTAGGGATGGCAACGTAACAGTTACATTGACCTTGAACAGTCAGGCCGCAGACGACATAATGGGAGTACTTAAAGACTTGGCTAATATTTTAAACATAGCTCCTCCCACTGGTTACCAGATTGTAGAACGTACCACTACTCCCCCTAGTCAGAAATTAGGTCTTTATAGAACCAAGGGAAAAGATGGTAAAGAGGGAGGTATGTAATCTATCTTGCGAGCACTGATTTTGTTTTATAGATGTAGACGTTTTTCTTTATTAGTTGACTTTACAGCTCCGATTGATATACAAAGTATTTTGAATGGCGCTGCGAAATTCTGTCGTCATTGCGAGGTTGTGATATTGAATAGTTTAATAAGGAAGAAAGTATCAGACTTACCATTCTTAAGTAAGGAAGAAGCGGAGCCTGGTGACGAGTTATGTTTCTGCTCGGCAGCCTGTTACATGCAGTTCGCCCTTATGCACAGGACACCATCCAATACACAATACAAGGTAACCATCTTGTTTTCAAATGTAGCAAGTTTTCGACTTACGCGACTCATTCGTTCCAACGCGTCCCGCGTAAGTCGAATAGATGGTGCCTGAGCGCTATCCCAAAAATTGTTTTTTATTGCATCCTATAGTACGCTCGACGCGGTCACAAAAAAATAATATCCCTCCACGATCTCTGTCACAGCACAGAACCGAGAATCGAGAATCGGCTTAGATCGCTGGATTACTGTATGCCTAGCCGATAATTGTCCCTCGGACTCGTGTTTTCGACAATTATCGAGATAACACGAGAATATTTACAAAAATGATTATTTTGATTTTCAGGCTGCAGCCATAGTAGATCACCTGTGTCACAAAGTGGAGAATAAGGTATTGGATGACGATTTCAAAAAAGGAAAGAAGTTTTTAGTGAAACAGACAGCCGATCCTGTCGAAACTATGGATGTTGATCAGCCAGAGAAGGAAACCGAGGTGAAGGTGAAGACTGAGAAGGAAGATCAAGATGTTCCTGAGATGAAAGACGATTCGATGGAGGAGAAACGGCCAAAGAAACATCCGGCTGCTGAGGAACATTCGAACGAATCGACGGATACGACGCAACCGCCTGCGAAAGTATGGAGAGGCTTAAGATACAAGTCTTGGTCGGTTGGCACGATGCAACCGTCTACGAAATATAAAAAGCCCACTGATAAAGAGATCACGGAGGTACTCACCTTTCACCCTTAGTTTTCACCCAAAATATTGTTTACATTATTAAATATATATCGGTATCTAATCATTAATCAATTACCAAACATTTAAGTATTGTACGAGGTATTATACCGATTTTATATCCATCAAATTTAAAAAATCATAGGGAATGGAAAATATTCCATCCAGTTCCGCTGTAAGGCGTCGCTAAAAATGAATGTACAACATTATTCATTTCCTTTTTCCTTGCAGATGCTTTTCCGTATGGGGGTGACTGTGGTGCCTGCGAAAACGGAGGACAGTCGACGCTGCATGTTTTGCCACAGTCAAGGCGATGGTACAGCCGACGGCCCCGCCAGACTACTTAATTTTGACGTCGACAAATGGGTACACCTGAACTGTGCCCTGTGGTCGGAAGATGTGTATGAAACTGTAAATGGTGCCTTGATGAATCTCGATACCGCTTTGCAACATAGTCTTGTATTAAATTGTATTCTTTGCGAGAAACCTGGGGCAACAGTGAAATGCTTTAAAATGCGCTGTACCAATGTCTACCACCTTGGCTGCGCTGTCAAAGATGGCTGTGTTTTTTATAAGAATAAGGTAAGCCGACTAAGAAAATTGATCAACAACATTGGTCCTACAATTTTGTACTTGGTCGTTCTATAAATCATTTCTCTATTTAGAGTACCTATTGTTCTCAACACGTGCAAAAGAACGAGAAAGACAATGAACTGACGACACTGTCCGTGTACAGAAGGGTGTATGTGAATCGTGACGAAAACAGACAAGTCGCAGCTGTGATGCATCATTCGGAACACAATCATCTTCTGAGAGTGGGGAGCCTAATATTCTTGAGCGTCGGTCAGCTACTTCCGCATCAACTCGCCAACTTTCACACACCGAACTATATATACCCGGTCGGCTATAAGATCGTCCGATTTTATTGGAGTATGAGAAGGCCGAACAAGAGATGTCGATATGTCTGTTCCATCCACGATGTCTCTGGTCGGCCAGAGTTTCGAGTGTTGGTCCAGGAACCGCTGCAAGAAGACGTCGAGTTACGAGATGCCACACCTCGCGCTGTTTGGAACCGGATTCTCGAGCCGCTTGCCGAGCTACGAAGAACGACGCACAGTGTCCAGCTATTCCCGCGTTACGTCTCCGGCGAGGATTTGTTCGGGCTGACCGAGCCAGCGGTCGTTCGCGTTCTCGAAAGTCTTCCAGGCATCGAAACGTTAACCGATTACAGATTTAAATACGGTCGGAACCCTCTATTAGAATTACCATTAGCAATTAATCCAACCGGCAGCGCAAGGACCGAGGCTCGTCTACGTAATCAACTTCCTTGGAAGAGGCCGCACACACAGCGCACAGGATCTTCGGCTAGGGCCACTTTCGTCCCCACTGCGACCGTTGCGGGCGAAGTGGCCTGCCCATACTCGAAACAATTCGTTCATTCCAAAAGTTCCCAATACAAGAAGATGAAACAAGAATGGCGCAACAACGTCTACCTAGCCCGCTCGAAAATCCAGGGCTTGGGACTGTACGCTGCACGTGATCTCGAGAAACATACTATGGTCATCGAGTACATCGGGGAGATCATTCGTACCGAGCTGGCTGAGACTAGGGAGAAGCAGTATGAAGCAAGGGTACGTTTTTCTACTACTTATTTCCACTATAGTCTGGAAACCCGCTTTTTTCAGGCGTATGTTTTCTCCCTGATTTCTAGAGTTATTTATAAGGAACTCGAGAGTAACATTCAACGTGTTTGTTGCAGAATCGTGGTATCTATATGTTTCGCCTAGACGAGGAGAGAGTGGTAGATGCGACATTGTGTGGAGGTCTCGCGAGGTACATCAACCACTCTTGTAACCCGAATTGTGTCGCTGAAATCGTTGAGGTCGAACGTGATCTTAGAATCATAATCTTTGCAAAGCGAAGAATCTCACGTGGCGAGGAGGTACGTAAAACGATGCTGTATTCAATTTTATGATAATGAAATGATAATTTGTCTAAAAATGAATGTTGTTGTTCGCAGCTGGCATATGATTATAAATTCGACATTGAGGATGACCAGCACAAAATAGCATGCGCATGTGGCGCGCCTAACTGCCGCAAGTGGATGAACTAAAGCTCGATCCACCGTTGTTATTGTTACTACGTTATTGGGTAGGTTTTACATGAAGAAAAAAATTATATAAATATATATATATAAATACATATGTATATATATATTTATATATATATATATGTATATACATGTATATATATACATATATATATGTATGTATGTATATGAATAGACACATTATTTAATTTGTAAAGTGCCATTGCAGTTTGACTAATTGATTCATAGTGAAGTTGGTGCTACGCCATCACAACATTCCTCCAAAGTTGTACAATATTAGTTTTACTTTACAAAACATAGAAACATTGATCGCTTGTATATTACGGATACATTTGAGGACACGACGCGAAATAATTGCGAAACAAATTTTATGGGTCGTGTGTATGTATACAGGAAGTTTGTATCTTTGTATGTTGAGTAGAGTCAACGTTTAGTTGACCGAATATTGTAATATAAATCGTTTATTAATTATTATTGCATATACATTGCACTGTATCTGTACATAAGTAGAGATCCATGTTATTTTGAATCACCAGATGAATTATGTAAAGTAACAGTATCTAATTTAGAATTATATACAATTATAACTATTTCATTATATGATAATAAATCCGTACAAAATCTACTGATACCTTCCGTTTTTATAAATACCTTCTTTCTTTTGTGTAATTAATATTCTATTCTAACGATGTACACATATACATACATATATAGCTTTTCTCTGTAACAACTAGACCGCGGACCTTTACGACCATTTATGACTTCTGCAGAATTTTCAAGAAATGCTAGCATATAAAATTCAACACAATTTAGTACCGATTTTTATTCATTCCGAGTCTACAAATTTTATTTCACTCCACTTTCTTAAAATACGTCTACAAACATTACACGTTGCATAAACATTCGCAGTCTTGTAACAACTATTTATATTATTATATTATATATCGCAAAGTAAACATCTATATGTAAGAAATTCTGTTCAACAAAAGTTGCACTACATTTACCTATTAAATTTTTTAATCAGAGACACATTTTTCGAGATTAATCTTATCAAAGAAAATTTTTTAAAGGAAACGACTTCTTCGAGTACACTCATTTTCTACGAAAATATAGATGTAGTACTGTGCAAAAACTTCACGTAGGGAATCGAAACAAAAAGCAGGAGCGGTTTATGTTCACAATTTTATTCTCGTAATCGTAAAATGATATTTACAAAGGAATATATCGCATGTACAGACAGTACACAGTCATTCGAGTTTCGGTTAAGCATAAGAGGAATACAAGAAGTTGAAACAATATGTACAGTGAGTATTTCGCTATAGGGGCGCTTCGCGAATCGTTTGAATTTATACAGAGCCAGTACAACCGATTCTTTGTGTGAAACTAGGAAAAGGAAAGAAAAAAGAAAAAACATGTGGAAGGAAAATACGTTAAAAAAAGCTTCGCATACATGTTATACAAACTGTAAACGCACGTGAAAAAGAGAGCAATACTGGAAAAAAAACAAAAATATGAAAAGCGAGCAACGTAATCGGCGAATACATGAACGTAAATGCGAGTACAAAATACATTGTAATAAAACATGTATTTTAAATGCGATTCTTTGGCATTTATGCACGATATCATTGTAAAGGTGATCTAACGCGTTACAAGTAAACATATGTACAGTTAAAAAATGATCACCTTAAGCGTAATAAAATAAGTACGAGGACAAGGTACAACACTTAAAAAAGAGAACGATTTTTCTTGTAAATGTTCACTATAAAAAAACAGCTTAATGAATTTATACTTGATTCAGTACTGTGGCTAAACGTATACATTGATGTTGATTGTATAGTGTATATTTCTTCTAAACACAATTATATTCTAGGAGGATGACAGCGTCTCCCCTGTAACGTGTTCAGACATCTCTCAGTTTATTAAATATTACACTTAACGTAGTTCAGTTTTTCTCACGTCTTGATTTCACACGTCCATTGAATTTTTCGTAGGCGTAGCATGCTCGTGCGAAATCATTATTTACAGTAAATTTCTTAACGTAACGTTAAGTTTCTTCGATGGATATAGAGATTTTCTCCGAGTAGCTTATCATTAGGTATCTTGAAACACTTTCAGAGCTGCTCTATCGCAAAAAGATCAACTAGAAAATTTACATTCGTTCGTTGGGTAGGCTTTTATCTCGGACAACTAGTGCCAGCTTGTAACTAAATTTTTCAACTATGTCAGACTTCGAAAAATTGTGTTTTGCTAATATAGATCCTCTGGTAATTTTGTCGAAGCGAGGAAGATTTCTCAAAATGTCAAAGAGAGCTTCATCCTCGAACATACTAAACGAAAATAAAACATTCTGATATTCTATTTCTGATTCCGCTCCAAACGTGTTTCTCACAACAAATCAATTTGCATCTGTTAACCCTTCGCACTCGAACGGTGGCTCTGAGGTGACGGCAAAAATTGTTTGAATATTATTAAACTCTTCTGTATTTTATAAATTGTAAAAAGCTCGATTGCTGTTTGAGAAAACAGGTTCAATTCGATGTGCGCAAAGAAATGTCTTGATTTTCGAATTAAAATTCCTTCCAGTCTGAAGAGTTAACACGATTTACTTTACGATACATTTATCGTGGCCCTGTTGTTGAACCGATGAAAATAGATGCTCACCGATGCGATACATCGGAACAAAAATATCCTATAAATGAAAATCTCTGACGAATTCTCATTACAAAACTATGCTATAATCTCGGGGCATGTTGAAATGGTTTTGACGATCACTTGCTTACTTCGTTCACGATGACACTGGCTCAATCCTGTTGCATGGAATAAAGTAATACAATCATTATAAATGTCTTCGATAAAATCTTTTAAAATAGAAAAGGGAATTTTTTGATGCTTCGAAGTAATCGAATCACTGTATCAGCATCCAACATCAGTAACTCCAGTTTTACTTGGGAAAAGTTATGGCAATCTGTTCGATTCGGAGTTAATCATATTGGTGACTGAATAGTTTCCGCATTCTAATCTTTTAGAGGCACATAACGTTTAGACAACTTCATCGATAGAAAATAAAATTAGTGTTGCTTTGTTGAAAAGATTGTGTTCCAAAGTTTGGGATTACTTTTTCGAGTCCCAAAGTGGGTCTTGAACTTTTTAATTAATAAAGTCAAGATATAGTATAATGAGCTACATTGATAAATGTTTCTTTTTATTGTCAATAAATACCGGTTATCCTAAACTTTTGAACAGCGTATCATAGTTTGTGCCTGTGAGTCTTATCGAAAGAACCGAATACACAAGATATTCGTCTATATTATAAATAGACAGCGGATTTGATGCGTTTATGGCAAAAATGAGAAAATTAATTTCTACGTCGTTCTGGTTTGTTGCAATTCAGGTGGAAAATTTCGATTTTGCATAAAAATCCGCTGTCTAGTTGTACATATTTTAAAAGGTGATTTTACGAGATCGAATAAGACAAAAATTGAAAATACTGATTAATATTGTATAATACTATAATAATTAAAAATCACTGATTCTCAGTGATCTGAAATCAATGTAAAAATACTTTTCAAATAAACCTGAAATCCTATTAATATTGCACTTGATTCTTGTTCTATTTTATCTTGTTCAATCATCCCTTAAAACATTTACCACAGATAGTCGTATATCTCGTACGTGTAAATAGATTCTTTAAATATACAAGACAGTTTGATTCGATAAGGTTCTGTATACGAGTAATTGTGATTAACGTGTGACAGTGTAGTAATCATGCTTATTCGTATAATTTCGTCCACAGCTGAAAACTCGGTAATAAAAATCAGCGTAGTTGTATACTCAATGTATTGAAATGAATTAAGAACAATGTTCGAAGTTCATGCATTGCGTTAAATAATAACGTGTTCCCGATTATGTTATGAGCAGACTGCGGATGTTTATGCAATTTGCAATTTGTGTGGAATAATATTAATGAAAATTTGATATTCCAGCATTTCTTGTATAAAATACATACAGATCTGCAGTCCAGTTATGAATACAAAATATCATTGCATTGTTGACTGTTACAAAAATACCTGTCACCAAATGTAAACGTGCGAACAGTATTACAGAACTTAGAGTGCATGCTATACTAGGTTCTAAATTACATACCACATAACAGTGCATCGCATGCAATTTCAACGATGGAAAAAATAAATGGAGATGCAGTAATATCTTACATAAGTACGTACTGGTATCTGAAACACTGGGAACTCGCATATGAAATGTTTTTGGATCTATGCAAATCTGGAGACTGTTTATTTTTATTGCCATTAGCATTATATAGTTTATAATAATCGTTATATTATCCACATATAATACAGTTTATGTACAAGGGGTCTAGTATACACTATGATTAGATGTAATGAACGACTTCTCGAGAACGATACGAAAGGATATTAATAAAAAAAATTGGTAAACAAGAATTTGAAGCAGCTATCTACAATTAAAATACAAAAGTAATGAAATATATATATCTGCTAGCCCGTATGTCTAAATGAATAGTGGTTCAGATACTGAGCAGCAATATAATTTACAGGAACCATATCTAGAAACGCTAATACTCGACTAGTCAACAAATTTCTTAAATATTTGCTCTAAGAGGGTGTTTGCAAAATTTATGATACAGAAGTTATACGAAAATTGCTAGACGAACATTTCGTTCGATGTAGCCACCGAAAAATACAACTTTTGATTCATTCTTAAACTGAAGAACGAAATGAAATGAACAGGTCCTAATACTGGACTCCCAAGAATACAGCGTCGCTTTATTTTTTCTTATTAGGTTCAGAATATTTTGGCATAAAACAATTATGTAATATTTACAAATGCTTTTGCACAAAACAATGGAACGTAAACGTAATTTATAAAAGAACAAATATATGTATACGCAGCGGGTACTAGGAAACGTTTTAGGTAATCCGACTCTCTAACTACGATCGATACACATTTCTGTTTATCGAACAAGTAAGAGTAATCGTTGAATCAGTAATGAACAATATGAGAAACTTTTTGATATCGGTAAAAACACTAAACCTTTTCTTTACAGTTTCACAACACTCGATAAAGCATTTGACTTATTACGTAATATTTTTATGCAAGAATATAATTGTTCGTATACATATACATATATTTGTATATATGTACACGGTATATACATACATGTATATATATATACGGTACTGTATAGTCGTTTCAGAGAGGCTAGAATAATTTGGATAAGTTGCTACTGTTATGCGTCTAAACGTAATGTCAGAACAGTGATTAGAATAAGGTGAGACCTACGTGAGTCTATCTGCGATATTAATTTCTCTCTTTCTTTACGTGAAACGAAAGATTCAATCTTCCACTTTGCCATTTACTTTTTTTGTTAACTAAACTAATCGAAAGAGTGACGCTTCTTTTTTTGTTTTTCGTCCCTCGTTCACATATCAACCAATTTACAGAACACAAGACGATACCCGCGATCACAGAGAAACGTATACGACCAAAAAATGGTTCCCGTAGTTTAACAAATCTTATTTGTTGTTTTCGTCGGGTCGCAACATATATTATAAAAATCGAGGACGCAGATCAAATAGAATTATTCGCGACAAATACACCAAATATAAAAATATATAGTACATTTACAATTGTAGAATGGCTGATACACAGTTATACCGTGTCGTACGTAATAGCATTATAACATATTTAGGATGGATAATACTCTATTCTGTTGATGGTCGAGGCTGGTGTAATTTATAGAAATATAAACAACATGATCTATCGGTAGAACAGATAAACTTAAAATTGACAGCCAACACACACAGTAGGTTACACTGTTATAATTAACAAAGAAGCAAAGTATGCGATTCGCATTCAGTCGTTTCGTGAAAATTAATAAAAATAGACAATGCAACTTACTATTTCGCTATCGCACTACTTAATATCAATTATATAAAACGAAAGGATATGAATATACTAACAACACTAATGTTGAACAAGCAAATTTTTCCGCCATCCTAAATGTGTTAAACATACTTTTTTATCGATTCTGAACTTCAGCAACGTAGCTGGACTCTTATTCCCTAGCGCAATTACCTTCGTTGTGAACTAACAATGAAAACCGAAACATCGGAACACGCGGAACCCTTTCAACAAGACCTTTTTCAAATTCTCGTGCATTCGGTACGTATCATTCTATCAATAATGCAACGCGATTCGACCAGACGTACTTTCAGATAATTTCACCGTAGGTATACTATAAACAAGCTTCTCAACGATCTCAGTTCAATGATCTCGATAAACGTTAAAAACGAACATATTTAACAATAAACAATAATTTTATTCGAAGTCGTAGGCAGGGCTTGAAACGGGCCCGATAATAACTGTTTGAATAATTTCAAATAGTACATTTCGGGCTTGACGGTTTCGATTACGGTCCTTCATAAGGTCATTCTCCGTCCCGTATCAGTTCTAATCGGGGCATGAAACGGGCCCGAAAATAACTGTTTGAAACTGTTACATTCCCTAATAGAAGATCATTAATTTGAAAATTCATTTCAAGTTCCACTTTGTATAATGCTTTTTTACGCAGAAGTTCATAACTTACCGGAATTTGAGAAATATTAAAAAAAATTAGACATTCCATTTAAAAAACTGAATAAAAAAAGTAATTAAAAACAGATTAGAGCATTCCATTTCAAGCCCTGGTCGTAGGTCGTAGAAATTTGGAGAACTATCACTTTCGTGTCACTTGCGGTCGTGTCACCGTCGACACCGGTGCTGACAGCCTATTACACCCTAAAACCGTTCATTGGAAGTGTATTTTGCTGACAATGCGGTCCAAGTTCGCAGATGACAGTGACAAATCATGTCGGGAAGCTGCGGTTACGGAAACGGCAAATAACAGTCCATCGAAATTCTTAAAGTAGCAAAGAGAAGCAGATGTTACGGTTACAACCACCAATCCCAACATGAGCTAGTCCGACAATGAGTATGTTAGAAAAAGTTAGAGCAGCGAATCGAAAGCAGAAACCAGAAGCATGGAGGTATGCCTGAATAAGATATTTCGTGTGAAGACAGACACAGTTTGGTATAGTAACAAAGTACCGCATGATTCTCTCTGTTTATAATATTATATTATATTATATTATATTATATTATATTGTATTATATGGTCTAATGGATTTTACAACTTTTTTTGTCACCGACACAATCGTAAATTCTTATACAACTATTGCACAAAAGAAACTGGATGAAATTTCAATGTTACATTTAAGAAAGAGTTCGGTCTCGGTCATGAAAAAACAGTACTTGTAGATTTTTTTCGTGTTTCCGTTTTGTTTTGTACAGGTAGTCTTATATTGCGATTAATTGAACAATAGTCATTGTGATACCCGTTCCTCTCGCAGTATACACTGCGACCGTCGAACATGAACTCATCCGGGTGTTAGAATTGTTCTATACTTAACTGGTCTTATCTTCGATCAAGGCACGAATCTGAGTCGGGCCTTGTCAAGTCTTTGGTAAATCTTTAACAATCTACTTGGATATAATTAGTGAATCATTTACACTATACTGAGTTAGGCGTGAACCCTGACCCAACCACCAGTTAGTTGAACCGGTCTCGAGTATGCGCTTAGGACAGCAGCTTTCTTCCTGTTTCAGTGCTTTATACAATAAATTCTCATTAAAAGAAGATAGAGAAATAGACAATGATACTTGAGCGACGATGAGTCGAATCGAATACAAAATGGCAAAATAAAATCAACACATCAGAGAACAGTTTTCCTGGAGACAATATTTTTCCAAACAAAAACGCTGCTGTGCTAATAGCGCGGTATACGAATGCTACCACTACCGGTTTTTCTTTTTAATGGCCGCTGATAAATCATGATTAAATATATTAAAAGAGTATGGGTGAATACACGGTACGATACGGTACGGTACGGTACACTACTTAACAAGTGATGTGTCGAATACATCGTTAGGTTTTCGTTAATATGTCTTCCAAATTTCAGCTGTTGCTTCTGCCTGCGTATGCAGGTCAGACTAGACCACACATGCTGAAAAGACACCCATCACACGTCAACCAATGTCCCCGCCGTAGTCCTGATCGTTTAGCAGATTACGGTTGTAAATGGCAGCCCTGTAACTGTACCTATTTATGGCGGGTCGATCGGGAACAGGCGGTGGAATTAACGCCACGTCTGAATTCAGCAGAGCTCCGCTCCCTTCGTCTACTTCGCCGATACTGCTCTCCACCAGCGACGGCTCCACCTCTGTAAATGCCAGCCTAGACCGTAGCAAGTACGCGTACGTCTTGTACCTCTTCAACTGCAATTCAGAAAGCACAATGATTAGTCGACGCTGAAATCCGGACGTCCGGGCTTGGCCCAGACTGTTCTGAATTCTGAATTGCGTCCGGGGCTGTGTCCGGTTTAATGGTTTAACGTTTAACGTTATGAGAAATGGCTAAGTCGCGTTTTTGAGTTAAAGCAAGCATAGAGAAAAGCATGATCGTGGCTAGAGCAGGCGGATTTTATGGATTTATGAGAAAAATAAGTAGGTGTAATTTCAAACAGTAAAAACATTAGAAGACTTATTAAACGTATTAAGAAGGAAAATAAATTTCTATTTCACTCCAGTTTGGTGCAAATTAGGTAGAAAATGTTTATTTCGCATAAAGATCCGCTGTGTAATCATGACAATGTATTGGGATCGTTGGTGGGCGATGATAATTACCTCGTGATGCAAGTAGGAATCCTTCTCCTTATAGTTTTGTACAGTGAGCGCTTTCGCCCCTCTTTCAGGTGGATGCCGTCTGTGCTCCTCTAGCTCGGCCTCTAATTTATTAACCCTTTCCTCGTGGTCCCGTAACTGTTCTCTCTGACAACACGAGCAAAAATCCAAGAAACTTGTCAGTTGTGAAACACTTGGGAGAGCAAACACGCGAAACAGATGGTGGCAGTTACACGCATTATACTACTGATTCGGTACTGATGCTTCTATAATCTCGTGTCCAAAAGGGATAATCTCATTTTGTCAATGGCTGTATTCCGTTTTGAAGATATGAGAACTTAGAGAACGAAGTTGGCTTCAGGGATAGTAGAGGAAGGCTTGTAAATAAAGAAACAACGGAGACAGATTATATTCGTTGCATGGACGAGGTGAAAAAACACGGTTTCTTAATGTTCCGTAGCACGTGACATTACTCACAGGAGATAGTTTCGTGTGACTGCAGGGTAGAAGGGGTCGTTGGAATTTTCGCTGAGAACCCACGGCTCCTGCTAACGGCTGACAGGAGAAACTGGCGCACACGAAATTGATGGTGTCGATCCACGACTGCAGTTCTTTGGAATCGCTGGAAACAACGTCGCTTTTACCATAGATTCGCAACAAGTCAATTTATTCTCGTAGCCTAACAGAAACAACAAGAATTATTTCTTTCGAAAATATTTGATAATATCCTCGTTTGAGATGATTCTTGTTTCTGTTAGGTTTTAATCATTTTGTTCATTCTAGATTGTCATCCCGCTGTTATAACGACTTCGAGTGCTCACCTTGTTTGGAAGAGATATTCTGCTTGATCGGCAGTCTGTAACCTGAAGACATGCTGCTTTTTTGTGTAGTCTGACGCCTTTGTGGCCAACGCGTGATGGATACGTATCGCGTTGTGCAAACTATCATTACGGAATCCATGCTCGTCTTTGTGCAAATATAATACAAGTTCTCTCAATGTACAATAATACATTTTCCAACCTCGTTTCCCAAACGGAGCTGAAACAGTTCGCAACATTACAATATAGCGAATTGAACTACATAAATATAATCAGGTCTAGGTAAACTACTACTAGGCCTAACTGATATCTAGGCAGCGGATTTGATGCGTTGATGATCAAATGAATGAGTAGGTGTAATTTAAAATGGTAAAAACATTAGAAGAATTGAAAGATACTGTTACATTATTTTCAACCTAACAAACATATTAAGAAAGAAAATAAATTTCTCTTTCACTCGAGTTTCTCGTAATTTAAGTAGAACTAATTGTAAGAATTTTCATTTTGCAAAAAGATCCGCTTACTATCTGATGAGTAGACTGCGGATCTTTATGCATTTTAAGGCTTACGAAAATTGTCGAAACAATTTGTATTTATTTCGGATCTACAAAGGCTATATTCCACTCTCTTCGAGTTTGTCTACGAAAATTGGAAATTGCATAAACCTCCGCAGTCTACTAATCAGATTAGAAGTTATTACTTTTCTTTCCGTTGGAATCGAAGCAGCATTTCCGCATAACGTAACCCTTCTTAAACTCCGTAGCACCCGTAACATTTGGCACGTCGAGGAACGGATTCCCGGTCCCAGGCATCGCTGGACCATCGCCCTGTTGAATCGCCTGATTCGCAGCTTCATCCCCTTCTTCGTCCCTGATTGAACGACAAGATTACTGATAAAACTCATGCATACAGAGACTTGGAAGATCACCGCTTCTCGGTCAACTTACAAGGCCCATTCTAAGGGGATAGATTTGATAGCGTTGTAAAGCTGCTTCAGCACCTCTCTAGGGAAATTATCGCCATCGTTCAGTTCCGAGAGGTTCTCTATAAATTCGTTACACGACATCTTCCTGCCGATATTTTGACCGTGGAGGTCCGTGTTGAGCAGCATTATGGCGCAGGTTAACGTATGAACAGCGTCTGAAACATGGGTATAACAATTAATACCAGATATCGTTGTCGAACGATCATTGTTCAATCGGTCAACTCGAAGACTTACCCTGAGAGTTGAAGGCGCCAGGGTTACAATCGAGAAACCTCTTGGAGAAATGTACAAGAACCCTTTCCCTTTCCTGGGTCTCCCCCGTCAAAGAGAACTGGGCAAGGAACTTTCTGAGAGCCACGTCCAGCGAGTCCCGTTCGAAGTTGAAGTATCTCAAGTATTCTTCGGCTACCGCTCTACTAAAGTCGTTGCTGGAACCCAGAAAGCAGGATCGAAAGTTAGAGGGGTTGGTTATGGGAACCTCAGCCGAAAATGTGGTCCTTACGAAAACCACCAAGCGTATGTTGGCATACTTTTTGCTAAGGTGTCTAGAGACGTCAGACTTTTTGAAACCGTCCAATGAGTATAGCCTCTTGGCCAGTCGAACCGCCGATGGTAGATCCACCGCTTTCGGACTGTAATGGAAGCTGTGCAAACTTTCGATGTCGCTCTCTTCGTCGGCGGACTGAGGCGGCGACGTGCCGTGCTTGTCATCGAAGTTGCCGATATTCAGCGCCTCCTTCTCGTCCTCGCTCTCTTTCAGCTCCTGAAACCGACGCCGCGCCGACGAATCAGAAACGTTTTTCTGGGCTTCGCGGAGTCAGCGAAACTCAATTGGAACGAATTCGATCGATCAAGGCCTTGCTTCTATTCGGGAACATTCGTTAGACGCAATTAAACGGATAGATGTGGCCGATTTCTCGGTGGGCGTGGTTGTTTCATATCATTATGGGCGTGTCTTATGTGTACCCTTTCAAAAAATGATTGTACAGGAAAATAGTGAGTATTGAGAATTGTGAAAGGGGTAGCTGTGGCCACGTTGTAGCCACCAGTAGTGCAACCAAACTGCAAAGTAGGCGTGGCAATGAGCATAATGGGCGTGTCGGTACGGTACGATGGGGTGGACATGTAGTGGGCGTGATTTATCGATGATAGTTTTGAGGAGCGAATCAAGTTCGTTCCAACAACAGTTTCCACGAAGGAATGGGAGCAAAAGGCTGGATAAGAAAAAATAGTACCTGATATCCGACAAACTCGGGTGTAACATTTCCGCCAGCAGATCGTTGCACCGTGTTCTGGGCGGTGGAGGTGGGTACAAGGTCGGGATTGGCGGGGTTCCCGCGTCGCCGGTTCTGCCTGGGACTGGTGTTCCTAGCGGCGGGAGCATCCTTGTCAGGTCCTTTCACCTGTATCACTATCCTGTGCTCGGAGCTGTCCTGTCCGGAGGAGTAACCGGTAGGCGTGGTCGCGGCGGTCTTGAGCCTTCTTTGAGGTGGTTCGCTGGCCAGTATCGTGGAGTCACTGTCACTTGGATCACTGACCATCATATCGCGAGCACTGAGTATGTCCATAGTCTCCTCGTCGTTGTAGTCGGGACTGGACATGTTGCTGATGGCCTCGGACTGGCTGAGGTCACCGTTGGTGGGATGAAGGCCGGAGGCCGAGGAGGTGGTCCCGTCGCCGGAGGGGCCCAGGGCTGTGGCGGTGGTGCCCGTGGGAACCGGCGGTGGGAACCTACGGGACCCAGAATTGGAGGACATGACGGAGGACGAGACCGAGGTAGGGGAAGCTGGCGACAAGGATCTCTGAGGACTAGTACCCTCCGTCGAGGAGCTACTCGACGAGGATTGGGACGAGCTGCCGTTTTGGCAGCACGAGGTTCGCTCCGAAGCGGACGGTGAGCTAACCGGCGCGTTGTACGTCCAGACGATCCGTTCGCTGGACAAACCCTGGCCACTGTCCGGTCGCGTGTCCAACAGGGTGTTCAAGCTGGACGTGACGTCGTCGTCAATGTCAATGTCCACCGCGCTCATCGCAGGATCCTTTTGGAATTGCAAGTGATCCTCGGACCGCGAGGTACGCACAAAACCGCTCGAGTAACCGAAACTCGCGGTGTTCGGCTTGCTAGCATCGCTCTGGCCCGGACACTGGCCACTCTCCCGTTTGCTGATCCCAACCGGAGAAGTGCTAGCCGAGTTCGAACCGGTGCACTTGTACGCACGGTGATGACCCAACATCTCGTTAGGACTGGTAGGTACCGAGTTATGATGGTGGTGATTGTGGTGATTATGGTGATGGTGGGTGTGATGATTGTTGTACCTCAGCGAGTCGACCTTCTTCTGGTGCTTCGGCAGAAGACCGCTGCTCTGCTGCGTTCGCGACAAATTCAGCATCAGGTCACCGGTCATCATGTAGGCTTCGAACCTGCGCCATAACACTCGTTTAACTCGCTATACGCCTATACCATTCGCAATACAATACTGAACGCTGCTCGGTGCTGCCGAGTCGCATTTCCAGCGATTGTCATTCGAAGCTGTTACACGGAAATTGTTCAACCACGTGCGCCAAATATTGTAAGCGATCATTCCGGCTAGATTGATTCTGTCTCAGGGACGACGGCGCGGCGTGACGGTGCCTCTACAGAACGCAACTGTTAGGAGTGCAGTTTGGTACACAGCTATCGAAAATATTAAAACTGAATAAAATATTAAATCTGAATCCCCAAAAATGTCGATACGTGGAATCACCTATTAATATATTTAACGCACGATATTCTCTATACACCCGTTTTGTCCGCAAACTGATAGATTCTATTCGAGCGATTCTATCACGACTTATAAAACTCCCGGACACTTCAAATTTGGATGCGAAGGAACAATCTGAGACCTGAAATTTTATCTTCTGCAGGAACTAGATCCTGAGAAACTTCCCGACTAAGAAAATCGATTCTGCTTCGGTATCGGGTATACCCAAAGGATGAAGCCAAGAGACGAAGCTGCGTTTCACCGTCGCGTCGCGCGTCGGTACCGTTCCGAGCGTATTGACAGATGGCGACGTACCTAGGCGTATTATTCTGTCTGGTAAACTTTTCTCCAGACAGTGGCTTCCATTGGGCCCGTTCTTCCTCCTTGAAGCTGTCGATCGGCTGAAGAAGCGCCTCCAACTCGGAAGAACCGGAAGCGTCGCTGTAGGAACCGTTGCTTCTAGTCGTGTATTGCGACGCACCGGTTGGTTCCTGAGGCGATCCACCAGGTAATTCTGGTGTTCCCGTTTTCCTGGAGTCCGAGTCGTCACCATTGCCCGAAGATATTGACAGAGGGTTGTTCGCAAGGGTTGTCGCCTCGTGAGAGATCTTAGAGTTGTCCGTCTCGTCGCACGCCGGCTGTCCAGGTGATAACAAGCGACGCACGTGCGCTTTTATCGCAGGATCTGTAGAAACAATGTCGTTATATCTTATCTGCGCTTTAGTCTGCATCATTCTTCTATGATCACAGTCTCTAAACGATCTTTTATATAGAAATTTGATCGCGATAAGCAGTATCTCGATAAGAAAGATGATTTGTTGAGACCCATCGCAATTGCTATTTGTATCATACGGGAGGCACGTTACGAGAATGTTGAATAGCGTGAGTAAGCGCAAAGAGAAAAAAATCTTAGCAGAGTCATCGATTTGCGTGATAGTTGTTCATTCTTTCCATTGGTTTATTTATAGATTGAATTAAGATGAAAGGAGAAGTTCTCTGCGTAAATCAGAGTTGATAAGGATCTGTTGCAACTGTATAGAATAATTCTGTGACGTTTCATTACTGCGGCGTTATATGGAGTATGATACGATCGTTTCTTCTCGGTAATTAATTTTGAAGAAAATGTGAGAAACTTCAGATTTCATTTGGTAAGCTAGAAAAAGCCTGTCGGCGACCACCAGACACCGAGCACGGAAGTTTTCTTACAGGTCGTTGTCTACTTCCGGTGCTTAGCCTCACGTATCCGTGGAACGAATACTAACTTGATAATACAACTTGATTTGCCTTTCAGTCTGTGTAGAGAGTAGTGCTACTTTTGATGATTTTTCACAGTGATTTTTCCTGTTCCAATATTTGTAACCTGTATGTTTTATATTGACGAAATCAAGGAATCAAAAGATTCCTATAATCGTTAAGTTACACATTGGTATTTTGTAAAATTTTATACATAGCGTATACGTACATAAACATAAAAGAAATTCTCTGCACTTTTGTATGTACTGTTCTCTGCACAATATGTATTTAAACAAATATTGCGATTTCGGAATTGAGAGGAGAAATTCGTTTGTTTTTAAATACTGAAATAAGGTACGAAAAAGAAAATATAATATTTTGCACGAAGAAAGTGGGACTTATTAGATCTCCGCAGCAGATGCCAGCATCCGAACCGTCGAGATTCGCTCGTAATAAATCCCCATTGAAAAATGTCGTTTGGCCGTCGAAGCATCGCGTCGAAGCTTATTTTCCGTGCGACAAAAGTCTTCCGGAGCCGGAGATTTTCCCCATTCTCCGTACCGCAATGATCTGGGGTCTGGCGTCGCGCGCGTAGGTACCAGCTCGGCTCCGCTCGGCTCTGGTCCGCGTGTTCGCGTTCGCGTTTGCGTATTTCCAGCGGGCTAGGCTGAAGGCAGTAACTGGGACAGGTCTTTCCGTTCCGAGGGAAGTCTGATTAAAAAGCCGCGGCTGCTTCTCCCTGGCGAGAAAATTTATTGCCAGCGCGTGGAGGACTTCAAAGCCGGTCGCAGCAACGGCGCCAAAGGAAAGTTTCCGCGACGAGGGGCCACCGGACAGAGGCTCTGCACCGTAGGGAAAAACGACCTGGCTGGGACGACACGGGGAAAATAAGTTCGATTCTCAGGGGGTGGACGACCAACGGGGGACGAGTGGGATTTACGAGCAGCCACAGAGAAGTCACCCTTAAATAATGCAGACACGGCGAACGACGAGGAACTCGTTGTTCAACGGCTGTCGACCACGATCACTCACGTTTATACTTCGCCCTTCAACCCCTATGGACATCCGACAACAACGACTTTATGATCCCAAGATCTAAGGAATGCGACCACGTTTCGAGTTTACGCCGCCCGACGACTTTCGTGTGTTCTTTCAACCCCTATTTCCGCGAGACGGCTCTATGGATTACGCTCTCCGATAACTCACCCTCCCACGATGCCAGGAAACTGGTGTTTATGCTAGGACACGTAGGGTGTACAGTTCTGCTAATTTAACCCCTTGCCGTATTTTAACGAGTCGGACTCGTCATGAAGATGTTCAAAAAAGTCTAGAACACTGCTGGTTATAGTGATCATGGTCTGTGGCGATTGGGGAGAAACTGTTTATCTTCGATTTTGTTCGGACTGTGGATTTTATACGTTTCTGATAAAAATCAACAAGTCAAATACAAAACTGAGGAGACGTTACAAGAATTTCATGATTCGACGAAAGATCCGCAGTCCGATACAGACTTTCCGCTCCAAATTTACCCTTTTGTAAATCAAAAAAATTCAACCTTTTACAAATAAAGTATTTTAATTTTAAATTTTTTTTTTTAGATCAAATCAAATGTAAATGAATTGTTAAAAAATTCAAAATTTTATTTATTGCGAAGAGGTACGTCAAATACTTGTTTAAAAGTAATTACCAATTCATGAACTTTGTAATGTATGAAAACTGTGCGTAGATATATACATATATTCGTTCATTTAAATCTTCATACAAGAAACATACATGGATTAATAAAAATTAGACTGACCAAAAGCTACGTGTAGGTTGTGGAACGGCCTGTAGAATGATTCACGCGAGTAGATATTGAACTTGATCTTGTTGCTAGTAAAGCATCGTGATGTTTAGCTGGTGAGTGAACTCCCGGCCGATCTAATGATAGAACGCACTGGACGCGTATAGGCGCTCTTGAACCTGATAGTAATAATAGAATTATGCGATAATAACCCGTAGAAAACACCATCGCGTCTGGTTGTGCAGCTAAACGGCTCTCTTGCCTTGGTCGGGGCCAAAGAGATGCCCGACACACGTCGCTGTTCACGCGTGCTTGGAGAAAAAAAAGGGAGAGAACGTCGAGGGGCCACGTAATTAACCGCACGAGCCAACGATCAAACGTTCAGATAACAAACAATTTTCTATTAGAGTGACTCATTGATTGCCGACGGTCTAGGAGAACGTCGCGCCGCGCCGGGGCTCTCTTTCATCCCAGCTTGGAAAATACACTCTCCCTGTTTCCCGCGTCGTTGCTAATTCGCGATTAAATTATAATCCCTGATCTTCTACTATCTTAATTACTAACTGGATACTGTGTTTCTACTAATGAAATCTTTGTGCAGCCTTTATGCACTTTGATCAAAATTCAGGGACAGTTTTATTGCGTCTACTAAAACCTAAGAACCTCCTTTCGGTAAAAATAGTATGAAAACATTATTGATTTTACACGTATTTTCAAATTTATGTACCGCTTATCTACCGCGAAACTAGATTAATTTCAATAGAGCGCTAAAATTATGACCTAATACATTTCATAATGCTTCATTAATCAAATTAGAAACATTCGTATTAGCCTGTCTGCCGATTCGTCATCGATTTCCACCCCAACGAAATATTCACAGCCAGACACAAAGATTGAAGGCTTTAATTAACAGTGCCACGCGATTACCATTAAAACTTCAATGATACATGTAACTCAAGTATACAATCAATATCACATTGCTACGGCCACAAATATATTTCAATATTCCAATACTTCACGTTCCTGACTTTATCTCGTTTCCGATAATCATCAATAAATAGTTTCGTTTCCCAACGCGTCAGATAATTATTCTTCGAAATCCCATATTTGATTGAAAACATATTCCGATATCCGATGCTCCCAATTTGATTTCTCTAAAATTATTATTTTTCAGAATCCCATATTTGATTGAAAGCAGATTCCTTTATCTGAAGTTCCCATTCTATTCGACAATCAATCAATTGCAAGAAACAGGAACTGCATTGATATTTATATCTTCTCTTAATAATTTTAATAAGTTACAAATAATGTAAGAAAATGCAAAAAAAATTGTTTCATTTTCCACCACGTGAAATGATCGTTCTTGATAATTCTACATATAGTTAAAAACATTTTATCGTTAAATAAAATGAATCTTGTGGACGCTAAGATGGAGCAACGAGCGAATTCGATCTCCGACATCGTGTTGTATAAAAATAAGCCGCAAACGAAATCCGCGTGTATCGCCGGCGTTGCTTCTGCACGGTTCGTTCACATTCGATACACGTTTTTTGAATCGATATGTCGCTTTCCCGAGGCCGCGCCGGGAATCCGTTCGGTATACAAGTCAGAAAAGCCAATTAGTCGACGTTCGGTCAGTGAACGCTGCCGGTGGAAAGCCGATTAGTAAACCGACAATCAATAATATGTTAACTAGACGCACACCGTGCCCATCGTAAGCATCAACTTTATCATTTCCCTAACGGAACACGCTATTTCTGTCGCGGTCGCCGGTCGCCGGTCGCGGTGACGAATTTGGTTTACGATAATCATGCGAATCTTCCCCGTGTAGGCCCAAGAGAGCTTGATGAAATGGTGTTGATGACCCGGAAATAGTCCACATGTGAATCCAATCGAAACTTAGCGTGCCATTGTTAAAAGAAACCATCGGAAAGTCCGGCTTCTCTTCGGTGGAGAATGCGTATCAGGTATCGCGATAAAACATTAAAACAACTTGTGAAAGGCTGATCAGAAAACCATGCCAAATCGCATTCATCAAAAACGAAGGAATGCATACTAAATACTATGTCGACGGTAACGAAATGCGAATAAAACGTTATCCCGAAGAAAGTTTCTTGCTATCTCTCTCAAACTGGCCGCACGACTTGTCTGAATTTTTTAAACAAATAAAAACCTCGAGCGTCGAGAAACCGGTACATATAGACCAGTGATAGGTAAAACAGCGGCAAAAATATAGTACTAATTTAATAGAAAAAGGTATTGCACATTCCTGCACCGTTGTAGATACAATTTAATTAACATTACGTAATTTCCATTATTCGGCAGCATGTAGCTATCGCAGCTTTATGAAAATAGCTACAAATTACGCCTCGTAAACATAAAAATAAGACTTTTGAAGGGCGATTGCGGCCTAGATCGATCTTTTATCTAGCATTTTTGACTAGGTACTGAAAAACCCCATCGTTTGCATTATCGAGAAATGAGAAGGCGCACCCCGCACCCTTGCAATCCTGGAAACGAGTCTACCCCCTTAATAAAGATTCCGATGGTTTCCGGGATAAATCGGGTTTCATTGAGATGATCGGTGCCACGGCGCGGCGTAATTCTCGTGCAATTTCACGAAACGATACGATCTATTTCATATATTTCATTCGATACGATCCCGTGGCCGTCGCGCGACGGTCCCATTTGTCCGGTCTGATGGCGTCGGATTACGTCGTCAGTCTGGCCGGGCCGTTCGTTAAACTAGATCGAGTAATTATTTAAAATACCCGGTCATCGGGTTGTTCAACGCTTGCGAACTTCATTAGGCAAGAGAAGAGTATAGAGGGCACAGGGGCTGCATAGAGAGCCGAGGCGAGGCGAGGCGAGGGACGGGGCGGGAAAGCCTGGCGTCGTTGTCAAATGAATTCAAGGTGCGCGTGCAGTGATAACGATAATCCGGTGTAAATCGGGCAGACACACGACGGTTCTGTAAACCGCCGTTGTATCTGGCCTCGTACCGAGTTTACACGATGATTCTACTCACGCAACACGGCCAGCTGTCCACCGATACTGCACACGTTCACTTATTTACCCTACACACACCGGTCAGCTCGACGCGCCACTTCGCCGGGAATTGTTAAAACGACTTTATAAGCACGCGATCCAGTCAAAACGCGTCCCCAACTGGTTTTTCCACTGTGGTACCGTGGAAAACATGATCCGGTGGATGTGCGGATTCGATAGCGATTACTAGACTACGGATCTCTGTGCAACAGAAAAATCCGACTCGATTGTGAGCAACGGAAGACGTTTGAATGTAACAATTTTATTCTGATTAATTTTTACGGCTGCAGAACGAAGTAAATAAGCTTCTTTTTATTGGTATACTGATCAACACAGTGACACATTTATATCGAATAAATGTTTGAACAACTGTGTAATTGTCCAGGTAGCGAAAGCTTCATTATATCGGTAATTTAATGGTACGGTGGATTAGGTTTCGTTACGTTGTCTTACGATGGCTACACGCGAGAAATATTTTCATTTACAGGTTTACGAAGTTTCGATTCCGAGAAACGCGACGGAATTTCTGACTGTTATGCGATAAGCTCGTTGAGTTGTCCATCGAAAAACCGGCTAAGAAATCCTCCACCTACGCGGCGTTGATTGCACGACGTTTATCGATGGAATGCAAGCACCGTTGAGAATGCAAGGTACACCAGTTCGTCGTGTCCAATATTTCTTTCGATTTCCCTCTTCGTACTTTCACCGTTCGCGGTGGTGCTAGCGATGGGAACGAACCATTCGCGAATATACGAACAAGTTTCCGAGAACGTGATCGAACTTTCAATATTTATAATTAATTGATGTACAATCATTTTTGACAAACTAATAGAGCTTGTACTAGTCGATAAGTAGACTCCGGATTTGATGCATTGATGACAAGAATGAGTGGAATTTCGAACAGCGAAAAGAACAGCGAAATATTATTTTCACTACATTATAATTATTAATGAAAAGTATTTTATATTTACCGCCTATGCCTTGCAATTTATACACAAATGATTTCTAATTATTTATGAATATTGTCTCTGAGCCCTTCCACAGGGAAACACGTTGAGGAAATCATTGCGAATAGAAGTTTCGCTGAGAAAGGATGTTATAAAAACGAAGAAATTTCATCTCCAGGACTTCGCGTGGAGGTGTACAAAACAAAAGAAGTTATTTCTATCGAAAAACGAAGACGGTAACGTTGAGAACAGCTCTCGACACCGTCGACAAAGGGTTAATAGCTCGTCGGAAGGTGTAGGTTTGACGGGAGACAAGAGTAGCATCGCGTAATGCGGTTGACGGGATTATTTTTAGCCGGCCTGTAGGGCCGAGTATCACCGGCGCGGCGAGTCGCGTGGGCGGCTCAATGGCAGTCGTTTACGCGAATAAAAGAATTTGCTGGCGCACTTCACTTACCCCTTCGTAGCTTCAGGGTGACGGGGTCCGACGAGAGCCGCAGACATTTCAGCACTGAAACACAAAACGAACCGGGGAATAGAGGAGCAGGAGCAGTAGCAGAAGCAGAAGCAGAAGCAGAACCAGAATCAGAAGAAGAAGAGGAAGAGAGCCGAAGGGATGCGACCGCGAAAGAACCGACCCCGACCGAGCCAACCACCGCGAATGTGCCTGGAAAACCGACTGGAATGGGAATTATGTGGATCGAGGTGTCGCGTGCTCTTCACCAAAGAATTTAGAGACCCTTTTGCCGGCGTTGAGATAGGTCAGGCCGGTTACTGTCGTGGATTAAGGCGTTATTGCATTATGTAATTCCGAGGAACGAATTACTTTCCCGGAGCCCCACCCATTCCTCCGCTTAATTGACTTCTGCCGCCAGATGATAATGCATCCAGGAAGTTTACGAATTCCACGGTTTTAGACAGTAATTATCTGTGGAAATTTCATTTCGCGCGCCTATGCGTTTCGTCGTCTCTCGCCAAAATATTGCGTCACGTCCGGTGGTCCAGCCATTAGTAATAAATTATTACTTGATGAAATCAATTATACATATATATATATAGGATATATATTTTGGATTCCTTTTTATATTTTCTGAGATAATGTTGCACGGGAAGCAAATGTCAAATATTATGATTATTAACATAATTATTATACTATTGCTTATTATATCAAACCATGACCGATAGAATTAAGGAATAGTATAGGAAAACATAAGATATATTTCGCGGATGCATTTCAGTTGTTTTCAAAAGTAGTCGCTCGACTAAATTAACACAGACGAATTAGTCGATTCGATAAACTGGTGGATAGTTACAATTTTTGAACGGAATCATTACATTGTATTTAACCCAACACTACTTACCGGCAACTTTTTAATAGGATTTCTCAAATGGAAGACCAGTTGAGCATTTCTCAATGAGTTATTAAAAAATGAGAAGTAATATAAAAATTTCGACAAGCTATTAATCCAATTTTCAATTGTCACCTTGTAGACCACACAACGCAGATGTAATTTTAACGATATGATAATGACGGAAACGTAAATTGCAAATTATTCGTCGATACAATGCTAAAAACGATCACCGAAACTGCAGAAGTACTACAGCGATTACATTTTATGCTTGTTATTTGCAATTTAAATGAATTGCTTTTTCTTCGATCACAGTGTTTTTCGTTATATATGTATAGATAATTGATAGATCGAAAGGTTATGAATTGTGTATGCAGGCTTCAGGTTACATAAGTTAATTGCTATCGAAATAAATCTCGCGAAGACGTGCGTATTATTTGCTCACGTATGCGATTTTCCTTTGTGTTGTCCAATTCAATTTCGACGGCCATTATCGGTTAATTAATTTTGCCCGATAAATTCATGGATTCGATGAAAAATGCGGAATTTCATTCACTGGAAAGAGGCGATCGCCACGAAGTGAGCAACGCATCGCGAAAATTCCAAACCCTGAGAACAATTTAAAAAATATTTATTCCATGTTATACCTACCAGATCATACAGTACAATCGTTTTATCTGTTGCATTATTTTAATCTCCATTTTTGGCACGTTAATTAACTTTCGTATAGGGTAACCTGCTGTTGCTGATACGGATATGTTCAAATAATTCTCAGATGTTTAAATTTATTGTTGCACGAATAACTACGGAATTTGTGAAACCATAGTCTTGATACATAAATTAATATCAATGTTCCAAGAATTATACAAATTAAAATGAGGATGTATTAATGCAAGTGAAACGACTACAAATTCGTCGCGTGAACGTTCCGCGTGCGCCCGCGAAATTTCATCAGGGATACCGCGGCCTGACAAATATTTCAATGGATCCCGATAAATTGGACACTTGTCCGCGAATTATTGCCGTTTTCGCGGGACACGCGCCGCAATCAAGCAATCGCGCGGCCTCGAAACGGCGCGGCGGTTCCGCGTGCTGTTATTCACGTTCAATCGCGATTTTGATTGGCCTTCTGTCGGACCGGCCTTCTCGATGCGAGATTAAAGTATGAACGAGATCGACTTTCACCCGGTCGGTCGGGCCCGATTCTGCCCGACGAGTCGATCGCGATTATGGGATAAAATGGTAATTACGAGAAGGTTAATTGCGACGACGCATCGCGCGAACTCTTGTTATCCTGGCGAGAAAATAATTATTATGCGAACGAGAAGAGCGTTTTCCTCGTTCGGGTAAAAGTGAAAGGTAATGGAAATTTCTTGCGTCGAAAAATGACGACGTGACTCATTGCGTTCTGCTACGAGAAACCTATTATTCTCGAAAAAAATCCTGCACTTAAATCAGCTTGTTAATTTTCCGGTCGTAAACGTCGGCGTACACTGCTCGCAAAGTTTCTGTTCTAATTTCGAGGCCAATACAGTAGCAGACCGCGAAACTTGATGCAAAATCAAAATCGTATTCATCGCAGAAAATTACATTATTTAAAACAATGAACCGTAGAAGATTAAATTGAAAAGTCGCAATGAGATTCATGGATTTACATTATCCACCGCTCCCTAATTAATATTCATTGATCTTTTACCGTCTACGCCGGAAGTTATTAGGGTGTCCCAGAAAATACTGCGCAGCTTCCGTCACTTCATTTCCTGTTATTTCTTTGTTACAACGGGAGGAACGATATTGCTTGCAGAACGATGACGAGCGAGCCATAGATCATGATACAAGGCACACTGCAACAATTGAAATTATTTTCTGTTCCACTTCCGAGTTATTGTTAGTACATTGAAGTTCTGAAATTGCATGGGTATTATCTGGGACGCCGTAATATTTCTTCCTCAACCCAAAGCTGTCCTTTTGTACGTTCAACCTTCTCCCTTGCAGCGAACAGTTTGTCGAATAAAGTGTCCATTTGTTAACTGATAGCACAGCGTACAGCGTACCCAGTACAGCGTACTGTTCAAGTTCGACACAAGTAATGCATCTTTCCGTAATGTTTAAATAAAATCCGAGAGTGCCAAAATTTTTAGTATTTAATCAATTACTAAACATTTCACCCCTTGCCGTATTTTAACGAGTCGCACTCGTCGTGAAGATTTTAAACAAAGCCTAACAAATATGAATGTTACGCGTTTCTTTTTAAATGAAATAAAGTTCGGTTCGTTTGTAATCAATAGAAATCAAGATACAAAATTGTAGGAAAATTTTGGAAATTAAAAATGTCAATATATGATTTTTCATCTATTAAAATTAATATAAGGGAGAAATTATTATAAAGATCCGCAGTCTAGTAATCAATATTTCAGCATTGAAATAAATGTAGCCATACAAAAAATATACATTTTCTTTTCTCTTCTACGACGTTTTTGAGGATAAAGACGTTCTGATCACTGTAACTGTAAAAGAAAATGACACGACAACGGGAAGAGGAAAATGAAAAAAATCATACACAATGGAATTATTCTAGGTCGGTAAAAGAAAAATGGGGCTGTCTATTCCAACTTGTTTCCACCCTCACGCCTAATATTTACAGCGACACTGGAGTCAAGATTTGTAATCACCGTGGGATACAGAAAAGATAAAAACGAGACGATCCCTCAGGTTTGAGTGAAATAAATAAGGAAACGTAAAATCGAGGACAACAGCGTGCGATCGATCGATCGAAGGTCGAGTTAGGCGAATCGCACCCGGCACCCGGTGTATGGCAATATTATTGTGCAAGAGTGCCGTTCAAGGAACCTCGAAGCAGGATGATCAAACAGAGTCGCGAAAACGTTCGATACGCGATACCGCGGATAAAAAGACGTCGCGTCGGTTCTCTTCCGATGTGAACAAGACCGGGAGAAGAAGAGTGAGATAGAGAGATAGAACGAGGGAAAGAGAAAGAGAGAGACAAGTGTCGCTAAAGCAGGTCGGTCTTCTTACCTTCTTTAGTACTGAATCGGTTGACATCGACTTCGTTCACCCTGAGTATGACGTCACCGGCCTCGACCTGCAAAACCAACAGACACCGTTTCTATGAAAACGCATTCTGCAAAAGGATCAATTGGTCGGGGATGGCGAATTGCCGCGGACAGACTGTTTGTTCCCCGCTCTGGGCGACTCGACCGCGTAATAACACTTGTACACGTACGCAAACGATTCTGGCCCGTCACTGTACAATTGTTCTACTCGTTGTTTGCCCGCTAACGTTTTCGGGCTATTCGATTACGGACCGTTAACACTCCGTTCGACAAATATTCGGAGAAATTCGACGCGACGGCAGCTCCCGTTCGTCGCTTATTTCTGTGGTTGTAATGTCACATGTCACATATTTTCACTAATTCTTCACACCGGACTTCGGTCCGGATTGATGGTATAATCGGTATAATCGGTTTCTCGAGCATTTATCTATGTATCGAGAAACGCGAGCAACACAAAACAAAAACAGAAAAAAAGAACGGGGAAAAACATGAAAAATTCGATTATTTTTCCTGTCTAATCAACGTTATCGATGTATTTTAAGAACGGATTTAGATAACGCCCCGCGGCTCTTTACAGATTAGATTTATCACTCGCAGATATTACTGTTTCATTAAACGGCGCGCTGATAATATCTAATTGTTATTCAGTGTTCGTCGCATTCTCGGCACCGAGAAGTCGCGAGGACTCGTCCACAGCCAGTTGATGTGCAATTGCAGTTTGCTGTCAATGAGTCGTAAACATGCATGTATAATCGTGTCTCATCTTCATTTGAATGTATAAATATTGTAATGGCAAAGGTCGTCGTAAATGAGTGTTATTAATAAAACCATCATGAGGCACGGCTACCAACAGCAGCCACAGTTCACAGCGTCACAGGCAGAGACGAGGGAAATCGTTCAATAAACAGTGAAACGTTCTTACGTTCGGCGCGTTTGTTTATCTACATTTGCATATTCAAATTAATCAATTCGTCGTTTCTCTATTTCATTCAACAGTCGAATGAGTGAACGACGCCATTGTACCGGCGCGGCGCGCGGCGCGATGAGTGATTAGTATGCCTGCCCCTCTGTGCATCCATCAACGCCCCTGACCTATGAACTTATAGAGATGCGACAGTTGAACCGTGAAGATGCCAACAACATTTCTTCTCAGCGTGTTTTATAAATTATACAAGAATGAAGAAGCAACAACAATTATTGACGTATCGTCCATTAAAAACATTAGGTGATTCGTGAACGAAGAAACAAGATGGTCAACAATGGTTTTGGATATTGTAACCAATTCTCTGTTTCTCTAACGATCAAAAGGGGACATAAGACTTGATCTTCTCGGAGCTATTAATTATAAATAAAAAAAAATTGGAAGCAAGCTCCCCGTTGTACCTTTCACCAGTAGCAACAATGGTTTCGGAATTCTCGAACGGAGCAACGGAGAAATACGACGGTAATGATCGTCGCTCGAAGTACGGACTTTCTATTCCCGGTTTAATGGTTACTCGATATCATCAACGTTTTGCGAGCAGTCCCCCGATCGAAGGAGGAAATAAGGAAGCCTGTGAACGTATTTCAATCGCCGCCGGTGAAATATGACTCGTCCCGCGTAAGTTCCAGCCGGTTGCTTAGCAGCCCGATGCACCACCGGGAACTTCTACCGGAAAACTGTTCCCCTTATATTTCTTTCGTTATTATTCCCGGCGATTTTCTGGCTTCCGGCCCCAGGAAAATGGCTCTTCGCTGAAGAACGAAATTGTTTACGAGCAGAGTTATCCGTCACGGAAACGGACGAGGCGAGGGAACCGGTCGGATCACCTGGAATCTCTGCGACCAAATCCGATTGTTCGGAACAAGCTGGACCTCAGGCTGGACGATGTTGAACATAAGTTTGTGCGGTTCGAGGACTTTTCTCCCACCGTAGGACTCGACTGCTGCTGTTCATTCGCGGGAAGAAGGGAATTTTTATATCGATACCTTAACTATTTTCTCGTTGAATACATAGTAGCTGTACTATTTTGAATTTTTATTTTTCTGGACAATTATGAATCAATTTGTGGCATAGCAGTTTGATTCCACCAACTTAGTGGGTCCTGTTCCTCGCAGAAATATCGACGCCCGTTGAAAGGATATTCTCTTCTTGGAAGAGCGGCGTCCAATTACTCCGAGGCCGTAAATGGGCCGGTCTCTCTCTCTCTCTCTCTCTCTCTCTCTCTCTCACACACACACACACACACTCTCTGGGACGCTAGCTAGCCGAGTTAGCCGAGAGAGAGTGACCGTGTTTACACCCGAAATTTCGGTCCCTCGAAATATCTCTCTGACCCGTTTAGGCGAAATCTATTACAGAACGCATCGACGCGTATAGAGAGGGAAGTGCACCCTCGAAATTGATTTACGGGCGAAGGCTTGTCAGCCGACGCCGATCTTCTTGCTGAATCGATGCGCGAAATCGTCGCCCGACGCGACAGGATCGCGACCCTAAGCTGCTCCACCTGGCCACCGCTATCGATCAACTTCATACGTCATAAATCCCTCTCTACGATAACTATTTCAATTGCCGACAGGAATTGAAATGTCGAGCAGGCCCGAATTGCTGTATTTTATAATTCTAAATAAGGAAAGATGTGGAATCACTCGTACGTCGCACCATTTTCTTTACAGTTACAGTGATTAGAACGTCTTTATCCCCAAAAATGTTGTACAATAAAAGAGAAAAGAAAATTTCTATCTTTTGTATGGCTACCTTTATTTTAATGCTTCGATATTGATTACGAGCGAATCAAAGTTTATTTCACCTAAAAAGAAAGCCGTATCATGCATATTAGAATAATTGTTCTGGACGATTTTTAATTTCAGAGCGACTGTAGAATCTGCGAGATTCTGTCACTCGCGTGCTCGATGTTTCGCAGAGCAGTGAATACATACTTCCCATTGTACTCGCGCTTGGGAAATTCAATTAATTCGTACGTATTGCGATAACATTCGCAATTTCTGTAACGGTTATGTCGCGGGCATGAACATTACTTAGAAAATATTCATGCCATGCTCCGCAATGCGCCCGCTGGAGACCCGCTTAGAAACACATAACGTATGAACACTGGCACCGTTGACTGTACTACTATGAACGCAGAAATACGACGACGAACGTCACCGAGCAATTGCAATTAAATTACCAAGGGAATTAGCCAGCACTGCGGATAATGTACTCGTGAACGGACATTATCCCTCGTGCTCCACGGCAAAGTGTCCTACGCCGAGATGTATGTATATTTCAAAGATTTACATTTTCCACTCGACAGATGACAATGTTCCGTGCCGAGGCATAATCTAGCGACTGCGCGTCGCATGTGAAATACAGCGTAGATTATTGTACTGGTTCGTATCTCTCCTGATAAGTACCGGCTATCGTCGACGCGATGGAAAATTCGAAGAAAAGTTTATAGGGAAACGTGGACTCCCTTGTTCAGCCTTCCTCTTATTTTCGTCTGATCGAATAACAATTAAATGTCCTATGGGCGTGGGCTAACGATGAAATAGGCGTGACAAGACGCTAGAGCAGAGGCGCTCCCACCAATTTCTGGAATGAATATTTGACTGGTGTATGTACATATTTACCCGACAATGCTGATTCAGTGGCCAGGCTAATTCGTAACCCGTCGAAGAACACGAAGAGATCGGATTTTCTTTTAAAATTGAGACATCATCCGGTGTAATCGTCTTAGTACCGGAGCGGTCTCGGAAGATCACGTTATTGCTCTATTGTTCGAAGAAAGCTCGCGTTATCGGCTTAATTCATCTGCCGACCTCGTTAAGCGTCGCTTCAACGTTCGTTCTGTTAAATTTAACGAAAATGTCGTCGGACGAGGGCGCCGTAGAAAGTTTACCTACGTGAAAGTCGGGGCCTCAGTCAAGCCGCGAGTTACGAAATAATTTCGTGAGAGAAGTTTGGCCGGTCAGGTGAGAGACGACGGATCCAGTTTATACCTCGGTTGGTTTATGCGCGTTCAATGGTGCAATTATGCGCGCGTCGTATCTCCGACATTTTTCAGAATACGTTCATTCGCTGGTTAATCGAGTCAACAAATCAACTAACCAAAAAATCGCAGCTGACGAGTTTAGAGACAATTTCGTTCTCTTGTAGCTGAATTATTTGATGATTGTGACAGAAACGTCAGAAATCATAGGAGCACTCTATTCATGCATGTGTACAGTTTTTGGCAAGTGGTTTTCAATAGGGAAGAATATGATTTTACTAATTTATATTCTCTGATAGGCGGAAATCCATCAACATCCACGCAGACAATTTCCGAAATAATTTTGTTTCTTGTGATTGAACTACATATTTGATAATTGTGAATGTCACTTTACAAGTTTATTTTCATCCATTACTGAACGGCGCGGCAGGCAGATAAAAATATAACCCTTTATTTTTAGCAACATCGCATTGTTCCAATTTTACCGGAAATTTCAAGATATTGTTCGATTTGGCGGTTTTCCACCTGCAGAATTTACACTGAAAGCATATTAGACTGACAACAATAGGTAAAGGCTGAAGCTTAATTGAGATGTTTGCGCGGCGCTTCGATGGAAGAACCTTCTCCTTAATGGATAAAGCGACTGAAAGAAAGTACTCGGCAGAATTAGTGAGCTTTATACATGAAAGCACTCGGCCGGAAGTGATATACCCCTAATGAAGTCAGCGTGGGCGGGCCAACAGTGACAGAGTGGCGGAATTTGCGAAGACAGAAAAGAGGAACGTGCTACAACCTAGAAGCTAGGAAGTTCAACAAACGTGTACCAAATCGTCAACAAATCTCCGGGTAATCAAGAAGACAATTCCGACACGCGAGGAAGGTCTCTATCAGAAATGATTCGACGCGGAGTTTCTATTTCGTTATCTGCATTCAATCTTCCTGGCTCTTGAAACTAAAACAAATGCCTCCGTCAATTTACAACGAATCCGATGCGGACCTCTATCGATCAAAAAATCAATTCTGACTTTCTGACAGAAAAACAAGCCTGGACGATCTGCCATGGAAGTTAGCGGGCCGCGGGACGAGTATAGTATTTCCGGGTGACGAATTCCCGATGATTGTTCCGACTAATGAGCAAAGTTTTAGTAGAGGACACACGGCTTTCACCTGGTACAGGAGTGTATACGGGACGTAATCGAATCGGTCGCCGTGTCTGGACAAGTATCGATCAAGGGGCCGGCAGCAGCAACACCAGAGGCTGTAGGCGAAACTGGGCATTTGCGATAGGCACGTCCCTCGCTATGCGACGCAGCCGAGGACCCAGGAACATGAACCACGTAGTGAAATACGCGAGACTCGACTGATCGGGAATCTCGGTCACGGATTAGAATTCAGGCGACGTCGTTGCTGGCAGCCAGTGCTGTATTTTTGTCTGTCGTGACATTGACTTTCCCTGGGCCGGTGTCCAACTGGCTGTATGCTCACCCTGTGTAACGCACCCTGGGACAAATGGGCGACCAGAGGAATCGCGTGTTTAGTTGTTGACGGTCCCGGCACGATACGCAGAATTTACGACGAGGAGGCTTGATCTTCCCTCTTCTTGCACAGGCGCGACGAGTATTTTCAGCTGCTAAGGCTACTACGATTGACCATCGAGGCTCCGTCCCCGAAAACATGATGGGTTCTCGGACCTTGGACCGTGCGGGAAGAAACAACGGAAAAAGTGATCGTGACGTCCGATGCTCATTCTGCTGTCAACTATGGCAACCTGCCACCGTTTTCAATGCCCGTGCTAATATAGAAAAGTGAAATGCTGTCTGCGAATTCGCTCGTTACTCAACCGGGCGCCAATCGATCAATGGATTGATAGGCCGCTGAGATTTGAGAGGGTAGTCTGACTTTTCAGACCGTTTTTCGAAACTTCATAAACGTTCGGGATACCGGCCCGACCTGACCCGACCCGAGGCTCGGGTGCCCGCACACGCCTAGTAATTTCGTTTCCTTTATTGTCGACCTAACTTCGTGAGATTACAGAATGATACAACTACGTAATGGAGGTAGTTTATTCGAAAGGGGTGCTGACCGAAAAACGAACTTTGAAAAGAGAGTTGCGAGCCAAAGGAGATTGGGAAACTATGAAATAGGGCAGCAAACATACCGAATGTTAACTACCTTTCTTGGGGGGGGGGGGGGAAGTTCAGAAAGTGTACAGGGTGGACCTCTTGAATGGGACCATGGAAATTTATTCGTTAGAACAGTATAAATAATGTAGAATATAAGAGCTTCTTCTCTCGTTTATGGATGTGAAAGATACTCTGTAGAACGGATACGGGTTATAATGGAGAACAAGTGAACTAAATTGCGTTAATAATTCATAGATTGGAGGGCGAAGTGAAAGAAATGGAAGCGCGACATTATTATTCGTTTACATCGACGGAGTCGATCGGGGCCCGGCGCGGCGCCATTCAAGAAACAATGGACGCACTGGAATTTCATTAAGCGCAAGTATATCGATAATTTCGTTACAATGAACCGTAATTGGCTCTCGTAACTGCGTTCCCGGGGGAAGAGAGGAGCCTATTGTCATGCAATGGTTGCGAATAGTTGCTAAAAGGAAGAGCGTTTTCATACGTAACGACGTAATCGTAAACCGTCGACTGTTTTGCGTAATAAGAGCCGTTAGGTTAACCACCATTGACGAACCATTTCCGACCATTGAATAACTCAGTCTCTGGCTCTGACTGTTCAAGGTCAGCGATCATTCGACGCCCCTCCAAGTATTCCAATGCCGGTGGTTTGCACAATTTGCGAGCCTGGTCAAGAACAATTGAAGCGCCTCTAAAAATGCTACTACATATTTCGAATTATTCTTATCATTAAATTTCGCCCTCTTATCAAAGTTATGTTTGCACAATTTGCTAGGCTGGTCAAGCACAATTGAAACGCCAATAAAATTATCTCCATTACTAAATTTCGCCAAGAACAATTGAAGGTAGGTGGTCTCCGTATATTTGAAAGATCCGCAGCTGGCATAAAATTATGATCCTGCATAAACGATAGCTGCCAGTTGAAGACATAAAATTAAGTCGCTTCATAAAGCAACGCAAAGGCGCGAGGCAACAGAATGAAACGAATTTTTAAATTGAAATAACTGGTGCTTATAAACTTGGCATTTTAAAACAAAGTTTATAATCCACGCGCTTCTGTTAATGGCAGAAAGCAGCGGCGAAAAGTTTTTCACAGAACGAATTATCATCCACAAAATTTAGAACACTTTACGAGAAACATAAATTTTTAATAAATTTCATACAGTCCATTTATCTAATTCACAGAGATCTTTATGGCAACGAAAATTTGGCTTGGTTAGCCTCTCGAAATCTGGAGAAACCCTTCAATTAATCTTAATCCATTGAACCTACACAGAGGAGACGAAAGTCTATTCAGTTTCTGTTTCCCTCCGACAAGCAGCATCGCGCTCAAAGGGAGCAAACAAGATAAGGAAAAATTGGAATAGAGAAAGTTACTTTCAGAGAGGAGCTGTTCGAGAAAAAACGAGTCCTGTGTAATCCTTGGCAGTCTCGGCACACACAAAGTGACCAAATCGCGTTTAAAGTTCCGTGTTCTGTTTAATGCCCCGTTCTCGCCCGCGTCCCCATAAACGAAAACATTCGTCTTTATCTTTAAAAGGGGTCCGCGGAGAGCTCAAAGAAGACAACGACGTGACCGGTGCTCAAAAGGAAGAAAGAAGCCAGGGGAATAATAACGGAGTGTTTACCTTGCCTTCCACCCCTCAGCTCCCTGTCCCCAAGTTCTCTCCCTTATTACGATTCGCGACGGGATCCATTTTTGCGGAGCCAAGAAGCTTCGCCCCGTTTCAATGTTCAAAGCGTCAGCAGCCGCCTCGGCGAGCACTTTGCTCCGGGGGATGGGATCGATATCGGAGACGTCGACAAGAAATATGGAAATCCGTCGGGCTAGACGGTGGCAAGAAATAATGTAAATTCGATCTCTCTCCGCTCCGCGAGCATGAAAGCAGACCTCCAGCCGAAGACCCTTAATTTCGCGTGCAAATGCACCCCGTCGAATGCGAACGGCCCTGTCCCGAGTACCAGTGTCGTCGTTTATGCCGTCTCAACGCCACTCATTCGTTCTACCTACCGAATCCCTGAAAGGATCCCCTTCGAAATCCGCAGATGCTCGGCCTCGAACTTCACAGAAGTCCCAAATAGAAGATATTCGAGAAAAACGATTTTATGAGCATTAAATTAATTATTTCAACGTTTAATCGATTTGGGGCATGTTTTCCCGTTATCCGATCGAGCTCAAACTTTGCACAGATTTATTTTCAACTATTTCAAACAACTCTGGGGTGTGCAGTAAAAGAAATTGTGTCACCACTCTAATGTTCACCTCCTCGCCCAATCTCCTATAAATTTAAGCAATTTCTTACGACGCAATAGTAAAAAAAAATCATAAAATAAAAGTTCTCCCGATGGAATTCGGGGCCGGCGCGGCATTCATGGCCCGGTGGGAGGAAGCGATTCCTGCTGGCGTACCAACGAGAGCATCGAGTGAACGCAACAGTTATTTCACGAAGGGAAACAGTGTAAGGCTCACGGAAGCGGAGCTAAATGGGGGGATGAAGCATCCTCCGGATCCGACCCGAGGGTGCACCACACGCGCGCCTGCACGCGTGTTACACGGGTATCATCATCGTATTCGGTCGGTGACCAGTGCGTGACGGGAATGACACGTCGGACCTGTTCGACGTGGTGTGCTGTGGTAGCGGTGGTGGTGACTCGCGTGCGCGGGATCCTCTCGTATGGCCAGCCGTTCCTTGCCAACACGTGACTGCAATCGGCATCAATTATCGCGTGCGGCTGCAGCACTCGTTGACCCGAAACGCGTGTTTCCCATCGATTTTTAGCTGGCACCGGGTTTGTTTCACCCCTAAATTGGATTTTGGGCGTGCCCCCTCGCTGTACCGCTAAACACCCGTCTCGCTGAAAACTGCATCGCAAATTGAAAGGTTTCCAGCAATAAGGAACCGACACACTTTTTACACGCTTCTCGATGCACAATGTCTTATCAAACCAATCGAACCAATAATTCACCACATAATAGTTCATGGCCAGGAAAAAAGTTCTTTAAAAAATACAATTGTAATCATTTTTTACAAACATCAAAGAAAAATAATCTTATTGCAATGTCAATAGTTAAGACTATAGAATCATGTCCGCGCCAAAATCTGTCGAAGAAACGCACAACTATTGAAAACAGAACAAACCAAGTTGTTTTCAGACAGAAATGGTATCTATATCTATGTTTCACGGAGCACTCTTTGTAAGTATCGAGCAGCAAAAAAGTCGGTAAAAACCGTCTGCAACGTTAATTGTTCCAGGGGATTCCCTCAGCAGCGCGTAATGCGCTAATAAACTCGGCAAACCCATAAACAGAACTCTCGGGCCTTTGCCAGCCTCGTGACCATCTTCGGAGGAAATGGTACACAATGTTCTAAAAGAGAACGAGAATGAGAAGAGTTGTATGTACTATGTTGGAACACCGATGCCACTTCGCAGCTATTATGATACCCCTCTCGTTAATCGCCGGTCTCGAAGCTCTCTTTATGGCCTCGTTTGGTTTATGACTGCGGCGTGTATCGTTACCCCTCTCATGGGCGACACGAATCGGATATCAAGGTCGCCAATTAAACAGCTATTTAGCGTGTCGAACCGTTCAGATTCTTTCACAGGATCGGCGATGACATGGTCGGACACGTGTATCAGGAAACGGTGTGTGTCCGACAAGTGTTGCGAGTGTTGTGCACCAATCGTCACGCTACAGTATACAGAGTCACGTGAATGGAAAATAATAGCTATTTATATCGGCGTTATCGGCCACCGCTCGCTTCCGGTTCCGACGCCCGCCGTTTCTCTTCTGTCTCTCTCATTCACTTTCTCTCTCTCTCTCTCTCTCTCTTTGTCTCACTCTTCCGTCTTCGCGTTTCGCTTTCCCCATGCCCAAACAGAGATAAGGGAGGCCTGATTCCGTCGGAGATGTATGACCACGATCATTGATACCGTGTCAATGTCACACCGTGATAACTGTGCTTTTGACCGCCAGCAACGTTACCATCTACGCGTTCGGTGAATCAGAACGCGACATCGTCGACAAACTGCACGCCCGCACTCTTTATCTTGCACGCGTCGGGGCGCAAACTACTTGTAGGTTGCTGCCGGACTACTTTCGCGAATGGCAACTAACAGGCGCGGACGGAATTGATCATTTGGTGTCGTCCAAATGATTAGATGTTGATCATTTGAAACATTTCGAATTTTTATTGGTACTATCATTATTCATATTAATTTCTAGACGGCGGATCTCTGTATGCAAAATAAAATTTTTCTACCTGAATTGCAATAATCTGTGGTGAAATAGAAATTTATTTTCTTTGTTAATGTGCTTAATAGGTTGACAATAACATAAGTGTATTTTTAAATTCTTCTAATGTTTTTACTGTTTTAACCTTTTGCACTCGGAACTATTTTATTTTAGGACATAATCTTGCAATTTACTAAAAACTGGTCAAATTAATTTGATACGCGGATATTCACTTGAAATTTGCAAGAATTTCCAATCTGCGACAACGAAGTCGCTAAAAATAAAAATCTAAGACAGTAGCGATTGTGATTCAGCGAAAATTCCAATTAAAAGTTTGTAACCTGTCAACCGGTAGCTTGAGAAGAATGTTAAGTGGACGGTGGACGTAAACTGAATGGCGTCGTCGTGGTCGCTAAATTTCACCGTAGGTGGCCGATAACCAAGCTTCGCGCCCCTTTCATCCCTTAAAACCATTCATATAACGGAATCGAATTATTCGATGAAAGGAACGTTCGAGGCCGTAAATAGTCCGTTCTTCATTGTTCGCCAGGTAAAGTGCATCAGTGTTCTGTAATCACGCCTGCGAAATTAATACGCGAATTGGTCGGTCACCCATGGGAGAGCCCGGATTTTGCACCCCCTGTTTTCCATCCCACGGTGCAACAGAAAAGGAGCTTACACCGTATCACGCCGCTTTATCCGCACTTCACCCTCTGCCATCCAGCTCGATATTCCCGGGGTAATATTCGACCGAGGAGGGATGAAAACTGGCTGGGTTGAAATTTTGCTACTTCCAACCTCTACATATCTATATATATGCCTAACGGTAACGTACACGGTCCCAGGCAAATAATATTGTGTACGTGCTCGGAATGGGGACGTGTATCAAGAATATATACTCGCTGCAGGCCGTGCATCCCCTATTTTTCTACCGGCGTGTCCGGGGTAGATTTATCAATTAAAGTGCTTCCCGCAGACCGGAAGAGAATCCACGTTGTTCCCAAGGAAAACTCAATTGAGGGTAAACAAAAAACATGAAGGGAGAAACGCTAGAAAATTGTTCTGTTAACTAATTGTAAAATATTTATAATGCTTGCAGTCACTGACCCATGAATCAAATCAATTTTTATTTTGCATAAAGATCCGCACTCTATTCATGAAATATTCCTCACATTCAAACAATGTCATCGAAAAATCGTTCTTGAGAAGAAATCGAAAGGCAGCGCACAGATTGTACGAGCAAACGTGTTCGCATAACAGGATATACTAATAATTTCCTTACAAGCAGGCAGGCAGACAGGCAGGCAACATTTTTCCGTGGAAGCTTACATAAACGCGATTTTTCCTTCCGCAGAATGTGCCAAGAAAACTCGTTCGCCTAACTCAAAAACACCCTGTAAAACCACAATTTCAGCCGGCCACGTAATCCCGGTCCGCGTAAATCCAATTACACACCGGAAGAACCAAATCCGCAGGAATTGAACTCGCTTCGGGGAGCGTTGCGCAACGGAAATTTATTTATCGCGATAAACAGCGAGGCTTCCACTTCCATTGTTTCGATCGTTCGAAGGATCGAGTCGCGGGGATTATGTCGAAGCAAGCTTCAACAAGCCAGGAAACCGCGGATCCGATCTCGGAGAAGCATAGTGCGTTGTCTAGTCGGAAAACGAGGAATTCTAACGCGAAAAAAAAGCAGAACGAGGAGGACAAGGTCATCAAGTTCCGCTGTGACTTTCCCTCGACACAGGTTAGGGTGATGCTAGCGAGAGGATGGACCCAGGTAATGGAATGTCCCGTATTCATGCGATGCGACCTTAACGAGACGATCCTTGGCCAGAGGGTGGCGAAACGGGCCTCGGAGATCCCCTTAAGGCTTCTCTGTCGAACAAAATCGTATTAAAAGCTGGCCGGTTATCCTCCACGCTAGGACGTGGGCCACGATTATGCGAAAATCCGCATTGTCTCCCGACGAACAACGGGAATCTTGATCCTAGATTCTGAATAGAATGCAGCCCCCCTATTCTAATCCTAAAGGTGGGAAAACAGGTTTAACTTCGGTGATGGAAATTCCGATTTTGTAGGGGTTGGCCGTCGGCTACCTGAAGTTGTCCACTGTCGGAGACTTATTCGATTTATTGGCAACTTATAGGGAATTCGATGGGCACTTTTATATTTGGTAGATTTATCTAATCTTGTCTTCAAATAATTATTCCACCTCGTTTAAATATAAATAATAAATAGAAATACTCTATTGAATTCCTTAAAGAAATTGATCACTTCCACAAAATCTAAAGTTATCATGGATGTTCGTCGCTAATGACCTAGGTGTTGATGGAACGTAAAAAAAGAAAACTTTATTTATAATAATAATAATGATATATTGTATTAAGAAACTTCTTCCAGTAAAAGAGAAGTTTACTGTTTGCTTGTACGATACCGTTCCCCGCGTCTTGAACGATTGCTGGCCGCATTTTAATGAAATTTCGGAAGCTATTCTCCTACATGAATGTTCGATGGCATCGTTGGCAGCTGAAATATCGATCCCATTCCCGTGCCTTTATACCTCATAAATATGCCAGAGCGGTATCTAGTAATCCAGCCAGCTACCCAACAAATTGCCCAATATTCAAGCCACATCTCTCGCCACGGTTTCGCAATCGCGACTATTCCTAATCGAATCAACGATAAATAATAGTACTCATCGAGAACGATTTCACAAGATCACCGATCCGAGCAACTTCACCTGGCATCTATGGTGGTGCGAGACGAACGACGCTCGCCAGGCCCTCGACGCGAAATTGATGCCCCATCAGAAGATCCCACACTTCCGGAACCATTACGAGCTGACACGTAAGAACTATCTCTACCGAAACCTGACACGCTACAAGAAGTTGCTGGTGAAGTCGAAGAAGATCGCGGAAGCGGAATTGTGCGACTCGATGCCGCTCACGTTCGAGCTGCCGAATGATTATTTGCTGTTCACCGAGGAGTATCATCAGCAGCCAGGTGCCACGTGGATCGTGAAGCCAGCGGGAAGGTCACAGGGCAAAGGGATTTTCCTATTCAGGAAGCTGAAGGACCTGGCCGATTGGAGGGCCAAAGAGTTCAACTTCCAGCAGCTGGAGACTCCTGTGGAGACGTTCATCGTGCAGAAATATGTCGAGAACCCTTATCTCCTGGCAGGTTCGAAGCAGGTTCGGCTTCGCGCAGCAGGCGCTTATCGTCCCGAAGAATGCAGTGTTACCGCGGATGCTTCAATACAATGAACTCCCGAAAGCTTGGGTCGAGGCTGAAATCCGCGGGGCTTTTGTGGCGCGCGACGCCGAAAGAAGAGAAAGAGCTGAATGTCGAACGATTCAAAGGCACTTTCTTCGGTTGTTCGCGGTGTTCTCGGGAGGTTGCGGATGCTCCGCGGACCGCGGCGCGTTATCGGCCGTTTCTCCGCGTGCCGAAAGTTTCTACACCTTCCGGGGCCTGGTTGCAGGGAGGAAGTTCGATCTTCGTATTTACGGCCTGGTGACCTCGTTCCACCCTCTGAAGGCCTGGCTGGCTAGAGAGGGCTTCGCACGATTGTCCGCGGAGCTGTTCGATCTGGAAAACATCGACGATAACAGGGTGCATCTGACCAACATGGCGATACAGCTGAAGACCGATAGCCACGAGGAGAAGGAGGAGCTGAAGAAAGGGTGCAAGTGGGCGTTGGTTAAGGTCAGGGAGTATCTAACCGCCCGACATGGAGTCGAAGCTGTTGAAGCTCTGTTTCAACGTATCGCGGGTCAGTTCCATTCTATGCTGATGTCTAAACAGCGAATGTTTATGCATTTATGACAAAAATGTGTAGGTGTAATTTAAAACAGTCAAAATATTGGAAGAATTTCAAAATACCATTATACAGATTATACAGATTATTTTCAACCTATTTAACATATTAAGAAAGAAAATAAATTTCTATTTCCATTTATATCACTCCAGCTTGTTGCAAATCAGGTAGAAATTTTTTATTTTCCGCTTATAAAGATCCGCTGTTTACGGATGTCTTTCGATCCTCTTCGTACATCGTCTGTACATCGTACAGACCCTGAGGAATATCTGAAAATTGATTACTAGACAAAAATGACTAGGTGCAATTTAAAACAGTGGAAAGATTGAAAGACGAAGAAACGAGAAAATATTGTGCACGTTTGCGGCAGCTGCCTCTACCTCTCCTGTCGACCACCACCAATAAATCCGTCTCCTTTTCCGTGTTTATTACACCATTAAACGTGTTACGTACATGGGAGCAAAGCTAGCATGTTCGCTATTGTGCTCAGCCTTGAAGTCACGTTCTACGTTCCTTCTATCCGTCACTCCCCGCAGTCTGCTCTGAAACCCACTCGAAATGGAATTTCTTAACCGTAATCCACCCTTAGAAGACTACTTCCAACCGTCGCACGATGGGGTTGGAAACTCCGTTACCTACCAAGTCGGGCGTAGCACATCCTCAAATTTCATTTTTATTTCTACGATCCTTCCCTCGCGTCGCAAAGCGTCAGATCATTTCTACAAAGGACGTAGCACTTGTCCGCTATCTTGTATCGCAATCTAACGAAACAAATTGATATTTCTCGACGTTTCATAACGTCTTTGCATTCCGCGCTTAATCGTACGATATAGTCGCGACAAGATAAGATTTAACGACGGCAATTTTTCTCGTCGAACGATCATAAATTGTTACAAACACAAATCTCCAAGTTTTCAATTACCCTGCTGCAACCATGTATCGTAGACGAGGTACGATAAACGTATGTTTTCGCTGTTTTCGCTGTTTCCTATGTTTCTTTCCAAGAAAACATTTAACCCTTTGCACTCGGAGCTATTTAACTAAAAAATTAACAATTTCTTCCGACCTAGAATAATTCCATATTATATGATTTTTTCATTTTGTATATATATGAAATTGATATAATACCTCGTACAATACTTGAATGTTTAGTAATTGATTAGACAACATACTTAAAAATGTAAACAATATTCTGAATAATAGTGCAGCAATTTTTGGTGGTGACTCTGAGTTGCAGGTGTGATCATGGCAAGTCTGTTGGCGGTGCAGACAGTAATCATGCCAGGAAAGAACTCGTTCGAGCTGTACGGCTACGATATACTTCTCGACGAGAATTTGAAGCCGTGGTTGCTCGAGGTGAACGCGTCCCCGGCTCTAACCGGCACGGACAGCGAGGATTGTCGACTGAAGTTCGATCTCGTCGACGACACCTTAAATGTGCTCGACTTCGAGGGCCGTTTCTCCGGGCTAGAGACCAGAATCGGCGGGTTCGATCTACTGTGGAACGACGGTCCGGTGTGGACCACTTGTCCTAATCCCTCGATCTGCGGTGAGTCGGCGAACGACGCCGTCAGAAAGCTCAACATTTTCCTCGGCGCGCGGAACAACCGTGTCGAACAGTTACGTCAGCTACGCGATTGTCTGAACGGAAGACGCAATAAAACGCGCAGTGGCTGCGGAGGATGGTAACTAAAACGAACGAGCTGCATTTAAATCGTTCTTTAAGCCGTGTCGCTCCCGACAGATCGTGCACCGTGCTCCGCCGATAAACGCTGCTTTCATGTGGACGAAATATTCAGTTATCCCAAAAGTTAATGTGCACTTTCGATGCCGTAAATCCTGTAGAAAATAGCATGTTAATTGTAACCTGCCTATGAAAATTATGTATAAGAACTTAAGTAACGAATAGACTAAGGATTTTATGCGTTGATAACAAAAATGAGTAAATGTAATTTAAAACAGTAGAGACATTAGAAGAATTGAAAAATACTACAATATTATGTTATTTTCAACCTATTAAGCATAATAAGACAGAAAATAAGTGTCTGTTTCATTTCAGTTTGTTGCGATTCAGGTAGAAAATTTTTATTTTGCATCAAGATATCCGCTGTCTAGTAACGAAGATGTATATAAACTGAAATACTGTTGTATATTATTAGACTGTGGATCTTTATGTAAAATAAACATGTTCTGCATTGATTACAAGATATAGGGGCTCTGAAAGTCTTGAATAGAAAAATGTACCTACGTAGTAAAGCCGAACGATTAGAATTGTATCGAACGCGATAGGAACTGTTGCGCAGCAAGGTATCAAAGCTAAGTCAAAGCAATCATTGTATAACCACGTTCGCGTCTAATCCACTCGAAGCTAGTAAACATGTCGCTGCACCCATCTAGGTCCCCAATCGAAGAGAGAACACTCCTTTTAATTCAACTGGATGAGACGGCGTGGGTCGCGCCACCAGCAAACTATTCGAAGCATTAACAGATCGGTCTAGCAATTGACCGTTAGAACATCGAGGTCTCGGATCGCCGAGGCCACGGACGGGCATCCTAGACAATGAACTTGAACGGTTCGTACAGTGGAACGCATCGGGGCGGAAACACAAAGGAAGTAACGCCAGGGCTAGGTTAGGCTAGGAGTATACGAGCCGTCGATTTCCACGAAATTCGCGTTTGCAGATCGGAAAAATTGGGTTCACGGAAGTGGAACGAATTCGCAGCCGTATGATTGCGCCGTGCACACGTGACTGTGTGCACCGCCGGTGTTGGACCCCGTATGAATATGCATACACGCTTATGCGCGCGAGCCGAGCAAATTCGTGCTCGTTAGTTTCAGCCAGTTGGTGGCACGGCCGCGGCCGCTCTGTTGCCACGTCGCCGCAATCGAATTAAATCGGACAAGAAAAACGAGATTTCGATTGCTCTCGCCGTTGGTTACGCCGCGCCGCGGCCGACAGATTCGCGGCGAAAGAAAGGAAAAAGATATTCCAGGTCGATCGCCGTAACTTATTATCATTACGGTCCATAGTATCCCCACCGTGGTCGAGATCGGCGACTATACGGAGCAGCCGACACGATTTTACGATTATTCTCTCCCCTTTTTGCTTCATCTCCCGTTTTTTTAAAAGGGGAATAATAGGAGGATGAAGGTATTTTTAAATTCGTCCAATGTTTTTAATGCTTTAAATTACACCTACTGATTTTTGTCATAAGTGAACTAGCTCGGAATAATCATCAGAATGACGATCAATAGTTCCCCACGTTGCTACCGAACTTTTCACACAAGATGCTTCGGAATTAAAGGTTGATCGCGTTCGTAATCAATAGTCTACAGCTTTTTTGAATATTAACGGTCGATCGGTTGATCCAATTCTTCTCGTTGAACGCGTTCTCTCGACGATACGTGCTCGGAGCTCGTAAATTTCCTCGAGTCCCGGGCCCGGTATATGTTCCGACCACTTACCGCGCGCTTTATTTTCCGTTATTACGACGATAAAGAAATTCCGTAGTAACAGTGTTCCACCAGGCCGCCGCGCCGAGCCGCGTCGGTGAATTTTTCGTTTCGGTTCCGTCGGCGTCGGCGAACTTAAATTCTGCGAAACCGTGTCGCGAGCACGAAAGAGCACGAAAGAATAGCGAGAAGGGGGAAGAGCCGGTGCACTCTCGCTTTTGCGCGGACTTCTCTCCTCCCTTTTCTCTCGTTTCTTTTTCATCCGAGGGGGGAAAAGTGAGGAGAAGGGAGCTAAATTTAGCGAAAGAGCCGTATAACTTCGTAACGGTCCTCGTATTATCCTGATTCTTCCAGGCAAGAGCGAGTAAACTCGTTAAAATGTTACTTCACGATTGTCATTTCCTCTACACCCCTGGCCACTGTGCCAGTAACTCTTCTTTTTTACGCGAGCTCCGTTGCCGCGACGCGGTCTTTGCAGGTCGTTCCGATCCGAGCATAAAAATTGCGACGAGCGTCCTACAGCAAAAATAAGTTGTTCGAAATATGTAATGGGAAACGCGGTAGCTGGGTTGTTTATGCGCTTATGAATTGCTACGGAGACGGTACAGCGACACGTTTCTAACTACCCTCTGCATCTAATTTCCGAGTTTCAACCTTTGCGTTCTGTCCGAATGAATTTTTTAATCGTTTCAATAAATTAAAAGTACGCCAATTATAATTAAAAATGAAGTTCTGCACGAGGACGAAATGAAGTTAGAAAATGCAAATGTGTACAATTTACATTAATCATGATGTGATCGGATGACATCACAATTCGCATGTCGACAGGTATTCCCTCTCCGTAACTATGCTCTCGCGGTGATATTCCATTTCCGCCGATGATTTTAATTTCCAACGAGACTCTGACTCCGAATGTTGTTTACCGATGAAAAATTGTTTCGATTGGACACGAAAATACTTTTCCCAGTGGCTCCGCCGCGTATAAAAATGGCAGCCGCCGAGATAGATGAACCGTGAGCTGCATCGAACGTGTTCATCGACGTTTCCGATAACGTATATGTATATGTATACATGAGACCGCACCTACGACTGCGGAGAATCCTGTGACACGAGCACAGGAATCCTATGAATCCGGTATTCCGATCCTGTGATCTTGTTATCCGTGGATTCGGTTTGTCGGAAACGGAAGTGCAGCCGAGATTGAAAAATCGGATATGTATTTAACTCTCGCCTGATCGAAACGTGTCGAATACAAATTGCCCGTTCGCCATTAAAAACGCCGTTTACGTGTAAGTTATGTATGTGTATAACGTTTAACGGAAAGTGTGTAATTTCAAATAGAGTCGTAAAAAGTCATATAACTCAATTTTTTGCTAATAAAAAACAGAAATTCTACGAGCATGGGATCTTCAAGTTGCCTGAAAGATCGCAGAAGATCATAGAACAAAATATTATGTATAAAACTTAGTCTAAATAGTAAAAAATTGGCTTCAAATTTCCCTTGAGTAAACGAAATGACTTTCCGAACGACCTAAGAAGTCCTAATAGATGCATTTGTGGAAAAATTTAAACAACAGAAATAAAATCTAAACGTGTTTTATCGAACAAGACGATAATAGAAAGCATCTCTTTGTAGCAGAGAGAATTGTTGAACATATTCGAGAACACAATTTCACGCTCGAGCATACCGGAGCAGAGAAGAGGAACGTGGCGGTCATGCTAGAATAGAACGTCAAATAATTCTCTATCGCGGACTATATGTATATGATCGGCGCAGTGCACAAAAATAATGAATGATTAAACCGGTAATTGGAGCGCCGAAAGAAGAACGGCACCGTGTATTCCGGCAGGCTGTTTGACATCGATAATTCGATTGCCAATTAGAGCTCAATTATTGCCGTTTGCGCGTAGCAACGGCCGTTTAATCACATAATGAAACGTATGGATTATTGAACGATTGCCAATTACAGTAATTTTATCCGGGCACAAACACGTGCCGGGGAAACGTAGCGAACACTTTGTAAGACCCGATCTCGACCATGAAGCTTCAATTTCCTGGCGGATTTTCCGTTTATATCGAGCCACGGTTATTGTTAGCTCTCTCGCTAGCCACGATAAATAATCTGTATCAGAGTAACCACGATTCAATTCAAATCGATATAATTTACGTTCGAGTGCGGCTAATTTTGTGCTCAAAGTGCACACCAGATACAGCTAGTTTTATATTTAACCTTCAAAGGTCCCAGGCTTGATCGATCACTTGCATATTTCGGGATGATCGGAGTGCATCTTCCACCACTACGTCATTGTTTTTATTTTCTTCGATCCCGATTTTAAATTTCGATCGTCGCGCGCCGCGCGAACTTCCCGCTTGAGAACTCTTGTAATGAGTTTCCGTCGTCTAATTAGAAAACATCGGATTCTTCAGCGTCCAACTTCGGAACACTGCCGCGCCGGGCTGATTATTATCAATTTACAATCTGCGTCGAACAATCTATCGTCGAACATTCAATTTCGAACTTTCAGCTCGCGATTATTCATTGTCAACTATCGAGAAGAACTTTCGACTTCTCGTTTCAACCTTGCAATTCCTAATCTTCGACAATCGTCGCTACACTCGATCCTCGATCTTTTATAGCTCGGAAACACATAAAAGCTTTCAATCTTTTTCCTCCGGTATCCGCGTAGACGATTCAAACTCGGTATGTATCTGCAGATTATGATATCGCAAGGTGCGGAAACGATCGGACGCGGGCGCGGACGCGGGCGTCGCGAAGTTAAAAGCGATTGTGTGTTCCGCGTATCAAAGAAAAAGCCGCGGGTGAACTCTGATATTCAGATGAAACGCAGAAAACCCGCGGGGGAAAGGAATTGATCGGGCCAATTTGTACGTGTTCCAGTGCAACGACTTTCACTTCAAGTAAAAGGCCGGTCCGCTTTATAGTTTTCCACCGGCTCGATGCAACGTGCGTACACGTAACGCCGCTATTTTTACGGTTACGCAATGCAACGGCTATGCAATGAACTGTGAATTCCCTGAAAGAGGCTAATCATTATAAATACGCATCTATATATACTATATAGTATATCTATATATACTATAAATACACATGTCCTGACTTGTAAATTAATCAATCTTTGCTGGACCGGGAGGGGCACAGGTGTTCACAGCTTCGCAAGTTCGTTCATTATTCACATTCCCGACACGACGCGACACTGAGACAATTGGGACGTCTTATTACCATAAGAAAATCGATAACGCTCCAGCAAAATAAAATCTGTACATCTTATCGCTCAAAAATTACAATTTCAATTCTGCGTCTCTCATTTTAATTTGTCAAAAATTAATGTTCTGAACTGTTAATGACGGAGCCTATGATCATTCAGCAAAAACGGACTTTTTTGAAGAATTGCGACGGATATATCTGTCGCTCGGTAGGTCATAGCCACCATAAAAGTAACTACTCTAATTAAAATTTCGCAGTTTATGATGTCGTGAATGAAAGGCTGGGTCCCGGCAGATCAGGATCGCGAATGATTTTATCCGAGCATTTTTCCTAGGCCGATCGAACTAGCTTTGACGAGAAGCGCGCAGCGGAGCGGATCGTTCTGTGAATTTCTTCGTGCGCAAAGGTGATCTAAGCACAGGTAATTCGAAAGTAAAGCTCGGTCCACAGAGTCCTCTGCTAGAGCATCGCCATAGGGTACACCCTGCTCTCCGTTTGCTCCCACTCTTTACCCGGCAGCGACGAGGGTTGGCCTTAACGTCCTTAACCCATTTCCCGGCAGCGTTACGTTAACGCAACATAATAGTTTAGCTTCCTCTCCCCCTCTCGCTCTTTCACTCACTCCCTCCCCCTTTTTCTCTCTCCCTCTTCGTCGCTTCCATCCGCGTCGTGCTCTCCACTCTCTAGCCCCGCGTCATTCGTTAAACCGCAACGGAACGTTAACGATGCCCTCTTTCCCCGATAAAGTGGTTAGGTGCCTATGTCGCGCTGATCCTTAATTATGTAATACTTTTCCTCGCAGCCTCATTATCACGTTCGATCGCTCGGCAGACATAAAAGCCGCTAGACAGAACCGTCTCCGGGGGACACTGGGGAAATCCATTTGACCAGCCACGATCTGCTTATTATCGCGTTTCCGGTTTGCCTTGCAATAACGCGAGGATAAGCAGCGTGGATGCGAACGCGCAAATCTTTTCGGCGTTAACCAGGCATTCTGCTTTTGAATGCCTTTCTCGATAGATTAGAATTTTGCAGAAACAATCGCTTGCGGATGTTCAAGAACACTTACACTTACACTTAAAGAAAGTGCAACCAACATCCCCTTAATGTTGGATTTACGGAGATCACTTAATTTAAAGTTCGCTCGCGGCTATCACCAGCAGATCGAGCCGTTTTAAATCAAACTTTATCGTCCGTTCTAAACGCGGTAGATTGAATCCATTCGTGCAGCTGATTACACCTGATTAATAGAATAGAAATCGGACGATTTACAATAAAGCCTTCCATTCTCACTGAAATGCAAAAGTGATTCTCGAACTTGGCAGAAAAGTTTCGTAGAATGTTATGTATTTATCTCGCAAGCAGTATTTCAGTGACGGAGCAAAATGTTAGGGTTTCAAATCCGAATAACACTCTCCAAGATCCGAGAAATGCTTTTCGGGTTTTTCTGGTAGAATCGAAAAAGCCTTCGTTTACTAGATTAAAAGGTCCATAGAGTCGTCTCCTCTGAATCAGTTTGACAAGATTCATAGTGAAGTATCCGGACAATGTCGGCAAGCAACCGAGATGAGCTGCACCTTACGAAACAGTCGATTCTTATCGGTAAATATCGAGAAGGCTCGAGGTTGCTAAGAAGGAAGACGATGCCAAGAAGACAGTTATCGTCGTGTGATGTTCCCCCAGGTGCCAAAGTACCCTTCATCTTCCAGAGCCCACCGCGAATATAAGTATAAATCGTTTTCGATGGGCGGAATCGATGCTCTACTTTGGATAAGAAAATAAGACCCGAGTCGATGGATCAAAGCGGGAGGATGGGGAACGCTTTCCCGGCTTCAGATATTCATCCTCTATTTCTCTGCACTCGTATTTTGGCGTTCAACCTCGTCCAAGAGAGGGTAAACTACTCAGATGGAGAACGACGTCGTCAAATTGTTTGTTTCTTCCTTTATCGAAGTCACGAGAGCGAATTACTTTTCCGAATTTTACTGTACCAGACCAGGAAGAGATATCAAAAAGAGCATAAAAACAGACCAATTGTTGTTTGTCATCGTTAGACTGCGGATTTTATGCATTTGTGGTAAACGGGAGTAGATGAAATTTAAAACAGTGTAAATATTATTGCATATTATATAATATAATAAAACGTAATGGTTTACCATGTACTACATATACAGTCGCGTAAATACTTCTGAAATTTTATAACAAACAATGAACTGTGGAACGGGTCCCTAATTTCGTATCCGAAAAAGTGATTACAATGTGCGAAAAGAGAGCTACGTTATCTGGAAAAATATCTAGTATTGGAGATGTTGCCAGAAAATCGGCGAGATCGGGGAAAAAGGTGGGAATTTCAATTCGCGTGGCGCAGTCTATTTTTGAAGTATCGCCGTCCATTTGCAAGTGATCTTGTACTCTTTTTATCTTCATTATGTATGAGTCGACTGAAAGCCAACGCGATTTTTCTGGGGTCGGGTTGGAGAGGTTGTCGCGGAGTCCGCAAACGGCGTTATATCCCGACCCAAATTGGAATCGATTCAACCTCGTAAAGCAGCCATCGAGCTAACGCGAAAAGAAGGGCCGAAGATTCGAATTTATGTGCCGCGCCAGGTCAATCGTTTTTCTTCCGTAGCCGAGGAAAAACGCGGCTCTCTTTCTCCGCCTTTCTTCCTGTCGAGCGAGCCGAGATCAAGCGCCGCGCCGGATATAAAGGCCGATTTTTCCGTATTGCTTGGCAGGATTCGGTAACGACCAACTTATTGCACTTCTCCTCTTACGTTCTCGCGAGCACTCCGATAAAAAGATAGCACGCGATACGTCATAAATTTTACTTTTAACGCGGCCTATCTAAATCTTCCGATCGAACGATAACGCTGTAGAAAAGTTGAAAAACCTAGTTCGTAATCGGAAGTTCGATAAAAATGCTTACGGTGCATAAGCTGCGGATCTTTATGCAAATGTTTATACTGAAATTGTACGATAACCGAAGTAGGGGAGAAATGAAGAATTCTTTGTGGTAAAAATAACGTGTTATACGAGAATGTGAAAGCGAGCGAATAGTCTAGATATGTAAATAACATTTATCAAATTTTCATGCAGAAAGGAAAAATCAGCGATCGCTCCTGACAACGCGTTTTTCTCGATTTCCTTCGCCCCGGAATTTTATAGTTAATCGATTCTGCTTTCATGCTGGGGCTTCGTTGTTTATTGAAACGGCGCGGCGCGGGCGCGAGATTGTACGTCGCGTTCGAAGTGGACAATATTTTCTGAACTTTTCTATTTTCCCTGTGGGGCCGTGTTTATTGGAAAATACACCGGGGCGAGCAACGTCCGCGAAATGTGCCTGTAAGATCCGCCGCACCCATTTCCTCGGCTATCGCGAAATTAACGCTTCCTCCCCTTAAGAATCCATCGGCGAAACAAATTCCCACGCGCAAGTAAACCCGCATGGAACATGTCAATATTTGAAAACCATCGAACTGGGAAAATATGAGCGTGAACGCGCAAACACGCGCACAGCCAGCCGGTGCCGGGAGGACCGGACGAATTACATTTTATATTGAAAATTCGCTTCGGATATTAACGAGCGTAATTGAAACTTTTCATTTCACATCTAGCGGGCGTGCATTAAGAAAAATACATGGAGAAAATAAAGCGGGATGAGATCTAATAAAATTTCCGCTCGAACCCCACCGTGTATACGAGCACCGTTTTAATTTCCCTCCGCGAATCCGCACGCGATTGCATGAATTCTTCGCAGACCCTTGAAGCGTAAAAGTAGCACTTCGGCGCAACTATATAACAAGCAATTAATTCTCCGAGGGCCCGCGATATATTCTCCGGATTTATTTCTCCCCATTTTTCCTTAAAGAAAACGTCCGCTCGCTGCCTTGGGGGAGGTTAAGAACCCCGCGATTAACGGTTCCCCGTTGCGAAAAAGGAATTACAGAAATTTCACGAAATCTGTCGAGTAAATACCACGGAAAGAAACGCTGCGCTGTAAGAATTGTACTTCCGGGTCCGAAACTGGACATTTAAGCGAGCATTGCTGCAATTCTCGCGCGCGTTATCGAACGTGGCCGTTCGCGCTCGGATCGGTTTTGTTTTCGCCGGTCGTTGCTATTCAAGGGGCAGATAAGACGGTATTTACGCCCGTGATTCCTCGCGTCTCGACACAGACAGAAAGAGAGAGGTGTGTAGATCGACGAGAGTCGAGAGCTCTCTCGTCACGCTCAGAATGCAGAGCAGCAAGGCGCGTCCCGTTGCGTTTTTCAGATGTCGTTCGCCCGCTATTCACGCCGCGCCGCGCCGCGCCGCGTCGGTCTCGTGCCAAACGGGGGAACAGACGGCGACAAGCAAGAAACAGAACGCTGCTACGTTTTGTTTCCTCTCTTTCCTTCCGCTCTTTCAACTGTTCTGCTAGAGATCTCTGCCTCCGGTCTCCGGACTCCGGACTCCGGATGAAGAAACAGCTTGCAGACGCCCCGCGGCCGATGCTGCAAACACCAGCACCCGCTCGCGAATCGTTTAATCCGCGATGATCGGCTCGTTTCTTGCGAGGAATACCACCCAACTCGATTGTAATGGAACTTGGCACGCATGTACGGTATCGAGGAACACTCGACTCGTGCTCTTTTATAGCTGCGAGACTTCGTCCGGGTGGATGGAGCCTCCAAACTTTAGAGAAATATGCTATTTCTTTGGACAATATTGTCGAATTTTCAGCAGGGAAAGGACTGCATCAAAGTCGTTTATGAATCTTCGTGTGAAGCAACTGTGTGAAAGTTTAGACACCAGTATCCTGTCTCCGCAAACCAAGGTTGATCTCTGTTCGCCAATGTAAACTCGACGCAGGTAAGACTCGACACTAAATTAATTAATCACGTTATTGCACACTTAAGGCAATTGCTGAATTGTTCGTTTAAAGGTTAATTGAGGATTCGTGTCCGTCATGATTCAACACCTTGACGACCGCGACCGGTGTCACGTACGCGTAACTACGCTGATTCAGAGGCTCGCAGCTAGCGTCATGCAGACATGACTTACTTCCTATCGTCTCTGGCAACATCCTTGGCACAATTTGATTTCCTTGCGTACATTTGTGGATTATCTTCTACTCGTATCAACAGAGTTTATACATATAATAAACGTGTCCTTATTTTGTTCAGCTCTAGACACGTTTTCCTTAATATAAAAATAATCAGACTTAATAACATTACATACCGACCACTACCTAATAGATTTGAAACTTTACGATTCACAGTTCGGAACTTCTTAAAAAGTTATGCAAAAGTAGCCTGCTAACTTTTGTCGTGAACAAGCTACGCTCATCCAACTTTTTCAAAGAAGATTTCCAAGAAGAGTGCTACTTTTTATTGTGTTAATCGATGTGGCAAATGAGAGGCTCAATCGTTACAATAGTAGACGTCTATAAGAATGAGCCGAGAAGAGAAGGACCTGATTGTACGGTTTCTCATTGATCAATGAAACTCCACCCTCATGACTTCCCGATGCGCGTGTATTTGCTCCCCCGTTCAGCTAACCAGAAATACACGTTACGTAACCATTTCTCAAGTATTATAGTCTCGTATCAGCGCCGAAAAGGAGTTGTTGTGTTGCTCTCAGGTGGCTGCTCCTGGAAAGGAAAACAAAACTACCCGTAATGCATCGTCGTCCGCTGATACATCTCCCGTTTCACGTTTAGAACAGCTATTTTTAGGTCGAGCGGCACTCACATCTCCGGCATGATTGCGAATTTTCGCCCTCGAAGACCCGGATTTCCCGTGGCGGGATTTACAGAGAGAGAGAGAGAGAGAGAGAGAGAGAACGATTCGTCATTGGAGCCCGAGCCGGCCCGAAAAAGGAATCGCGAGCGTTTTCTTGCGACAACGCGAAATAAGACTACCCCTACCCCGTTCGGTGGTCGTTGACCCGTTTTCGTCACGGCGGACAAGAGCTGCTCACGGAAAATGTCAAGCAAACAACAACAACAAACAGAAGAAGAGTTTCGTGTTTATCATTTCTTCATATTCTTACAAATAATTATTGGACTCCCGGTACATTGTTCTCGCGTTTCATTTAACTGCCCAGGGGCTGTCCGTGTTTCCTCTATCTCTGCCAGTGAAATGCAAGTTACGAGAACGCATTAAAACGCACCGGCGCGGTGAGCCTCGGTGCGTTGCATTCTCGCGCGTGCCGCCGTAGAATCGAGTTCGCAAAGGAACGCCCTTGGACGCTCGCTAAAATTACATTTTCTTTAACAAGGGAAACGGCCCACGATGTCCAGAGCACCCCACTTAAGTCTCGCGAATTGATGCTCCTCGTGCACCAAACTCCTTCCAATTTACGTCATTGTAACGGTGAACCCGGTTTTTGTGACCAAAACTGTAGCATTATTAATTTTGTATATCGATATTTATAGAAAAGTGAATACTTTTAATCGAAACATTTTTTGTCAAGTTTTGAAAAGTTAACGATGATACGTGTTCTGGAAAATTACTTTTTGTAGCCAAATTAAACATAATTTATATCGGCTTTTTTCACCACAATATAATATATATATATACACATATATATTACTCAAATATTATATATTCGAACAGTTTTGAACTCGTTCCATCGAGGGAAATACATATAGAAAAACGACTATAGTTGTCTTCAGCATTTTTAAGGTCGAATCAAAAAAATGATTCACAGAGATTGTACACATCTTCGTGATACATATACAACAATACTTATGTGAGGTTACAAGTGAAACATAATTTGATGAGTTGCAGTGTGGAAGAGAAGCAGGCGAATTGTTATCATAGTCTCTTTTATGCAACTATTTTCGAAGAGCGTGATTGAGGAGCTACCGTGCTCGCTTGCGAGAACAAACTTTGCGCTACCGAGCTGCTTAATCTTGAAATATCGTAGATGTCTGGTGTCCAGTGGATTGATTGATAACGTGCACAGTATCGCTGACACCTCGATACACTATACGCACAGTGTCCCACTTTCGATCGCGATCGATTCGGATCGAATTACGGGGCACAAGTTCTACAGAAATTAATACGTCAAATGCAAACGCACGGTGTAAGACGCTATCGATGTAACGGCGATCATGTGTTGCAGAAAGCCCAGGTAAATAATAAGTGGTCTCGGGTTCGGGTTTACAGGTGGTCTGATGCAATATCGCCGCGCTATAAAAAGCTTCGATTCAACCATAAACCATTCAACTAGAAACAGGATGGTTGCTGGTTTGTTCATCCACTGCTCATGATTAAGAACTATGAAAATGCTGTGCCAGTTTCACATCGAAATCGCCGAGGCATAAAATGCACCGATATTAACAATAAATCTACCAAACGACGCATTCGGAGTTGCCTTATCGGAGTTAGAACAGTGAACTTATTTCGAGCTCGCGCAATTTTTATCCTATTACGTCCTTCTACAAAAAAAGAAAAATTTGTTTGATGCTGATATCCAGAAATTATAATTTTGCAGAATTTAACATCGTCGACCAATTTTCTTTGATCGACAAATTCTGAAAAGAGACTTCCAAAATCCACAAAATATGCTATCATGATTGTTATGTACCATTGTCGCGATCATTTTTAGAGTTTCTATTATGTATAGAGTTTCTTATGTTCCTGTTTTCAGTTTGTTTAATACACAGATTGAACACAGTAAAATATGTGAAATCTCGCTTCGTCATTCGAAATACTGTAAAGGTAAATTTCTGAGCTTTTTACAACTACCTGGACCTAATCCAACAGCGTAGCCTCGCAGACAAAATTCTACAATTCTCCTATTTTCGTCTCTCTAATTAGCGTATCCTCCGGTTCTCTCTCGTTTTTCGTTTGAAACGGAGTAAAGAACTGGCGGAGCGAGGCAGCGCGCGCACACGAGGGGCGTTAATTATGGAAACTAGAGAAGCGCATTCGTCTTACGGTTATCAAGAAAACGATCGATCGATAAATTCGAGAAATTCAACGACGTGTACGCGCGTTCGACTACTAATTGTCGAGGCTCGCGTGCCTCCGCTTTCTGTGCCGTCCGAGAAACTTCAAGTTCTTCTTTCGTTACGTTATCACGCAACGTGCCCGTTGCATAACGTTGCCGCTGAGGTTCGGGAGGCGAGCAACGGGATCATTTGGAAAACAAAAAGAATGCAATTTCATAACCCAGTCGGCAGCCGGGCTAACGAAACCCAGAATCGAGCCACCTCCTTTCCCTTCCCCCTTTCCCCTTTCCCCTTTCCTCCTGTCAGCTAGCGTATTCGTTCGCGTGTTTTCACAAGTGCGCCCGTGTCCAGTTACCAACCCGTTTCTTATCGAATCTGTTCCCTTACGTGCCCCTTAATTGATACGCGGCAATCGCGAGCCATTCATTTCACAGGGAATTGCGCTCTGAAGTACGAACGAAAAGAATCACACAAATGCATTGTTAACGTATTACCCCGCTTGGTTATTTACAGTGAATCCCATTAACACGTTCCGTGCCGGCCGTTTTTGCTCGACAATGTAACGAACTTATGTGCATTGTTCTGTACCGCATTTTTTATAATGCCACCTTCTTTTCGAAATAAATTCTACAGTCTTAAACTGGATAGTTTAACGTGTACCATCGGTGGTACACGTGGCTCGGAACGTGTTAATATTCGAACGCTCTGAAAAAGAAACGATAATTTTTTTAATATTGAACTATGACTACACGATCTGACCTTCTTTGGGAAACTAGAGCAATTAGGTTACTACAGGATGTGAAAAGAAATTTTTTCAAAAATTCTAATTGATCGGAATTGTAGGTAAAATACTAAAAGTTTTAATTCGGGAAAAACGACAGACATAAGAATTGCAGTTACAGACCGGAATACGAGAAAATCTGCAATCTTTACCATCTTTCAACGTTTGTAGCCCATCGCACCGTCAACCGATTTTAATGAAATTTTCAGAATATGTTTAATCGATACATATCTACGAAACGTATTTTAACAACCACAATTCTCAATGCATTCTGTTCAAACAAAATGGCGGCGACCGGTACAAAAAGCCTGTGTTTAATATATCTGAAGTAGCGCGCAGCGGGGAAAATTCGTACTCGGAACAGAAAAAGCAATTTTCAAAATTCGAAGAGAAACTCGGATAACACCCGGAGGGAACAATGAGAGAGATGTGTGTTACGCATTCTTTGTATTGGTCGAATAATGAAAGCAGGGTAGCCGCGACTATGATTGGTTCACCAGCTTTTGACTGTGACGCTCTCGCGTCGCTATTACATTCATTAAAGAAAAGAATATTGTATTTCACGGAATTCGATGAACGGAACACGACCTCGGAGATTGCTAAAAATAATTTCAATACAACATTCAACCAATTTTTCCTGCAAATTTCGTATCGATATGTCAATTAAATTATACATAGAGTTTCCGGTGCGTTATGAATACGTACATTGATTCATGAAGCAGTTAGCGCGGTTATTTTGCAACGATAAATAGCAGAAATTGTTGGAAACGAGATAAAAGCTTCTGCATATGAAAACATGTATCTCTAAAAAGCTGAAATTAACAAGGTAAGTTTTTTAAGTCAAATTGATGAGTTAAAAAAATGAAAGTCACGAAGTTTCGGGAAAAAAAATTACCTACAAATAACAGTATAACTTATTTCGGGAAAACTGTGACAAATTGATACGAGGGACGGATGAGGGTTAAATAAAGAAAAAATAGTTGTATCCATGCAAAATACATAATAATTGCATGTGCAGATAGTGGCCTCTGGAGACCAACGCAAATAATGTGTTAAGCACAAGTGTTAGTGGAGTGGTGTAACTGTCCTAAACAGGTTGTGATTATCGTTCTTACAGTCGCGTTAAGCAAAGTGATACGTACAAGTGATTGTGTATACTGTATACCACGAATCGCCACGTAACATACGTGAGGTTTTAAGAATTCGCAAAACAAAAGCAAACAGGAACGGTTCGACAGAAAGTGACACATTCCAATCACGCGTAATACTCGATCACTCCTCGGTTATGCGCATTCTTTTCGCCAATAACAGTTATGTAGAATTGCAAAAAGTAGGCACACAAAAAGTAGGCTTTGATTACTTGTAAGTCGTACGATTCGTAAATAAAGAGAGAGAGAGAGAGAGAGAGAGAGAGAGAGAGAGAGAGAGAGAAAGAGAGAGAGAGAGGAGAGAGAGCTAGCTCGTCTAAAAATATGTTTACGTCGGAGAAGAGACGATGTAAACAAACAAACACGCCTATACATACTACAATCGTCTAAAACTGTTCTTGATGAATGTTATCGTTAACAATTGCCAGATCCATTGACCAAGATATTTTAAGGTGATTAATCTTGTAATAATTACCAAATAAAATACGAATAATTTGAAATACTTTGTTCAGCAACGTGCATCGACAACTGCAACCGTTTTCTTCCATTTCAGTCGCACATTCTTGTTCGAAACTGGTCCGCGTACATCGGTTAATCTATTTGGCATCTGCCATTCGAAATACACACGTATCTTGCCGACGCAGGTATCGGGAACCAGTTCCGAGAAAGTGATCGATCTATTTCGTGCAACACTGGGGGAGAGAATGGTGTGTTCAATTTTCAAGATTATCCGGTGCTGGGAAAAAAACATTGGCAAACGGATAACGACGCGCTTGCGTGTACCGGGGACGAAAGTTTCGATGACTTAAAGTCGATCCGTCAGATGGAATCGTGTTAATCGTCCAACGCAGACGTCTGCATGCTCGACGCTATAATCAGTATTTCAATGTATTTCTCAATAAATCCGCAAACGCGTAACGAATATTTTCGAAGAATTTGACGTGCAAAATGAACGAGAAGCAACAATGTTGTATGGTATACAATTTATAAATGGTCGCGCGCACACGTAGCGGAAAGCCAAGGTAGTCCCAAACGACTCGGAAGTCGGACACAGCATGATATATCTACCTTGTCATAGAAGCAGAGAATTCGCTATTCCGGCACGTAAACATGGCTGCATTGAAAAATATTTCTCCGTGAACGGAAGAGACCGGTTGAAAAACGAGACAGCCGGCGGCGGCATCTACACGCAAAAGGTCCGGCAGTCCTGTCCCGATTCAAATTTTCCAATTTGTATGACCGTCGAGAAGGGGTACGTTCCCCAGGAAACAGGAAAGAGGAAAAGAGGGAGGGAGATAGATCGGGGGGGGGGAGAGAGAGAAGAGAGAGAGAGAGAGAGAGAGAGAGAGAAGAGAGAGAGAGAGAGAGAGAGAAGGGAGAGAGAAAAGGAAAGAGGCACACGGACAGAGGGACCGACAGGCTGGAATGTGACCGTTAAACCGATCCCACCCAGCCAATCAGCATCCCGGCCGTACCATCGACGTTAAGACGGGTGTATGTATACAAGAAGCACCAACACCGTTCGCAAAGCGTGAGAATAAAAAGTAATCGGAGGTCGAGGAAGAAACAGACGGGGCGACAGAGGGTGCTCGTGATAATAACACGGGTCGATATACACCGGGCGTTATTTTCAGGCCCTTGCATTCGCAGGATTCTCAATGTGCGTGCATATCTCATGGGGTTGCCAGCTTTGCAATGCCAAACCTTTGACCGTCCTCGAAATTCTGGTACCGAGTAGAGGAATACATACATAGAGTCACAGACACTTGGTCGTTTATCGAGGATGATCGAACCGCCGCTGCTTACAATCCGGTCTCTATCGACTTAGTCTCTAGCTATTAAAGCCAGGAGAGGATCGTGTGTTTTAGACGAATTCCTGATCCTCCCGTGTGATCAGTGAACCTGGTCGTGTCGGACTTACCTTGCCGCTCTTCGCTGCCGGCGAGTTCTCGACGATGTCGTAAATGACGTGCGGCAGTCCAGCGGTACCGAGGAGCGAAAACCCGAATCCGGACGAGTCGCCGCGGTTCAGGGTGACCACCAGCTCCTCAGCCATGTTTCAAGCACATTGATCACCTCACTGTCATTTGACGCACCTTCACGCAAACCCGCACACCGTGCACAACGATTATCCGGCAGCAAACCGTGTTTTCCGTCTTTCTTTTTCTTTTCTATTTTCTAACACGGTGCGTTGTGCATGCGTGTGTGTGCGTGCGTCACTAGTCAACCGTTCTTCTATTATATATATCTACGTGCAAAACCTTTGACACACAGGCACGCACCACCCACACACACGCACAGAGATGAACCAGGGCCCCCCCGTTCGCGAACACTTTTCGCACTGCACCGCGCGGATACAACCGACTTCTATCTCTGTCCCTTCCCCACCCACCCACCCTCCCCCCCGGTTTCCCCTCTTCGCTTCTCCTGGTCTCACCTCTTCCCAACGGTGCCGCCGAACCTATCCTGCTACTACCACGAACCGTCAACGGTGCTGGAGCACCAACAACATCGGACACGATACGTGGTAACGCCACTCCTGCGCTTTTCGTGATACCGCCTCGAAAACGCGCGCACTTCCTAAGTACCTGTGCCTGCGCGAACCGCGGCGGCGTCGCGGCAACCGACGTCGTATCCTTGCGGACGACGCAAACACCTCCACCCTGCCCGGCATATACCTTGTGACTGGATGGCGCCACCTGCAAGGCATCCCGCCGATCACAGAGTTACCTCGCAGAATCGAAGCCAAAACGAACGCCAGACGCAAACCTATTCTTGACATGTACCTACGATTACGATCTTCATATACCGACTTCAGGCCACACTTGCACGCAGCGTTGCCGTTTCTTCGAGTTCGTGTACTTACTTCCATCTCCCCCTCTCTCTCTCTCTCTCTCTCTCTCTCTCTCTCTCTCTCTCTCTCTCTCTTCGCCACAGAATCGAGCAGGACAGAGACACTGCCTGGGAAACATTGGAAACACCGGAAAGCCCGGGATATTCAAAATGCAAGATTGTGTGGAACTGTGTTTACACCGTTTTGCAAATTAATTTCAACCATTAGGAATATTGAAAATTAATTATTTAAGACTCGATACTCGATACGCTTCAATAAATATATATATGTATTTTCATTTTTAAAATTTATTAATCAGAAAATGGATGCAATGAATACTTGTACATATTTACACGTAGTTTTCATACATTGCAAAGGTATTCATGGACCTAGTTCTAAAGCTATGTTCATCGCATGAAATAGTAAGAGTACTTCATGGTTCATCGTCAACACTTCTGGACGCATGCGCACTAGATAAACGATCTTCTGTGGGTAACATTCAAAAATGTGCATACTTACAGGCACACGCGCATTGGAAATCGATTTTCAAAGGAACATCAAACTTCATCTGTATAAAAGTTCTCTATGATTCTATCGGAACCTTTGTCTCTGCCTTTGATCTCTCCGTCAGTCTCTGTGTTGGTATACACATGAAACGACCTTGAAATGCTACTGTAAGCCGGCGTTGCCACGTCCTTCCATTCAACAAAGACGTACAAAAAGTTGAAAACGTCCGAAAGCGCGGGAATATTCGAATCGCAGATGTGGGAAGTAGGAACATAACTTATTAGATGTAATTATATGTCCGTGCAAAACGACCATATTTACGAAATACTGTCCTTTGTACACATGCGCACTTGTGCAAGAGTCCTGCGTTTCTCATATTTGTCTCTAGAGGGCTGCGAGATATTTTTGCAACATTTAATGTCCTGGAAAAGCGGCATTTCTCGGCATCTAAGCTTCTTCGAACTTGAGAACGTGTTATCGAAAACCGTGTCTCAACAAACATAGATAACCGAGGTATATCCTTCATTCCTAGATCTAGAGATCATAACCGTTACATGTCCACTGGACCCAGCCGGTCTTTCACCTGAGGGACTACGTTGCTCAGAAACTGCCAGCAACCATGCAGAAATACGGGATTTTAAAAATGCATGCGCGCTAATGCGAAATATATTCTCTTCCAATGTTTTATTTGAATTGTTATATTGTACTACATAATTTAGTCCTATTTACTGTTAAATAAATATACATCTACCGCTGTTTGAATACTTATTTTGAATAACACTATAGCGATATTTGAATTTAAAAATCGCACATAATCAACCATGTCATTACGCTATAATTACGAAATATTAGTTGAAAATATACATCAAGAATATTTTGCACATGAATATAGTATTCGTATTCCACGGAAGAATGTTCTATATATCGCATATATTTCGTTTCAGATCATATCTTTTAATAAGTCGTAGTATAAGTTTAATTTTATATTTTTAAACTTTCGTACTTTTGAGATAGCGGTTACAACATATCATCAGCTGGTTTGCATTCGTATTCGACATCCGACACATGATTTGACTCGGATAGTAGCAATAGCAACATGGAGCCAATTGCACATCTCGTCAAGGTATCTATTCCGAATTATTTAGCTGGATTACCGATTCCAGATTCTATAGGAGGATGGTTCCGATTAGGAGGTGAGAAATTCGACATTCTATTCTTTAGATATTCAATTGTTCGACGAAATCACACCGAATAACAGTAGAACGCGGACATTTAAATATATGTCACGACAAAACTAGTAAAACTACTTTGCTCGGTAGATTGCAATTAAATGTGAAATTATCAAGTGTTCTGTGCTTTCATTTAGTACGAGACTGGTTCGCCTTAATTCCTCCAACTGCTATGCTAGCTGGCGTCGGTTATATGTCCTACAAAGCATTCTGTCCGTTAGCGAGAGGCCCGGTAAGTAACCTACCTGTTACCGAAATACCAAGGACATTAGTAGTATATTACGGTATATTTTACTTTTTTATTGATAGATTATGTAACTGCGTGACTCACCATTAATCTTTCATTACGGATATCTTATTGTCTTTCAGTATCGTTGTCTACTTTTCCGAATTGTTTCCGACGAATAATATGCTTGTATGGAGTATTTTTATTCGCATACAAATTTGAGTGCAGACGATTTTTTTAAAGGATCTATATTATGAAATAAAAATGGTTCTTACTAATTTTTTCGAATGTGGAGAACATGTAAATCAAATCTGATCGAATTATCTATATTTTCGAATTTTTTAAATTGACGTGGGGTAATTGTTTCTCAATTTGGCTTCTAGAGCTGTCCATAATCATTCCACAATTTCTCAATCCCTTTCTCTTTTTCACAATTTTGCTACATCTAACAGCTACATCTAATCAAAATAAAACAATGAAATCAAGCTGGGAGCTTGTAGTCTTTAATTACTATTTTCTACATGATGTGCGAAATTATGTTTTTCAGCCCTGTGGACGTGTTAACCGTTCTATCAAAAAAGACGTGGCTAAAGTAGTAGATACTGTTGATATAGAAGATATTACCGACAAGGCTGTGTTTTGTCGCTGTTGGAGATCTAAAAATGTAAGTGCTTTAATATTTCACTGTCTAGTATATGGTTCTATGGCGTTCAGATCTTAGGGGAACTTGATTACCGACCTACATGAACTATATCTAAAAATACGCTTGCGACACACATGTTATATAATCATAATTCTCATAGTTCTAATAATTCTAATATTTCTGTATACATTGCTATGCGAGTTATAAAACTAAAATAATATTTAAATATTATTTATATGGATAAGTATGTCTGTTTATTTCAGTGGCCATATTGTGATGGCTCTCACGGACCTCATAATACGGAAGTAAATGATAATGTAGGTCCTCTTATTGTTACAAAGAAGAAAGCTTAATGAAAACCAGTGAATACATAAATGTCATTGTATGTACTTGCCATCTGCAATGTCATCGATAATTTAAACAAATATTCCTTGAACTAACATTGTAGACACCTCATAGAGGAGAAAGGTATATGCTGAATACGCATATTAATTAAGCTTCGGAACTAAAGAAACAATATCATCTACCAAATGCTAAGCATGTATTTGTTACCTGTACCTATTTTCTAGAATGTGATCTAAAGAAATTTATAAATAAATATATTGTTGCGCAAGTTGTATGGTTTAGTAATTGCATAAATTCTAACATACAAGGTTCGGAGGTTCATATATTATGTATAACTATTTTATACAAGTCACTTTTAAGATTTAGCATAATTACAACTTTTGTGTTATTCGGTTTATCATTGGTTGAAATACATAAGCGCTTAAATAAATAATCTTTCTTTTAAAAAAATAGTTCACTTATTTATTTTACTAACAATATTTACACGTTCATCACATACGGTATAATATAAAATGAAAAGCAACAATGACAATGCTAGATTACAAAAATTTAATACGTATTAAATAACAATCGAATACTACAAAACAATATCGTTCACAATAATCGTTCAGAGAACCGATATATTTCGTTCTAGCACCAATACAAGTTTCGTAAACACGCAGAAACATTTAATTCAATGATCTGCATGATTATGCTTATCGTGAAAAAAAATATATATATATAAATAATAGTAACATTACTGTAATCGTCTACAGGAGTAGGAATGAATGACTAACTTGTTGAAAAAATCGGGTTGTATAGATATAAAACAAAAAATTACTTTACAAGAAATGTATAACGTTATCCAAATATATTTGGTTTGTTGACTGTCAGTCGCAAAGCATGTCCTTAGTATCACAGATTAATGAATCTTTAACAGGTGTATGGTACCAGCCTCGGCTGTGAGTCACTGAATCGTATTTCTTCTTAATGTTCCTTCATTTCTCTCAGTTTACAGCTAAAACAAAATACAATTAGAACGCTGTGATTTAACTTCCATTTACACATTGGACTTACCTCGAAATGACGTAAATCATTAGTGTCGAATTCTAGTTCGTTAACAAGCAGCTCTCGATGGCCGTACCTGTACCTAGGATACGATGGTCATAATTAGGATTATGTATGTATTAATCCTAATCCAGGCATATTTTTTAAAAAATATGCTATGACTGGACTTAAAGTTGTACTTAAAAAAAAGTAGTTCAATTACAACTTACTCAACATACCGCCTCCAAACAATCATTCCAATGTACACTATCGCGATGGCGACACCAAAACTGATCGCAGTAACTAACGCTATGATTCCAGATGGCATACTTTTGTTTCGATTCGCCAATTTCGCTTCTGCGACGGCTACGGGTTCTACATTTGCTACTTCATCCAGCGTGTTATTTTTTACTACCGTGTTATTCGACGTTGCAGTGGCATTAACAGTAGCAGACGGTGTAGCCGGCTTCGCGCTATCTCCTGGAAAAAAAATGAATTAATAGATTGTTTAATATTGATTTTTCGCACAACTACAGTACCTGTAATCACAGTACAGTACCATTTATATTTTGAACGTCGCTCGTTTTTGCAGGCACAGTCTCGTAGGACACTTGATTCGTGGTTTCTGTCGCATTTATCAGGATTATGGGAACGTTCTCATTTTTCTTGTCATCCTTCTTTTTGTTTTTGTCCGGCGAAGGTTTCGGCGTCTGAGATTCCGTTTTACTCGCCTCGGTCTTCTTGGTCACGGCAGTCGCGATTGTTGTTGATTCTTAGCGAAGGTTAAGCAGAGGTCAAGATCCCGTTAATATTTACTTAAGGGGGTAGACTCGTTTCCAGGATTGTGCAAATCCTGACAATAATGCAAAAATGGGCTTTTTCACTACTCGAAAGCTCAATTTTTCCATTTTTATAAAGCTGCGACAGCCACATGCTGCCGAATAATGCAAATTACGTCTCTTAAACATAAAAATAGGACTTTCGTGGGAGAGAGTGGTCTAGATCTTTTATCTAGCAATTGAGCACTGTTGACTACTGAAAAACCCTATCTTTGCATTATCGAGAAACGAGAAGACGCATCCCGCACCCTTGCAATCCTGGAAACAATATTACCTTGGGAATTACCCCCTTAATTTACTTAAATTTCTGATGGCGTTGTACCTGCTGCACTTTGTGTCGTAGTGTCCTCCGTCGCTTTGCCGCTATCAACCAATGTAGTGTAGCAGTCATCCTCAGGTTCCTTCGTGGAATTGCATTTTGTATGCTTCTCAGTTTCGTTTGGTTTCGCAATGTGCTGCGGTACCGTTTCGTTACTGTTTGTTGTTTTCGGTGGTACAACAATTTTCATATCGTTCGAACTTTCTATATTGAAAATAATGCATCGAGAATTAATTCGTGAAACTTTGAATAAAATTGTGTAAATCTGATATTCTTCCAGAGCAAACTGCTTTGACTGCACCGTCATTTAATTCCTCGCAATCTAAATGCCAGCTACGCCGACACGAGCACAAAGGATCGAATCGTTAAAAAGTTCCATTGTACTCACCCTTTTTATTTTCATCCGACCTAACCGACCCTTCCACGATCAGGCTATCATTGTTCGCTAAAATGGTTGTTGTCTCAATCTTCGCGTTCACGTTCGCTGCAGCCGCTGGTGTAACCTCTGGCTTGTCGGGTGCTTCAACTTGTGACACTGGGCTACTGCCCACTAACACAGCACACAAAATAATAAATTCCACAATTAAAGGAACGCGAACATTTATGTCCGCTGCGCGATAAAATCGTCATCTACGCGGTATCTCTTTCCGATATGCATTTCGTGTTATCTTTAATACGTTTGCACTTTTCCCTTACCGAACGTCGAAACTATCAGCACGAAGATCGCAGGTAGCCGAAGCATCTTTTTCATGCTGTCGTCCCTTCGATGAATTGAACCCTTCGCAACTTCCGCGCTACCACACGAGCTTCTCTCTTCCGAGCTTTATCGCTCCCCACTGTAATTGCGTAGCGAAATCAAACCTGGAATCAAGATGATAATTATCAACTTCAACGTGGCCGTTGTCTAACCACTTGTAACTTTTTATCTGTTATCTTAGATAAACTAGACACACAGTAAATACATTTTCTTCACTTCGTTTATAATCGATATTTTCTGATTTTTTGCTATTCTAATTCTTCTATTCATCTTTGACGAGGACCGAGTAAAGCGAGCAGTAAAGTTGTCGGCCTAAGCTATGAGAATCAGCTCCCATAGTATGCACTACCTAAATAATGGAGAATTCCCTCTGCTGTTATCCAACAAAAGATTTGACAGATAGCCATCTTCCATACTACCCCTGTCGAGACCCCCACTTTAATTTGTTCTTCGCTGTATCGGTATCAGTGCCTGCATTTTATCTTCAACGATTTTTCCTCTCCTGACTTCCACGAATTTCAATCGTTCGCTTCCGGGAATCCCGCTCTACCTTCATACATTATCCCCTTCGTCGTCATTAATTAAATCTCACATCGGCACATTTGTGCACATAATTATGAAAATGGTCTAACAATAAGTGAAAATTTAAAAAGAAATGAGTTTATCATTTTTAGGAGTTTATTATCTTTAATTTTTACGATAGTGCGTGAAAAATGAACTGTTAGATAGTGCTTGTTATTTCAACATTATATGGAATTCATTTAATGTTAATATCCTTTTTCTCTTGAAATATCTCGAAACAAGGAATATATGTCTTAGACCACTTTTGATCTTTATGCATGCACAACATGAAGTAACAAAACAAAAGTGGGAGAAAACGTTCTGAAGCTCCGGTAATTAAATGTTTGACGCAAATCTATCTGAAAAGGACGCAATTCTGCTTTTTTGCACAGTCACTTTTATCCAATCTATAAAACTGTTTCTTTCAAAATCTATTAATACAGAAAATTCGAGAGAAAAACGTATGAATGACGTAAACGGCTATTAATATCTATAAGCGAATCGAAGAAACCGAAGAAACCACCAATTGCGAGATTGGATCGCGTCCGATCGATAGATTCGGCTCGATAAGCATCGTCCAGGACCACTCGCATAAACTAAAATCTTCGACAAGCAAATGTCATGCACTGAATCACTTCGTCACGTGTCAAGATCTCACGTTTATAAATATGAAAATTACGATTTCGCCGTGAAGTCATTATTCCTAATTCAAAGCAAAAGATTCTTGTAAGCACTGCAGATTTGCATGTGAAAAAACCAAGCTGTTCAAAGTAAAATTTGAGAAGCAATTTATCGCGATACATATGGTATACTATATACCGATGCACAATAGAATCTGAATGATGTTCGCATTAGCAATTCCTTTGAACTCTAGCGGCACCCCCATCCCCACGACACGTCGCGCGTTGCACAGTGCGGACAAATGGCGAAAATTCGGCACTTCTCTAAATTTGGTTACTAATGTGTGTATATATAGATAATTGTTCACAGAAAATGAAACTTAACAATGTAATTAATAAATTTGACGAGAAATTAACAATTTTTTATATAAAAAAATTTATTTTCCATCCCACTAATACTAATGAGTATTTTATTTTTTATGGCTTTCGAAAATGTTCAAAAAATGCTAGAATATAAAATTCCACAGAATTCCGTACGATTTTTCTTTATTTCAGAACTACACAAACACTACTACCACTGAAAATAAGATTCTACAAGATTCCACTTTCTGAAAATTTGCCGAAAAAATTAAAAATTGCATAAACATCCGCAGTAATGCCGAGTTTGTCCGCACTGTGCGTCGGTTCTACAAGGATTGCAAATTAGTTCACCCGTATGCCAGTTACCTCACTTTCTTTATTTAGAAACAAAATTGACTATGTTCCGTCCATTATCTAACTAAGCATTTATTAGTTTCGCATCGATGACAAAAGAAATTTGGTAATCGTAATTGAACCGAGATAAAAAGACAACGTCAGCTAACGGTAACTAATATGGCGGTGCGACGCGAACCGGTGAGTTCGAGAGCAATCTTAGAAAATTCTACAGAAATGAACACGTGCCAGATTTCTACGGCAAGGTTACGCACACGTTTCTTCTTCCTCGTCGCGCCGGATCGCCGACATTTTTACGTTACGACGTGTGGCACGTGCTAATAAGTAACATCGAATGGGAAATACAGGCTTTAATTGCGAGAAACGATTGGCTGGTTAAGCACACTACAATCGCAGTTTTCCACGAATCGCATCTGCATAGTCGACAACTGCAAAAACTGAACGATTACACCGCGATCTCTTGAAAGATGGTCCCATTATCATAATTATCTAAGAATGGCGCGTCGATAATTGCGATGTCCGACTATCGCGGTTACAGTTTATCGGTATCGGTACTTAAGAACATATAGTGTATCGAGTGGCCGAGCTCGATGGAACGGATAGCAGTGAACGTATTTTTCGACGAGGTCACGTTTGAACGAAACGCGTGATACGTAAGTACGCGAACGGTTTCCAATAATATCAATCACGAGGGAAAAGTTCGAGCCGCGAGGTGAGGAGGATTAACCCAATTCCCCTCTTGCGCATAATACACGCTCTGATAGTGCATACCTTCGTCAAACGTGAAAGTAAAACGTTCCACTTTTTCCCTATTCGTAATCGTTCGTTCCCGGTCGAGGAATCGGTATTTCCCGCCGACCGAACCGAGCAAAAAGCTGCGACGATCAGCTGCAGGTGCTAAAGCTGAAGAAGAGAGACCAGAAGCGGGTGTAGGATGATCACACGCGAAGGAGGCGAGGTTCGACCGCGATCACACCGATATACAACGTGTGTATATTGTATATACTTGTACTACTTGTACATTATATATTACACTCCCGATCAAAAGATTTGATATATTACATATACAAGTTTTACCGCATTTCTTTACACATTTCTCTAGGCCTCTACGGCAGTCTAGGGATTGGATCTATTGGATCTATCTTTGATTTTTTATTTATATTTTTTTGAACACTAAAACAAGAACGCTTGTACTTCAAGACTATCCGTTTACATCTAGAAAAGGCCTAATTCCATGTACCCAATAGTTGTTCTAAAGAAATTCTTAAAAATCACTTTTTCACTGAAGCTACACAAGCCTCTCTTACAATACGTTTCATCGTTAGCGGTACGCACAATTTAACTATTTACTATTTACTATTTCAAATTCTATTTTATCCAGCTTTGTTAACAATAAGTGTCCACATACTTTTGAGCGGGGGTGTATACATATATTCTGATCGATTACAGCATCCCACGATCAATTGCATTACAATTAACCAAGAGCGGGCTCTCCTTCCGCGAGGCCTGAGAAAATATTTCGTGTGTACACACTGGTGTGTCCGATCCCACTTCGCCGTTCACTTTTCACCTTGCCAAGTCTGTTTTACGTGCTACTTCGGGAAACGGCTGCAAACCATCGGTACACATTACCTCCTTGCGCGCAGACCGACGAACTTTTTTCGAAACAAACACCGCGATTTCGTTTCAACACGCCAGTAATAGGTATAAGGCATAAGGTATAACACAATCGTTAGCAGGATGTTAGCCGATGCTCGGTGCTCGCGTTTAAATAAACCCGTGACGCGCCTCTCGGTAGACTCGGTGCCGCGCAGCAACGAAAAATTTTGGAGAAAAACGCCTCGCGTGCCATTTAAAGCCTCTGACACCGTACCAATCAAATTACACCTCTATTTCGAACAATAACAAACACACGATTCTAATGAAATACATACGCGGAATCTTCGGACGTGGAATAAAACAGTTCGGTTGATTTCTAATATTGAGGAATGAAGCGAATTTATACACATTTCTTAACCCTTTTACGTTATTAAATGATTTTATATCAAATAAATGTGTATAAAATAAAGAAAATCCTATAGAATGGAAATATTCTAGGTCTAAAGAAATGTTTAATTGTTTTCAATTAAGTTTATCCCGAACAAATTTTCGGATAGTTTTATCTGGCAACGCATCGCCGCGCGCTATTGTTTCCGGGATACTAACTCGGCTTTGATCATGTGTTCCAATAATGATCGAACGGCGACTGCGTTCTTTTTCCCGTTCGCGTGTAATAGAACAGGTAAAGTTGTCGCTGGAAACGTCTATGCACGCAGTAGACGAATGTTCCTGTTTGTTAAATGAGTTTTATCGATCGTAGCACAGGTCGATGTATTATTCCATGTTGCGAGAACGAATCGTGTGCACACGTTGACAGTTTCGAGAAGTACGTGGACGAACCGAATCACAACCGTACCGTCACTTCTTTCTTCTTTCGGGAGCAACAGCATACTGTGCGGTGCGTTCTACTCGCTTCGAGAGGCACATAGTGACAGGCAACGAAGAGAGGGCTAAAGCAATGCGTCGCATGTGCAAACGCGTCACAAGACACTGAGGAGTTCACTTGAAATTCAGTACTATTTGGATAATAGCATATTAGATGATATGACGTTTGAGAATTTCGCGGTGGAATATTCGAGCTGCGCGTGGTCAATATTTAATTTTATTTCGGCGGATTGTTGATTTATTGCTCCGTTAGAGGATATCTTTAATGAAACTAAAATATAATATTCACCTTTTATAAGGTCTATTTTATTTTTCCCATTTCACCAAAATGAATAGATGTAATTTAAAACAGTAAAGATATTGTTATATTATTTTCTGTCTACTTATTATAAGCTGAAGAAGATTAATTGACAATTTCCTATTTACATAGAGATTTGTGACAAAACATAACAGCCGGTGTGTCGCTGTTATAAGAAATATATATAAGACTTTGTTTAAACGAAGTACATCATGTTCAATGTTCATCAATTCATGTTCAAGAAAATGTTCGAACAATTCCAACGAAACTTTCATAATGTTGTAATTGTTTTAATCAACAAGCAGATCCTTATTTCCACTATTATTCTTATCTCCGATTACGCGAACAACTACTGTGTTCGGTAAAGTTAATTTGTTTAAGCTTTGAGCTTTGATAAGACTGTTTTCGGGCGGGTTCTTATCGGATCTTGTTTAATAAACGTAATTAGTCTATTAGAGACTTTGTATAGAGGCGAGTGTAGAGACCCTACCTCCTGTATGGGCTTGCTTTATATTTCATGATCTTTCGTCGAGCCGACTGCGGTGTAACATTTGACCTTGCGTTACATGAATATTTTATTCAGCAATTAATGCTATCGAAGCTACCGATCGATACTCTATCTTCCAGCAGATCCTTTTCATTAAATTCTCATTATTATTAATCGGCTAGACACCATATACTTGTATGTATACATATACCATTGCGAACGGAAATGTTTAATGCAAAGAAGAACTTGCGAAGAACAGTTCGTCCTGCTTTAAAAGACTGTTTGTATACGCGACGCAAAGCGATCGTACACCGACGCGCGACGCATCGAATTTCCTTCATCAACCAAAGATACTGAAAATTATCTATTGTTTGCGCATGACCTGTCTAAAACATAAACTTCCGCTTCGAATAAATATATCTTCTTTTTCGAAAATCTATCATGCGTTCATTATACTATATTATCGAGTCATTTGTATAGAGGAATGATCGTTATTACGTAATTACTGAATACTGAATGAATCGCACGGCTATTACGGATAACTTTAATCGCAATACTACCAGCGTAGCCACGGTCTTGGAATAGATCCACGTATGCTGAAATTCTCACTGTACAGGCTGTACCTGATCAATATGAGACAGCAAAAACCAGTAAAAACAAGATTAAAGGCAACGTAATAGAATGATATACGCACGCGTCATCGCCGCTATACACTGTGCCCTTTGCTCTATGGGATTTTGTGTGTCACCTGCTTAGGCAATAAGTTCTACCGATGTTTAACCCTTAGTGGGGTTACTCTGAGGCGCCTCCAATTAAAATGTTGTTTACATTATTAGATATGTTGGTATTAAACATTTAAGTATTGTATGCGGTATTATATCAATTTTATATCCACCAAATTTAAGAAATCATAGAAAATAGAAATATTTTAGGTCGGAAGAAATGCTTAATTTTCAAGTTAAAATAGCTCCGAGTGCGAAGGATGAATTTTTTACTATAAAAAGAATTTGGGACATTCGCAAAATGTAAGCAAAATGCAAAACTGCAAAAATTCACAAAAGTATTGTATGAGGTGCTATATCGATTCTTCATATTCACAGAATTTAAAAAATCATAGAAAATGAAAATATTTTAGGTTGGAAGAAATGTTTAATTTTCGAGTTAAAGTAGCTCCGAATGCGAAGGCTTTCGTTCGAGCAATTAATCCGTCGTTGGATCGACGATCTATACGAGCAACAAGGTTTTTGCATAAAACAGGAAAACGCTGAGACGGTAGTATTTCAAGAACATTTTCATGAAATTACCATTAAAAGTACAGAAGTGCAATGAAAGTATCTTGAAGGTTGAAACAGGTAATTGTTTATTCAATATCGACCTTATTGCTCAGTGAAGTAGCCACAAAAAACCTCGTCGCCATCACACAGGCCGTTTCGAATCTTTTTCATAGAAATTCTAAAAACAATTTTTTTTTCGTCGTGAGGAAAAAGGTAAACGAAAAAGCTCCTGTAGCGAGCGCAATTTAACGCAATGGTTAAATAATAGCAATTAAAGTCATGAATGGAGCAAATAAAAGACTTCCTTTATTAAACGATGGATGTGTCGACCGTGTAATTTTCCTTATAAAGAATTTTACGAGAAAAATGTGTATCAGCGGTCTCTCGTCTGCGATACGCGCGTCACTGGCGCTGGGAATCGATAGATATAAATTCAATTTTCCAATTATGTCAAGCTTGTTTCGATAGGCTTGCACACGTACTGCAATTTTTCTGCACAGAGTCCGCAATATCTTTTCGATATAGGGGTGATTGATATTTCATTTATCGCGATTGTTTTCGAATAGAGCCTGTTATGTTTGCACTCAAAATTTACCCTTTTGCAAACCAATTTCACCCATTAAGAATATTTAAAATTAATTATTTATTTATTTAGATTAAATTACATATTTATTAATAAATTCATCGGTATTTACTTACTAAGACTGCATTTTAATTTAATTCAATTTTTTACAATAAATAATAAATAAATGAAAAGCGATAAGCGTGTGTTAAGACACATTTCACATTTGTTCTTTTAATAAAGCTTCTTCGTTTTTATTACACCATACTGTGGGAGTTAATTCATTAATGCCCAATCTTATATTTCCTATAATTAAACTTCATTGTATATACCTGTGTGTGTGTGCGTGTGCGTGTGCGTGCGTGATTTATAATGCGAAAAGGGGCTGGGACCCTTCCAATCCCTCTTCAATCCCATACCCTCAATCACATACACATATCCTTATGAACGTCTCAAAGACGTCTAAAGAAAGAGTATTTTGAATATTGGAAGAGAAAATTCTTGCAGAGGGCTAATAAGATGATTCGTCAGCGCAGTTGAAAAGGTGCAGTGACGCATCGGTAGGTAAAGACAATTAGGAAAGGATCGTTGATAGTTAGCAAGGGTAAAGGAGCATGCACAAGGAGAATGGTTCCGCGTAGCGTGATTTATGGTCGCTGTGTAAGCAGTGAAGAGACGAGGAACACGTAGGTAAGCTGCCATATAAAAATAGATTGACCCTGCCGTCAATAAAACCCTGCAAAGCGCGAAACCCTTCAACGCAGGTAATTCGATATACGCAAGGAGAGATGTGAATGGCGGGAAGCATTCTCACGGAGTACTCGCGTCTGCCTACAATGGATTCCTTTTAGAACTCCATATCCTGGGTCTGCACAATTTTTTTCTCTTAGGAGCCACGTTGTTTTATTCTGCGCCCTCCACAGCCAGTGAACAATCTCATTCAACACTGCCCGCTCAAGATAATCACAATAGTTCTCGCGAAATCACGCATACGCGTTTAATAAGCCGTACATATAATAAATAGACTGCGAATGTTTATGCAATTTTCAATTTTTGTAGGCAAATTTTAAGAAAGCCAGTATTTTCAGTGGTACATAGTAGTTTTTGTATTTAGTTCTGGAATAAATAAAAATCGTACTAAATCCTGTGGAATTTTATATTCCAGCATTTTTTGAAAATTTTTAGAACCCATAAATGCATAGAGCTTCCGCAATCTAGTAATAAATAAGACAAAATTTATCATATCTTCGTTAAATTACTTCACAATTTATTTCGTCGTTTAAGAAATATAAATTCTTCCTCTACTAACATCGTCTCACATGATACACGCAGAAATTAGGCCAGCTAAGTTAATACAATAAATCATCTCTTATAGTGATATGTTTTTTAAATTAAATCAAGATTTTCACATTCACGAAATCGCATATCGTATGTTCGATTTGCCATTGAAATTACAACGAAAGCTAATCTTTGCACCTCGTATTGCTTAAGGAAACTATTAATAAGATTGTATGATTGTATATACATACGAACAGTTGCATATTTATGAAAGAACGTAAATCTTGTAGAAGGTAAAATATAAGCGCGTGATCATCTCGAATGTACAAGCACACGAATCCTGCATCAGGTACCCACTAATACGGATGTTCTCGGATTCTTATTAACACGTTGTCTAATTACAATTTCGATATACAGCGTTCTAATGGAAATTACAACAACGCATTGCGCAAGCAGATACATCGACAACATACCAGTTTCGATACGCTAGAGTTTTTCGTAGCAAGCTCTGTAGAATTAGCTATGACTAGCATAATGTGAACGCCTTTATTGACTTTTCGATCTTACGGTCTGCAGCTCGGCGGTCTTGTAAAATATTGTACAGCATCCGCGTAATCAGCATGCTTGAACACCATTTTTCTCAAAAAGGCACATCAACTTATAGACAAATTTTGCACATCGCTAACATTCACAAAAATTTTGGTTCAACTTGTACATTTATTTTCTAACTTTATTTTATCCTCACGGACAAATACGAATACTATGGAAAAATGATAGAAGCACATTTGTGTTTTTCTTTTTTAACATTAAACGCATCTACTCTTTTCTTATAGAGTTAAGATAAATTAAATTGTGTAGAATTATATAGAGCTTCGTTAATTTCAGTTAATTTAGTGATTAATCGATAAACATAACTTGCGAAAAATTACAGAAAAATCTTCTCTCGTGCCACTCGCTATAATTTATTTAATATTACTGATAAATTGTTCTCACTAAAAACTTTAATACAGTTTTTCAAATGCATCTTTTATATTAAATACGTCGAATACTTTTTAAATACTTGATCATAAAAATATTGAAAGCTTTGCAAACGTTAGTTTGCAATATTCCTTCTAGATTTTTATATTAGGTAAGCAAAAGTATTTCCAATTTGTTTTATGACAATTAATAAATTTGTTATATCAAGTATATATGATATTACACTTGAAAGATGTCATTTCCTTCTCAAGTCTACTACTTCTATCATCGCAGTTACATCTAATTTGCAATGTTTCGCTTTCTGAAAAGAATATTTCTCAATGTATAACGTTTGAAGTGCAGTTTATCGTAATTATCAGCATTGTATTTCCTATAATTACCGTATATAACGGTGGTTCGGATGGATGTGGATGAAATCCTGTTTCCCTACAGTTTGCAATATAATCTAACCCATACTCCGGAGTTAAAATGAAGAATCCAGTCCTAAAGAAAAAGAACAATATCCTTCGAGCAACAGTACATCAAACGAATTTCGAAATTTTAAATCTCTACTTACTCATCGTATTTCGGTGCGCAAACAATAGCGATTGCTTCTGCCATCATAAGCTGATACGCACAATGCGTATGGAGATCAACACTAGACAGAAATGCAGTCTGTGTAGGATGTGTCTGTGAAGTACAATTATCTCTTCTATTTCCAAATTGTCAAAATTTACTTTAGATTAAGAAAAGTATAGTACATAAGTAACGATAAATACAAAAAGTCAAGTTAGAAAATTTGCAGGAATTACATACATGTATCCAACCGAGCGTGATCAAATTGTGTTGATCCTGATAATCGAATATGTCTTCCTCGTTGCGAGTTAAACAAGAATCTGGCGATCCAGTTTGCTCGGGAATTAATAAATGGGTGACTAATAATTTATTTCTTTCTAATTTTCCTGCCAGGATACCGCAGGTCTCTTTATTATTCATTGTATTAGCGAAAGCCAACTTGAGGAAATTGTGCATTAATTTAGTCGGCAATACTATCTCCCGTAAGGTCTGATTGTCACTCATAAGCACAGAGGGCTTCGTCGAACGATCTATAGCGGGTATCCTTCTGAAAATATTTTTTCCATTAACTTTAAATTACTCAAACCTTTAAATTTAATGATTCAAGTCCATAAATAATAAAAGCTGTCAATCAATCAAGCAAGTGTTGATTTTGCGTTAAAGTAGTTATTTTATCGAATAAAAATTTATCTAGTTAGAGTCGTATAAAATTCCATGTAAACAATTATGTACAAAGCAGTTCGCATAAATTATGTACAGTTGTAATATATATCCCTCTTACTTGTCTTTAGATGTCTGTGCGATTATATCAGAAGATGGGCTTATCAATGGTTTCGGTATTATACTAGGAACTTTTTTCAGCTTGTTTTCTTCAGAAGACGCAACACTAGTGCCTGTAGCTTTCGCTGCACCCACAGAGTCTAACGCACCCAGTTTGTTTTTTCTCTCTTCCTCTTCTCTTAATCTAAGTAAATACGATGAGTCGATTAATCGAACTGTTCGAAACTGATATGATTTATCTATTTGTAGAATTATTTTTTTGTTTGAATTATTTTTCAAGTACCTTTCTAGGTGCTCCTGCCTTAGTCTCTCCTTTTCGATTCTATCTCTCTCGAATTGATCTAATAATTGCTTTTTTAATATCTCAGCTTTGGGAATTACTTTACGTAGAGTTTCCATATTTAGCTGCCTATCTTTCATCGGCACTATATGAAATTGTGGATGATCCCTTATCTTTTCCACAAATATCCTACAACGGTACAATTGTTAACCCTTAGCACTCGAGTGATGTCGGTATCCAATTCGATTATTAAACATTTAAATATTGTACGAGGTATTATAATCAATTACTAAACATTCAAGTACTATATGAGGTATTATATCAATTTTATATTCATACAAAGAATTGATATAGAATTTTCATGTTAAAACAGCTCCGAGTGCAAAGGGTTAAACTAGCCAGTGTTTATCGAGCCTTATAGAGAAATCTTACGTTATATATTTCACGTATAAACAATACGCATATTCAAGATTATTATCCTTTAGACTCATGTCCGCTAATCTGATCATCTCCACGCCGGAACGATAATATCTGAAAAGTGCAACAGGAGATCAAGAGGAACGGAATTATTCATCGATACGTTTCATTTAAGAAATGATTTATGAAACGTGTGCTTAGCATAACAGATCTTGATTGTAGAATTGGTTACCTTTGCGGTGGAATGTTAGGATCCATTTCTACAGCGGAGGCACAGTCTGAAAGATCTTTCAATCGTGCACGTGGATCTTTCGTTAATATGTCAACATCCTTTATAACAGGATGTTTGACAGTTTTAGCCTCGAACCTTTCCTTGTTCATTTAAAAAATCTTAGGTTATGTTTTCCGAATATAGAAATTCTCTATTATACATTTACAAATATCCACGGCCTGTGATTTCCGACAATTCTAAAGTATGCATAAAGATCTGTCTCATTTTAACAATGTGATATTCGACGAAACTTTACATCGAAAGTAACGATTCGGTGAAATAGAAAAATATGTCGTCTATGTATGTAAGTATATGTCATCGAGTGTTATCAATTGTCAGTGTTACCAATGGAAATATGAAAAGTTCTATCGCTATTATACGGTGAAATATTTTATAATAAATCAAGATATTACATGTTATATTCGATTTATACATAACGAAATTTTCAATTAGATGCACAGACAATAAACAGGATTCACGTGTTTACGGTGAAAGTTACATTTCACAAGTTCGCAGTGCAAAGAATTTGTCAACAAATTTATTTGTCCGAATGAATTCTAAATACTTGTTGTTATTCAAACATGGTCGCGACATTTTTGTTCTGTGCTTCTATACTTTGAACCGCTAAAATATTCATCGTAATTATTTCTTTATTTACGTTTTAAATTTTTCAGCAGATTATAATGAAAAATATATTTATTTAGACATGGAAGATAAAAATAAAAATGAGAAAAATAAAGACAAAGCTGATCCTTCTCCATCTAAACAAGCAAAAACTGACTGCAACTTTAAAGGTATATATGATATTTTATGCAAAATGCTTCTCGATACTTTCTTTCAGTTTTGTGTAATCTTATTTTTTCATGTCCAGCTGCATTTAGCGAGTTAAAGAACTCGGAGTTTTATGATGCGGCGGTACCAGGACCTTCTACAGAAATTCCAAGGGATTCGTCGAAGTTTAATACACTTTTAGTTAACATAAAACAAGTATGATAGTATAATTGTTTTCTCCAATGTAATTTATACTCGATTTTATTTTAGTATAAAAGGAAATTGTTTACAGAAAGGAAATCCACTATTGAAATCCATAGTAAATGTCCCATGGGAATTTGCTGACATTGTACCGGACTATGTAATGGGTAAAACTACTTGCGCACTGTTTTTATCGATACGATATCATCAACTTAATCCAGATTATATTCATGGAAGATTGAAAGCTCTAGGAAACATGTATAATCTTCGAATTCTCTTAGTGCAGGTTCATTTCCATTGTGAAAATAGAATTTTATGAGAATATGTAGAAAAAACTATTTGGATAGTATACTTTTTCTACAATTAATACTTAGGTAGATGTGGCAGATCCCCATCATGCCTTGAAACATTTAACAAGAATGTGTATTCTCGCAAATTTGACATTGATGTTAGCATGGAACGCAGACAATGCTGGTAAAATGATAGAAACCTACAAAAATTATGAGAATAAGCCGCCTGATGCAATTATGGAAAGGAGCGAAACAGCACCTTATCAGATGGTAGATTTTTAATATTTTCTGCATTTTTTAACATTTTTAACATTTTCTCCAGATTCCAACTGTTGACTCCTATTTTTCTTTTTAGTTGGTAAATGCTTTGACCACAATACGTTCAGTGAACAAAACGGATGCTACAACTCTTCTATCAACTTTTGGAACATTAAGTGAACTGATAAATGCAGAATCCAATTTATTAGCTCTGTGTCCTGGCGTTGGAATACAGAAAGCACAACGGATTCATAAAGTTCTACATCAACCATTTTTACGTTCATAAAAATGGTTGATGTACAAAACAATAACTATTAAGTAATAATTGTAAATTTGAATATGTAAATGATCATGAAAACAATTAAAAATTTACTGCTTGTTCCACGCTATCTCCTCGCCAACCTGTGATTGTACTCAAAATCTATAAAAGAATATCATTTAACCCTCTTATGCTTCTTAAAAATAATTGTATAAAATAAGCTTCCTCTATTCTAGTTTATCTAGTTTCTTATTATAAATCAACAAATTACAGTTATTTACAACGTTATATATTTTAAAGAAATCAATCTTACAACATAAAGGGAAGGAAATCAGACATTTTACAGTATATCTACAAACAGAAAAAGGCTGGGGAGTTTCACCCTCGGAAATGTATGTTTGAATTATGCGCTAAAATAGCTGTAAGGGACATCTAGCGAGGAATTTCTATACATACATTGCATACATGGATATGGATAATTATCTTGTCCTTCTATAATTCTTGTCTCGTCGGTGGTATCGTGCATACGTATTGAGTAATAAGAATAAGAATGAATGATTTATGAATCCGTAAGCCGGGCCAGTGCAAAGACAACGATTCATGTATTGACAGGAAACTTTTATGTACAGTGAAAGACACGTTATATTAATTCGATTAGAACAGTTCACGAACTGTAAATGAAATTGTAGGGAGGGTGTATCGTGCATATTGAGTAATCTGACATATAAGAATGAATGATTTATAATTCCGTAAGCCGGACCAGTGCAAAGACAACGATTCATGTATTCACAAACACTGATTAACACGAAAGTTTTACAGTGAAAGACACGCTATATATCAATTCCATTAAAAAATGAAGGGAATTTTAATTTTCGACCATCTGAACGATGTCCTTTTTACGAAATGCAACAAAAAGTTTGCAAATCATGTACAAAAGTTAGCTAGAATGCAAGGACTGATCTCCGACAATAAGGTAAATCTTTATTAAAATTGATCGTAAATTTTGTTAGTGCGTAAAAAAAGTGAATGTCATTGATTAACAATGTTTTCTATAAATTTCACAGTCTTATGTACGAATGAATGGTTGTATTCGACTTGCAGGACTTGCAGGATACAAGTGACACAGAATCGAAACTCAATCCAAATGTAATAATGCAATTGTTTTCGCCTATTGTTACGTCCCAGCATGTAATGGCTTCTCAATTTGGTAATTCTTATACCTCAATGAGATGCCACGACGGAACGAATATGGTATTTGATGAATTTATGGGATATACTTTTATCTACATCTCTTTGGAGGAAGTAGAATCGATGAAAAGAACTTTAGGCGTTTGCGTATCAATTGTTAGACACGTCTGTGGACCAGATGTTGGAATGTAAGGTTTATATGGAACGATATGGTTTATATCGTTTATAAGAATGATTCACTTCGAGTAATAACGCAACGAAACAATTATTTCCAGATTAAAGATAAGCAGACAAAAGGTATGCTTGGTATCTTCCTTATTAGACGCGTGGGTGTACTTAAGGGATCGCGAGCAAAACATGCTAACAGAAGCAATAGAGCAATTATCGATAAACACCGACCTAGGTGTATCGATACTAAAAGTATTACACGATGCCTGCGATAAACTGAAGACGCAGTCTGAATTCTCTAACGTCCACATTTTGATATTGGTGGAGCAAAAGTTTCTATCGTTGTATTCCAGTAAAAATGCTCATGACTTGTACGCTTCGGATATATTGATGATGATGCTTATGTGTTGGGTAGTGAATCTAAAAAAAAAAGGTGGCTATCTATTTGGATACAATGGGAATAACGACCATAATGATATTCTTTTACCCGACAATCATTCTTTCAAAGAAGAGCAAATCGCTTTCGGAGAGAAGCTGGCGAATCCTACTTCGGAAGATATTACAAACTTATTCAGTAATGATCGTTGCTGTTATAAGATCGTGATTAACACGTTCCGTGCCATCGATGGTACACGTTAAACTTCAGACATATTTATTTAATGCGCTAAACAAATATATTTTGTAACAAGTTTAAGACTGTAGGATATATTTCCACCAAAAGAACGAGGTATTATAAAAAATCTGAATGAAAAATCGAGCAAAAACAGCTTGGCATGGAACGTGTTAATGCAATTTCTGTTGTGTAGTGATATATTGTTTGATTTGCAGGAGGGTCAAGAGAATCTTCCATTAACGAAGGTTTACATTCTTTAATGGACGATGATTTGTACAGCAATATACTTCTGCTCGGATCCGAACACGATTACATCGCAAATGCAGTTCACATTTTTGAATTAGCCGATGGCATTAATCTTGTGATGATAGTGGAAGTAACGAATCTGGCAACGTCGTCCGGATTGTACGATAGTTTTCATTATTTAAATATTATAAACGGTCTGCAACTTCAAAGAGACATCGATGAGTTGAGACCAGCATTCGAAAATTTTGACTTAGCGATGAAGAAAGCGTTAGATGGGATCAAGAAGAACAGAGCCAATGTTAGCAACGACGTCGACATGTGTCAGAGAAGGTTGCAAGTGAAATGGGAGTTCGTTAGGAAGAAATATATGGATCTCTTGAAATCTAGAGATCCAGAATCTGTTTTACAGATCGAATCGAATACATCTGGGTTCACAGATAATTTAAAAGAGTTATATAGATTAACGTGCTTCGACAAGAATTTCTTAAAGCAAGGCATCGACGTGCTTACAACTGTAGGCAGGCTGGTCCGTCAAAAACTGAACGACTTCAGCGATTTCCTCAAAGTGAAAGCGCTAAAGAACTTCACGCTTGGATCATATCCTTTCGCAATTACCTAGAATTATTTTTAGTTTTACTGGTTTTGTAATGTTACTTTTCTTTTTATTCTTTTTTTATAATAAATTACATATGAAAATATACCTCCTTAATGCCATATAATCTACGAGAACTTCCCTAACCATCAATAAATATTTAGAAGAGTTTCCAGGCCTTGTGCATTTCATATACATAGACAGAACCACTCATCGGCTAACAGCTCCGACGTTAGACTTTACGAATCCGGAAACTCTCACTCTTACAACAAAGAAGGTAATTTATTTTAAAAGTTAATATACTGATAAATAGAAATTCGACGTAATCGAGCATTGTTTGAATAGATCTGGAATATGGTGAAGCAAAGTAGAATGCATTTAGAAGAAGGACACTTGTCGGTCATGTGGAAAGATACAACGTTCAATTATGCTTACTTTTTATGGTTCGAGGACAGTTCTGTGAGTAAATATTAGCAATTGATAGTAACATGAATACGATATTGCACTGTTTGTATCATATACATACATATATATATATATACATATATATATATATTTTTTAGGGATCACCATTGAAGTGTAAAGTTTATTTGAATCACATAATGAAAAATTTTCCAGTGCCGGGAATATTTTGCGGAGATTATTACAGGTTCGTATTATCGTAATTACTGGATTGCGGATCTTTATGCGTTTATAGCAAAATTGAGTGGATGAAATTCAAAATTGTTGAAAAATTTTAATAATTCAAGATTATAAACGAATCAATTTTGATTTCATCTAACAAGAAAGGCATAACATTCATATTTGTTGGACTTTGTTAAAATCTTCATGACAAGTCTGACTCATTAAAATACAGCAAGGTGTAAGGGAAGAAATAACATTGAATTTAGTTTCTATATTTTGCAATCGATGCAGACAATTTTTATTTTACATAAAAATCCGCAGTCTAATGATTAGACAGCGGATATTTATGCAAAATGGACATTTTCTACCTGTATCGCACCAACCTGAAGTGAAATAGAAGTACGATAAGTTGACAATAATGTAACAGTATATGTAAACTCTTCCAATGTGTTTACAGTTCGAAATTACATCTACTCACTTTTGTCAGAAGTACGTCAAATCCGCTGTCTAGTGATTACTCTTGTTTCCTCCACTGAGAAAAACACTTATATTCTGTTTTATAATCTTTAGAAAATTAGCCGAAACATGTTTCCCTAAATTATCCGCGAACAAAATCAGAATCTATGAACTTTACTGCGTCCACCTCGGCTTGGCAACATCGTCGTGCGTTTTAGAACATTCCAGGAGACTCGCAGCTACAATATGGGAAGTCACAGGCGTCCCGAATAATCCTGCCGACATACTTTAACGACGTTCGAGTATTTCTGTACAGAAAAGAAACTTGAGGTACTCCAATCATTTCAGACAATTTCTATACTACTACGGTTAATATTTAAAAAAATACTATTTAAAAAGAAAAACAGAATTATTTATAAAGTATATAACACACGTATTAATTTGATATTTATAAAACATGGTAATGCAAAACGTATGTATTTATTTTCTACATTAAATATCTAAAAAAAAGGGTAATGGCACGGTGTTAAAAATCAACAAAAGCAAACCTATACACTGCCATCTTTTCACAGACCTATGGAACATCATAAATATCTAGAGCGTATTAAAAACATTATTAACGTCATACAAAAAGAAAAAAAATTATGCCTTTTTTTACAAGATTTTAAAAATATCTTCAAGTGTTGAACTTCCACGATAACGCGTTAAAAACTATTCGGTAGTTCAGTCTATGTTACCTCTCCACTTTGTAATGCACACTTTCAATGCTATAGACACGGTACCTTTAAAAATTACAACATATTACACACGTGTTGCACGTGTCGTATGTTATAATGCTCTATAATGTTTTAAGTATTTCTTTAGAAAGCTTTCGAACGAAATTCAAATAAGAAGTTATCTTTAATAGTTGTTCGCTGCATCCGATTTTCGCGTATTGTCCGTCTTTTTCTGTGCAATTTGACTATAAGATACTTGGGAGGATGTATTTTGCATACAATTCGCCTCACTCGGTTCTGGGTGCGACACTTGACTATGCGAAGTTCTTTCACTAGTGCTCCGCGTAGCAATCGGCTCCGAAGTCCTAGCTTTCTTCAGTCCAGGCTGAGTGTCGCGTAAGTATTTTCCCCTACCTCTACCGACACCGATTTCCGATGTCTCACCTTTACAGATAGACTCCTTCACTATTTCCGATTCCATGTTGGAATAACGTCTGTTTTGTGTGGCAGATTTTATAGGCGGCGAGTCCTGACGTGGTAAATCTGGGCTATTTACCACATCTGCAGTTGGTTTCTTCGACTTGGTTTGATTAATACATTTCTCTTGACACGCCGCTGTATTTTTGTTCTTAAAAGTTGCTTGACTCTGTAACAAAGATAGATGCGTATAGTTAAATTGAACAAAGCAATTCGAATACTATTTGGATTTCTTATATGATACGTACAGTTGCAGTACAATTATCATTAAGCATTTGCCTTTCTTCGCAAACGTTTCCTGGAAAGCCTATTCTACAAGGAGACAATTTATCTAATTTTTGAGATTTTCTACAAACACCATCTTTCCCTGCTTCACATTTCTTATCAATGTTATTTGTACTTCCATTTAGTTTCGACTTCCTATTATGTTCAAATTCCTTTATCTGCCTCTCCAACTCTGCCACTTCATGATCAGATTCGCATAACTCTGGAATTAACTTATCTAAATACTGTTCGGCGACTTTTTGTATTCTAATTGCTGATTCGAGTCCTGAAGTTCTTGTCACATCCAAACTGAGAATGAACAAATTTAATTAATAGAGTATATTTGCCCATTGAATTTGAATTTAGATTTAAATATAATGATCGAAAGTTGAATTTGAATTCAAATCGAATTTAAACAAAGTAAATTTACCTTAATGACTCGATGAGTTTACTGAATACATCTGGCGTATTCGATAAGTTTTTGATTGGAGCAGGCTTGTAATCGGAACCGTCGAGTATACTTAAATCGTTTCCCAAATTAATTATCTTTAAAGGAACAGGTTCGAACATCCTGAAGTAACAGAAACGCTCAATAACTTTAAACACGACAGATACTCAATGATCATATTTGCGATTAGTTTCTTCTTACCCTTTCGTACGTCTTAAGAAGACGTGTCTAAATTTATGCGTGCCTTTATCGCTGGTGATCGAAGAGCTCAATAGACACGTAACGAAGAACTCTTCCGCACAACCATTACCTCCAGAGAAATGCGAAGCGAATTCTCTATGTAACATTTTATCCCTCATAGTGAGTACCAAGTTTGTGTTGCGCCTGAAGCGAAACCAACCGATCACTTGTTTGCTCTTATCCCGCATAAAGTCCTTCAACTTCTCTTTATTAACTTTACCGATAGAATCGTGTAATAGATTTGGCAATGGGCATGTAACAACAGTTTCAATATCTAAAAATGTAAAAACTCCATTATTACCGAATCCAGTGGATGTCACTTGAAAAATTAAGACGAATCTGAGATTGAGTATATTTACTGTTATATCTCTTCACAGTTTCTATTTGATTTTCCGCATCAGTATACGTTTTCACTGCGAATTCAAGATTCTCTCCTAGCAAAAAACCCATCTAAATAGAACACGGAGAATCAAAAATTCGTTTGTTTTAGTGTTGTCGATTGTTAAGGTTAGGAAAGAATTTGAGGTTATGATGCGAAACTTCTGGTACATTTTGTAGAAGTGAGTGCGCGAAAACGAAACGATTTTTAATAACAATTAATCAGAAGCGGGTTTTACCTGATCTCCCCGGCTGCCAACATATTCGTAGAATAATAACGAGAGAGCAGCGCCTGATATAGTAATCAGCAAATCGTTGTCCGCCATGTTGACAATTAACTGTTATTCACTTCGCGATTTTGTTTGTCCCTTCTGTCGTCACGCTATCGTGTTCTATCGTCGCCCACGCGTTTGAAATAATGTATTATTCTTTTACCTTTGTTGCTCCTGCAAGAATAATATCAACAATTATGACGAATAAAAATCGGTAAATATTATATATAAATAGTAACGTTTGACAAATACTCTGAAAGTAGCGCAATATACAACGCTGTAAACATCAGTTCGCAATGCTACGTTTTTTTTGTGTGCTTTAGGACATATTTATTTTATAAATATATATATATATGATAATTATATACATAGAATACTTACATAACATTAACTAGCAAATTTATAGGAACAGAACGTAAAACATAAAACTGAGAAATGTTTCAGCGAACAAATGATCAATAACGATAAAAGTAAAAATATTTTAAAGGCGTTCGTGAGGGACGATGACTAATACTTATGTATGTTCGATGCGTTTCATTTGTTTCGTGATTTTGTAAAATAGCTGATCTTTCATAATTTCATTTATTTTGATTTAGATTTAAGACATTTAGTGGAAGTATATTGGATATATACATATATAAATTATTGGTCTTAATTTGTTTTTGTGGTGAACACAAGGATTTTAGAAACGCTATTTTATTCGTTACCTTCGTTTGTCGATGATGATGTAGTAGCAGGAAGCGAATATAACAGCTTTGATTTTTCTGTTTGATAGGTTGAAGACGATATAAAATGTCCAAAAGATATTTTTGTCAGAAGTGGGATTCGAACCCACGCCCACAATGTGGACTGCGACCTGAACGCAGCGCCTTAGACCGCTCGGCCATCCTGACATTGTGTGTTCATCAATTTTGCGTTGGGAAAGCCTATAGCGAACGTGTAAATATAAACAATTTTGATGAAATGCCGTTGCAAATTAGTTTGGACGAAAATGTGTGTTTAACAGACTCACACACGTATAATATAATAACATAACAGTTCTTTTGTAAACTTGTTATGAATCAATTTTTTATCCGCTTATTGAATTTAATATAAATAGTTAGTAATTTATACTGGCTGCTGGACAATTAGAATTTATTTACTAGGTGCAATTGTTCATAATCCTAGGACAAAATGGACCTAAGACCAGTTCCTGTTTGAATTTCTATGTGGAACGATCTCAAAAGGGTTGAAGTTGAAATACAACGTCAACCATATGCTATCTGCTATTCTACTCCTACTGTTTCGCTCCCTGGATAACCTATAACAGGCAGTGTCGTCAATTTTTTTCAGATTTTTTGTTGCGGGAGATCATTGTAAAATACAATAGAAACCGAATTTTTTTGACGTTTCTGCTGTGAGGAGGAAAGTTACACTTGTTGGTTTTTCATTTTTTACGAGCACAGTTTGCAAGAAAAAAATCTGAAAAAATTCTGTAAAATGCGTCTTAGGCAGTCTTAGGATTCAAAATATGTCACATTTTTTTCAGATTTTTTGGATCTAGTTCTCGAATTCACCGTTCTCAAAGCGTAGAGGACTAAAATCACTGACATCTTAGGTGCCGGTACTACAGATTCCTATGGACATCAAGTCCCATAAGGTGTCAGGTCTATTCCTATATCTCGTTTGTGATAATGCTTTGTGTTGAGTGTGCCTGTATAAACAGTGAAAGAGACTTATTGTTAGTCGTACGCAAGAGCAAGATGGCGAATTGTCCGACATAGGTGGACTGTAGGAGAGCTGACGTTACACATGCAGTCTGGAAATCATCGTTCTGTGGATAAATTAGAAGAATGGAATTGTTTCGCACTGACACGCATTTTATTTTCGTGAAAGAGCGATATAGTCTGTGGTGTGACAAATATACGGGCGAATTCTCCGCGAAATCGGGTGGGTATATACATACATCTTTGACAGAAGCGCACGTCAAGCAAAATACACGTTGCAATTCTCAATTTATAGTTCTCGCGCGTAATTCTTAGAATTCTCTGTGAAACGCAAGCGAAATAATCGTGCGCTAATTCGTTCTACGAATTAAAGTCCATCGTATTACTTGACACGGTAAAAACATTGATTATACGTTAAAAGCACGATTAAATTATTATCGCTGAATTAACATACGTAAAGAAATATCTTTGAAGGTATTTATTTAGATCGTGTTTCCTTCTGCAGCTATAGTTCATTAATTATGTAAATACGCGAGAGAGATACGTTGCAGTTAATTTAATTATAGGTAAAATTTAGGGTTTCAAATTATTTCTATTTTTGTAGATGTTATTAATTGTAACTTTGTCTGCAGATTGGGAATGGGCTGCTCCGAACGATCTGGAATGTCTTGGAATTTTTTATGGAATTGTTGGGAAAATAGAACAATCCTCTGTATTAGAACCTCGTTTGATGCTAATTAAAGAAGTTTTACCAGCTGGAGAATTGTACGGAGGACATATCGTATACAAGATCAAATCTATCACGTTTTTACATCTTGGTTCGGAAAACAGCGATATCGGACTTCTGGCATGTAAGAAGCATCAGAATTTTCCAAAGAAAAAAAGTCAAAGTAGTTTGTTCGATGTACCGCAAAAAGCAGCTTTCGCCAAGACATGGGGAACCATCAAGAGCGCGACTACCACCATAAAAAATACTACGCAGCAAGCTGCCGCGCTAGCGACATCTCAGGTAATTTGTAAAGTATCAGGCGTTTTGCGTGTTGTTAAAAGAATGTGAAAATAACAAAGAATTACTTCCAGGTGAAATCTACGGTATCTAAACGAACTATCGTAAAGGACAAAGAAAGATTTGAGAAAAGAATTCTTGAAGAATTAAATAAAGTCTTCACGGAAACGGATTCCTTTTATTATTGCCAAACCGGCGACATTACCAACAGCCTACAAAGACTTTGCAATACAGAATCAAAGCAGAACGAAGAACCGGATAAACCGCTTTGGCAAAGAGTAGACGACAGATTTTTCTGGAATAAACACATGCTGCAAGATATAATCAATCTAAAAGTTAGAATCATTCGAAATTTCATCTACTGTTTTAGTAAAATTCATATTTCTATAAAATATCTTACTTTTCCAGACAGATAAAGCAAATTGTTGGATTTTACCTGTTATTCAGGGGTACGTGCAAATAGAAAGATGCAACGTAGAAGTAGGTTTCGATGGACAATCTCAACACGAAACCTTTAATTTAGCCGTTATATCGAGGAGAAGTAGATTTCGTGCAGGCACAAGGTATCTTTTGTAATGGTAACTGATTCATTAATAACTTCGTATATAAACAATATATTTTCTGTGACGATACAGGTATAAGCGACGCGGGGTGGACGACGATGGAAAATGTGCAAATTATGTGGAAACAGAGCAATTAGTGTGGTATCATGACCATCAAATGTCTTTTGTGCAAGTTCGAGGCAGCGTACCTGTATACTGGTCTCAACCTGGCTATAAATATAAGCCTCCGCCTCATATAGACAAAGGTAATTGAAAAGCCTGTTCTTTGCAATAGGTATCTAAGAAGTGTCGTGAACGTGTAAGCGTGAAGTAATTTTATTATATGTGCGATGTTCTAGGTGAAGCAGAAACACAAGTGGCATTCGAAAAACATTTTACAGAAGAACTTCAGTTATATGGTCCAGTTTGCGTGGTGAACCTTGTAGAACAAACTGGTAAGGAAAGAATCGTTTGGGAAGTTTACAGTAACCACGTGATAAATTACGATCATCCGGACATAACGTATACATCGTTCGATTTTCACGAATACTGGTAAGGATTTGCAAAGATCTCGTGCCGAATGTATTTTGTATCGTTGCTAAATACACCTTTGTGTCTAACACAGTCGAGGAATGCATTTTGAAAATGTGTCTATCCTGATCAATTCATTGGCTACGGTACTGACAGATATGGGGTACTGTTGGCGGGATAAGCAGGGCACAATTTGCATGCAGAAGGGAGTGTTTCGGGTGAATTGCATAGACTGTCTAGATAGAACGAATGTGGTGCAAACCGCTCTGGGCAAAGCTGTAATGGAAATGCAGTTTTCCAAGCTAGGACTAATACCACCAGACGGTCAGTTGCCAACAAACATCAAGCAGACATTTCAATTGCTTTGGGCCAATAACGGCGACATTATTAGTAAACAATATGCTGGAACAAATGCTTTGAAGGTTCGTACTTTGGTGGTTCCTTCTCTCATTGATTCCCCACCGATCGTAGAAGCGTGCGAGAACTCGAAAATGTTGGGTATCCGATGATCGGTTTTTGAAAATTTTGAGATTCTCGAATACATCGGGATTTCTCGCACACCTCTAATCGTTTACCAACGAAATTGTACCGGCCGCTGAACGTTTATGATATATAGTTTCTTATTGATTATAGGGAGATTACACAAGAACAGGGGAAAGAAAATTTACTGGGTTAATGAAAGATGGCATGAATTCTGCAAACAGGTACAATCGGACAGCCATTATGATACGCGCCTCGCATAGCATTAGATCGCCACTCTCATTTCACATATCCTACACAACACATAATCGTATGGTGAAAAGGGTCCAAGAGATGTAATTGTCTCGATAGAAATAAATGATTACAAGCTGTTTGCATCATTCGATCATGTTAATACGATATCACGTAAATACCGTGTTCTTTATACATGCATAGAACCTTGACACTATCCTTTCATTTTCCCATAGATATTTTCGACAACACTTTATGGACGACATACGTCAGGCGGCGATAGATACCTTGCTAGGGAATCCCATCAACGTTAACGAACTGAATACCGATTGGTTGAAATATTTAGACATCTTTGATAATTGCTGCAATGAGCTAGTCCCCGTGATATCGACAAGCATAATTGCTACATTTCCTGACTTTCTTTATGCCACTGCTATCTATCATTTAGTAAGGTTCGTCCGAAGGCTTTCAAATCGAACTGCGTAAACTGTTGCTCCGAATGCTAAACATTGTCTGTATATAGTGGATAAGACACAGAATGACAGTGTAAAACTTTAACCCAACATGATACCTTTAAGAATTGATTTTTGGTGCACGACGAGAAGCTTCTTTTGCATGTCAGGTGCTTAACTTTCAAGTTTAAACTTTTTCAATCCTGAAAATACCCTTTACCTTTGTGGAGGTACTTTAACTTGTTGCGGTTCTTGGTATATGTGTGGTTTTAAATGGATATTCTTTTTCAGATATTATTTAAATCGCTTCAGGGATGTCTATAGACAGGCAACCATTGATATGATGTTAGGGAATTCAGTGAACGAGGAAGTATTCCAAGAACGTACGGAAGAAGAAGACAATGCTGCAACTGCAATCCACGTGAAACTACTAATAGAGGATTGCAAGAAACTACTTGTACCTGACCCGGAAGTTATTCTAGGCAGCTGGAGTCTTATAGATGCGGATCCAGTGTATGTCATTCATTTATATATGTTAGGATTAGAGAAAATCGCAGACTAATTCGTTATCGCAATTTTTCCTACGAATAGAACTGGAGACCCAACGGAAACGGAAATGGATACTATCCTTATATTAACACGAGACTGTTACTATGTGGCCGACTATGACGACCAGATCGACAAAGTTACAAACTACCAAAGAGTTCCACTGGAGGACATTGTACTAATCGAATGCGGAAAGTCCGAGAGCCTACTTTCCCTGTTTAAAAATAGGCATTTTTACTGCATTAGAGTCAATTACAAAGTAGGCAATGAAAACGGCTACTTTCACATGTTTCGCAGTACAAATTTACAGTTTTTTAATAACATGGCTGTCGTGAAAACTGAAGAAGAGAGCACAGGTATGAAAATAAGTTTTGCTTCGATATTGTGATTTACTTAGGCAAATAATAATTAGGCAAAATTATTTTATAGAATCTTTAAGGGCAATCTGTGAAACTTTCGCCGTTGCAATAGAAATGGCGGGTTTACAAAATATTCCTATAGCGATAGATGTAATAATAGATAGACGAAAGAGTAAGTTAGTCAACGTTAAAGGATCTACGGGTCTTCTGGATCTTTCATCCTTCCCAGAGTTGACTAGAAATGTTTCAGAAACACAATTGCTAGCTCTTAAAAGTGCAGGTACGTGTTTCTACGATTAATGCACTCGTTTACTTGTGTTTACGTGAATAATATTTGATTTTAATATTTCTTACAGGAACGAAAGCTTTGAACAACATGTCTGAGCAATTCAGTAAACTAAACAAACTGAGTCATAGCTTTAGCGCTAGGAAACCAATCGATATAGCAAAGAACATAGGCAAGAAATCTGAACCATCTCCGAAACCTACCTTTACGGTCGGCGGTAGAGATATATCAGGAAAAGTACAACGGAAACGTAATGGCAGCAGTAGCAGTAGCGATGACGAAAATATCGCTATACCGTCTGGTCCCCTAGAAAAACCAGAAAACTTTAGCCACGATAAAAATTTAATGGAAGCTTACACTCCATCTATCGGTATCATAATGGGTGTGAAAAATGCTGATATGGTGGAGTCGGATGAACACAATGAAAATCACAATTTGTTGACACGACCTAATAATTTGCCCGATCAGAAATCGAATGTAGAGAACTTGCAAAAACCAGCCTCTGGTACAAGCACTTTGAGCGCTTCTCCTCAGAAGACCGCAGCAACAACGCCTGAAATAACAATCCAAAATGTGACCGATGGTTTGACTGAAGATAGCGAGAGGATGTCTCCACCCTCAACATTAAATCTGACAAAAAATATTAGCCATTCTTCGGAAGCAGTCGACAGCAGGCTGAAAAACATGAATGTCAATAATTTACAAACGGAGAGGTTGCTGGACAAAAAGAGATCGACTTCGGAACAAGATTTGACTTTGAGCATTACATCCTCCCAAAGCGAATCCGCTTTGAAATCTATAAAAACGAATACTACTACCGCAGCTAGCCCAGTATCATCCACAGCCAAAGATATTCTATCACCATTCTCGAAATTTGCTAAAGGCGTGCAAACATTAGGCGCAAACTTAGACCCTAGAAAATTGAAAGCGGGACAGGGAGGCTTATTAAAAAATCTGTCGGACCATCACATAGAGCAACGTCAGAAGTTGCAAGAGAGGTGGGGTTCTTGTCGATCTAAGCTCATCGCTTTGTAAGTTTTTTTTAAAGATATATCTTAATATACCTGGAGTCTGAATGTCTAGCGATGTGATTGTAATTCACAATTTAGGGATGCAATTGAAAAGTCATAACACACAAACATTTACATTGTATAATTGGCGTGGGAATACTTCAGCATTGGAATTGACACATGTATTTCTTGTTGCCATTGATACTTACTAGAGATAGTATGAATCACTAAGGTAAGGACATCGTATGAAATTTGATATCACACTGCACATTTTGAACTCCTTCGATTGTTTGGTATTACTGCCATCACGTTAAAAAGTTTTTGCAGAAAAGAATAGTCATCGTTGAACTTTTCCTACATCTTCTCGTAACCGTTATCTTTTATGAGGTACAATGTGGTCAATATTTAATCGATAGCAAGTCTCTCGGTGTGTCTTACAAATTACCTATTACTCTACAATCATAAGAGCAAAATTAGATCCTTGTTCTTAGTATCGAATGACTGTTTGCAAAATGCTTTTCGCATATTTATACCGAATTTTCACCTTTGACGGCGTTTATAACGATTTAACGGAACGGAGATTCTAGCGTTTGTTGTATGTGGATGTTATAGAAACTTAAATTGTGAATTTACCAAAAACAATGTGCTTACACGATGAAATTTAATTCCAGCGTTCTTTGATTTCGGACTTTGCTGCATAATTAAATTTTCTCGGTATACCAAACTTTATTTATATATCGTACTGCTAACCGTTACTCTTTTACTCTTTTCTTTTTGTAAGTATACACGATATTTTAAGTCTCGTAAGTATTATAAGAGATTGAAAATTTATTTCTGCAGCAAGGTAAGCAAAGAAGCTTTGTAGTCAATTATGTACATACAAAGAGTTACTTAAATATAGTTTAGCGTATAATGTTAATATTGCTAATTAAACGAAAGTATAGTGCGAAGTAAATATCATTTTTAGAAGTATGTACAATGTGCAAACTAGCGTTGATAATTATGCTGATATAAACCGATGAAGTATCCAAGAATGAAAAAGTAGCGATGAGGTTTTTAGGAGTATTACTTAATCGTAAAAACGAGACAAGTTTAATATTTATTTTAAACGTACATAAAACCAAAATACCTTTTTTCAGCCAAAAACTTCCAATCTCATTACACGCATAAACAGTTCCAAAGATCAGCGATACGATTACAACATTCATACATTTGCGTAGTTCTAGTACATCGTCGTGTACATTATTATACTTAATCGTGATAGCGAATCGATGATAGCGAAAACTTGCATATACAGTGTATATCTAAATTATGATCGAGCATATGTTGTTATATATTACTCTATTTACAACAACATATACCAAAACAACATGAATTGTGAATTTAGACGGTTGACTTCTTGTATGTAAATAGTTTAATTTATTCGTAACGTACTATAAACATTTTGTAGCCATACTAACATGTAGTAGGAGTAGGAGTGTCACGAGTAAGAGTTTTTCTAGTGAATGTTTTTTTTTTCAACTGCAAATGATAGTCTGTGATATAATCTAGCAGAATGTACACAGCCTAAAAGAATTATGCAAATTACAAAAAAAGGTGTGTCGATTCTGTAGATCATTTAGGAATGCTTTAAAATGTTTAAAAACGAGAACATTCGAAGCAGGACAGTTTCGAAATGATTTTGCTCCATTTAGCTGAATTTATTACCAAGATTTCATGACCGATTATCCATTCCATGTATATCAGCTTATTTCTAACATTTTTAACTACCCGTAAAGACACTTATTTATCGATACAGTATTATAAATCATTGAAGAGATACAATACTATATATATTTTGTTGTTCATTTTTTCCTATTGTGGCAATGTATGGTCCAATTAAAAGTTTTGAGTACTCAAAACGTTGTAACGTGTAATATTATGTGTATTTTTACAATAGGACAATTATAAACAATCCTGATAAACAACGCACGAAAAATGTTTACAGCCTATAGAGGCTTAACTTGCCTTATATACATATTAGCAGTTACATTTTCGGTAACATATATAAATATGTACATGTGATACCGCAAGTAAAATAGCACTTGTAGAAAAGATATTAAAATAAAATACCGTAAACTGCAATCTATGTATGTGTTTCTGTAGTTCCCAAAAGGATTTTATCAACGAAACATGTTTCCTTGTCAAAAAGTTTTTCACGTCCTCGAAGTTTATAGAATTGAAACTGTAACTTTCGATAGTCGTGCACGATTCGAGACTCGCAACGATATTCGATAATCGATTACCGATATAATACGGATAGATCGATTATTGTCACGCGTATCGATCGACCACGTGACGTGTACGCGTACGTTTTATTTTGACGCGCATAACCTCTTTCTGCATAGTATGTATTTAATATGGACAATAAATTAATGAAAACATTAATAATAAGATTTATACCCCCCGTGTTTCGGTAATGTTGACGTAATTATTTATTCATAAATTGTATGTTATTGTTCTGTCAATCGAGTCAAGAAAATGGAATGTTTTTGGTCCGATCCAAGCAAACATCCACAATGTCCGCATGGTAATTTTCTACTTTTTGAATATTTTTTTGTTTTTTCATAATAAATATTCATGTTAATACTATTTTCTATGTAGGACCAACTTTATTATTTGGTACATACGAAAATGGTAAGTTGGAGAAATTTTATGTATGCGCAGCTTGCCGTGAAAGAAAGTTGTGCAAATTTCACTTAAACGAAGGGGAACAATTAACAAAACAACAGGCAGCTAAATGGGAAAAAGACAGAAAAGAATTTGTCTCCCGTTATCGTCATAGGTCATTGTATCTCTCGTTGCACGAGGTACTAGCGTTGCCACCGGAGAAAAGAAATTATTGTCATACTTGCGATAGACTATTAAATCGTAGCGAGAAAGATGACAAACACAAAGATCATGAGATGAAAAGAGGTATTACCGATCACGAAATGAAATATCCAACAGAATTTTTAAAGCCCTTGGAAAATTCTAAACAAGAAGCTCAATATTTCTTTTCTAAGAAATCTATAGAGGATATAGCAAACATGCTCATGAAGCTCGGCGCGAAAGAAGTTCTTTGCATCGGTACACCAAAGATTCACGAGTATATTTTAGATAAATACGAAGATAAAATGTCCTCTCTTTTATTGGACTTTGACGGAAGATTTGTGAGTTCATTAAATTTCAGAAGATAACGCAGGATGTCCGAAGAAGAATAATTGTAAACTAATTTCATATTTTCTGTTATATTGCAGCATAATTTTTTTGGACCATTAAATTATTGCTGGTATAATCTATTGAACAACCACTTCTTTGACAAAGGCTCTGCTGGTGTGTTTAGAGATTTCATTACGCAAAATGAAGGCAAAGACGCGTACGTAATATGCGATCCTCCGTTCGGCAGCAGAGTAGAAGCAATTTCGTGGAGTATAAAAAGGCTCTCCGATCTCCATAAAAAATGGAACAATATAGAGAACGAAGGAGATTGTTTGAAAATTATTTTTGTATTTCCATATTTTATGGAATCTCTAATGAAACAGAAAAGTAATCCACCCGGTGTATCCGGAGGTCTGAAAGACCTGAAGCTAACAGATTACAAAGTATGTTATGAGAATCATTCTCAGTTCGTGGGGAACCCTAAGAATAAGAAGTTACCTTCACCGATTAGAATTTTCACGAATATACAGCTGCATTTGTTGGAGCTACCCGAGTCGGATGGTTACAAATATTGCAAGAGATGCAAAAGATGGGTTTCCAAAGAAAATAAACACTGTAAAAAATGCAAAGACTGTACCTCAAAGAACGGTTCCAGGTATAAACATTGTAACATCTGCGAAAGATGCGTGAAACCTTATTGGAAACATTGCGAAACTTGCGAAAGGTGTATCGTTGTTCAACATGTGTGCGGTCAGAAACCACAAATGCATGGAAGATGCTTTAAATGTAACGAAGTTGGTACGTATTATATTCGTATTATATTATATGCATACGACACGGAGCATACAAATTTACATTGTTAATTCTATTTATTGTAGGTCACACCGAGAAAGAATGTAATGCTATCGAGAAGACTCTAAACGCAACATCAAATAAAAAAGTTAAAAAACGGAAGGCCAGCGAGGATAAAGACATCGAGAGAAAAGTGAAAAGAAAAAAGATCAACGACTTAACGAAACTTCCGAAAAAGGTGGAGAAACGACGAGTGACGAGTAAAAAAGTTAAAAAGGAAACAAAGGAGTTGAAGATGGATGGTGTAATCAAAAAGAAAAAGCTAAAGAAATCTAAGCTTACTGTAAATAATACTTAAAATGTATAAAAAGAAGATTATTACTAATGTGAAAAAATAAATATCTTCCTATAATAAGAGCATTTTTAATTGTCATTCTTACGGGTAAATTATATTTTTATACGCTTTTGTAAAATCTGGTTTTTCGCGCGACGTCCATACGATTTGTGAGTTTTTGACGGCCGCGGCCATTCAAACATGGCGGCCCCCTGGTCGCGTTTACCTTGGATTGTTTTTAAGAAAAATCGATTACAGTGCAAACAAGTTTTAATTTTTCCGTTTGCGAATCAATACCCTCAATACAAGTTCTTCTTTACGAATCGTCAAGACCGTCCAACTTCCAATGGCACCATCAAACACGTGTTAACCTATGCTGCATTCTTCTCCGGGTTTAGTTATATTTTGTACAAATGGAAAAACGATTTTATGCCAACGGTGTGTGCAAAATCAATTAATCTGACAGATATTAATCACAACAGAGATAAATACAATTTTATAGCCGATGTAGTAGAGATCTCAGCTCCTTCCGTCGTTTACATCGAAATCAAGGACAACAAAAGGTAAATATATAAATCCTATCTATATAAAAAGTCGAACAATTATCATTTCAAATAATTATTAATTATGAAATAGGTTTGATTATTTTACAGGTAAACCGATCAGTGTTAGCAATGGGTCCGGTTTCATCGTTCAATCCGATGGTCTCGTCTTAACGAATGCCCATGTTGTTGTTAATAAACCGAACACAATTGTTAAGGTAAGCACAGTGATATTACGTTTACTTTTATTTACTTTACATATGTGAAATAACTTGCAAAACATTTTTTCAGAAGTTCTCATAGAATCTATTTCACAGGTACGCCTTCAAGATGGGAACACTTATACTGGCAATGTGGAGGACGTCGATATGCACAGCGATCTTGCCACTGTGCGAATTAACAAGGTTTTAAATGCATATTGTAAACCGTAATGTATTGATGTGCACGTTTACAGATTACCACGATAATTGTTTTTTGTACAGACTAATCTACCTGTAATGAAGCTTGGTAATTCGTCTAATATCAGACCAGGCGAATTCGTGGTTGCTATCGGATCCCCGCTCGCTTTAAGCAACACTATAACTAGCGGAGTTATCAGCAGTGTAAATAGAGCAAGCGAAGAGCTTGGTCTTTACAATAAGCAAATGGGTTACATCCAAACGGATGCTGCAATTACCGTTAGAATTTCTTCGCTGTATATCGCTGTCTAATTAAAATTCATCTTTTTAACATCCGTCGAACATTATAAATTTTTAGTTTGGCAATTCTGGTGGACCTCTGGTTAATTTAAACGGCGAAGCCATCGGTATAAACGCGATGAGAGTAACGGCTGGAATCTCCTTCGCAATACCTATCGATCACGCCAAGGAATTCTTAAAGAAGGCAGAAATGCGGAGAAAGGGCAGAGGTAAAGCGTTGCGATAACTGTACGAGCCATATAAATAATTAACGAAATTTGTAATATATTATCAGGTGCTCAAAATACAGTGGAGACATCCAAGAGTCGGTACATGGGAGTTACTATGCTCTCTCTAACGCCTAATCTACTTTTCGAACTGCAACAGAGGCTCGAAGGAATTCCCCAGAGTATTAGACACGGTGTTCTAATTTGCAAAGTGATCGTTGGGTCGCCGGCTCATATGTACGTCTTCGAGATCGATCTACGCTACAACAAACAGACTATAAATCAGTGTTTAAAAATTTCAGAGGTGGGCTACAACCAGGCGACATCATAACGCACGTGAACGACGAGACCGTAATGAGTGCAACCAACATTTACAAGGCGATAGACTCGGCGAAAATTCTGAACCTGACTGTCGTCCGACAAATGCAGGTGTTACATTTAGCTATCGAACCGGAGGATATGTAAACCGATAGCGTTTTGTTAATACAGACCATTAAACCTTGAAGTACATAGTTCTTTGTACCTATCATATCCGTACCTATAGCATTCTATTAAGAACGTTATTCGTTTGTAAACTAGCTTTAATAATTTAATTAGCCGGGATATAATTAATATTCTATATTAAGTATTTGCTAATATCTTCTATATTAAGTATTTGCTAATATTCATTGGTTCACAATTATGAACAAGTTATCGAAATTTCAGATTGTACAGTTAAAAGATTGATTTTTTAAAAACTAAGGTACAACAGCCGTCCTTTGTACAATAACGATAACGAAGGTTCTCGATTAGGTTTGTACAAGGTGTAGGGTACCCGCGGCAAAAATGATCGCAACCGAGTAAGTACGTCGGGTGTGGTCCACCGGGGCTGGCCGAGCTGCATTATGTTTATGTTGTTTACGACGTAAAGCGACCTCCGCAAATATGTGGCCGGATCTCGGTGAGCGTGGGTGTGGTCCCGGGAATTTTTCCGAAATGATTTTACTGTCCGCGGAAGCGTGCATCTTGTTGGAATTCTAAGAGGCCGTCCCGCGCCGCGCCGGGCCGGGATGTAATGCCGCCACATCGCATCGTTTCTCCTCGAGATCCATTCTGCGCGCACTTAAGAACATGGCGACGATAACTTTCCGCGGGTTTGTGGCCACCGCGAAACTATAAATCGCAATTAACACCAGTCCGGGTGATAATTACCGATAGCTCTCGTTGCACCGAGCAAATGGACTCTTATCCGGCCAACGCGAAGAAAATGCTTCACGTTCTTAACACTCCCTTAATTATCAATAATTGTAACAATTATCAATAATTGTAAAATAAAATATTTGAGACGAGTCGCTTGATCGGCGAACTTATTTGTTCAGATTTAAACATGAATTTTTAGGATCTAAAAGGTGCAAGGCTGAAGTTTTATTTCATTGAATTACATCGATTCGGGCAATCTTCTAAATGCAATACACGTCTTATAAACAGTGTCTCCCCTATTTCCTGGAACCCCTGTGTATTTCGCACGGTTAGGCCGTTCGACAACAGCAAAAGAAGTCGAGATGAAAATAACGGTGCTCTCCGATTAATTTTCTAGAGAGGTGTTACCTTGTACATGTTCTTGTCCGTGGTGCTCAATCGAAGAGCGATCAACTTCTTCCTCGGAAGTTTTTTCCTGTCCGAGCCTAATCGGGAATCGGGAGTAACATTCGACCGTTAATTTCCCGATTAACCACGCTTTTGTACAGGGCATACCTTCGTCCACGAGTCTCGCTTCTTACGAGAAGGTTCTAGCTCTCGATTCTCGGTAGCTGGAGAACAAATGGCCATCAAGGCGATCGGGGCCTGCTGGTATCTAGGAACTGGCGAGATAGTCCAGGATCGCTCGCCTACGCATACTTACTCGTCGACTTTCTGCCGGCCGATGACCAGGAGGAATCGCCTTACAGGACCAGATCGGTGGAGAGGACGCGTCTTTTAATAGATCCACCAGGGGAACTCGTAGACTCGGCTTCGCAACGATCTAGCGCGTCGTCCGATTAAAATCTTCCTTGCGAGACTTGCGTATCATTTGTCACTGACTGGATTTTGGATTTTCATTTTGGTCATGGGACTTTTAACCCTCCGGTACATTCCGAAGAGAATGGTCGTGGACAAAATCTGAGGTATCCAACAGAAACCCCGAATAAGCCGAAACCCATGAAAAACTAATTTTGTCCAGCTAGCGCGAAGAGTAATCGAACCGCTGGGATCAGATGCAAGGATAACGCGAAAACGAGTTCTGCGGATCTAAGAGAACTTATTGTTAGACTACGAAGACGTCAGGTTCTCCGGGTGGGTTTCCATGGAACGAAGAGTCCGCATGTTCTGGCCGACAATGACAAATAATTCTCGGTGGAAACAACGACGCGATTAAAGCCCGCAACCGGACATTCCCCGCACGCGACACGCACGGGGACAATCAGTTTTGTTTCACCATTTTTCCGGCGATCCTCTCCCGACGCGACGTGGCTGGTTCTTTGGGTCCGGGTCACCGCGGCCTTGACGCTTTCATTGTGGCAGAAGGGTGGAGAGGATTCCTGGGTGTCTGCGGTTCCGCCGCCGGCGCGGCGCGGAAAAAACGCGCCGGAAAAAGGCCAAAGGCAGGCGAACAATTTCGCATTTCGCTTGTGCACAGGATCGCGTCGCGCCGCGCCACGGCGGCGATCAAGGCCGCGTTGCGCGTTGCCGGGAAACGCAATCACGACTCCCATTGTGTGTCGGGCTCGATCAATCGTCCGAAGAAAGGAGCTGCCGATGTTGTCGCCTTGGCGTCTGACGACGAGCCTACGATCCGAACGAACAACCGAACGGCCGTGTTAACGACGCTTACCGTTTTCACCGGCTTAATTATAGCCTGCGCGAAAACGATCGCTGCGAACAGGACCGGGAGCATACCGGATCCTGAGCAGGAGCCTAATCCTCTGCGACGCGCGATGGTCCCGTGCGACCGGACTGCAGATTGCGTTCCGTCAGGTTCCACGGTACATATGTATATCGAAAGCGACTCGATGTCGCGTTTTCAAAGAGAGCAACTGTAAGACAGTCTTTGGGAATTTTTTGAAAAAGAGATAGTTAAAGTCTGTACCTGTATTTTTTGAAGCGATAATAACACACACAATTTTCGTCAAAATTACAACGCTAATATAACAAAAGCGTGTGAGAAGATAGTTTACTACTGACAAACGCAAACAGAAAAACAAACTGTATCTAATAGCGTATCTATCGCAATGAACATAAAATATATTGCGAAACAAAAACTTGGGGTACAAATCAAGCTAAAACCTCGTGGAAAGGAGAAAGAAATGAAGAGGTAGCTAGAACAGCTTAATGTTACCTGAGCCCAAGAAGGGTACAAAAGCGAAGTAGATTTTTAGGGTTTAACAGTCTAACAGGATCCTGATGGTCGCTCCTACGTCTCTTTTTTCCATAGGCTGTAAATTTTCCGGTTTTATGTACCGGCTGGCAAAGTTCTTGCTACCGTCTATAACAGCCGTGTAATGGCAGACCTCTGTGGAGATTACTCTGTGTAAATCTGTCGGAATTGCCGTGATGTTCGACAGAAGGTTTGCGGCGAACTCTTGTTCGAGCAGTGTTTCGGAGAGCTGGTCGGCAAGGTAATGAGAAAAACCGATCCCGATCGGACGAAGAAACTGCTGGGAGAATCTGGCGAGAAGCGACGCGACCGAGGAGGGCGTGGCAAAGACGATTCGCGTGGATCCGGATCCCGGATCGAGGGATCCCGTCCCCCGAGTATTCGGTGAACGGATCCGTTTGTCCTTCGACGGTTCCTCCGGTTCCTGGTTCGAAGACACCGTCCACACGGGGCTCGCTCGTCCCCTCCGCCATGTATATAAGTCAAAACCAGATCGGTAGCAAGGTGCACAAACAGAACAGTCCTTCGGTGAGCAAGGAGGTTCTCGGGAACACACGTATCACAAGTCACAAGATGCAGGCACTGGTGAGTACCTCCACGCCTCCACGCTGTTCCTTTATACAAGACCGGCGAAATTTCGGAGATCCGCTGGTTTAACTAGAGAGTTAAAATAGAGATTCGATCTGAAAAATGAATGTAACGCGTTTAACCCTCGAAAGACGGACAGTTTTTACGATTCAAACATAGGCAAACATAGCTCTGGACCTCTTAAAATTCTTGCTTGGAAATTCTCTTGTACGTATTTTTGTACCTAGTCCTTTGAAATCCACGTTGATCTTGTTATTAAAGTTGACACGAACGAATAAGAATTTAAGCTAGCTGTTAGAATTTTAGAATTAAAGAGACTGACAAAGAGTAAGTAAATGTTTTTGTTCGTAAAATATCTTAGGACTGTGTTTCGAGATGTTCCTCACTGAAAGAATGATCACCAAGTGTAGAATTTATAGACTATAAATATACACCACCATCAATCCTCGCGGTAACGCCTCCGGTCGATGATGGTGTCAACCCTGCGTTCAAGTCACCGAGTGTAGCATGCGTTAATTAATTTCTCGTAGTCTTTAGAAGAATGATGCGATAGCCTTATAGTCTACCGTGCATCGAGTGTTAGTCGAGTCTCGCGTGGCGAAAAAACCGGTGCGCGTCATTTCGAAAAATCTCGGCCACGATAATACGCGCGTCGGCTCGTTGAAATTCAAATGACGTAGTCAGAGCCTCGGTTAGGGAAACGGGGCTGAAATCAATGCCGAGAAACAAAATCTAGGAACGGCCTTTTCGTCTCTCACGAGGCTGCTCTCGCCTCTCGGTGTTTTCCGCTCGCCACGTCTGCAGCTACTCGTTCGTCTCTTATTGGATCGTAAAGAGGAACTGGATCTCCGGGGCTCATGCAAGTATAAAACCTTTAGCCCCCACTCGCGTTGCGAGAAAGAGAATACACGCCGCTATCGACAGCCACGAAGTAAAATTCGAACGATTCCGTCGGCTATGTAGCCTTGTCGAGGGCTATGAAGAACCTCGAGGGGATTCCAAAGTCACGAGCGTGCTTTCCCGTCGTTCGCTCGATGATCGTTCTGGGAATCGAGTATCCTGCGACGATACTATTCGACTCGGCGATCCAGGGAATCGTTCCTTTCGCGCGCTGAAATTCGGATCGAGCCGAAAACACCGATTTTTAACCTATTTTTAACTTAAGGCTTATTTTTACCCTTAAGGAATATTCTAGTTTTTCGAGTCCTTTTAGATATTTTTCGAATCTTTAGGTATTTTGTTCAGGAAAACTACCGAACCTTTTCCGTTGCTTTCCGTTCCGAATCTTTCCGTATCTGAAGTACGCGTGTGATTTTTTCCAAGTAGAAATAATAAAAATTACATAGAAATAGGGATTTTGAACTGCCTTTGTCTATCGCAGTAAAGGACCGCTCTCGCACCGTTCTCTTTGCAGATTCCGTTGATCGCAGGCCTGAGCCTGGTTTCGAGCGCGCAGCTCAATCTACCGTATATCATCTGTCCAGGCTGCCCACTTCTGGTAGACCAGCAGTACCAGTACCAGAACACGAGGACAGGTGAGCACGCTTACAGTTATGCCGGCGGCCCCTCGGCGAAGGAGGAGATCAAAGGCGCCGACGGGGTCGTTCGCGGGTCTTACAGCTACGTGGACGCGTACGGTGTTCCCCAATCGGTGTTCTACGTAGCGGACGACTACGGTTTCCGCGTGGCCGCGACGGATTTGCCCACGGACAACAATCCGAGCCCGAGTTCAACCAGCCCCGTACTTCTGGTTCGAATCGAAAAACCCGAGGAACAATCGAAACTGGAGGAACCGGCGAAACCTAGCCGCGCGAAACGAAGCTTGGACATCGGCGAGAACCAGAGCGAGAAGAAGTTAGGGGACGTAGCCAGCGTGAAAACGATCCTGGCGCCGGAAGCTACTCTGGTCCACGGTTTGCCTTTCTCCGCGTCCCATCAGAGCCAGGTGCAGATCCACAAAGGTGTCAGCGTGGATCCAATTTTAGCGAAACCTCTGCTCAAGCTGGAGCCGCAGGCCTTCTACCAGCCGCTGATCTTGCATAGCGAGATACCTCTGGCGACCTCCCATCAGAGTCAAGTTCAAATCCACAACAACGCCAACGTGAAGCTGTCGGGTGTCGAGGACGCCGACAAGGACAAGCCGATCGATGTTCTACGTCTGCCGCAGATCCTCCATGCCCCGACCCTGTACGAGAGCCTTCCCGTGCTGACCTCTCTGTCCCCTCTGCCCCCTTATCACGAGAACCGCATCGAACTTCACAAACAGCTCGGCATCGAGGGAGCCAACCTGAAGAACACGGTGAAAATAAATTCTGAGCCACTCGCGTTCGTCGAATCGCCTGCCTTGGTCGCCGAGAAGGCTGTGCCCGTTCTGCACCAGGCGATACCCCAGGTGATCGCCAAAGAAACCATCGTCCCGGCCACAACTTCCGTCACAGCCTCCATCTCCGAACACGGCATCAGCCAGATCCATCCTTCGGCGAAGGTCGTCCAGCCTCTAGCCGTGCCCAGTCTGTCCTTCATCGAGAACGCCGTCCCGGTGGTCCCGGTCGTCAACGAAGCTGTCCCAGCTGCCAAACTCGCCGCTGCCACAGTTACCACCTCCATCAGCAGCCATGGGGTCAGCCAGATCCACGGAGCCTCCAAGATCAACGCGGAACCCACCCTGTTGACCAAGACAGCGCCTCTAGCGCAAGTTCATGTCTTCGCCGAACCCGTCTACCTTCGCTAAGACTTCGTTGAGCTGCAGTTCGAATCGGTAGACACAATATGGCGTGCTTTTGGAAAACGAGACGATACGCGAGATGGGTGCAAAGATCAGACCTCCGCGACCTTTCGCCGAACAGACTGGAAAAGAGAACAGCGTTTCTCGAGGGTCTTTTGGATCAGGAAACGTTGATTCCTTTTCAACGGGTTTACCATACTCTCTTCGGGATTGGTCGCCTGCATTTGCGAACCGACGCGACGCGACGCGACGACAAGAGTGTCCACGGACGATTGTTCGAGATTCGTCCGCCGATAGCTTGTCCTTTTTTCGATAGCGTCATTTCTTTCTTCATCGCCCCCTCATTTTAAGCATCCGGAATCGCTTGATATTGTGATAAATTATTGTTCATGATTCACTTGAAAATAAAATGACTTGTGTGTGCGAAACACTGTGTCGATCCTTTGATCCTCGATCCTCCGAGTAGCAGTCTTTTATAAACTAGCAGATCATCGCGCGTAACACGTTCTAACATTTTCTTTTCCACTCGTTAAACCGAAGATAATCTGCTCAACTTGCTCCAGACATAGTACAGTCATTAAAAAACCTATTAGCCTATTCCAGACTGTCGGTAGATAAAGCGTCGAGTACTACGGCCATTGAAACTTATACGACTAGCGTAGGACATGGTTAACGCTGTAACTCGTCAGCTGTCTGCAGTTATTTAACACTGCTCGAAGCTTAACTGCTAAGAATTTCCCCGTAAATGTTTCTGCGGAAGGAGTGGATTTTGTAACTAATGTTTCGTTTCTCGCAATCGACTTGGAAAATTTACATTTTGAATAAAAATGAATCTAGTTATTTCTGTTAATTCCATCCTGATCGGATGGCAAACATTCGGTTAACCATCGATGATCGATACAATTCGTGAAACGCGTCGAACCAATTGCTGCGCTGCGCTGCGCTGCGCTGCGCTGCACTGCGCTGCGCTCCGCTCCGGTTTAATGAGAATTTTAATCACCGTCCGGAACCACCTAGGCGCGGCGACGAGCTGTTATCCGGTTAATCGACTGTCGATATTCGCGATACAAGAAATTATTACGAACATTCGGCCATATATTGCCGCGTTCAACGCCGATTAATATCGACTCCGCGTTGCTAATGGCAGAGGACTAACTAACGAGACCGTTGTTAATTGTTTTTACACGCGTCCGCGGAATTAGTGGGTGGTACTGGGAAATCTGTCCGGCCGGACTGTTTGCGGTAGGTTTATGATCGTCCAGTCGGAATTTAACGTATGGTGTCTGTCACCGGCTACGGGGAAACCTGTTCTGCATTCGCCATTGAAATCGAGAAATCTCTACCCGGTTCCCCCGTAAAAACTCGATGATTAATAGGGATCGGTAAATTAGTTTACCGATTACCTTATAGCGGTAACGCTTTTTCATGTCGTACGATGATAGATAATCTTAGTTAGACGACAGAACTTGTTGCTCGGCTGTACTTAAAAAATACACATAACTCTTCTTTTCGGACGCGAAGTAAATCTTAGAGGAACCGAACCGACTGCTTGTTGCTAGAATTTTTTGAAAATGGATACGTGTAATTTATCGGATATTACGCCGCCCGCATCGCTAAAGAATTTGAGAAATTTACAAAAAGAACGTTTCTCGATTAAAAACAAACTCAAATTGACAAGGATGCCTAAAGCCGTCCGAAACCAGCTCCGAAATATTGATCAGACCAAAAAAGAACCATAAAGAGGCTCGGGAACTATTTCCAGAATTAATTGGACCATTCGATAACGAGGGAGCAGAGTGGACAATCTAATTTGCACAGATTACGTACAACAAGACTCTGCTCTCGAGCGACCGCCTGGGGAATCCAGGATCTAGGATCCAGAGTCTAGAATATCGCCGATGGAACGCGAGACGCGCGTATGCGAAGAAGGTGTACGCGTATACGGTTTTATTGGCCGATTCGATTCCGGTTTCGTCGTCGAAATTAAAATGGCTCGGACGTACGAGAGAGCCGGTCGGATAATGAAGAAACCACAAGCGATTTAGCCGCGAACGCTCCGTCGTCTTTCCACGGGCCACGACTGCCACGAGTCGTTTGTCACGGACGCCCACGCACTGGTGCGGTGCGGCACTCGTACCTCGCCAACTATTGCGGATGGAACCGTGCGAAACGAGTTCCGCGCGAAAAAGGGGAGCGTGCTTTACCCTAAGCGTATTAACGCGTTCGATGCAACTATATCGAGTTCAGATACATCAAGTCGTCGCATGGTTAAACAAACTGCAACGGAGCACGCGAAATTGATTAAATTAATAGAACACAATGTTCTTTCCGAGTATACCAGCGAATAGTTGAAAACAAGGATGAAATATTAGTAAAAGCTCCATCGACGGTGTCTTGGCTATACTCTGCCCGTGCACGACTAACATAAACCGACGTGTCCTTGCCTGAAACGAGCAGGCGCGAGCTTCGCGTATTAAGAGATCGCGGCGCGATACTTCTCGCGGTTCTAATCTTACCAGTCATTCGGGCCCCCGAGTTCCTTGACTCTGATGCTCCAGGACTTGCCCTGCACTTGACGGTGGAAGGTGATCCGGATTCTTCGGCGTTTTTTCGAAGCCGTCGTCGTCGCCTTGGGCCGCGCCCCACCTTTCAGAAAATTGACTTTCGACGAACATCGGCACGGCGCGGCGTCGCGCGATCTCTCCTCCCGGACTTGTTGTTTCGGAACGGGTTCGGGTTCGGGTTCGGGTTCGGACTCGGACCGACTACTATTTAGATGTCCCGGCACGCATCGGAACGCATGATTGCCGATCGATGGGTAATGACTTTCTCTCTCGAGCCAACCTGGAATTTTTTTCTACCGATCCGAAAATGTCCGGTCGCTGCTCCTTTTACGCGAGCAGCTTGTTGATCGATCCAGGTGACTCGGTCTATTGGGAAGATTTCTGAGCGATTCGAAAGCACCGATTTCTAGCAGAGGTATGCACGAATCCGAATATTCCTCGCATATTATACATATTAACTCTTCTAGTGTATTATACTATAATACACTAATGTATTCTAATATACTTGTATTTTAGTATATGTATTATAGTACAGTGGGTCCAAAAATTATTCGACTGCTATCGAATAAGAAGCCGCCTGTAACAAGAAAAAAGCGACTGTTCAATCAAAAGGAATATCCGACTTTGATTTTATGGAATTACTTGAGCATCGTCCTGAATTCTCGAGCATCGTTCTCAATTGTTGAGTGGCTTCGCAAAGTGTTAAAAGCCGGACCAAACGATCCGAAAGCTCATCGTCTCGGGAAACGGGCCTTCCGATAACGGAACGGTTAGGTACGGGGTGATCGAGGCTCGATCAGGGCTCACCAGCGGGTTCAGTGCTAATCCTCAAGGTTCATCGCGTCTGCGTCGAGGTACGGCGAGGAGATGTTTGAGGCCCAGCGCGGCACGGCGAAGGCTAATCTGACGTCTTATTGGACACGCGATCCCAGCGTGTGCGGTACTTTAATGCTGTAATATATTCCGGATAATAGCGATCGGCATGGTGTTCAAGGTCAAGGGTTCCGCAGCATTTCCCACGACCGGGGCTCGTGACAAACTGGCCGCGGACCATTCGATTCTCTCTTCCCTCTTATTTTCCCTGATCTCTCTCCCCCCTCTCTCTTTCTCATTCTCTCGTTCCATGCCCCCCTTTCGCGATATCTGCGCGGAGATGGAAATTCTTCCTGCTTCGATACACCGAATGCGAATAAGTAAGACGTGATATTGGCCGGCGAATGCGATAGTCACGTGTAAGATGTCCACGGCACGCAATAATTCGCCAATTTTTCCCAAGAGTTCCGACCGTTTTCTATCGGGTCAACGACTCCGCGACCGGTAACGAGAAAATCACCGTTTACACTCGGCGATTCGAGACGAACGGCACAGTTCGGCAATAATTTCGTTGCGATGCTGCTATTTCGCTCTGTCTTACCTCTCCAGATGCGAACAGGTCCTATTCCGTGCTGGCCGGCGACAATTCAGATTCGCATGCGAGGACGCGAGAGATTAGACGAATTTAAGACTATCAATACATTTCTTGCTTTTGTGACGTACAGTCGCTCGCGATAATATTCGAACACATTTAAAAAAATATCTGAATTTCTATAAAAACGCGACGGAACAAATTGGTTCGAGTGATCAGGATTGATTCGAAGAGGTAGAGGAATCGATCCCATCGCGATGGCTCTGTATCAGTTCCAGGTGAATTCGCGTGGGAACAGATTCCCGGCCTTATCGGGCAGAAACGTCGGAATTTATGGTGTATTACTCGAAATAGCCGTAAATCATCGCGGTTGCATGCCAAAACCGAGAGAATTCAGGAGAGAACTATTTATTCGACATCGGTGCATCGGTGCATCGGTGCATCGGTGCAATGGTGAATCGGCCCCGACGCGCGAGTGTCTCACCCGTAAATCAGCCGGTTTTACGTCAGCTTCTGTGACGGGCATAGGCGACACCGAGATACCCCGATCGATTTGTATTCAATGGGCCATCCGTGAAATCGAACTCGACTTCCCCGGAAACCGGGGGGCGCAAGAAAAATTCCGGCTACCGTAAAAGGAAACCCGTCGCAACCCCCTCGCTCGCGATCCGAACGAAAAATAATGCCGAGCACCGCCCTTTCTTCTTTCAATTGTTTATCGGCTGTACCACCGAAAAGGTACGCGGACCTTTTATGCATTATGCATGCCGGCGCAGGCGAAATTATAATCGAAGCGTAATTTTATTCGGATAATCTCCGGGCAAAGGAAAAAAAGATTTGTTTACGTATTTATGACAGGAACGCGTTGATCAAACGCAACGCTATAAACATGAACAATTTTTTCGAGTACCGAAACTTCCTTTCGCTTCTCGAAACGATCGAGGCTGAAGCTGGGCGATCGGCGCGGCGTGACGAGTTCAAGATCGGAAATTCGGTGGAAGGTGGTCGGGTGATTATGAGGGATCGATAAATAATAGGCTAATTAGCCGCGAGTATGGGGTCTGCGAGCCGCGATATACAGCGCGAATCCACGACTCCGTCCCCCTCGAGAACGCGATCGTGAATCACGATTGTTCCACGGAGCCGTGTACTACAAGGAAGAACTAACGTCCGATCGGAGATTACAGGGCTAACTAACGATTCCATTTGCTGATTGGGCAGGGCACCGGCTACCCCGGGGAACTTTTATTCGGCCTGCCTCCCACGAGAGGCCTAACACGTTGCCGATAAAACCGCAAGGTTACCAGGGGCCTGCACGCCAATCAATTAAGATCAATCGCCCCGGTCAGATCGGTTTTTCTCTTTGATGCCATGACGCCACGTTTTTCGCTATCCTGAATCCTGAACGACCGGGGCGAGTTCTCTCGCCTTCGTCAGCGCTTTGAAGACGCTTCTTCTCTTTTTTTATTTCTGTTCGTTGTCTCTTTCTACCGTCCTTCCTCTCTATGTATACATAATACATACATATATGTATATCGTTCCTCGCTGATCTAGGATAATCGAAAGGTGTCGCGAACCTACGATCCTGTGGTTTAGCCTTTCGAGAGTCCTTACACCGTTTTTCACACCGTTTCGTAATATAATCGATTGTCGATCCGTTAAACATTTCTGATCGTTAGGATGCGTTCAAGATCGTTTAACAAGTCTTTGCGGAACGAAATGGACCGAACCGAAAAAAAATATGGGAGGAAAGAATAATGAAACCGGTGAGCTTTCTATTCGTCGAATGATCGATAATAACACGGTCGACCAATTACGTTAGGGACACAATTAATTCCGTACGGCGAACGTAATTCCAGGATCTCAGTTTCTTTTCCACGAGACGCGTCCTTGCGTCACGGCCCGTTTATTTATTGTCGGGCTTTTATTTTTGTCCAGGTAACTCGCTCGTAATTCTCGGCTCGCGAATTTTTTCTTTACGACATTGCTCCGCCTTGCATTCGTTGCAACTGCGCCCCTATACACACACACACATACACGTCGCGCAAAAATCCTCGACCATTCCGGCCATTCCGGCCATCTTAAACCTTCCGTTTTATAACGTAATTCAATATTTCACCGAGATTATTGCTTTCCTAGCATCGTAATACTTGTACTATTCTATCCCTTCTGTGGCTTTCGGAATGCCCTGGAAAACTGCAACAATCGAATCGAACCGAATATTTAATAATAATAAGAATAATTTTTCATTTATTTCACTTTAATACATATACATATGTATACTATTAGCTCAAGGAAGGCACGTCTTTACTTGTCGAATGACACACTGAGACCGAGACTCGTAGACGAAGAATTCGCCGCGTACTTATTGACCTTATCGGTCGTTCTCATAACACAAAAACTATTTGCCACAGATACGCGGACTTCGAACCCATCCCGCTTGTATTGGAATTCGGGCATGAAGGAAAGAGAGAAAGAAAAGATAATTTTTGTATATACATACATGTAGAAGCAGATCTTCATAGAATCAAAGAAAAAATCAACACATTTTACATAAAAATCCGCTGTCTAATTATATTATATTGAACGTTAAAAGCAAAAGATACAGTGTCGTTTATAAGATGTTACAAATTCTTGCGGCACAACGTGCGCACATGATTGTATAAATATTAAGAATAATAAAAATTGAGTTGCATAGTTAAAGGGGTTATTTGCCTGGTTCTCCACAGGAACCGCAACGTTTTAATATCGTTAACGTAGAATTTCACAGAGAATGTAAAGAAACGCATTTCTGGCTACATTTCGTTCGGCGCGGCGCAGCGCGGCGCGGACATATCAGAATTTATTAAATTAATAATTTGCGAGGATCGTTACGAGGAGGCTTCGGGGAGACTTTTTTGCAATGATGCATGTGTAGCGTGCGCGCGTGATCACAGTCCATCGAGAGAGAAATATGTATAATTGCGGCATGTGAAAGAAGAAAGAAGAAAGAGGAAACAGGGACGAAGAAAAAATATCGCTAAAACGCGTGCAACCCGAGGATCATTTCTGTAGGTAAGTTTTACGAGCGAAGAACATATACAAGTATATACAAATATACATACGCTATGCACATATAAACACACCGACGTGTAATAAAGACGTCGCGTCGGGTCGACCTTTGCAAGGTCGTAATTTTCGAAAGCAGCTTAGAATAGCCCGGAAGGGCAATTACTTTGAAACGGGGACTAATTGAGATCGCAACGGCGATGCTACTGAAAAGAAGCACCGGAAGAAACAAAACTGACTTAGTTCTGTAAGACCTCCGTGTGGGTGGAAATGGGACGCCATCTTGGATCCTGTGTCTTCTCGAGGATCTCTCTTAAATCAGAAAATAAAAGTTGAAGGGTCCACGATGGTAGAAAACTAATTACCAGATAATCATGCGAGCGCTTCACTCTTGACAGATTTGGCTAATTTTCGGGCCTGATTTTTGCACTGAAAAGTGGAAAAGGTTTAAAAATGTGCCGACGCGGCCGCGCGTCCGGCTGCCAGTAGTAATTTTCTTCTGTTCTTCAGAAGTTTCTATTGGCTGGAGAAACAAGCGTGATTCTGACCATGGTATTTAACTGCATATTTTCTGAGGATTTTCCGGTGCTCCAAGGAATCTGTTTGAGCTCGTACGAAGCAAGAGAGCCTTAAATCTGGTGCCGGTAGCTTCCTCGAGGTTCGCTGAACCGGCCGGCCCCCGGCCGGTATGCGGCATAGCAGGTAAACAATCGCAGCGTATTTCACGCGCGGCGCGGTTCCTTTTCCCATCGGGTGGGATTCTCGTTTCTATGCTAGGCACGCAGCTGCACTGTGTCAGGTACGGGACCCAACGACGGCCATTTAATGCGCGGAGCTATGCTTAGTGCCAATGTCAAAACCAACGCGAGTCGCCCACGTGCTAGGCCGTTAGGGAAAGAAACAGCTATGAAAAATCCGCCTCATCGGGCGACTTGTTGCGCTAGGCCGACAAGAAACAGCGAGAGAAAGAGGGAGAATGATCTAACTCGCGCCGCTGCGCTGCCGTGAGTAATACCAATGGAATTGATGAACTCGTTACGCGTCCGCGTTGTCCCGAGTCGAGTCGAGACGAGACGAAACAACAAGGCGACCATAAATTCTCTGTCCTGGGACGACCTACACGGGCCCACGGCCACGGCGCGTCTCTCTTCGGAGAGAGTTCCGCGTTTCCAGTTCCACGCGGTGATAACGATAACGGGCGCGACTCTTCAACATTTTCTAGTCGAGTGGACAAATGCCGGTATTCGAACGACTACGCTTGCATTTTGCCGATGATCGCGTGTCGTAACGTGGAACACGGTGTTACGAGCTGGACAGTGAACCCTTCTCTTTTAGGATTCTAGGAAGCGGGGGCTAGCTGGTCGGTGAAGGACAAAAATATTTATAAAATTTCAATATACTGTTGCATTATTTACAACCTGTTAACATGTTTATGCAAAATAAAAATCCGCAGTCTAGGCATAAATATTAAGTTAAAGCGTTCGTTGATTGGACAGGTCACTCTATACGTATAATATTACCCGAGTCTATTCAAGTACCAACGTTCGGGTTAAATGATGATAAAATGAAAACGTGCGAGCGAGACGTGTCAATTGTCGAAGGGAGGTGCCGTCAGAGTTCCGAAATGACGTCGAATCGAAGAAAGCAAAAGGGCCGAGAGAACGAGCGAACGATAACATCCCCGGGTCGGATGTACGGACGGAATGCGCCTGAGATCGACGGCTCGTACCGTGGCCAATAAACATTGATTTATCGGCTTGGAAATCGAACTCGGGGTGATTTGTGATCCTCGGCAGTTCTGGCCGTGCACCGAGGGCCTCGCGATGCGCCATAGGGCCCCGTAGGGCCGCGATACCGAGAGAGGAGGCGCGCTGGTGGGGACCCGTCCGTAAGTGCACGGGCATATCCACCACCGGGGTCCTATATAAGAGGATGCCTCGAAGAGCTCACACTCTCATAACCGTTAGCTGAGCCTCACTGGGATTATCCGACAGCCCAGGAAGGAAAAACTTGTGAAAAGTCCCTGAAAGATCGACGAGCCAACATGTCCAGTGCTAGAACCGCCCGGTACAACATGATACTCGTGAGTGACTCGGCTTTTAACCATCTTCTTCTTGCTGTTGCGTTCAGCTTGATTTTAGTCTTTATTCGCGTAAACATCATGATTTTAATGTGTCCCCTGTGTTTCAAATTGCCCATCTCACTTTTGTCGTAAACTCATAAAATCCACAGTCTACCAACATCAAAATTATTCCGAATTAAAACATAGTAATTTTGAATAGCGGCTTTAGAGTCTCTATTCAATGAACATAATCCAACTGCAACCTGTAAAATGCACATCTAATTGGACATCCGATTGCACATCGAGGAGTTTCAAAGTTTCCAGAAAGTCTCGAAAATTAGCGATTAATTCTAGCAACAACAATAATTAATCTCTTCGTTAAGGAAGTTTGAGATCCTGTAGCAGTGGTTCTACGGGTGAAAATTGAAGCGAGGCGAGGTACCGGAGGCGGGGGGGCGTCTGAAAGGCGAAGCTCGAATATGAATGGTACGAAATTCGTAATTTGAAAGTAGTTTGCGACAGAGGCGTCGGTGGCGCGGGGGCCGGGAGCTGGGGGCCGGAAGGAAGATGCGTAAAGAGCGGCCTAAGAGTGTCGCGGGCAAATAAGGGAAGTTTAATCCGCGCTCGTCACGGTTGTCATCTAATTTTCAAGTTTTCGAAGCTGCTCGCGGGAGCAATCTCAATTAGTCTTCGCGGGCCAGCTTTTCCTCTCCTTGCTTGCTCTTTCTCTCGTTCTCTTGCGCGAAACTTTGAAGTTTTAAAGCGCCACGCCTGCCTCGTCCTATTACAATTATATTTCCCTGAATATTGCAGTTTACCTAACACGGGGGCAGGCGAGTCAACGAAGACTCCCATTAACGCCCGCGAATTGCTTGAGAGGTTCGCGGAAAAGTTTTTTCACCGATTCTGTCGCGAACGTGTTCCGATTTAAACGCTTTCGATGGCTTCCGAAGCCAATTACTCGATAGTGTATGTTTTCGATTGAAAAGGGCAGCTTTCCGCTCTGTCGGTCAATACCGGTCGCAATCTTGCTAACTGCTTGTACGAAAAAGAGAAAATTGAATTGTTAGACCGTGGATCTTTCTTGCGAAATTATTAATCTTCTTTTAGCGAGAATCCTTATAAAAATGACGAATTCATGTTAGATGGTTTAACGGGGACTATTACAAAGAAAATCTACAGTAACCACGCGAAGAAAATTACGGGTGTCTGAAGGTTCCAGAGGTATTTCCCTTGGAATCCCGTGGAAGCGGCGATCTGGAATGATCCGCAAAATAATCTCCGGATGCCCGCAACTTCTCGCTGCTTGGGTAGTTGGTCGAAGTTTCTCGCGAGACGCCTTATTAATGCCGGTAAACGCTTCCGTGAAATGCTCGAACATCATTTAACTTTCCAACAAGTCGGTATCGTTGCTAACTATCGATAATTGAATCAACGAAAGCTTGATTTTCCGATCGCGGAGCACAATAGGTCATGGATCATTTTGGTCAATCTTCGTCTATACTACTTAACAAAATTCTGATCGATAAATGCGACATAGTTTACAGCAGAAATCGTTGTGCATCGAGTGAAAAAGAGCAATGTTAATTTATGATTATGTTTGTCCAAGTTTTAACCAAGTCCAAGGGTTAACCAGGGCCGGGGGTTAGGAAGCATATTAATATAGAGACCGTAGCGTTCCGAAGTGTCTCGGATACTGTTTAAGTTTCTCGGAAACCGTATCGCAGCTAACTAACGATAACCGAATCAACGAAAGTTCAATTTCGCGGTCGCGGAAATCAATGGGTCACAGCTTCCACGGCAATAACGAGGAATCCCTGAACCGTCGGAATCTATTCCTGACAATTTCCGGCGGGAATCGCGTGTCGGGATTTCCGGCGAATTTTCGAATTTGCCCCCCGGGCCGTCGCGCGTCGCGTCGGGGGCGGTCAAACATTTCCACAATGATGAAGTATCGCGCGGCAAATCTTCGTTCCCAAGTTAAATATCGGAGGTAGCGGCCGTCGAGCCGGAAGTTCCAACGACGGTACACAGGACATCCAGGGGACTTTTCCTTTGATTCGATAGAATTCGATTCCCGTGGAAAATAGGTCAGGTGTAAATTGCTCAAATTTCGTTGTCAAACCGCGTTTGCCACGGCTCGGTGCCCCGTTTCAACAGAACAATCTTGCGTGCACTTTAAATCCGATCTTTCCGCATTTATTCCTCCATTTTATCCAAACCTTTCAACCGAACCTCAACGTATTACAATGTGATATTACAAAATTAATTCCGAACCATAAACGAGCGTGCTCCTGTCCATTTATGAACGTTCAAAGTCTTGATAATGAAAATAGAAATTGTTAAGAAATAATTACCCGATTGAACGTAGACTTCGACGATGTCTTTAAAATGTCTGTCTCGAAAGAAAACGAATTCTGGTTGATTCGTGTCTCTCGAAATTTGCGATTGGAGTAGGAAGGAAGGAGATTAGATCGACTCGGCGCAGCGCGGCGCGGCGGATAAAGTATGGAAGAGTTGCATGTTTCGTGGAACACCGACATGGAATCCGTGGGAGCGGATGGAATCAAAGATGCGTTTTCCTTCCAGAGAATTCTATTTGGTCTGTTCCTCGGGCAAAGTTTCGCTACACCGATCGCGAATGTTTGGCTGAGCCCTTTGGGACCGCTAACACCGTTACGTCAGTTCCACATACAGGACGGATCCGGGAGATACCATTACTCGTTCACTGGGCCTCATCAAGCTAAATCGGAATCCAGTTTGAATGGAATTACACGGGGTGGTAAGTTCTCGCAGTTGTTACCTTGCTTTGATTCTATGCTGTTTCTTTCTTTTTGTTGTTCAATGAAACTCCTTCTCGGAGAGAAAGAAAGAGAATTTCAGGGTAGAGAAAGTTCAGATTAATATTTCTTCTGAAACACGATAAGAGTTGGTCGACTTTTTAAGGTTTCTTCGAAAGCGATTTTAAATTTCTGTCGAAACTGCAGATTGAAATGTAATTCGATCGCAGATTAATCTCCGCTTCTAGCGGAACAGGCAAAATCGAATTTACTGGATTTGCTGATAAATACTATGCTCCGTCGCGTCGCGCGTCGGTGCTATTGAAAAATTGTTACTGCGAATTCTAACGATGGTAATGAAATGTTTAATTTTTAAAATAAAATTGACGACGATAGATCTTAAATAAATATTTACTATCCTAATCCTAATTATTAAGCTGACGAATTAACGTGAAACATAAGATTTTCATTGCATAATATAATTATTCTTTCTGTGGCAATTAGAGGTGATTGTGCACAGAGTCCGGCAGTGATTTGAATATCAGTTCCCACGTGTGAGAATAATATACGCCTTCGTCAACAATTGACAGGTCCGTTCGTAAACAGCATTTCTGCTCGATGACTCGTAAAAGCGTGAATGGCATACATTCCTTTCCTGAACATCGCGCAGCAGACGCCGCGCGCCTACGTTCGCGAGTGATTACTTTTGAAACGATGATCGATGTGACGCAACAAACGCCCAGGCAAAGGGTCTATCTGCTATTCTTCTGAACGTTGCATAGACTCGCTGCTTTACGCATGCTTTTAATGAGACGAATATCGTTAAACGTGTACAGAAACTTAACCAGACTAGAGTTTTAGAGATTGTGTTCGAAAAGACAAAGTTAAATCATTGTACACGCAAATTCAGAATATCATTCAATTCACATCATTCAGATGATAAATAAGGCTGTAGATGTTTGTAGAATTTTTTCTAGAATTTTTCTTGTGATTGAATCAGGTTACTCGTACATCGACGCAAACGGAATACTTCAGACGGTGACTTACACGGCAGACGACCGAAATGGATTTAGAGTAAGCGCCAGTAATTTGCCGCAACCACCGAAGAACGATCTTCAAGAGGTGCAGGACACGCCGGAAGTGGCGGCCGTAAAGAAGAGCCATTTCGAAGCGCTAGAGAAGTCGCGGTTGAGGGAACAACCCAACTATCAATCGAATATCCTGTCTTACGCTATTCTACCACCGTACTATAGCTCCTCGCACCTCAGGAAAGATGACGAAAAAAATCTAGCTGTTCGAGAAATCGTGGTGAGCTTTTCATTTCTGCTTTCAACCACTACAGGGTCTAGTCGATTAAGATGGCCAAAACTGACCTTAGAGGGTTTTCAATGGCTATCGAATCATTCGAAAGCTGACCAGGAAAAACACCTCCGACTAAAATTTCAGCCGTTCAGCTTTCCCGCGAGGATAGTTGCAGGGTAAATTAGATTTTGCGCTTTTTCGTGCATTTTCCGTCTCTGATGCGTTCTAAAATTCTGAAAAAAAGTAGAGGTCTGAAATTTTACATCAGAGGGGTTTTTCTTGGTCAGCTTTCGAATGGTTCGATAGTCGATAGTCATTGAAAAACCTCTAAGGGCAGTTTTGACCATCTTAATCGGCTAGGCTCTTTCAAATTGCAAAATTTCGATCCATTTTGATTCCAGATTACAAATTTTCTATCTAGCTTTTTTAATAGTTTACAAAAATGTCGAATTCGTGAAATCTGATTAGGAAGTGGCTTTACCTTTGTTAAAAATAAAATCTCAAATAAAGAAAGTCGAAAGAACCGAAATAATCGAATCGTTTGATCTTCGCAGACCTCGAGGAACCCGTTCCTGCTCCCCCGAGCAGAAGCAGACAAGATCGAGGTCCCAAAGCCAGACCCAGGTCTTTCAAAACTCTCGGCGTCTTCGGCATCGTCGTTAGCGACCTCGTCGAGTTTGATACAGCGAAAGCCCGAAGAACTGCGTGGGAACTCGTTGCAAATAGGAAAATTAGTGAGCCTGGACGGAATTCAAAAAGCTACACCTCTTCCAGCATCGTACGTGGTTCCAGGTTTATCGTATCGGCTGTTGCACAGCGCGCTTCATCACACGCAGGACTCGTTGGGTCAATACGACTATACTTACGCTGGGGATTCCAGTGCTAAAACCGAGTCCAGGTCCTTGGACGGGACGACGAGGGGTGCTTACAGTTACATCGATCCCAACGGTGTGTTACAACAGGTCCATTACGTCGCCGATCAAAACGGGTTCAGGGTTTTAGCGACCAATCTGCCGGAAGCCTAAAACAGAAGTTCCTTTCGCGCTTGGAGGATGAACGCTCAGGAATCGGGCACCGTACTCCAAGAAGACAGTTTTCGAGCGCTTCAACGTTTCCCTGGGAGAGGAGCGATCACGTTTTCTTTTTCTTAAGGAAGATCTTTTTTTATCGATTCTTGTTCGGCTTCTCTTCTACTATCCGATTAGGACTGGTCGCTGGAGCAAAGCCGCGCAAGTTGCCGATTCACGCTTTGACCGCGCTAATCTATCATAAAATGGATTATCGCGGTACCGACGCGGACTACAGATTACCCCGGAACACTTTGGTCTCGTTCGCCCTGCCGCGCCCCGCCGCGCCGCAGACTTAATCGCGTGCTGGAACTCGCAAACCGAGAATCTCAAGTCGCGTTGCCGCACGAATTTGCAAAACGAGAGAGCCTTAGAGGATTTTCGGATTCCCCTGTTTCCGTGCAACGTGGCTTCTTCTTTTCTTGGCTTGTAAACGCGTTTTTAATGCTCTTTCTACTCCTTTTAGCAAACTATTTTATTATCGAGACGGCTAAAAAATTCTATAATTTTTTCATCTTAAGAGAAACCAAGGCTTTTTCAGAGATGTAACATAAACATGTAACTCGTAGCTTCGTATCGCTCAATCAAGATATTCAGATGATACCAATTGAGTTTTGCCGGAACCGGAAAGGAATGATCGACCAAAGTAGAATCAAGAGAAAAATTAGAACGGACGAAGGTAGAAATTGACAAGCAACCGGAGAATCTGTTCCCTATGAAAATTCATCGCGCATCGTCTCGAAGGTTTCTCTTTGAGGTTGATTTATCAGACGTGGGTTAATTTATCCACGGGAATATATTCTCGAGGAGGAAGTAGATCAGTCGTATAAAAAAATCGTCTGGTTTCTGGTATAATTCGACTGGAACTCGACGGGACTGGTCTTTTCGCGAGTTTTCAAACGAACGCCAGACGACCAAGGGGCCCGGGTCAATCTTCGTCGCACGCGAGGCCGATCGCAAATTCTCTCGAACACCTTTCTCGTCACGGGATGTCCGATTGGTGCGGGGTAATCAAACTTTCTGAATGCTTTTCGAGTTCGTTCCGCGAAGCGAAACGCGCCGCAGCCCGCTGCCGCGCCGCGCCGACCGAGAACAGAGGACGAACTTAATTCGCATTCGCCTCTCCGTTTTAATCATGTCGCGGTAGGTCGATTCACAATAAATTATTCCACCTCTCTACGAGACGAGTTCTTTATTCTCCCCATTCTTGTTTCCCACTCGAGACTCGATTACCCTGTCGAGCGCGTCTCACTCGATTGTGCTTGCGCTGGGTATGCGATGCGCCATTTTCGTGCTGACAACGTTATTCCTATCGGGTGAAGTAGATTATGGACTTTGTGCTCACGAGCGAAATTAACCCCTTGCGCTACGATTTATTATATTTTCTGGAGGGGAAAGAAAATTTATACATATGTATGCATTTATTCCAATGGCTTCGACAAAAACAAATCAAAATATTATTTCTGTTTAATGGAAATTAATAACATGTATATTGAATAAATTATATTCGAAATCCTCATCACCGATAGATATTGCAGCGCAATGGGTTAATTTACAGAATAACGCGGTTATACTAATGATAATACGTCTATGGGATCGGGAATGTGACAGAAATTGGCGAATGCACCCTTAGCTCTTGACCTGTGTCCCCGGGGGGCGTCCAGCGAAATTCCCAAACGGACAAACGTCACCGTGTTTTACAAAAGCAATCATCCTTTGACGATGAATTCGGTAATTTACTCGATAGCCAGGCTCTCGCAGTGTATCATCGACGTGATTCCGCATTCCGAACGGGCCGGCGCTGTTCCCGAATCGAATCGGCTTTGAGGTTGGATTTGAAAATTTAATGAAATGGTACTCGGGGTTGTTTGCGCGGATACCGTCGACAGAATGAACTAAATGAATAATTTGCTTTGATCCAGAATCGGGGAAGGCCGTGCCGAACAATAACGATTCATTAATTAAAGAGGCCTTCTGTGTCGCGTCGCCTCGCGTCTCCTTGCCTCGGATCAACAACGAGATGTTTCTATTTTTGTTCTTTTGCTGTTTACCGGATGGAAAAATCGTGGGGTGCGTTCGTGTATTTAATCATGATTATGACGGAGTGGGGCTTTGCGGGGCGAAATCATTGCGAATAATTAAATTCGTCGATTGAATTATAAATTACAATTGAACAACGCTCGTCGTATTAGCGTATCTATCAAGTTGAGAAAATGAAAGGAAAAACGAAGGGATCTCTAGGAAATCAAGCCAACGAAGTTAACCAATTTGACTTTTATCGAATATGTAGCACTCTTGAATTATTATTTGCAACTTTGTATTTTGCTGGAATAACAACAAAATAAATATAGCGCAAGCTATATTACACGGACTTTGGAAGAATAACAAGTCGATTCAACTCGTGGATGTTGCTCGGCGGCTCTCGAAAGTTTCCTGTTCCCGATGAACGAGGACCATGACCTACGATTACGTTGCCGAGGAATTCGCCAATGATGCGAACAAAAGGCGAAAGACCTGCTGATTCAGTCCATGGTCGATGATACCCTGACCCAGAGAACTCGGCCGTGCTTTTCTTCCACTCGCCACTCGCCACTCGCCACTGTCAAAACGGCCTTTCACCGCAGTCGTTGACTCTTCGATAACTGGTAACCGGCTACAGCCACGCTTTAAAAAACATATTTAAATCAGCGATCAAATCGTCTTTATGATCAATAAACCCAGAAATAACGATTTGTAATGGTACTTTTTATTCTACTCATTATTCCTTATCGTGTTCGAGCTTTCGCATAAGAGAAATTATTCGATGATAAATGTGTAGGAATCTTGATTTTTAATTTGATATTCAGGTCTTGGTATAATAAAAACAATTAAAACATTTTGAACATTTAAAGATACCTGTATTCGGTATTTCACGATTGCTAAACACGCGGACACAAGAGTCACCAAACGGAAAGAAAAATGATTTTCTCTTATTTTAGACGCGTGAATTTTGGTTTTCAAGGGTCTCTCGAGCCAGATTATTCGATCCAACACTTTCCCGTAGCACAGTCCAGATCCACATTCCCCGCGGTTTCCAAACAATGTATCAACTTACAGTTGCACAACAAACATACCGACACTGTGGCAGTATTAAATATCAGTCTTCGTATGTACACATATACATACTACATATACATAGAATTACATATACATACATATTACATATACTGGCCATCAGTTGATGGTGTAGCCACTGTACATTGCCTGTTTGGAGCGCGGCCAGAAAGCGGAAGACGTTTATTTTCTCGCCGATAAAAGATCAGCTTGAAATTTCTACAGAAACGGACAAAAGCAAAGCGAATGAGGAAGGTTCGATGGCCAGGAGTATAAATAAAGTTCTCTGGCGCTTTCGATCGACTTGTTCGGAAGAAGTTTAAAGTGAGCTGTCACTGCAAATTCCATCTTTAACGTGTCGGAAATTTACCATCTCGTGTATTAATTTATAAAAATAAGAAATCAATAAAAATCCGTATTTTCTAATAATGGTTTAATTTTTTCAAAAGAAGAAAATGCAATAATATAATGCTAATAATAATGCGCTCCAAGTTTTCACGCTCGATCGTTGACTGCGCGATTGGTAACGCTGCCACGATAGACACAAGTCAGCGGGTAGGTAGTTGTCTACCAGTCTACCAGATAACACTGTCAAGATAAAAAGGTCACGTCTCGGAGACTGAGGTTCTCATCGAGACGTTCGACAGTGTGATCCGTCGCATCGCGTATCGCGACCATTCAAATGGCGGTGTCATTCGCGAACGACGACAGAGCACGCGATTTACGGATCGCGAAGAGATCGCAGTACACGCTGCTGGTGCTGGGTGAGGAAAGATTCACAGAATCGGTCGATCTCGTAGATCCACGCTCCTCGATCGGAGCTGTGACACCGAATCGTCTCAGCTCAGGAGCTTAGCGTAATGATTAGACTGCGGATTTGATGCAATTATCAGAAAAATGTTTAGACAAAAAATAGTGAAAATATGAAACGATTTCAAGAATGCTATTACATTGTGACGTTATTATTAAGAGAAAAAGTTTGTACAACTTCGCATAAAGATCCGCAGTCTAATGATAATGATAATCCTCGAAATGATCCAACTTTCTACGTAAAATATCGCAGCCGGCATAGTGAACTTTTCGACGGGCACATACATCGCCTGGACCACGGTAGCATTGCCAATTTTTAATCGACACGGCGACCCCGTAAGCAACCAGGCCGCATCCTGGATCTGTTCATCTGTGGCCTTGGGCGCCATAATTGGTAGCCTGCCAGCAAGAACAATTGCGGACAGGATTAGTCGGAAGAGAAGCATTCTGATAAGCAGCTTGCTCTTATCGTCGTGTTGGTTCGTTATCGGGTTTGCACGGAGCAGACTATGGTAGGTAGCGTCTCTTTATTACCCTTTGTAAATATTAATGGTGCGCGTCCCTCTCATCCTTAATTAAAGATGGAAGTAGCTCTAATCTGCATTGAATTAACAGGCAACAGAATTTTTCTCTCGTTCTTGCAATTACACTCGAGCGTTTACAGTTTACAGTGTACGCAATGTGCATATATGATATCCTTAAAAATTCATAAAATGCAAATTGCAACAGCATTTAGTTTAATTAAAATATTTATTTTTAAGGATATTTCTAGCTCGATTCACAGCAGGACTATCATGTGGCGCGTCCTCCATTTTGGTACCGCTTTACCTTTCCGAAATAACGACAGATCGCGTGAAAGAGTCATCAGGCATGATTTTCCAGCTTCAAACCGCCCTTGGAATTTTATTCGCGTACTCTTTAGGTAATAATATACGAAAAACGCTTTCGTTTTTTATAAGGCAACACAAAACAACAAAATAAATGAATGCATTCGAGTTGTGAATAGATGATCGGAGAAAAGTCTCCAAGTTAAAATAGCGCGGAAAGGTGTTCAGAAATCATTGTTTTTCAGATTTCGCCGACAATTTGACAGCGATAGCAGTCTCCTGCGCCTTCGCACCGGGTTTTCTCGCGATCGCGACTAAATCGATACCGGAATCGCCTATCTGGTTGATCAGACATAGTCGTCAGGAAGAAGCAGCAGCAGCAGCAGCAGCTCAAGAGATCCTAACCCATTTTCGAGCGAACGGTTTCACAGAAGAAAGTTCGAGGCGAAATTTACCCATCTCCGAACTGTGGCTGCATCGAAAGGCCACCATCGTTGCCCTCGGTAAATTATTTCACCAACGGTCCTTTATCTCAACCATCAAAATTACTGTCTACCAAACCCTAACTCTCGAAAATAATACACGAATAAACGATCTGTCACTGATATTCAAATTCGCATCCGAGGCTCGCGAGACGCAGGTACGTGTAAATTTAAATCCTGTCTCGTCACATTCAGATTCAAATTTCAATCCGTCACACAACTGCTAACTGACATTCAAATTCGCGCGTCCTAAATTGAAGTTTCAGCCAAAAATATTTGAATGCACGTTCTATTTTCTACTATTCAGAGCCGACTTTGCATTCTAGCCGGCGCGGCGCGATGCGCAATTTCAATTCAAATTTTCTTTATCACATTTGAAATTTTACCTTGCTAGACTCGAATTAGCCATTACCATACGAATCCTAATTTTCCTTTGTGATATTCGCACTTTTAGATAAACTGTTTTATACTGAAATTCAGATCCTACGCTATGCAAACTATTTCTACATTGTGCGAGCTTTGAATGTGAAAATTCGTATTCCATTTTCTATCGAGCTCGCTCGAATTTTTCGTTTTGTCACCGTGAATTTTTCAAGTCTCAATAAACGTACAGTTTGCGCGAATTTTTTCATGCAAAAATTCGTGTCTTATTTTCTAACGTGCAAGTTTGAATTTATCTTAACAAGAATGGGTTAGCGATAATCGATTCGCGTGGAAGTTCACGCGATTAATTTTTCATCAATTTTATTCGAAGAATTTTTATGTTATGCGTGAAATGGAATTATGTGTTAATTCTGGTTTGGAATCGCACGGGTATCTGACAAGTTCTCCTTTTAGGTATGACGATGTTTCAACAGCTGTCAGGGATGAACACCCTGATATCCTACGCGACGATCATATTCCAGTATATAAGGTTTCCCCTAAGCTCGACAAGTTGTTCGATTATCGTCGGATTGACGTACGTGATCGCCACACTGTCTTCGCGGAGTCTGATCGATCGCACCAAGAGGAAACTTCTACTTTTCCTCAGCTTATCCATCATGTCCGTTTGCATGTTCATTCTGTCTGGTTACTTTCGCCTTAAGGTAACTGTCACACCCGTTTTACAATCACAAAACAAACGCGTGAAAGCTCCTGGCTTTATCTTACTCAACTACCAATTCTATATATTGTAATATAATACAGTTATACTATTTATTATTCAACTCATTTAGAGGATCCTGTAACGAGTGAATTAATTGTTTTGTGGATTTTGTATCCACAAAATGGATATATGGATTTTTAAAATCATTCGTAATAAACGTATATTTTCGTTTGATTTTAGAACACGGAAGATGTTTCTAACTTTACTTGGCTGCCATTTTTATCAGTTCTCACTTATGTCGCCGCCTTCGCTGTTGGTTGCGGACCAATACCCTGGATCCTGATCGAGAAGATTTTTCCCGAGGATATGAAAACGGCGGCCATTTCCGCGAGTGTCACGTGCAATTGGGTATCAACGTTCGTAGCGATGAAACTTTTCCAAGATATGCTATCTTTCATGGGAATCTCCTCGACGTTCGCTGTTTATGGGATGGTTAGCCTAATCGGTGTCGCGTTCGTCGCCATTATGGTACCGGAAACGGAGGGGAAGAGCGTCGAGGAGATACTGAACGAGTTGAAAAAGGAGCGAGAGCTTTCAGAGTACTGCATTTAGAAAAAGCTAATCGCCAAAAAATTCAAGATAGTCTTCGAAAGATAAAATAAGATTAAACAAATATAAAATGAAGAATTATTGAAATAAATACGTTTCAATTTCAAGATACTAGTTGAGAAAGTAAAATAAGATGACTTTCTATTAAAAGTTGCAAGTCGTGTACGAATAGAATTGCTGTTGTAAATTTAAGAGAATTTAGAAGAACGAATTAACTTTTGAAACGCTGATTAAGCAGAGTAGAAGAAAAAAGATTTCCAGAGAAGTTTGTAGATGAAATTCCGGTAGTTCAGAGGTTTCTCTGAATTATCGTTGCGGTGTGTACGTTTATTTCTACCTGGTTGTAATTGAGTTGGCGTTCTGAAATTTAATTAAACTCGTTCCTTCGAGTCACTGTAATTGAACAGCTGAAAGTGGCTTCCGGATGCAGGTAATTGTTCAACTAAATTTTAAATGAACGAATCACTGTAGAAGACTTTGCAAAACGGTGCAACGAAACAATGTATTATAAAACGCGGAACATTCGTTGCCTTGTGCATTCGTAATCTTCATGCAAAATCACTTTTTTTCGAAATTTATCGACTAAAGCAAGATTCAAACATTTTTGTACTTTTCAACGATGTTCAAATATTAATAATATACGATTGATATATGGTGGTTTGTAAAATACATATATAACATTCAACTGCAATAAAATCGTGATTGTAACAACGATTCATTCACCATTAATCCTACGTTTTTTGGTATTTCAAGGGTTTGTCATGTTAACGCGTATCCGACACTTACGTTTCCTTATATTTTCTACGATTAAGGTATTAATACGTACCTGAAGCCGACAAGATGGCCGCCGCAGCGCGAGCGTGGAAAAATTCCAGGACAGAAAGAGCCACGTGTCGGATGTCAACGATCATGGACTTTATTCGCATATTTATTTCCATTCGTTCGTTACGTATGCAGACGATATATCACATAATACAATGGGCCGGTCGCTGAATTCGATAGCTCTCGGTTTATTTTGCTTTTTGCTTATCGGACGTCCATCTGCCCCCCTCCCAGCCCTCTCCCCCCAGCAAATTGTCGCGCGCGCGTTTCGATCAAACGCCATTGATCGATAAATGCCTCGAAAAAAAATGTCTGAACGCGACCGTACAAAAATCCTGACGAGTTTACCTTCTCTCTGCTTTAATTACATCGATATAACAACACTTATTCTTAAAAGGTGCTTTCTTTTCGCGTGTCTGCGCAGGGCGCCTTAGAATCTCCGAACAGCGCAGCATAGCGATTTTGAAGGGCCCTGTAGTTGAGGTGCTGGCACCAATCATTTCTCGCGACTGTTCATTATTTTTCATCGTCATCGATAGATTCTATTTGCTCATTTACCGGTTGCTCATTTTGTTCACGGAATTTGTTTAATTTTGCAGTTTTTAAGGTTTAATCCTCCTCGCGTGTTCTTCCCCCATTTCCATCGTAATTTATCTTTTAATGTTACGCACACGTACTGGTAACAAATCGATACGATAGAGAAACAAGTAATTAACTTTGTAAATCTGTAAATCTGTTGTTCGGAAATGAAAAATTAAATTCGAAATTGATTCGGAACAGGGCTATCGTGCTGATAATCGTTATCGATCTCGCACCAGCACCTCAGTGGAACACGAACACCGAACATCGAAGGCGTCAACGTTATTATCGCGAGTGACCAACGATTAACGGTAAAAAATCTACGGAAGCAATATGGGGGAGGGGGATGGTAAACAATGGTTTCGATGGGGGTCCAGAGGGATCCGCCTCTGCTGATTAAGCAAACGGCTCAAAGGACTTTTCCGAGGGGATGATACTCGCGGGCGAAACGGTTCGGTTTTTCTGCGTTTAAACATTAGCTGCGTACATATAGATATCGACACGTACTTATTGGACTTGTGCTCAAGGAAACTGTCGTCCTTTCAAAACCGGATTGTCGAACCTGTCAACGAATCCCCTTTCCCCGAGGAACTTCGAGCAACCGAAGCCAGAGGAACTTCACCAGGGGCACCGAAAGGTTTTTGAGTATTTCGCGGACGAGTTCGTCCATTACCGCACTACGATTTTGAAGTCCGTTTCTTCTTGTTTTGTTCGTTATCGTTCAGAGGAGGGTCCACGATAATCCACGAGTCTTCAGAGAGATAGATAGAGAGATAGATAGATAGATGGATAGACAGAGAGAGAGAGAGGGGGAGAGAGAGAGAGAGAGAGAGAGAGGGAGAGAAAGAGAGAAAGAGAGAAAAAGAGAGAGAGAGAGACTACGGAGTCGTTTGCGAACGAAGTAAGACACCGAAGAAGCTCGACTGTTCTGATTCACGAGTTTCCCTTGCTGGAACCGCTCCAGCTGGTGGGAACTATGGTCTGTTGTGCTCGATTCCGCGGCACTGATCATTGGCGTTGTTCTGGATCCGTCAGAAGGATTGTATCCTCACCTTCGAGGTCTTCGGGTTGAAGGTGACGCGGTGAGCGCCACACTTGGCGCGCTACAGTCATCTGGACTCGCTCTGAGAGTGCACCGTCGGCTCGGAACTCGGGTCCAGGTCCGAATCGTCGATCGAGACACCCTGCTGTGGCATCCGGGTCGAGTAACTGGGGCTACGGTCGTTCCTGGAACCGGAAGAGCAATCTTCTTTTCGTATGTTTGATTGCGAGTTTCACCCGAAAGCAGCTTTTGCACGGTACAACAGAAGCGTTTTACTCTATTTACTCTATTAGGTGTTTCGTATGTTGCGACCGCTTTGTTCATAGAAAACTCTGGTGCTTTGTTCTTTGAACATTTTGAAGTTTGAATAAAATTGACGTTTACAAAAGAACAAAGAAAATTTTTATCTAATTCTTATGTTTGTAAAGTGGCTGACATTTGCTCGTAGAAAGTTACTGAATTGCCAACAGTCTCGAAAAATATACATACCCGAAAAAATAAAAGTTTCTACGCAAGATTGGAGTTCAAAGTGGCATACCGCTGACCAGCCATCGTCACTTTTTGCCTACCTTCGCATCCTTAAAATCGCTAATTAGTGGAAATCTGTGTCGTGTCAACACGTCAACAGCCAAATAAAAGTATATCTCGGCCGGTGAATGTAAATAAAATGTTAAACGATCGATTAAAGATGTATCGTTCAAAAAAGTTCTAAAAAGCAACAGTTTTCGAAGACAACGAATTAAATAATTTCCGTCTGTTAACAGATCACTAGGAAAGTTGGAAACATAGCGATTGCCTCGGAATACTGTCTGTAATTGTGTTGTTACCTCACGGTAAGTTGACTTCCGTCGCTGCCGCGTCTGGCGCCGTCGCCCTGTCGCTTGCAAAAGCATTTGCAGATGATCCTCTTGAACGCGAACCGGAAGTCCTTGCTGAAGAGAGCATAGATGCACGGGTTGATCGCGGAGTTGCAGTAGCCTAACCAGAAGAGCACGCTGAACACGGTTGGGTGGATGCAATTCGGACAGAACGCGCGGACAAGGTACATCGTGAAGAATGGCAGCCAGCAGAGGATGAATCCGCCGACTATGATGCCCAACGTCTTGGCAGCCTTGGTCTCCATGCGAAACCTTCTCACCTGAACCCGTGCAACGTACCTCGTTATTATTTTATAGAAGCATACGCTTCAAAATCTGAACGTCTAGTTAGAAAACTGCATTTTCAATACGTTTGTCGCTACGTTGACCGTTGACATTGATTAGCCTGATATGTTAAAACGGTAAAGACGTTAGACCTGATTTTTCTCGAGCGTTACCAAGTTACCTGAGCCTTTATGTTCCTCTTGCCCATCCTCATCGTCCTAGGCTTCTCTTCAGGGCCCGGTGCGAGCTCTCGCAACGACACTTCGTCGCCTGTCACTTGGCTCTCGCAACTGCTTCTTCTGCTGGGTTTCCTGGTGCTGCCTACTCTATTGATCCCGCTCACCTGTCGTTTCGAAACTATTTTAACACCTACGTTCTCACTACGTTTTTATTCGATAAGTTTATTGGAACGTACGGAGAGCATCTCGTTTGTCTTGTTAGGGGCGTGGACGGATGTCGGGTTCGGTGAAACGAATATGATAGTTAAACGACTTAAAACAATCTAGAACAAACGATTCTTTCACATTGTTTATCCGACTGTACATTTCTGTTCTAAAACGAGTCGAAATAAACGCTTCTTCGGCACGATGATTGAGAATTTCAGCAAGGAGAGATAATTCGAGAAGGAAATCAAAATCCCCGGTTTACTCGTAACTGTTTAACTTTAGGTCTGGCGAAAACCGATGAAATCCACCAATTAAATCACGCAAAACTATATAGGTCATTTTTAGGAATTTATCGCTGCAAGACTGGATGATGCAGAGCCAAACAACTTTCTGCAGTGTGTTCGGACATGATTCGGTATAGTAGAGGAATTTTTCAAATTTCAATTTTTCCAAATTATTCTTTAAAAATGAAGGCGATCTTCCGCCAGCTAGCCCGCGAACGCGCAGGGAAATACCGTTTTCCCGCTCGTTAAGATTTCGAGTGTATTCCCCGGACGTGTCAGCGCCGCCCGAATCATTCGCGAACTGTGAAACTTTTAGGCAGCTAAAAATATCGGCGATAACGTTAAGAAACGTGGACGTTCCGTGCGTCGAATAAACATCGCGAATAATAGCGCGTAAATTCTCGCGTGAACCGCACCGGTTAGGGCCAGAGGAAAACAAAAAGAAAACAGACATGGAAGTGTGGATACGAGCAATTTGGAACCATTTCAAAGTTGGCGAATTTCGCGGTGAATCGCGCTTTCGGCAACAAAATTACCTCGAGACGCATACTTAAAAGCCACCAGAGACAGGCATGAAGGAGGAGGAAGGGTAGGGGAATATACAGGTTATTATGTATCGATTTGAAAATTAGCGATCTCGCGGGCTCGACTAGGAGCGTTACCTTGAGATGCGTGCTCTTCGGCGTGGTCGGGCAAAGCTGGCTCTGTGTCTGCCCGTTGGTGTAATGCACCGACATTTGAGAGCATCTCGAGGGCGTCCTCTCGAGTGTGTTGCACTTTGTATTCAGCGTCTCGGTGCTCGGATAGGAGACCGAAATCTTGATCTTCTCCTTTTTCACCGAGCTCCGACTATTCGATTCCGGGCTCCTCGGGCTCCCGTTGTTGCTACCGTTGTGCACGCTGCCGCGGCCCCGGTGCATCCTCAAGGTCATCCTTTGTTCGTCGAATCTGCGGAAAAATGCATGTCGCGAGGTGAATCGTTTGCAAATCGTTTGCGAATCGTTGCCCGCCACGGGGAAAACGCATTGTTTCCCATTGTACGAGCGCGGAATTGATCGAAATCGAGCGTGCAATGTAAAATGACCTGGTGCAACGAGGCTTCTGGATTGTGTTTTGACCTTTGATCACCTGGAGGGTGGGTCATTGTGTGGCAGTTCTTGGATCGATGGCGATTTGATTGGATTTGTCGCGAATACGGCTTTTATGGATGGTTTTCGGGCCGTTCATTGTTTTAGGGACATTCTATTAGATAAATGTAGGGAGCCATAATTCAACAATGTTGATCTGATTGTGTCCGTATTCCGAATCAAATACAAAGGAGACCGATATGTTCACTCAGAGAGGTTTTTCTTGGTTCGATAGTTATTGAAAAACCTCCAAGTTTTGACCATCTTAATCGGCTAGAGCCTTTCACGATGTTCATGGACGGTTGTTTGAATTACTACGGAGCACCGTGCATTTTGTAAATCTAACTAGAAATCGCTAGCTAGCAGGAACGTGGAGAACAGTGGAACAAAAAGGGATAGAAAAGAGAGAGAGAGAGAGAGAGAGAGCGAGTCGTGGAAACGTTGACGTGGAATAAAAACAGCCCGCCAGAACAACCACATTAGGGGGAAATGTGAAGCGACGCGTGCCGGATGCCGCTTCCGGTTCAGCTGATCGAAAAGCTCGAATTCGACGAGAATAATGGACGAACGTTGCCGGTTTGGCTCCCACCCTTTTACCTGGAGCCGAGAGTTTTCGAGCCCTTTGTCGTGCGGAAGCCTTGATTAATGGCCTTCGTCGTGGATACAGCCGCGTTGTATATTCTCCAGTAGAAAAACAACATGACCAGCATCGGTATATAGAAGGAGCCCAGGGCACTAAAACGTGACAACAAGGAATCACGAAACTTTTTCATCTTATCCGACTTTCAACTGACAATGAGCATCGCCAGCTGACTGCGGATCTTTATGCAAACATACATTTTTCTGAATTAATCCGCAGTCTAATTCAGTATAATAGATAATAACGACCAACTTCTTACTATATGGAATATATGGCAAAATGATAAACGATAACGACAAATGGAGTATGCATTTTTAAGAATCGATTAGAAGCCAGAAAAGCTTGTTGACCTTCTTACCAATTGCGTTGTTGGGGTAGGATCTCGACAAGAAAGAAACGAAAGAAAATAAAAGGATACCCAAGGAACGAAGGTAATTATTGTGAACGTTGCCTTTGTTACACCGAGATAATGCCCGTGAAATGTCTTCAAAGGATTGTTAAATTCTGTATAAAATAAAACTTTACCGGGGTCGTGAAAATGAGTTACGGTTTGCTTCCGTGATTCCGCAATTCTACTCAATACCGAATGTCTTTTGTATTATATGTAGTATATTTGTCCTTTATTGGATTGAACCGATCGAATTGTATAAATCCATAATAAATACTGTTTAATTTTATGCAGAAACATATGTTCCTATACCATGCAAAATTAATGAATATTTACGTAAACATATGTATGTAAGCTGAGTTAATGTTTGGACCGTGCAGAGTGAAATTAAATATGTTCATAGCAAAGTATTTAAATAAAATGATAATGCAAATGTAAATATGTAAATGCATAATAATCAGGGTTCGCATAGGAACCAGGAGATTGCGTCGGTGTAAATGTAGAAAGTTGAACGTGATTTTGTAACAGATTTTGTTTAGATAATGTAACGTAGGAACGATCGTAAATTTGTCGGACACTCGATGGAACATTAAACGTCTACTCGGTGGTTGATTTAGTTTTGGGTGAAGCGTCGCGCATAAAGCGGCCTGGATTGATGCATGCGCCCGGTCGTGATAACGCGGTAAGAATAGAAGCAGAATAGGTTGGCACAAATTCAGATCCAACTCTTGACATCGTAATAATTCCTGCGCAATCCTCTGGACAAGCTGAATTGTTACAATGCAATTCAATTACGCGGAACCGATGAAAATTTCATTCGCTACTTGCCATTCCCACCCGCATCCGCTCGTCATATCGTTTGACGGCGAAGAATTTTCGCGTTTCAACAAATCCCTTCACCTTCCTTTTTTGCTTTTGTTCGTTATTCACGGAAACCGTTCCAATTACGCTTGTACCGTGCCGACTGTCTATCTTTCGTCGAGTCGATACGCGAGAAAACACTGATACATAGAAACGTTAATAGCGCCATTCGAACCAGACCTTATCTCTAAAGTATCTCACTTCCTTATGCAATAGGATAAACGTCCGATTCTCCCGGCATTAAAAGCGACGAGAGTTAAAAATCTTGGACTCTTTACCTTCTACAAAAATCACGCACGGACTGTAAAATTGAATAACATCTCTCTTTTTATCGGAGCAAGATAAACAGTCTGCCCCGATCGGAGTGGAAATTTCGATATTCGTCATTCCGGGAATGTAAAATTCGTAATAAATCCTGTTTAATTTTCCAACGGTGGAATATCGAATTTTGCACCGAGTCTGTTTGGAGAACATCCAATTCTGATGTTTGCGCAATTTATTACAGATCGTTCGAATTTCCAGAAAACTTTTCCGAGCTTCTGTCTTCGAATCGAGAGATTTGTGGTTGTGGTTTCGTTTTTTGTCGATGTCTTCTCGATTACCTGTAGACAACGTAGCCAGCGTCGTTGGTCAGCTCGCAGATCCAGGGACACGGTTTTACCGGGACCAGGATCGTGGTGGTGTTGAACGGGCCATTTTGAGCGAACGTCCCGTTGTACGTAGGGTGAGACTGTTGGAGGATGAACGATATCGTTGAGAAAAGTAGAGAAGACAGCTTCGGTAACGAGGCTGGCAATTGTTACGGATCGCTCTAGTTACCCTTTTGTCTTTCCAACCGACCAAGGGCGGGAAACAGATCACGAAACTCAGGATCCAGACGGTGGCGACCAGGAGTCTGGCCCTCTTCGGTGACATAATCTGCGATTCATATTTTCATAAAAATATCAGCGATAAAAATGTTTCAGTTTCATGTTTTTATTCGTGTGTACAGCAAGAATTTATTGCTTCACGAATACGTCATGTCAGATAAAAAATAGTAGTGGAATTCTTTTCCGCTTTATTTTTTACAAATAGCGTTTTTAATATTTCTAAAAAAATTTGAATTTTAAAAAGTTTGACGTTCGATATTTTACATTTGGTTGGTGACGGAAATTTAAGCAAAATTTTTGCATACAGGTTTAAAAACCGTAATTTTATCCTGCCTCAAAACTGGCATAAATTGCAGCTCTGGCCGTTGCGCGAATGTAAAACGAGAATTAAAATGAAATAACTTTCCCGAAGGGGATCGTCTACGTTCTATGATTCGTTTAAACGATAGTAGATTTAGTGAATTTTGAATGTTGAATGTTGAAATCATCGATAGTTTTTGGTATAAAACACTCAAAAAATGTGTTATATAGGTACGTGTAAACGAGAACTCTCGTCAACGAGAACTGTATTTTCACATGTAACTTCGTGAACTGAAATTCAAATTGATAGTCCATCTACATACACGTACACGATATACTTGTACATACGTACAGAGCGATTGGAAAACTGTTTTCAATTAATTACGTGTATCTAACGAACTGATATATTAGTGTGAGCGTTAGAGGAAGTGATCGTGTACGGGGCAGGGTCGAGGGAATATCAATCAATTAAGCCGTTGAAGGGAAACATTGGATGTTAAAGGGAGTATTTCGAGGGAATAAAGGAGAAATTGAAGGAGATGAATGGCTTCATCGACCGTTCTGGCTCCGTACACCTGCTTCTCGAAATCGAATAATCGACGAATGGTACTTGCCTGAGGATAACTGACTGGCCTGGTCACCGCTAAGTATCTATCCAGGCTGATGGCGCACAAATTCAATATCGATGCCGTGCACATCCATACGTCCACCGCCAGCCAGACGGAACACCATAGATCACCGAATATCCAGACCTTCGCAGAGAGAACAGATCAATCCTAGTTAATACACCTGGAGCCTCCCTTTACGCAAAATAAAAATATTCTGCATCGATTGTGGGAAGCGGTAGTCGGTAGTTAAATCAAACTTTTCTTATTTTAGAGTTTTAGAAGAGTTACTTTCGAATTCGACGTAGTGAGCAATTTATCGTGTGTTTTCTTCCATGGTTTTTCGCTACTCGGTATCGGATATCCTTTTCATGGGAATAAGTTACACGGTTGCCCAGGAATCCCCGTTCCAACGATGTACCCATTGCACAATACAATTCTTTCATCCATCCCCCATTCACTATTTCAATCTCCCTCATCCTTTCGAGCATCGAAACCAATACCGTGCCAAGGCAGCCCTTATTCCATCGCGCAAAGCTGCTTCCAGAAAGTCGCTCGGTTGGCGAGGAAACGTAAACTTATATTTGTAAGCGATGCCTTTTTGAAATTCATGTATTTTTCTTATTCGACGTCGCCTTCCCCATATGTATTTCAGAAATAACTTGCGCTTATGGCTGCGCGACATTCTCCCATATCTCCCATCGCTTAAAAATACTAATTAAATTATTCAACTCTAAAGTTTTTTCACCGTTTTATTGAAAGGCGATCAAGGCGAAGAAGCAATCGTTTGAATAAAAATCGGAATGAGTTTGTTTCTACACCTGATCAAATTCAATTTTCGTGGATTCTTTCCGAACTTCATCTGAGATGACTTTTGACTGAGATGAGTTTTGAGCTTCGGGGGCTGCGATTCGTGATCGACCGATGATTCTCGATCGCGGAGATCGATCATCCCCTTTTTTTTGGCAGAAGAAAGACGGGATACAATGGCGTCAATCGAGCCAGGATGAAGTTAATATTCAAAATGATCCTTCGGTGTCATAAGGGTAGTTGAAATTTGATTTGAATGCTTCCTGACGCTATCGTAGAGTCAGGAGAGCCAGATTTTCTGTCTTATGTACCAAACTCACACCCAGAAAATCCCGAGGAAAAGGCGTTGGCGGGAAAAATAACTGACAGAGTCACGGGGGTAGTTCGAGAGGCCACGGGGGTGGGTTAGGCGCAACAGTTTGCCGGATTCCAACCCTCGTTTCTTCGTAAGTCGGGGTTGCGGCGCGGCGCTCAGAAAGACGAACGTTCGCATTAGAAAGGGATCGGGGGTGCGAAGTAAAGGATGTCGGGACCCGGGACGCCTCTTATCCAGACTTAGCAGCAAGAGTTGGGAGATTCGAAGCGTTTTAAACTGGATTAAACGACTTTTGTCTGATTACGAAAACCCTCGTTCCTTTGGTGCGAGAGTCCGGGCGACGAACGGCGAGGGATAGCGAGAGACGGCGAGGGGATTGAAATACGAGTCCTCGTCCTCACCGTTCCGAAACGTTCTAAAGTGGATTAAATGATTTTTATCTGAATGCCGAGACTTTCCTTGGATGGAATGAAACGGAGTCCTTCGATTTAAGAACAAGCCCTGCGACTCGAGCAATTTTCAACGGCCACGTGCACCCATTATTTTTGACTTTCAATGTGGCGAGAAAAAGTGACGTTACGTTTTGCTTCGAATGTTTGTTTTAAGAACGAATCGAAATTTACTTACTCACTTAAACTTTAACGTTTCTTTTCTTGTTTTTAATCAATTGTAACCCTTTTCGTCGGTTTGAAATATTTATAAATACGGCGCAGGACGCAGGATTTGGTATAAATGGCAGCGTAACGGATAATTGTATAATAAAAATGGTTCTCGTGTAGCTGCACCCGCTTAAGGAGAAAAATATGTTCTGAAATAATGAGCTGAACAGTCTGCATTTCAAAGTATTCTCCGCGGAGGACGACACCTGAGGCGATCTTCGCATATTCATCCCCGAGACCCTGCGGGTGTACACTTTTCTTCAACCGAGGCGACGGTAAATTGGAGTCGCGCAAGAGTGCACCGAGAACTTCTGGGAAATCTACGTCGACCCGCAGGAAAATCGGCCGGGAAAACGCGGTTAGAACCCGCGAACTTAAGAAAGGAGATGGTGCGGCGCGATGGAAATGACTAGGAAATGGGAAAACGAACGCTGCTTCTTTCGCGTAACATGTTAAGCCAACAACGACGCGAAGCCTCCAGACCCTCTTCTCCGCTAACAGCCACCAATTTAAGCAATTTCTAGAGTCACGCAATTACAAAATTTAATAACGCTTCGGTACTTTGCTGGAAACTTCAGCGAAGAAATTTTCTAGCTGAAGAAAGGAATTTTTGTCTCGTCAGACAAACAGAGACGAACAAACGTGGCGACGTAATTCGGTGCTCGGTCGACAGTTGAACGAAGGTAGAAAACGATAGGAACGAAGCAGTATCCGTACACCTCCAAGAGCGTTATATTTTTAACGACCAAATGCTCAAAGAGATTTTTCTTCTTTTTCTTATGCAAACGCGGCCGTTGTTGTATTCCAAGAGTCTTCGCGGAAACAAAAGGCTCCCCGAGAGGAATAATTAATTAAACACCATTAGCGCCGGGTTTCGTTACATTTCCCATAAATTTCCGGCGTATTTACTCGAGTTTCAAACGACGTTATCGCGCGCTCTACCCAGAATTAAACACAATGCTGTCCGAACTGTTACGGAACTTTTCAAACCCGAAATTAATTCTGCTTCGAAATGGGAATTGCTCGACGGGAAACCGCGATCATTCGAATAGATTTGAATAAATCTTCCTGAATGCCTCGAGACTTATACAGGAAATTACAGCATTGTTCGCGTAACGCATTTGGCACATAATTTAAGAACAATTCCTGTCTCTGACAGTATGCTATTCAAGCATCCATCGCTTGTATTCCAATGGGTGTCATATTGCTAAGCATAAAAGAACCTGTTCGTAATATTCTAACCTGCTGAACGGAATCGAACGGTTGTAAAGAAAACTTGGAATAATTTCAGAATAATCGAGTCGAGGATCGCACATAACAGAAAGCTCTTAACACACACTTGGGGAAGGATAACAGAGAGAGCGAGAGAGAGAGAGAGAGAGAGAGAGAGAGAGAGAGAGAGAGAGAGAG